>BSYR01000055.1:11200000-11800000 GCA_030270665.1 Hibiscus trionum | reverse complement strand
ACGATCTCACCAGCGATCCATGTACGTTTAATACGAATTCAGGAGGAAGAGATAGGTTTACTTACATCGAGTTCCTTGATAAACAGCACGAACAGAAACGTCTAACGATCTCACGAACGATACGAATCTTAGCCTCCATGAATAGATCATCTCAGCCTCTACTCAGTTCACCCGGTTGAAAAGTTGAGAGCAATTTCCTTTTTCACAAAACATTTTTGAGAAAAATACGTTTCAAAGGGTTAGGCGGCTGCTAGACCATTAACCCCTTTTTATAGTATGTTACCCTAACTGCATAGAATTTTTAATTAATTCTGAACTATAATTACTTTAATTATTTTAAATTCCGAATTCTATGTATAATAAAATACTTTAGCATATATATCAAATATATATGTCTTAATATTAATTATACATGTTATATACATACAACTAAATTGTACATATGTAACTTATTTATTAATTTCTCTTTTCAACCCTAGGGTGTGACCCTGTAGGTTCCAGTAACATTAGTAGCAATTATCAGAACTATTCCAATATCACAAACAATGAGTGACATCTAGCAATGTATCATTGTCACCTAAATTACTGGAAGTAAAGATTCAATGTAACATCTTCGTGATCAACTATTCTAATGTATTATATCCATTTGTTCTTTATATCTAGAATAGGTACAAGTCTTGGAATAGTCACACTTGTTTTTCCTATCTATTATTTCTTGATATCTAGAGTAGACAACAGACGAATAATATGTGATATCACATATCAACTTATTCGAGCATGGCCATGCATTTCTAGTCTTATTCAATCAAGTGGCTTGTGATATGTTTCCTATTATGTAGGAAGGACAAAGCCTATCTCGACCATTCATACCCCACTACACATATCATGATATGCTCAATGTCAGTCTTTATAGTGTAACCATTTATGGTGCACATTTGACTGCATCAAAGCACACAACAATATATGTTAAGATAGTAATGATCTCAAGTCAAAGGTTCATACATATAGTTATCATTGTGAGCAATATCGTGAAAATTGCATAATAATCCAAGACATATTCTCATAGCAGGTCAATCCAATATGTTGTTATCCAACATCATATTCATGCTTTGATTTTGACATCACTATGTCAATGACAACACATTGTCATCAATCAACAACATGTTAGCTTTAAACGTATTATTATTATCCATGCCCATAATAATACTCAACTTAGGATATTTTAATAATAACCATATTATTATATGGACATTATTGTCTTTTGTTGATTTGATTCACATAAATATAAAAGAAGAAAATAACGGTAATGCCTTTATTTTATAAAATTGTTAAAGATAGTATGTCAATACAATCATCATATGATTGGTCTTTGGGCATACTCTAACAATCTCCCACTAGCACTAAGACCAATCACTCACATATGTAATACCAAGTGACTCAGTGTGACGATCATGCTTTTGTTGTGCCAAAGGCTTCGTTAGGGGATCAGCAATGTTATTATTTGTGTGTACTTTGCATATTTCCACATCTCCTCGATTTATGATCTCTCAAATGAGATGAAAACGCCTTAGAATGTGTTTGGATCGTTGATGAGATCTGAGTTCCTTTGCTTGTAAAATGGCTCTATTATTGTCACGATGGAGTTCTATAGCATCTGATATGCTGGGAACAACCCTTAGTTCAGTTACGAACTTCTTGATCCAAACAACCTCTTTTGCTGCTTCACTAGATGCAATGTACTCAATCTCCGTTGTAGATTCAACTATTGTGTCTTGTTTTGAACTTTTCCAGCTCACAGCTCCTCCATTGAAACAAAACACAAAACCAGATCGTGAGTCATCCTTGTCTGTATGGAAGCTGGCGTCAGTGTAACATTTTACACTAAGCTCTTCTTCACCCCCATAGACAAGAAATGTATCCTTAGTTCTTCTTAAGTACTTGAGGATGTTTTTAACTACAACCCAGTGACATTCACCTGGGCTTACCTGATATCGACTCGTCATGCTTAAGGCATACGATACGTCTGGTCGAGTACATATCATGGCATATATGATAGAACCAATAGCCGAAGCATATGGAATTATATTCATTCTTTCTCTTTCTTGTGAAGTTGAAGGGCACATATCCTTCGAAAGAGAAATACCATGTCTCAGGGACAAGAACCCTTTCTTAGATTCTTTCATATTGAACCTTTTCAGCACTTTGTCTATGTATGTACTTTGACTCAGACATAGGAGTCGTCTTGGTCTATCTTTATAGATCTTAACTCCTAAGATATATGTTGCCTCACCCAAATCTTTCATAGAAAAACAACTACCTAACCAAGTCTTAACAGATTTTAGAGTAGGTATATCATTTCCTATGATGAGTATGTCATCTACATACAAGATTAGGAAAGAAACAATGCTCCCACTAGCCCTTTTGTAAACACAAGGCTCATCTTCATTTCTTATAAATCCAAACTCTTGGATTGCGTCGTTGAAACGAAGATTCCCGCTTCGAGAAGCCTGCTTCAGTCCATAAATGGACCTTTGTAGCTTACAAACCTTTCTAGCATTTTTAGGAGCAACAAAACCTTCTAGTTGTGTCATATACACATCCTCTTCAAGTTTTCCATTAAGGAAAGCGATTTTGACGTCCATTTGCCAGATTTCATAATCATGGAATGCAACTATTACAAGCAAGATCCGAATGGATTTAAACATAGCTACAGGGGAGAAGGTTTCGCCATAGTCTATACCATGAACTTGTCGAAAACCTTTAGCAACTAATCGCCCCTTATATGTTTGTATATTACCATCCATGTCAGTTTTCTTCTTGAAAACCCATTTACACCCTATTAGTTTGACCCCTTTAGGTGGTTCAACCAAAGTCCATACTTGGTTTTCAGACATGGAATCCATTTCAGATCTCATGGCTTCAAGCCATTTCTAAGAGTCTGGGCTCGCCACCGCCTCTTTAAGTCCTGGGCTCATCTTGATCCAATAGAAGAACGTATAGGGTGTAGTAACGATAAATCCATATCTCTTAGGTACATGGCATTCTCTTGTGGATCTGCGCAGTGGTCGTGTTTCTAAATCTGTTGATTGTTCC
Source organism: Hibiscus trionum (assembly GCA_030270665.1). Classification (NCBI taxonomy): domain Eukaryota; kingdom Viridiplantae; phylum Streptophyta; class Magnoliopsida; order Malvales; family Malvaceae; genus Hibiscus; species Hibiscus trionum. The sequence goes on along the minus strand of BSYR01000055.1, from coordinate 11,796,907 downwards.
TCAACAACTTGTGGAACATGCTCAACCTCTGGCTCATTAATCTGTTGATCTTGAACTTCTCCAAGTTCAATATTTCTACTCTTTCCTTTCTTTGAGAAGAATTCTCTTTCGAGAAAAACTCGCGTTCGAGCAACAAACACTTTGTTCTCGTTAGGGTTAAAGAAATAATATCCCTTGGTTTTTTAGGATATCCAACAAATATACATTTATGAGATTTAGGTTCAAGCTTTGTAGACATCTGATGTTTAACATAAGCCTCAAAACCCCAAATCTTCTTAAAAGACATACTAGGACGCTTCCAAGTCCATATCTCATATGGTGTCTTTTGAACTGAATTGGTTGGAACACGATTTAGTGTGAAAGCAGTTGTTTCAAGTGCATGTCCCCAAAAAGAAGTCGAAAGATCACTATGACTCGTCATGGATCGAACCATGTCTAACAATGTTCGATTCCTTCTCTCGGAAACTCCATTCCACTGTGGTGTACCAGGTGGGGTAAGTTGTGAGACAATCCCACACTCTTTTAGGAGTTCATCAAACTCTATGCTTAAGTATTCTCCACCTCGATCTGATCGAAGTGCCTTAATACTCTTGCCTGTTTGACTCTGTAGTTCATTTTGAACTCCTTGAACTTTTCAAGTGCTTCATATTTATGGCGCATAAGGTAGATATACCCATACTGACTAAAATCATCAGTGAATGTAATGACGTACTGGAATCCTCCTCTAGCTTGCGTATTTATTGGCCCACATACATCAGTATGTATTAATCCCAACAAATCACTTACTCTTTCACCTTTACCGTTAAAGGGAGCCTTAGTCATTTTTTCCAATAAGCAAGATTCGCATACATCATATTGTTCGAAAACAAATGGATCTAAAAGTCCATCTTTATGGAGTTTTGATATATGTTTCTCACTTATACGGCCTAAACGATAGTGCCAAAGGTAGGTTTGATTTGAGTCGTTTGTCTTTGATATTTTCGTATTTATGTTATAAATAGTATTATCTTAATCCAAAATGTAAAGACCATTAATTAATTGTGCCGAACCATAAAAAATATTATCGAGATAAAAGGAAGAACAATTATTCTTAATAATAATCTCAAAACCTATCTTGTCCAAACAAGAAATAGAAATAATGTTCTTAGTTAAACTAGGCACAAAATAACAATCTTCTAAATTTAAATCAAGTCCACTAGGCAAAGACAAAACATATGTTCCTATAGCTAATGCAGCAACTCTTGCTCCATTTCCTACTCGTAGGTCCACGTCTCCTTTAGCCAGATTCCTTCTCTTTTGTAGTCCCTGTACAGAAGTACAAATATGAGAACCACATCCGGTATATAATACCCAAGAAGTAGATGTTGACAAATTAACATCTATGACATAAATACCTGAAGTAGACGCTCCGTTTGCTTTTGACTTTTTGGCTTCTTCAAGATAAGTAGGACAGTTTCTCTTCTAATGTCTGGTCTTGCCGCAATGGAAACATTTTCCTTCCTTGCTAACTCCCCCTTTGGGTTTCAATGCATCCTTTCCATTGGGCTTGGCCTTGCCGTTACCCTTAGGCTTTGCTACAGTCTTTCCCTTCCTTTTGTCCTTGCGGACCATCAAGATGGGCTTAGGTCCAACCTTTTTCAAGTTGTTTTCAGCAGTTCGTAACATGCCAAGTAACTGTGGTAAAGTCTTATTAATTTCATTCATTTTGAAATTAAGGACAAATTGGTTGAAACTTTTCGGCAACGATTGCAGGATGACATCAGTGACCAATTCATCTTTGAGTGGAAATCCTAGCTTCTCCAACATTTGGATATAGCCCATCATTGTAATGACATGAGCTCCTACAGAAGATCTCTCACTCATTTTGCATTGAAATAGAGCTTTAGAGGTCTCATACCTCTCTTGACACGCTTGCCCCTCATATATTTCCTTGAGGAGTTGAATCATCTCATAGGCTACCATGTCCTCATGGTGGCAAGCATAAGACATCCAACATCTAACATGTCATCCATGTGTTTCTTAAACTTGTCTTTGTCAGCTCTAGGAGCATTAGCATCTGGTTCATTAGGAACATGTTCTTCAATGACATATTCGTGCTTTTCCTGCTTGAGAACAATTCTCAAATTTCGGAACCTGTCAAGGAAATTCAAGCCATTGAGTTTATCTTTCTCAAGAATCGATTGCAGTGAAAGTAAGTTATTTGCCATTGAGTCTACAACAATGGAAATATGTAATGTAAGTTTATTTACCGAGTTTGAAATTTGTAAATAGGTCTTTATTAATAAATTACTCCCACCATTTTATTCAAAATTAAAAACCCCCACGTTTTAATTTCAGAAAAACATATCGAAATTTCTTCTAGTGAGTGAGGATCCATATTTCAACTTCTTCCTAAATCAGCTTTGGCTTTTCTTTTAGGAAAAAGGTTATTTAGGTAAGTAACACCTTACTAATTACATCCAATGTAACTCCTCCATTCGGTGAATAGCTCTTGTTCAAATCATCTCATGATTTATCCAAAATTTAACCTCTAGGTTTCTAATCCTATTAGAATAACCTAGCCAAGTTATCACCAATATTCCAACCTGCGAATACAATTACTTATTCTTCGTGTTTAACCAAGATAGACTCATGTGATATTGTTTGGCAAAACTCACATGATATCGATCGAAACCTTAACGAGAATAAATATTGGACGGTTAAATTAACTTAGATTGTAGTGAGGGGTTTTCAAAATTATCTCATCATTGTTCATTTTAATATTAGGCCCTTATTGATCTCATCAAAGTGTATAATAATAAAATTTGCAGATACAACATTCATGGCATCACATACATGATAGATATAAGTAGTAAATAAGATGCAATGGTTATAGCCCAAAGGAAAAATTAAGGTGGCCCATCCTAAGCCAATGGGAGAACCAAGAATCCTAGAAGAAGAATAACTCTCAAGTATCTTCTCGTCTTTAACCGGTCCATTCGTCTGCTCCTTCGAATCTTCATATGATTACAATTTTCAAAAACTCGTTTTACGTACGAGGGAGTAAGATGAGAAGAGAAATACAACAAAAGAGTAGAGAGGCACGACGCGCATGCTGTAACCATGCATGTCAAACACCATACAAAACAAGCATATCATACATATACATTGTTACGCGTTTGTTAAAGATTTTAATGTGGGCCTACGATCTATGTTGCCTACGAAGGGGTCTGCAAATTTTATTATTATACACTTTGATGAGATCAATAAAGGCCTAATATTAAATTGAACAATGATGAGATAATTATGAAAACCCCTCACCACAATCTAAGTTAATTTAACCGTCCAATATTTACCCTCGTTAAGGTTTCGATCGATATCATGTGAGTTTTGCCAAAACAATATCACATAAGTCTATCTTAGTTAAACGCGAAGAATAAGTAAGTGATATTCGCATGTAACGCCCCGGCTTTGGGCTTAGAAGTTTTGGGTTTTGGACCGGACCGGTCGGGTTGCGGTTCGAATATAAAAGGTGATTTTTAGGAAAGCCTAGTTCGGGTTGCATTAAAAATATGGAAAAATGTTCTAAAATCCTCTTTTATTATATATAAGAGAAAGGTGAAATCAATTTTGCAAAATGAGGTTTGGAAGAGTGACATTTTGGGTTAGTGACCAAAATGTAATTTTTGAAAACTGTGTGACTGTTTTAGAAAGGATTGAAACTTTGAATCTTTAAGGAGCTATTTACCCAATGGGAGTTTCTCCAGATTTTTCTAAAATATTAAAGGTTTATTAAATGGTTTTTAAATAAAAGAAAAGTGGAGGGAAGATATTTTGTCATTTTCTAACTAACTTTTCTCTCAATCTTCTATTTTCTTTTCCCTCATTTTCTCTCAACCCAAACATCTTTTCTCCAGAGATTTTCTTCTGATTTTGTCACCTAAACATCTCTTTTCAATTCTCTTTTGATCTCTAATCATTTCTTCAACAAAACCTCACCATTTGCTAAGTGGAATTTTCAAGATTTTGGTTCCAAAAAGGGAGAAACTCAAGTTTGGAGGTAAGAACGTCCTTCTCCTCTAAACTCTCAGTTCTATACTGAAATTCCCAAGTTCTCAATCCTTGAATTATGATTTATTAAAGGTTTTACAATGGTAATCTTGATTGTGGCTTTAAAATACAAGATTTGGTGATTTTTGGTGAAATTTCGTGAGATCTGTTTGGGAAGTGTTTTTGAGGTGTCAAATTGATGTTAAATGAATGTTAAATTGATAAGGAATTGAGGTTTTATCAATGCAATCCCGAATAGGTTGAATTTCCTAAGTTTTGCTTGATGTTTTTGGTTGTTTTTGGGGTGTTTTTGATGATCTGTTATAGCTGGAGGTATAAGGACGTGATTGTGATCATTTTGGATGTTAATTGATGTTTAAAAATGGTTAGAAGTGATGGATCTTGGCTGGGTTAAGTTTCGGAAGTGTTTGGTGGTGATTTCGGTTGTGTTTGGTAGCCGAAATGTTGGATTTGTGATGAGCAGCGAGTTTAGTTGTGTTGCTGGTGTTTTTAATGCATAATGATGCATTAATCTTCTGTTGTTATGTGCTTGAAACAGGGGAGGAAGATCCGTGAGCATTTGAGGTGGTGTGGAAGGTTTCGGATGCTTGGAAGGCTTGTTGGCTAGCCTTGTTTTGTGTATCGGTGAGTGAAGTTGGGTTTTCAGCTTTTAAACCAGGGTTTGAAGGTTTGGGAGCTTAGTTTAAGTCTAAACAACTTTGCTAAGCTCAAGAGTAAGTAAATGGATTTTCGCTCTTGGTTTGTGTTGTGAATTGGCTTTTTAAGCAATTGTGATTGATGGTTGCAATGCATATGATTTGCATGTTTTAAATTCTGTTTGGAAGCATGTTTTAGCATGGTTTAATGCTGGTTTTGAAAGCCATATGTGAAGGATGCTCAAGGTAAGAGATCCTTGGTTTTGTACATGGAAATTGTGGTTTTGATGCATGGTGTTGCATGTTGTTTAATGGCTTTGTGTAATGCTTTAAAAACAGTGAATTGATGATGGTAAATGATGAATTTTGCATTATGGTTATGCATGTGAATTAAAGGATTAATGTGGTAAGATGGTTATATTGGTAAGTGATGTAAGTGGTTCTTGGTTCTTTGATCGGATATAGTTAGCCGGCTATAGGATTGGGTGCACCGTGAATAAAGTCGCCTTGGATGTGGAGTGGTTAAGTGTGAACCGGTAAACTCCATCCAAGTATCCTAACGAGATGGTTAAGGTTATAATGGTGATTGGAAACCCATTCGAGGACCTTGGGTAAGCAAAGGTAATAATGGTGGTTAAAATTCCATTGGTGGACCTTGTGCTTGTTAAGATCACAATGGTGGTGTAAAGTCCATGTGTGGATCTTGTATAGGGTGTCCCGGATCTCGTTAGTGATGTTATACAACTACCAATCGATGATGCTAAGGTTATATGGTGTTTAAAAGTCCATATATGGGAACCTTGTGCATGTTAAGGTTGTATGGTGGTTAAAAGTCCATACATGGGAACCTTGTGAAAGTTAAGGTTGTATGGTGTTTAAAAGTCCATACATGGGAACCTTGTGAAAGTTAAGGTTGTATGGTGTTTAAAAGTCCATACATGGGAACCTTGTGAAAGTTAAGGTTGTATGGTGTTTAAAAGTCCATACATGGGAACCTTGTGAATGGTAAGGTCAAATGGTGTTTAAAAGTCCATTTGGGGACCTTGGATTGGTAGGGTGTATGAAGCGTGGGGACAACGCTTGTGATCCGCGTATCCGATTGGATGTTGAGTTGAAAAGTGGATTTGGTTTATCACTTGGAAGCCAATATATGTTCTTGAATATAACGAAGCATGAGATGCTTGAAATGATGCATGGTTGCATGAGACATGTATAATGTATTATGAATGCATGCTTACTTGTTAGTTTGAACAAGTGTTGGTTATCTATTGAGAATGGTGCATGTGTGCATGAAATCTCTTTAGTGCATTGAAGTCTTGTGAAGACTTGTTTTTAAGGCATGTGATGCAAAGGTTGGTGATGTGGTTCATATGTTGCATTTGTTTAATGCATATGGTAAATTGAATGAGTAAGTGGTTTTAAGGGTTTCTTGCTTTAAAATGATATTCAAATATGAGCAAGGTATGATGTGAAGTGGAAGTGTTTTCCAAAGTTTTGAATTTAACCTTGCATGTGATGTTTATGCTTGGATTGGTTAAATTGTTGATTTTGCAAGTTGTGCTTTGAAAGGGTTTTCTTAGCTCTTCTAAGCTAAGGGTTTGTTTTTCATGTTTGAGCAATGCATGATGTTATGCATGTTGTTGAAAAGGGTTTTCAAACTTGCTTTGGTTTATTGAATCGAGTTTGCTTTTAAAAGTGGTTTTATGACTCGCTGCATTGATGGTGTTTTGGTTTTGGGCATTCCTCACTAAGCATTATGTGCTTACGCTCCTTTTTGTCCATCAATGCAGACATTTGAAGTTGGAGCAGCGAGAAGCAAGGGATTCAAGGGGGAACTCCACTTGAGATGTATGTCTCGGTTAATAGCTATAGATAATAAAGGCAATGGGGGAAGAATCTCTTATATTGTTGTTTAGAGAGGATTTGTATGTTGGACAAGTTTGGTTTATGATTTTGAACTATGTGGTGTAAGCTTGCAACGTTTGAATCTTCTTATGCTTAAGTTGTTATGCTATGCTTCTTGTTTGAAAAGCATGATTGAGTTTTGGATGTGTTGAATGAGTTGGTGCATCTAGGGGTGGTTTTGTATCTAGATTTTGATGCAAATTGGTAGGTTTGATGTTTGGCATGTTGTTGATTTATTGTGGAATGGTTTGGAGCATGTTTGATGGGGTTTAAAGGTGTTAAAACATGCCAAACTGCTGTTTCTGGGCAGGGTGTTTCGAAACACCCTTGCCTGTTTCGAAACAGGCCCTTGTTTTGGCTAGGGTGTTCCTGAACGGCCTAGCCCGTTTCTGAACACTTTGGCTACTGCCAAGGGGTGTTCCTGAACGGCCTAGACCCGTTTCTGAACACCTGATGGTTTGCAAGCTTTACGTTTTAGTCCCGTTTCTTGTTTGTGCAATTGCTTGAGTTTGAGATGTCCGTTTGAGATGAAATTTTGCAGAGAGGCCTGAAACATGACTAATTTCATAATGGTAACTTAAAAATTGGTAAAGTCATCTTAATTTTCAGAATTTACAGTTTGGTCCCTAAAGTTGTAATTTGCGCAATTGGGTCCCTGAATGTTCTCTGATGGTTATGATCTTTGGGTATGACGTTGTTGTGAACACACCTAGGGTTAATGAGCATCTAGACAAGTTTAAAAAGAAAAAAAAAGGGTCGTTAATCAAGGTTGACTTTCGGGTTGACTTTGGTTTTCCCCGTGTAATCTTCGTAGTTCGGGTCAACCGTCTAGGCCGGGCTACGGGGGTTACATTTGGTGGTATCAGAGCTGAGTTGCGAATGATTGGGGAAAATGATAAATTGTTGTAATCTGTGTTTGATGTATATCCTAATGTGTGGTGGAAAGCTGGTTGAAACACGTGTTTCTGAGCAAATTGTTGATGCTTTTAGCATGCTTTTTGGTTATGAATCTTTGCTGAGTTAATGTGGATTTGTGCTGATGTTATGCTGGTGATGTGAGTTGATTTTTATGCATGATGAAAGTGTAATGGGTATGATATGTTGATGATGTTATGCTGTTGCAAGTGGACGCTGTTTGATGTAAGCATGATCGAAATGTTGTTTGATATGCTTGATGTTGAGATATCCATGTTTGTGTTGACTGTTATGTAATGAAAAAGGGGAGGATTCGGGATACCCATTGCCTTATTATTATAGCTATTGTGTTATTTTGGAGTTGGAGTTTGAATCCTTGCTTTAAGCTGGTCTAATGGTTTTGTTTGTTTTGTTGTGATTGCTTGTTGTTAATAGTATGGCGAAGTCGATGAAAGAATGGCAGTTGGGTGAGATGGTTGCTGCCTTAGGGCAGGTTGTTAAGGCATGGAATTCACCCTTTAGTGGAGATGTTTCGTCTCAGTCTTCTGTGCCTGGGGTTGGGATGGTAAGGCAGAAGGAAGAAGTTGGTTCTGTGATGAAGAGTTCATCATCTGTTGTGCAGGAGGTGGTGGGAACATCTCAGGTTGTGGCGAAGGTAAGGTCAGTGGATATGCTGGCTGTGGGATGTGTGGGTTTGCCGAAACAGCGGTTGCATGATTTGGGTGCTGTGGAGTATCATGGTTCGTCACCTGAGACTTTTGGGGCCTGGTTGGCCGGTGTAATTCTGATTTTGGATCAGGAAGGTTGTGATTATGCCTGTAAGCTGGGAAGTGTTGTCACATTGATTTTGGAGGACGCATGTGCCTGGTGGACATCTGTGGCGGTGGCATCGCACATCCACGATATAGATTGGGACTTCTTTGTGTCTGCCTTTTATGAAAGGTATCTTGGAGGGAAATTCCCAAGGGTTAAGCAATGTGAAGGTAGTGCAAATCTGGGGCAAGTGCTGCTTGATCAGGGAGTGGAAGCTCAGCTACCGATGTGTGACCGTTGTGGAAGGCGACATGTTGGAGAGTGTTGGGGCGCAGGTGCTTGTTGGAACTGTGGTTCTAAAGAGCATGTGAAGCGAGATTGTCCTCTTGTGGTAAAGTCAGCTTCAGTGGTAGCAAAAGGGTCTCTGAATGGTCGTGGGCACGGCCGAGGCAAAGTTCGAAGGTGGCAGGAAGAGCAGAAAGTTGTGAGGAGTTTGGGAAATGAAATCTGTTGGAAATGTGGGTCTGTTGGACATATGAGGCGTAATTGTTTGAAGTTGGCCCGGAATAGCCAAGGAGCTTTGCCGCAAGGAGATGGTGGTGACCTTAGTATGTTAGCTGATGCTACAGTGGTGCGGCTAGAGAATGATGGTTCTGCGAGGAAGAGAGCTCGTCTGTTGAAGCTTCGGGGCAGTAAAGTGTTTTCAGGTAACCTTGCTAAGTAACCTTTGCTCTAGTGTCCTAGTTTGGTTTTGGTTTGGTTTTTCCTTGCGTAGAGGGTATGGTTTCGTTGCTAGCATGTTGAGGTAGTTGTTTTTGTTTTGAAAACAACTTTAGTGTGAAGAGGGCCTTAGCGAGTATCTTGTGGTTAATGGTTGATGAATGATGGAGTTGGTCAAGTTGGAAGTGAGATAGAGGGTTGTTTTTAGACAGATTCTGAGGATGTTATTGGTGGGTGTGAACTGACATACATGCACAGTTAAAATCATTTGTTATATGCTATATTATATATGTGCTGGTCCATGCATACATGTGACATGACATTAGAGGTTTTGCATACATGTACATCAGGCATTGTAGGGCATATTGGTGACCATGCATACGAACGTTCACACTCGCTAATAACTAATCGAGTCTGTTAGTGTTGTGATAGAGTTAGGTTGGATGAAGGGTTTTTAGAGGTTGTTTTGGTGCTAGGAAATGTTAGAAGTTGTGGAGGGTATTAAGCGAGCTGTTAGTAATAGTGAGTGCGGTATAGCATGTTGGTAGAAGGAAAGTGTTTGCTGCTTAATGGGCTTAGTGGTGTGGCGGTGAGGAGATTGCTGGTTGAAGTCTGAACCGATCAGGTGGTTTTGAATGGCTAGTTGAAGTGGTGGTTCCTTGGTGTTAAGTGATGTTGAAGGTTAGTGGTTGTGTTCCCAAAGTGCTGAGGCATCTTGGCATTGATGTTGTGGTAGAAGGGTTGTTTAGGTAGGTGAGGGTTCGTAGTAACCTTCGAAGAGTTGAGAAGCTGAGTTGTATGTTGGGCGATGTTCTAATAAGGCAGGTGTTGTGGTCAAAGCTTGAAGTGGAAAGGTAGTGAAAGATCGAAGGCCGTTGTTGGTTGGATGGGTTCTTGTGGGAAGTGGTTGGCTGGTTATGATCAAGTGAATTCCTTTTGAAGTCAGCTGGTGGTGTAAGGAACGGCTGGCGGGGTCAAGGTTGGGGTCTTGTGATGTGTTTTTTTTTTCCGGATGTTAGGTGAGTAGTCCTGGTGAATGGTTAGGGTAATGATAACGGCAGATGTGAGGGAATGTCAGCTTTACGTGGAGAAGTTTGGGTAAGCAATTGGTGCTTATGAATTTTTTTGCTTGTCGTGGTAATCTTTGGAAGTGGTTGAGTAGTTTTACAAAGAGTTTTAGAAGTAGTGAAGGTTGTGGATCACTTGGTGGCTGAACTGGATTGGTTGGTGTCCTTGTGCGAGCCTTGTGATTTAAGAACATCAAGGTGTTTAAAAGTCCTTGGATGATTCTTGTTAAGAACAACATGGTGTTTAAAAGTCCATGGTTGGTTCTTGGTTATGAGTTAAAGTGTTGTATGCTGTAAAAGTTGGAGGTTCTTCAGGTTGTTGTTGGGGCTATGAGCAGTCTGGAAGTGTGAAAAGTTAAGATATGGTTAACATCTGAGTGTTCTGGAATTCGTGAACAGTGTGTGGTGGTGTTGAGTTTGGGTGAAGTGGTGGTGAGAGTGTTCAGTGGTGGTTAAGTCTCTTGTGTTGCTTTGTGGGTTGTTTTGGGGAAGTTTGGTTGTGCTCTATCCGCCGGTTGAAATTTCGAGGACGAAATTTCCTAAGGGGGGAGAGTTGTAACGCCCCGGTTTTGGGCTTAGAAGTTTTGGGTTTTGGACCGGACCGGTCGGGTTGCGGTTCGAATATAAAAGGTCATTTTTAGGAAAGCCTAGTTCGGGTTGCATTAAAAATATGCAAAAATGTTCTAAAATCCTCTTTTATTATATATAAGAGAAAGGTGAAATCAATTTTGCAAAATGAGGTTTGGAAGAGTGACATTTTGGGTTAGTGACCAAAATGTAATTTTTGAAAACTGTGTGACTATTTTAGAAATGATTGAAACTTTGAATCTTTAAGGAGCTATTTACCCAATGGGAGTTTCTCCAGATTTTTCTAAAATATTAAAGGTTTATTAAATGGTTTTTAAATAAAAGAAAAGTGGAGGGAAGATATTTTGTCATTTTCTAACTAACTTTTCTCTCAATCTTCTATTTTCTTTTCCCTCATTTTCTCTCAACCCAAACATCTTTTCTCCAGAGATTTTCTTCTGATTTTGTCACCTAAACATCTCTTTTCAATTCTCTTTTGATCTCTAATCATTTCTTCAACAAAACCTCACCATTTGCTAAGTGGAATTTTCAAGATTTTGGTTCCAAAAAGGGAGAAACTCAAGTTTGGAGGTAAGAACGTCCTTCTCCTCTAAACTCTCAGTTCTTTACTGAAATTCCCAAGTTCTCATCCTTGAATTATGATTTATTAAAGGTTTTACAATGGTAATCTTGATTGTGGCTTTAAAATACAAGATTTGGTGATTTTTGGTGAAATTTCGTGAGATCTGTTTGGGAAGTGTTTTGAGGTGTCAAATTGATGTTAAATGAATGTTAAATTGATAAGGAATTGAGGTTTTATCAATGCAATCCCGAATAGGTTGAATTTCCTAAGTTTTGCTTGATGTTTTTGGTTGTTTTTTGGGTGTTTTTGATGATCTGTTATAGATGGAGGTATAAGGACGTGATTGTGATCATTTTGGATGTTAATTGATGTTTAAAAATGGTTAGAAGTGATGGATCTTGGCTGGGTTAAGTTTCGGAAGTGTTTGGTGGTGATTTCGGTTGTGTTTGGTAGCCGAAATGTTGGATTTGTGATGAGCAGCGAGTTTAGTTGTGTTGCTGGTGTTTTTAATGCATAATGATGCATTAATCTTCTGTTGTTATGTGCTTGAAACAGGGGAGGAAGATCCGTGAGCATTTGAGGTGGTGTGGAAGGTTTCAGATGCTTGGAAGGCTTGTTGGCTAGCCTTGTTTTGTGTATCGGTGAGTGAAGTTGGGTTTTCAGCTTTTAAACCAGGGTTTGAAGGTTTGGGAGCTTAGTTTAAGTCTAAACAACTTTGCTAAGCTCAAGAGTAAGTAAATGGATTTTCGCTCTTGGTTTGTGTTGTGAATTGGCTTTTTAAGCAATTGTGATTGATGGTTGCAATGCATATGATTTGCATGTTTTAAATTCTTTTTGGAAGCATGTTTTAGCATGGTTTAATGCTGGTTTTGAAAGCCATATGTGAAGGATGCTCAAGGTAAGAGATCCTTGGTTTTGTACATGGAAATTGTGGTTTTGATGCATGGTGTTGCATGTTGTTTAATGGCTTTGTGTAATGCTTTAAAAACAGTGAATTGATGATGGTAAATGATGAATTTTGCATTATGGTTATGCATGTGAATTAAAGGATTAATGTGGTAAGATGGTTATATTGGTAAGTGATGTAAGTGGTTCTTGGTTCTTTGATCGGATATAGTTAGCCGGCTATAGGATTGGGTGCACCGTGAATAAAGTCGCCTTGGATGTGGAGTGGTTAAGTGTGAACCGGTAAACTCCATCCAAGTATCCTAACGAGATGGTTAAGGTTATAATGGTGATTGGAAACCCATTCGAGGACCTTGGGTAAGCAAAGGTAATAATGGTGGTTAAAATTCCATTGGTGGACCTTGTGCTTGTTAAGATCACAATGGTGGTGTAAAGTCCATGTGTGGATCTTGTATAGGGTGTCCCGGATCTCGTTAGTGATGTTATACAACTACCAATCGATGATGCTAAGGTTATATGGTGTTTAAAAGTCCATATATGGGAACCTTGTGCATGTTAAGGTTGTATGGTGGTTAAAAGTCCATACATGGGAACCTTGTGAAAGTTAAGGTTGTATGGTGTTTAAAAGTCCATACATGGGAACCTTGTGAAAGTTAAGGTTGTATGGTGTTTAAAAGTCCATACATGGGAACCTTGTGAAAGTTAAGGTTGTATGGTGTTTAAAAGTCCATACATGGGAACCTTGTGAATGGTAAGGTCAAATGGTGTTTAAAAGTCCATTTGGGGACCTTGGATTGGTAGGGTGTATGAAGCGTGGGGACAACGCTTGTGATCCGCGTATCCGATTGGATGTTGAGTTGAAAAGTGGATTTGGTTTATCACTTGGAAGCCAATATATGTTCTTGAATATAACGAAGCATGAGATGCTTGAAATGATGCATGGTTGCATGAGACATGTATAATGTATTATGAATGCATGCTTACTTGTTAGTTTGAACAAGTGTTGGTTATCTATTGAGAATGGTGCATGTGTGCATGAAATCTCTTTAGTGCATTGAAGTCTTGTGAAGACTTGTTTTTAAGGCATGTGATGCAAAGGTTGGTGATGTGGTTCATATGTTGCATTTGTTTAATGCATATGGTAAATTGAATGAGTAAGTGGTTTTAAGGGTTTCTTGCTTTAAAATGATATTCAAATATGAGCAAGGTATGATGTGAAGTGGAAGTGTTTTCCAAAGTTTTGAATTTAACCTTGCATGTGATGTTTATGCTTGGATTGGTTAAATTGTTGATTTTGCAAGTTGTGCTTTGAAAGGGTTTTCTTAGCTCTTCTAAGCTAAGGGTTTGTTTTTCATGTTTGAGCAATGCATGATGTTATGCATGTTGTTGAAAAGGGTTTTCAAACTTGCTTTGGTTTATTGAATCGAGTTTGCTTTTAAAAGTGGTTTTATGACTCGCTGCATTGATGGTGTTTTGGTTTTGGGCATTCCTCACTAAGCATTATGTGCTTACGCTCCTTTTTGTCCATCAATGCAGACATTTGAAGTTGGAGCAGCGAGAAGCAAGGGATTCAAGGGGGAACTCCACTTGAGATGTATGTCTCGGTTAATAGCTATAGATAATAAAGGCAATGGGGGAAGAATCTCTTATATTGTTGTTTAGAGAGGATTTGTATGTTGGACAAGTTTGGTTTATGATTTTGAACTATGTGGTGTAAGCTTGCAACGTTTGAATCTTCTTATGCTTAAGTTGTTATGCTATGCTTCTTGTTTGAAAAGCATGATTGAGTTTTGGATGTGTTGAATGAGTTGGTGCATCTAGGGGTGGTTTTGTATCTAGATTTTGATGCAAATTGGTAGGTTTGATGTTTGGCATGTTGTTGATTTATTGTGGAATGGTTTGGAGCATGTTTGATGGGGTTTAAAGGTGTTAAAACATGCCAAACTGCTGTTTCTGGGCAGGGTGTTTCGAAACACCCTTGCCTGTTTCGAAACAGGCCCTTGTTTTGGCTAGGGTGTTCCTGAACGGCCTAGCCCGTTTCTGAACACTTTGGCTACTGCCAAGGGGTGTTCCTGAACGGCCTAGACCCGTTTCTGAACACCTGATGGTTTGCAAGCTTTACGTTTTAGTCCCGTTTCTTGTTTGTGCAATTGCTTGAGTTTGAGATGTCCGTTTGAGATGAAATTTTGCAGAGAGGCCTGAAACATGACTAATTTCATAATGGTAACTTAAAAATTGGTAAAGTCATCTTAATTTTCAGAATTTACAGTTTGGTCCCTAAAGTTGTAATTTGCGCAATTGGGTCCCTGAATGTTCTCTGATGGTTATGATCTTTGGGTATGACGTTGTTGTGAACACACCTAGGGTTAATGAGCATCTAGACAAGTTTAAAAAGAAAAAAAAAGGGTCGTTAATCAAGGTTGACTTTCGGGTTGACTTTGGTTTTCCCCGTGTAATCTTCGTAGTTCGGGTCAACCGTCTAGGCCGGGCTACGGGGGTTACATTTGGTGGTATCAGAGCTGAGTTGCGAATGATTGGGGAAAATGATAAATTGTTGTAATCTGTGTTTGATGTATATCCTAATGTGTGGTGGAAAGCTGGTTGAAACACGTGTTTCTGAGCAAATTGTTGATGCTTTTAGCATGCTTTTTGGTTATGAATCTTTGCTGAGTTAATGTGGATTTGTGCTGATGTTATGCTGGTGATGTGAGTTGATTTTTATGCATGATGAAAGTGTAATGGGTATGATATGTTGATGATGTTATGCTGTTGCAAGTGGACGCTGTTTGATGTAAGCATGATCGAAATGTTGTTTGATATGCTTGATGTTGAGATATCCATGTTTGTGTTGACTGTTATGTAATGAAAAAGGGGAGGATTCGGGATACCCATTGCCTTATTATTATAGCTATTGTGTTATTTTGGAGTTGGAGTTTGAATCCTTGCTTTAAGCTGGTCTAATGGTTTTGTTTGTTTTGTTGTGATTGCTTGTTGTTAATAGTATGGCGAAGTCGATGAAAGAATGGCAGTTGGGTGAGATGGTTGCTGCCTTAGGGCAGGTTGTTAAGGCATGGAATTCACCCTTTAGTGGAGATGTTTCGTCTCAGTCTTCTGTGCCTGGGGTTGGGATGGTAAGGCAGAAGGAAGAAGTTGGTTCTGTGATGAAGAGTTCATCATCTGTTGTGCAGGAGGTGGTGGGAACATCTCAGGTTGTGGCGAAGGTAAGGTCAGTGGATATGCTGGCTGTGGGATGTGTGGGTTTGCCGAAACAGCGGTTGCATGATTTGGGTGCTGTGGAGTATCATGGTTCGTCACCTGAGACTTTTGGGGCCTGGTTGGCCGGTGTAATTCTGATTTTGGATCAGGAAGGTTGTGATTATGCCTGTAAGCTGGGAAGTGTTGTCACATTGATTTTGGAGGACGCATGTGCCTGGTGGACATCTGTGGCGGTGGCATCGCACATCCACGATATAGATTGGGACTTCTTTGTGTCTGCCTTTTATGAAAGGTATCTTGGAGGGAAATTCCCAAGGGTTAAGCAATGTGAAGGTAGTGCAAATCTGGGGCAAGTGCTGCTTGATCAGGGAGTGGAAGCTCAGCTACCGATGTGTGACCGTTGTGGAAGGCGACATGTTGGAGAGTGTTGGGGCGCAGGTGCTTGTTGGAACTGTGGTTCTAAAGAGCATGTGAAGCGAGATTGTCCTCTTGTGGTAAAGTCAGCTTCAGTGGTAGCAAAAGGGTCTCTGAATGGTCGTGGGCACGGCCGAGGCAAAGTTCGAAGGTGGCAGGAAGAGCAGAAAGTTGTGAGGAGTTTGGGAAATGAAATCTGTTGGAAATGTGGGTCTGTTGGACATATGAGGCGTAATTGTTTGAAGTTGGCCCGGAATAGCCAAGGAGCTTTGCCGCAAGGAGATGGTGGTGACCTTAGTATGTTAGCTGATGCTACAGTGGTGCGGCTGGAGAATGATGGTTCTGCGAGGAAGAGAGCTCGTCTGTTGAAGCTTCGGGGCAGTAAAGTGTTTTCAGGTAACCTTGCTAAGTAACCTTTGCTCTAGTGTCCTAGTTTGGTTTTGGTTTGGTTTTTCCTTGCGTAGAGGGTATGGTTTCGTTGCTAGCATGTTGAGGTAGTTGTTGTTGTTTTGAAAACAACTTTAGTGTGAAGAGGGCCTTAGCGAGTATCTTGTGGTTAATGGTTGATGAATGATGGAGTTGGTCAAGTTGGAAGTGAGATAGAGGGTTGTTTTTAGACAGATTCTGAGGATGTTATTGGTGGGTGTGAACTGACATACATGCACAGTTAAAATCATTTGTTATATGCTATATTATATATGTGCTGGTCCATGCATACATGTGACATGACATTAGAGGTTTTGCATACATGTACATCAGGCATTGTAGGGCATATTGGTGACCATGCATACGAACGTTCACACTCGCTAATAACTAATCGAGTCTGTTAGTGTTGTGATAGAGTTAGGTTGGATGATGGGTTTTTAGAGGTTGTTTTGGTGCTAGGAAATGTTAGAAGTTGTGGAGGGTATTAAGCGAGCTGTTAGTAATAGTGAGTGCGGTATAGCATGTTGGTAGAAGGAAAGTGTTTGCTGCTTAATGGGCTTAGTGGTGTGGCGGTGAGGAGATTGCTGGTTGAAGTCTGAACCGATCAGGTGGTTTTGAATGGCTAGTTGAAGTGGTGGTTCCTTGGTGTTAAGTGATGTTGAAGGTTAGTGGTTGTGTTCCCAAAGTGCTGAGGCATCTTGGCATTGATGTTGTGGTAGAAGGGTTGTTTAGGTAGGTGAGGGTTCGTAGTAACCTTCGAAGAGTTGAGAAGCTGAGTTGTATGTTGGGCGATGTTCTAATAAGGCAGGTGTTGTGGTCAAAGCTTGAAGTGGAAAGGTAGTGAAAGATCGAAGGCCGTTGTTGGTTGGATGGGTTCTTGTGGGAAGTGGTTGGCTGGTTATGATCAAGTGAATTCCTTTTGAAGTCAGCTGGTGGTGTAAGGAACGGCTGGCGGGGTCAAGGTTGGGGTCTTGTGATGTGTTTTTTTTTTCCGGATGTTAGGTGAGTAGTCCTGGTGAATGGTTAGGGTAATGATAACGGCAGATGTGAGGGAATGTCAGCTTTACGTGGAGAAGTTTGGGTAAGCAATTGGTGCTTATGAATTTTTTTGCTTGTCGTGGTAATCTTTGGAAGTGGTTGAGTAGTTTTACAAAGAGTTTTAGAAGTAGTGAAGGTTGTGGATCACTTGGTGGCTGAACTGGATTGGTTGGTGTCCTTGTGCGAGCCTTGTGATTTAAGAACATCAAGGTGTTTAAAAGTCCTTGGATGATTCTTGTTAAGAACAACATGGTGTTTAAAAGTCCATGGTTTGTTCTTGGTTATGAGTTAAAGTGTTGTATGCTGTAAAAGTTGGAGGTTCTTCAGGTTGTTGTTGGGGCTATGAGCAGTCTGGAAGTGTGAAAAGTTAAGATATGGTTAACATCTGAGTGTTCTGGAATTCGTGAACAGTGTGTGGTGGTGTTGAGTTTGGGTGAAGTGGTGGTGAGAGTGTTCAGTGGTGGTTAAGTCTCTTGTGTTGCTTTGTGGGTTGTTTTGGGGAAGTTTGGTTGTGCTCTATCCGCCGGTTGAAATTTCGAGGACGAAATTTCCTAAGGGGGGAGAGTTGTAACGCCCCGGTTTTGGGCTTAGAAGTTTTGGGTTTTGGACCGGACCGGTCGGGTTGCGGTTCGAATATAAAAGGTCATTTTTAGGAAAGCCTAGTTCGGGTTGCATTAAAAATATGCAAAAATGTTCTAAAATCCTCTTTTATTATATATAAGAGAAAGGTGAAATCAATTTTGCAAAATGAGGTTTGGAAGAGTGACATTTTGGGTTAGTGACCAAAATGTAATTTTTGAAAACTGTGTGACTATTTTAGAAAGGTTTGAAACTTTGAATCTTTAAGGAGCTATTTACCCAATGGGAGTTTCTCCAGATTTTTCTAAAATATTAAAGGTTTATTAAATGGTTTTTAAATAAAAGAAAAGTGGAGGGAAGATATTTTGTCATTTTCTAACTAACTTTTCTCTCAATCTTCTATTTTCTTTTCCCTCATTTTCTCTCAACCCAAACATCTTTTCTCCAGAGATTTTCTTCTGATTTTGTCACCTAAACATCTCTTTTCAATTCTCTTTTGATCTCTAATCATTTCTTCAACAAAACCTCACCATTTGCTAAGTGGAATTTTCAAGATTTTGGTTCCAAAAAGGGAGAAACTCAAGTTTGGAGGTAAGAACGTCCTTCTCCTCTAAACTCTCAGTTCTTTACTGAAATTCCCAAGTTCTCATCCTTGAATTATGATTTATTAAAGGTTTTACAATGGTAATCTTGATTGTGGCTTTAAAATACAAGATTTGGTGATTTTTGGTGAAATTTCGTGAGATCTGTTTGGGAAGTGTTTTGAGGTGTCAAATTGATGTTAAATGAATGTTAAATTGATAAGGAATTGAGGTTTTATCAATGCAATCCCGAATAGGTTGAATTTCCTAAGTTTTGCTTGATGTTTTTGGTTGTTTTTTGGGTGTTTTTGATGATCTGTTATAGATGGAGGTATAAGGACGTGATTGTGATCATTTTGGATGTTAATTGATGTTTAAAAATGGTTAGAAGTGATGGATCTTGGCTGGGTTAAGTTTCGGAAGTGTTTGGTGGTGATTTCGGTTGTGTTTGGTAGCCGAAATGTTGGATTTGTGATGAGCAGCGAGTTTAGTTGTGTTGCTGGTGTTTTTAATGCATAATGATGCATTAATCTTCTGTTGTTATGTGCTTGAAACAGGGGAGGAAGATCCGTGAGCATTTGAGGTGGTGTGGAAGGTTTCGGATGCTTGGAAGGCTTGTTGGCTAGCCTTGTTTTGTGTATCGGTGAGTGAAGTTGGGTTTTCAGCTTTTAAACCAGGGTTTGAAGGTTTGGGAGCTTAGTTTAAGTCTAAACAACTTTGCTAAGCTCAAGAGTAAGTAAATGGATTTTCGCTCTTGGTTTGTGTTGTGAATTGGCTTTTTAAGCAATTGTGATTGATGGTTGCAATGCATATGATTTGCATGTTTTAAATTCTTTTTGGAAGCATGTTTTAGCATGGTTTAATGCTGGTTTTGAAAGCCATATGTGAAGGATGCTCAAGGTAAGAGATCCTTGGTTTTGTACATGGAAATTGTGGTTTTGATGCATGGTGTTGCATGTTGTTTAATGGCTTTGTGTAATGCTTTAAAAACAGTGAATTGATGATGGTAAATGATGAATTTTGCATTATGGTTATGCATGTGAATTAAAGGATTAATGTGGTAAGATGGTTATATTGGTAAGTGATGTAAGTGGTTCTTGGTTCTTTGATCGGATATAGTTAGCCGGCTATAGGATTGGGTGCACCGTGAATAAAGTCGCCTTGGATGTGGAGTGGTTAAGTGTGAACCGGTAAACTCCATCCAAGTATCCTAACGAGATGGTTAAGGTTATAATGGTGATTGGAAACCCATTCGAGGACCTTGGGTAAGCAAAGGTAATAATGGTGGTTAAAATTCCATTGGTGGACCTTGTGCTTGTTAAGATCACAATGGTGGTGTAAAGTCCATGTGTGGATCTTGTATAGGGTGTCCCGGATCTCGTTAGTGATGTTATACAACTACCAATCGGTGATGCTAAGGTTATATGGTGTTTAAAAGTCCATATATGGGAACCTTGTGCATGTTAAGGTTGTATGGTGGTTAAAAGTCCATACATGGGAACCTTGTGAAAGTTAAGGTTGTATGGTGTTTAAAAGTCCATACATGGGAACCTTGTGAAAGTTAAGGTTGTATGTGTTTAAAAGTCCATACATGGGAACCTTGTGAAAGTTAAGGTTGTATGGTGTTTAAAAGTCCATACATGGGAACCTTGTGAATGGTAAGGTCAAATGGTGTTTAAAAGTCCATTTGGGGACCTTGGATTGGTAGGGTGTATGAAGCGTGGGGACAACGCTTGTGATCCGCGTATCCGATTGGATGTTGAGTTGAAAAGTGGATTTGGTTTATCACTTGGAAGCCAATATATGTTCTTGAATATAACGAAGCATGAGATGCTTGAAATGATGCATGGTTGCATGAGACATGTATAATGTATTATGAATGCATGCTTACTTGTTAGTTTGAACAAGTGTTGGTTATCTATTGAGAATGGTGCATGTGTGCATGAAATCTCTTTAGTGCATTGAAGTCTTGTGAAGACTTGTTTTTAAGGCATGTGATGCAAAGGTTGGTGATGTGGTTCATATGTTGCATTTGTTTAATGCATATGGTAAATTGAATGAGTAAGTGGTTTTAAGGGTTTCTTGCTTTAAAATGATATTCAAATATGAGCAAGGTATGATGTGAAGTGGAAGTGTTTTCCAAAGTTTTGAATTTAACCTTGCATGTGATGTTTATGCTTGGATTGGTTAAATTGTTGATTTTGCAAGTTGTGCTTTGAAAGGGTTTTCTTAGCTCTTCTAAGCTAAGGGTTTGTTTTTCATGTTTGAGCAATGCATGATGTTATGCATGTTGTTGAAAAGGGTTTTCAAACTTGCTTTGGTTTATTGAATCGAGTTTGCTTTTAAAAGTGGTTTTATGACTCGCTGCATTGATGGTGTTTTGGTTTTGGGCATTCCTCACTAAGCATTATGTGCTTACGCTCCTTTTTGTCCATCAATGCAGACATTTGAAGTTGGAGCAGCGAGAAGCAAGGGATTCAAGGGGGAACTCCACTTGAGATGTATGTCTCGGTTAATAGCTATAGATAATAAAGGCAATGGGGGAAGAATCTCTTATATTGTTGTTTAGAGAGGATTTGTATGTTGGACAAGTTTGGTTTATGATTTTGAACTATGTGGTGTAAGCTTGCAACGTTTGAATCTTCTTATGCTTAAGTTGTTATGCTATGCTTCTTGTTTGAAAAGCATGATTGAGTGTTGGATGTGTTGAATGAGTTGGTGCATCTAGGGGTGGTTTTGTATCTAGATTTTGATGCAAATTGGTAGGTTTGATGTTTGGCATGTTGTTGATTTATTGTGGAATGGTTTGGAGCATGTTTGATGGGGTTTAAAGGTGTTAAAACAGACCAAACTGTTGTTTCTGGGCAGGGTGTTTCGAAACACCCTTGCCTGTTTCGAAACAGGCCCTTGTTTTGGCTAGGGTGTTCCTGAACGGACTAGCCCGTTTCTGAACACTTTGGCTACTGCCAAGGGGTGTTCCTGAACGGCCTAGACCCGTTTCTGAACACCTGATGGTTTGCAAGCTTTACGTTTTAGTCCTGTTTCTTGTTTGTGCAATTGCTTGAGTTTGAGATGTCCGTTTGAGATAAAATTTTGCAGAGAGGCCTGAAACATGACTAATTTCATAATGGTAACTTAAAAATTGGTAAAGTCCTCTTAATTTTCAGAATTTACAGTTTGGTCCCTAAAGTTGTAATTTGTGCAATTGGGTCCCTGAATGTTCTCTGATGGTTATGATCTTTGGGTATGACGTTGTTTTTGAACACACCTAGGGTTAATGAGCATCTAGACAAGTTTAAAAAGAAAAAAAAAAGGGTCGTTAATCAAGGTTGACTTTCGGGTTGACTTTGGTTTTCCCCGTGTAATCTTCGTAGTTCGGGTCAACCGTCTAGGCCGGGCTACGGGGGTTACATCGCAGGTTGGAATATTGGTGATAACTTGGCTAGGTTATTCTAATATTACTCCCTCGTATGTAAAATGAGTTTCTGAAAATTGTAATCATATGAAGATTTGAAGGAGCAAACGAATGGACCAGTTAAAGACGAGAAGATACTTGAGAGTTCTTTTTCTTCTAGGATTCTTGGTTCTCCCATTGGCTTGGGATGGGCCACCTTAATTTTTCCTTTGGGCTATAACCATTGCATCTTATTTACTGCTTATATCTATCATGTATGTGATGCCAAATGACTTAAACTACTAGCATGCCAAATTTCATGTTCATACGAATATGATTACCCAGTTTTAACCTTTAGGCTCATAACATGCAATATTAGCTACTTTGAACTTCAACAAAAAGACCATTTTGAGCTATAGGCCTTAACATGATACAATCATAACACATACATAACAAAATGGGCACAAATGACTAGTTCAACTACTTTGCCACCTTCCTAGGAGTTCATAGGATCAAAATACATTACTTAAGGCTTGTAGTGACTTGTCTTGCCCGGCCAATCTGATCTTCACACAAACGACCTCTCAACCTGAAAATGCAGGATATGAAACATGTTAGGCATACATTGCCTAGTGAGGTAGTAAAATATAATGCAAAAACTTAACAATTGATGCATATACGTGATCTCATGCTTATTGAACATTAATGTCATGCTTTAATATTCAATGCTAAACATATAAGATTTCTTGTTTATCCCTTGGATTGAATCATGGTAGTGGATACGCAAATTCTTACGCCTCGCCAAATCATTTATGGTCCATATCCTCCACCTCGCTAAATGACCAATATCAATACACATCCCTCTGCCTCGCCAATCAATGTAGGTCGTAGCCCTAGGACCGTAGTCAACCCGTACACTGAGCTCATGAATTCTATGGCATGTCAATTGTATCCATCATCCATTCTCATACAGGGTTCATTATCAATAACTATATTCAATGATTCACATACTTGTTAATTAAAAAGTCATATCCACAATCTCATAATTCATATTCATAGTTCCCATGCTTACTTAATGATAAATCAATGCTTGTTCAATGATCAATAATAATAATCTTGCCAAAGGCGATGGTAATAACATAAGCTATACTTTCTATCAATGATAATATTGATGTCCAATGCAATGCTTACCGGGCATACCAACGTGTCCGACTTGAAAGATCATCGGCACACCCCATGGGGCAGCGAAAAAACAAACACGACGATCTCACCAGCGATCCATGTACGTTTAATCCGAATTCAGGAGGAATAGATAGGTTTACTTACATTGAGTTCCTTGATAAACGGCACGAACAGAAACGTCTAACGATCTCACGAACGATACGAATCTTAGCCTCCACGAATAGATCGTCTCAGCCTCTACTCAGTTCACACGGTTGAAAAGTTGAGAGCAATTTTCTTTTTCACAAAACGTCTTTGAGAAAAATACGTTTCAAAGGGTTAGGCTGCTAGACCATTAACCCCTTTTTATAGTATGTTACCCTAACTACATAGGATTTTTAATTAATTCTGAACTATAATTACTTTAATTATTTTAAATTCAGAATTCTTTGTATAATAAAATACTTTAGCATATATATCAAATATATGTGTCTTAATATTAATTATACATGTTATATACGTACAACTAAATTGTACATATGTAACTTATTTATTAATTGATCTTTTCAACCCTGGGGTGTAACCCTGTAGGTTCCAGTAACATTAGTAGCAATTATCAGAACTATTCCAATATCACAAACAATGAGTGACATCTAGCAATGTATCATTGTCACCCAAATTACTGGAAGTAAATATTTAACGTAACATCTTCATGATAAACTATTCTAATGTATTATATCCCTTTGTCCTTTATATCTAGAATAGGTACAAGTCTTGGAATAGTCACACTTTTTTTGCCTATTTTATTATTTCTTTTTATCTAGAGTAGACAACAGACGAATATATATGATATCGCATATCAACTTATTCGAGCATGGCCATACATTTATAGTCTTACTCAATCAAGTGGCATGTGATATGTTTCCTATTATGTAAGAAGGACAAATCCTATCTCGACCATTCATACCCCACTAAACATATCATGATATGCTCAATGTCAGTCTTTATAGTGTAACCATTTACGGTGCATGTTTAACTGCATCAAAGCACGCAACAATATGTGTTAAGATAGTAATGATCTCAAGTCAAAGGATTATACATATAGTTATCATTATGAGCAATATCGTGACAATTACATAATAATCCAAGACATATGCTCATAGCGGGTCAATCCAATATGTTATCCAACATCATATTCATGCTTTGATTTTGACATCACTATGTCAATGACAACACATTGTCATCAATCAACAACATGTTAGCTTTAAACATATTATTATTATCCATGCCCATAATAATACTCAACTAAGGATCTTTTAATAATAATCATATTATCATATGGACATTATTGTCTTTTGTTAATTTGATGCACAGAAATATAACAGAAGAAAATAACGGCAATGCCTTTATTTGATAAAATTGGTAAAGATGGTATGTCAATACAATCATCATATGATTGGTCTTTGTGGATACTCTAACACGACTCTCTATTCAATGCATCACCCTTGTAACTAATGTTAGACATATATCAAAATTCGTAATAATGAACTCGAGAAAGCTTCGCGCCTAAACCCGAGACTCTACTACACTCACCTTGTAAATACGATGCTCCTACGGTTCTCAGATTACTACGCCTCTATGCCTAGCTTCCGATTGGGTCGACGGATGATCCAAAACGATTTCCTGATCTAGCAAAAATCAATACAGAGTCGGTAGGACAATATTTCGATATCAAAATCAAGATAATAATATTGAAATCATTATCTAAGCTTAGGATAGAAATTTCAATAATGAGTTCTATAGATAGCTAAACCTAGCTTCAAGATTACATCACCGGATGTAACACCCGGGTTTGGGGGTCGGGTGAATTAAATAATTAAAATAATGTTCCGGGTTTTGTTTTCAAAATAAATTGTGTTGGACATATTTTAATTTGAACCCAGTAGCCATGGAATTCCTCCTCTTGTGAATATTTTATTTCATTAAGGGTAAAAAGGTTTTTGGCTTTTAAATTAAAACAAAACAATAAAAGTTGCCTTTTCATCATCTTCTTCCCCATTCTCTTCAAAATTTCCACGACAAAACTTCCCCTCCCCTCAAGGTTACTATTCCATCACCATACACCTTCATTCTTGGTGATTTTCAAAGGTAAACACGTTTTTGACTTGTCCTCACTTTCCTCTACATGTCTATACCTTTAGTTTTCATTAAAACCCATTGTTTTACACTTTGAAGTTTTGGGGTTTTGAATTAAAAATGTTAACTTTGTTAGCTTTTAGTTGAGCTTTTGATTTGTTGTTGTTAGATAAGTTGTTTACTATCCAAAAGGTCCAACATACCTAATTTTTACAAAGTTTTATAATGATTCCTGGATTTGGGTTTTAGGGATGTTTTAAGGAGTTCAAAGGTTGAGTTTTGAGAGTGTTTTGTGTTGGAAAATGAGGGCTAATGGTTGTTTGATGGTTAGGGATTATTTTGGAAGCTTTTAGGTGTGTTAAAAGTGTTGGAATTGATGGTTTTTGGCTGTACTTTTGGACTGCTCGAAAATGTGGGTTTGAGAGTGTCTTGGCTTGATTTTTGATGCTTGTTTGTGTTTCGGGTTTGCTACAGTGATTTGTGGACTAAAATGTGGTTGTTTAGATTGTGTTGGAATGTTTAGAAGCAATGAATTTTGTTGGTGAAGCCTCGGGAACGAATCCGGATAGCTTGGTGGATTGATCGGCTAGAATTGTTGAGCTTGGAGTAGTCAGTGAGTGGTTAAAGGTTTCAACTTGGTTTAATTGGTTTTCAAATGTTGGTTCAAGCATGTGGACCTAGGTCGGGCTTGGTAAACCCACCTAGAGTTGGGATTAGATTGGTAGTCTAACCCCAAGCTTAGTTTAGAAGACTTTGGTTGAACTTCTAAATTCTTTATTATGCCTCTTGTTTCATATTCATTGCGATTAATGTTGTTATGTATATTGTGATATAAATATGTGTTGAGGCATGATGTTTGATGCATTGTGATATGCATGTGGTTGTGGAATGTGGCTTGTGCATGATGGTAAATTATGGTAAGTACGTGCTAAGCACGGAATTTGGTAAGAAAGTTATGAGGTTGATCAATGAAATATGTTAGTATTGGCACTAGTATGCTTGGGTACAAATGATCGATCATTAGGATGTTTAGTGTGCACACGAGAGTCGAAATGTGCGCGTGGTCTTGGTGATGGTAGTCATCAAGATGGAGTACAAGTACGCCCAAAAATCTTCTTTTATATGTTAGTCGGTGATGAGTGGAATCCCATCGACGGGGCATGAGGATGAGTGGAATCCCCTCCGTGTGAAATGGTGATGAGTGTAATCCCACCGTAAGGTAATGGTTGAGTTGTTGGATGTGAGTTCCAACGGTTGTTATCTGCGTATTCGAGTCATAGCTAGGTGCCAATACGTTTGATATATGTGTTTCCATATGGTTGTGTTTATGGACTTGTTGAGCATGGCATGATAATTGAGATTATGTTTATGCATCATTTATATTTGACTCTTGTGGCTTCGAAGGTAAGAAAACATGCATTCTTCCTTGGTTGTATTGTGCGTGCTTGGACCCTGCATTGTCGAGGTTTGTTTTATGAGCTTACCCTCACTAAGCTTTATGCTTACGCTCTCTTTTGTTCGACAATGCAGATCCGTAGTTCGTGGGTTGCTTGTGCAAGGAGAGGGCATCCAAGTGTGCTAGTTGTGCTTTTGCTATCATCAAGTATAAATTTTTAAGTTATAAGATGTAATAGACAAGCAATGGGATTTGAGTATTTTGATTTATGTTGTTGTTATGTGTTAGGAGCATGTTTAGACTCCTATGATATGTGGATGTTTTGTTTAAGGCTTGCTTATGCCTTGTATGTTGGCCTTGTACCCCTATCATGAATGCTTAAGTGTATGTTTTGTCTAAGGCATGAAACCTTGAATGTTATGTATGCTTCTTTTGATGAATGATGATCCTTTTAATGTATGGCCTTTCATGTGTTATGTGTTTAAGCATGCTTGTTGTAGGGTGTTTTGCCTCTAGAATTAATGCATGTATGTTGGAGGTCTTACTTGGTCTCATTGAGGCAACCCTTGTGCCTTAAACCAGCTAAAACCCGTCTGTTCGCAGTAGGGGTATCGATACGGTTGGACCCGTATCGATACGAACCTCTTGTTTCAGGCCAAGCGTTTCGATACGCGGGAAGGGCGTTTCGATACCATTTTGCTACTGGAAATCTGAGATTTTGACGATAAATTAAGGGTATCAAAACAAGCTTAGGTGTTTCGAAACGGTCTTCGTAGCGTTGACCACGAGAAGTTGACCGTTGAGGGCGTATCGGTACGGTCGACCATTGTATCGATACGGTCTCCTCAAGTTGACTTTGGCCAGTTGACCTAGTCAAGGCGTATCGATACCCTCTTTGGGCGTATCAATACAGTCTGCAGTTTAAGCTAAAATGGGTTGTTTTTGAATTGTTGTTTGGTTGTTTGCCTCGCTTGTTGCTTCCGCTGTCGTTGTTTCACATAGGACATATTAATACATCTAGACAAGATAATAATAAATGAAAAGTTTTTCCTAGGGTCGTTAACCGAAGTGGAGCCTTAACGGGTTTCGCCTCAGTTATCCCCGCATGTGACCCGCTCAGACCGGTCAAGCGTCCGGACCGGGACGAGGGGGTTACAATCGGAACTCCATGGATTCGGTATTAACTTGAGGAGAAAGGCTTACCTACTTCAAGGCTAAGATTTAAAAGCAAAGATACGATGAAATTCAAGCTTGGTCTTAAACCTTCAATGGAGGTGCTTGCTTGATTTAAGAAACAAAGAAGATGAAGTTGAATGAAGAGCTTGCTTAGAGTATTCGGGTAAGCTTGAAACAAATGATTTTTCCACTTTTTTTTTAATTTGGTCATATAGGCCTTTCCTTCCCTTGAAGGAATCCTTTTCTATTTGCTTAAAGAACGGTGGCTTAATTGTGGAGGGGCTAATCGCATGATTAGTCCCTCAACTCTCGGAAGTTCATGGTTTTGCCCCCAAACTTTCAATTTCCTCAATTTGGCCTTTAAATATTTCTTCATAGCTTTAATAGGGCCCTTAAAAACTAATGAGACTCAATTAAGGTCTAATAACGATGCAATTAATTAAATAGACAATGCCAAATCAAAATTTAGAAATTTTCAATATAAGATTTTCGATTTCCGAGACCCAAATCCGACTAGCTCGGTTTTTGGGGTGTTACAACTGGCAACAAGGTTTTAGAATCAACAGTAGCCAAGGTTTCCATACCTCTAGGCCTCAACGGACAGTTTGCTTTTGAAACCCCGTAAAAGTTTCGATACCTCTATGCAGGTAGGCATTTAAAGCTCAACTTTACGACTTCTCAATGGCTCCAAATCGTCCCCAATGACCATAAACTGCTAGAAACTCATTCCGCACTACAAATACAATCCAAGGACACTTGAAGATGGTAAGACACAACATCCAAGCAAAATCTTAAGGAGAAATAGTTTTTAAATCTTACTTTCTTCATTTCTCTTGTACATAGTGTATAGAGTGCTTTAATTGTTTATCTTTTGTACTTTTTCTTTTGAGCTTTAATCTTTGTAAACACACACCTTGAGAGGTATTCTTGTTTACCCAAATCAAACTTTGTAAAAATGGAGAGGTTCTAGTTTAGCCTTAAAAAAACTAGAGTGATTCTATCTTAGCCACTGAAAAGATAGGAGTTATAAGGTTATGCCTTATCCACAAAGGCAAGAAGTCATTGTTAGTGAATTAGGAAATCTTTAGTGATGAACTAAGGTAGTGGATGTAGACTTAGTTGAGAAGTCGAACAACTATAAAATTAATTGTTGTGCAAAATTATCTATCTTTTTCGGTTTTCACCAATTCCTTCGAGAAGCATTTTGCAACCCCTCTTAACGATTTTCGGTTGATCGATTCGAAGCCAACAAAACTCGATCGACACCATTTCATTATGAACTAAATTACTATTCAAACTCAATCTACTAATCTCGATCTGAACCAATCTAGTTAATGTGTCCAACCTAGAAGTTTGACCCACCACAATCATTGGAGATTTGTCCCTAACCAAGTCCTTAAATTCCCTATTCAATTTTAGTTTAACATTGTGAACAAGGTTCAAGTTCAATTCATTTATGAGAATAATAGTAACCGAGTTAACAATTCCCTCTAAATTTGTAACCCCCTAGACCCGCCTATACGTTATCACAAATCCCAAGAGGTCACATTAGGGTCACAAGAGTGACCCACCATAAAAATGCACATAAAAAAACATTTTTCTCTTAAAACACTTATTAAGATAGATTTCTAGATTGCTTTCATTGTTAGGGTCATTTTAGTCATTCAAATATCTCAAGGGAATTTTTGTAATTTCTCATTCCAAAGTTTCGGGCATTAAATATTTTATCAAGAACATAATCTAAAATTAAAGTTTCGAGGTTGTCGCTTTATCGAGTGTTCACTAAGCTTGAATTTCTTATCGGTCATGTGTTCCTTATTCGAGTCATCCGGTCTTAACCAGTTTATTATCATGGTACCGTAACTGTACAACTTATAATAATCGACAGTAATCAAATGACCAATCATAGTGTTCATGCATTACTCAATTACCAACATGTTCCATAAAGCAGACAGTAGGTAGTAAAGTATTACCTTGAATCCTTGTTATATCGGTCAACCCTTGAAACGACATTTCGATACACTCGAACCCAAATTCGACGTCCTTAACCATTCGTATTCAAGGAACGGTGAGTACCTTCAATTGCACAAATTCCAATTTCAGTCCTTATTCACATTGCCCACAATTGATTAATAAAATACATAAGCAAACTCGAGTTTAATGTCCAATTCGGAGGCTTTTGGGTTAGAATTTCACGAAACAGGCTTCAAAATTAGACTCGCGACGTCGAAAAACATAAAATAGGACTGTTCGGGAAAAGTTGACTTTTTGGTCGAAGTCGAAGTCAACGCTGACGTCAGTAGTCAAGATCAACGGTCAAAGTCAACTGATTTGAATTGATCGGGTTGACTCGGTCAACGGGTTAACGGGTCAGTCGAATGGGTCGGACAAACGGGTCTGGGCTCGGTTCGGGTTTGGGCTCAGACCGGGTTAGGCCGGTTCAGACCGGTTTACAGGTCGGTTGGTTCAAACTGAGTTTTTACCTTGAATTTCCAAATCGCCGGCCGGTTGACAGAGGTCGCCGAAGATGTCGTCGGTAGCGATTCTGTCAGAAAACATGAGTTCATTAGCTCATTAATTTAACCTATACCTCAAGCACACGAAAAAAAGCCAGAATACATACCGGAATTACCCAAAACAGCGAAGAAACGGTCGGAAACGACGTAGCTCCGATGAGCGCCTTATCGACGTCGGACACACAATCGGTCGGTCGGGTTTTACTCACCACGACACGCTGAGCACGACTACACTGGTGATGTGCCACGCTGGTGACTGAGGCGGCCGAAATCAGTGAGAAACAGAGGGGTGACGATTGAGTTCTCACCGAGCCTTCAACAAGGCTTCCGAGGTAGACGACGACATGGATTACGCGCGTGGCTGTTACGGCTGGAGTCGACAGACGAGCGCGCTTCTGACGGTAGTGGCGGTGACGGCCACGGCGCGACGACGGTGCAGATCGGAGCAACAACAACAGGCAAGCTCTTAGTTCTGAGTGGCCCCTTTCGGTGTTGTTTGGCAACGAACAACAGCGCTATCACACGAGTGGTGGATGGTGCTGCATTCAGGGGGAGGCGGCGCTCTGTTTGGTACTGGCGGTGAGAGCCACGACGGCACGGTGGCCGGGATCGGGGGTGGTCTGACGGGGAAGGTGAAAGGTTTGGTGAGGGGAGGTGAAAGGTCACTTTTAGATCTGGGTTCTTGGGTAGGTAAAAGGGGATTAAAATGAACCAATATGGATAGGTAAGATACCTTTTATTATCTTATTCTTTTATTTCCGGGTATCCTATAACACATGCTTAAAACGATATTTGGACAGAATAAAAGTCAAAGAAAAGCCTTAGTTCAGTTGGTTAAGGCTTAGGCTCACTAACCTTAGGTCACGGGTTCAAAGCTCCATGTTAGCATTATCCCTTTTTTTGTTTTTAATTTCATTTTGTTCCCATTTTCATTTTTTTGCCTTATTAAATTTGGGGTGTTACAACTCTCCCCTCCTAA
Source organism: Hibiscus trionum (assembly GCA_030270665.1). Classification (NCBI taxonomy): domain Eukaryota; kingdom Viridiplantae; phylum Streptophyta; class Magnoliopsida; order Malvales; family Malvaceae; genus Hibiscus; species Hibiscus trionum. The sequence goes on along the minus strand of BSYR01000055.1, from coordinate 11,765,794 downwards.
AAGAAATTTCGTCCTCGAAATTTACTATGGTCGGTGAAATGCTGAAATTGCACTTTCATCCATTCATGTACTGAATCTTACCATCAGAGTGTTCTTATTTTTCGGGACTCTGAGACGGTCACGAATGAATCTAGTAGTGTCCTCCACCATTCAGACTATCTTAAAACCCAAAACCATCCCATCAAGCATATCAAACCAACTAATCAGAATACAATATATGAATCCAAACCGAACTTCATACGATGCCAAGAAAACACTTGTTTCATAACTTTTATAATATATGGTCTCAGTCAGGGATAAGAAACTTCTCCAATACCACAAAAGTTAGTCGTACAACCCAGAAGCATCTCTTCTAAAAACCGAATTACTCTACTAGATTGACCATCGATTTACGGATGAAGAACTATATCTGAAATCCATACGGGTACTCAAAGGCCTCCAACAGGGCCTTCCGAAATCAAGATGTTAACCCCAAATTTCATTTAAAATCGATATATAGAGGGACACCATGCCACTTTCCAAGGATAAAGCCTTTCTTCAAGATGATCAAACATAACCAAGGTTTTAAACAGATGTCACTTATCTTCAGCGTAATACTCCGATAATTGTTTCCTTCATGCATAACATAGTCGCCATATAATTTATACTTTCACCAATCTCACGAACACCTTTCTTTTAATTTCGTAATACATTTATCAAATTTTCATCAGAATATTCTCAAACACAATCATTATCACCGAGCTACCTTACATGTGATCTTACATCGGTTACCTCATATGATCAAACATTAATTCTTAATCTGATTTAGATCTTAAATTTCACATGCATGTACCATCTCAGGTTCTCTTTTTTTCATATCTATCAAGTTCACGCAAATTCCAGACGAATATTACAGGCATTCTTTGCTAGTTCAGATCAGGCTATAAAGGATAGAATATCTAAATTCACTTATTTCGGGAAAAAGATCTGACATCAGAGTTTCGGCACGGAGGAGTACGGTAATGATCTAGGGGCATGCACAGACTAAACACCCTATGACAAACGATCGGCCCATCTACCCAGACTAATGCAACTCTAAGCTCTGATACCACTAAATGTAACCCCCTAGACCTGTTTATGCGTTATCACGAATCACAAAAGGTCACATTAGGGTCACAAGAGCGACCCACCATAAAAATGCACATAAAAAACATTTTTCTCTTAAAAGCACTTATTAAATGGTAACGATAACCTCTGTTTAAAATACTCTTTCAGAAAATTATTTAATCGTATAACAAAAATTCAGAAGAAAAAAAACATTTTTCAGATACTATCATGAAACAATGATGACGTGGATGCCCACTAACTATGTCGGTACTGTACTCCAAAAGAAACACCGAGAGAACTCCAAACATTGATGTCGGTCATCGAGCCATGTTAGATTTCTTTTAACCTGCGGTGGTAAAAACAACATGAGCATCGGAAAGCTCAGTAATACAGAACTACCAATGGATGCTATAAGTAACATGTGGGTATATCACTATCATGATGTTTCGGGCAACAAAATAGGCTCCAAAAAATATGACTATATATTTCAAGAAGCGGTATACATGAAGATGATACGATTATTCTTTATTCAATCACTAAGTATCATACTAAGAACATATAGACCGAAGAATCAGTCAAGATATGAATTACGGTAGTTGAGTCGGGGGCTTAGTGTGTGCTTCGACAGTGCAAAATTAACACATACGAGGTAACAGTGTGGTGAACGTTATTTCACGGTTATGTATTGTTAGCGATAAGGTTCATTTTAGATTTCCTAACTACCCTCCAACCAAACTCCAGTATTCAGTTCCCTAGAACTGCAACTATAACGGGCATTAACCCAGACCCATTGGGCGTAGGTGCCAGCCTAAAGGGATACCTTAGGTGTGGTAAGGAATTACCCTAGCCGGAGCATAGGAACCTAAAACAGTAAGGAATTACCAGCCTGATCAGGGCTGAACCTACGGTAACTTCATACTCTATCTCAAATATCCCGGTAACGGTCTAGGTAGTGACAATAATAATCGGTAGTAGTCGGTAATGATCGATAATAACAATATTCGGTAGCAATCATTGTTAACTGGTAATAACAGTGAACATAAAGTAAACTTTAGTTTTCGATGAAACGATAACTAGCGAGCATATAAATTTTTATTTTATTTTTTTCTCTTTTTCTTCCAGTTCAGATACATAGGTATATTTCGGTTTGATAAGAGCTATATTTCGTATCAAAAGACAACCTTAGGTTCAGGTCGGTGGAATATTTGTGGGCACTTGAAACACACTAAAAGGAACCATTTATTTCTCTGAAATACTTGATATTACACAAAGAATGAAAACTCTGAGCTTTTGACAGTTTGAATTGATTCCGGTAATGAGGTCCCGATTAAAGGGGACTTTGTATCCAACATAGCCAACCAGGCATTTGGGAAAAATGCTTTATTATGATCATTCAAGACATCAACTATATTAAGGTTGTTTCGATCACTTAGCTAACGAGGGCATTTGGTCATTTTTACTATCAGGGGCAATTTTGTAATTTAGCCCAATACTGACGAAATGATGATTTGCACTCTTCGAGATTTCCAACGGTTTATCAAACCTCTAAAAACTCATTCAATCTAACATATCCCAACTCTGTAATACTTACCAAACCTTCAAACGTATGCGTTCCACGGGTATTATTTCCAAAATCAACTATATAAAATGTCAGAACGGTCGTCATCATATTTTACCACAGGCTCACCACAGAGCATTCAAACTTATTTTCCAAGCGGATCTTCCAACCTTATATTAGTATCATGAGTGGTGGACATATATGAGTCATGCTTCATAACACTTAAGGGCATTTCAGTCATTTAAGCTTTATTTAGATCTTGGAATTTCATCAAAGGCAAATTTTTTCTCATTCTGGTCAAGAGGGTATTGCGACCATCTTGAAGCTCGGAATAAATCCATCATTTCTGACAATTATACTATTTATATAATTTCAATCATTTATGTACTCGATAGAGATTTAGTCGTATTAGTCCTTTCAGCCCTTCCAGACAATTCATTCATTTTAAAACTTGAGGGTATAAATGTCATTTCAGTTAATTGGAAAATTTCGATGCTCGAGATACTTTAGTGATTTCAGTCATTACACCCATCCTGATCAATTCAATCTTATTAGTACCTTCAATCCTTTAGTCATTTCAGTTGTTTCAATCAATTCGATAATTGAAAGTACTTTGAAATTTTCCAAACATATGAATAATTTCTTGTAAATTTATCTTCAAGGATCAATAAAAATTCAAGAAAATCAAAGCACTTCACAATCTCGAGGGTTTAAGTCTTGTTACCGTAACTCTCCAAGTGATTTGAGGATTTTAGATAAACTGTTTGTTTAACAAGATCTAAGATAGATTTCTAGATTGCTTTCATTGCTATGGTCATTTTAGTCATTCAGATATCTCAAGGGCATTTTTGTAATTTCTCATTCCAAAGTTTCGAGCATTAAATCTTTTATCAAGAACATAATCTAAAATTAAAGTTTCGAGGTTGTCGCTTTATTGAGTGTTCACTAAGCTTGAATTTCTTATCGGTCATTTGTTCCTTATTCGAGTCATCCGGTCTTAACCAGTTTATTATCATGGTACCGTAACTGTACAACTTATAATAATCGACGGTAATCAAATGACCAATCATACAGTTCATGCATTACTCAATTACCAACATGTTCCATAAAGCAGACAGTAGGTAGTAAAGTATTACCTTGAATCCTTGTTATATCGGTCAACCCTTGAAACGGCATTTCGATACTCTCGAACCCGAATTCGACGTCCTCAACCATTCGTATTCAAGGAACAGTGAGTACCTTCAATTGCACAAATTCCAATTTCAGTCCTTATTCACATTGCCCACAATTGATTAATAAAATATGTTGAGTTGATCGAACACTTGCAAATAGCCAAGAGGGGGGTGAATTGGCAATTAAAAATTTTGGTGAAGTGAAAGATAGAAAATAAAAGTGACACAAGGGGTTATAGTGGTTCAAGTTCTCCAATTGAACTCTACATCCACTACCTTAGCTACCACTAAGGATTTTCAAACAATTCACTACTAGAATTCGTCCCCTTTTCTTGGATGAGGAGGAAACCTTACAATTTCGATTAAGCTTTCTACCCAAAGCTTAATCCACTCAAATACAAGAGATATTTTGGTAAACTTAAATGTTTCCTCTCAAAGGATGATTGTCTACCCAAATACAATTTAAACAATCCCAAACTCACAATACAAATTGACAATTTGAAATACACTAGAGTTGGGTACAAAGATTTGACTCTTAATAGCTCAAGGGTTTGGATTTTTGCTTTGATGATGCTTGAAGGTTCAATAGTTGTTGCTGATGCTTTAGAGTGTCTCTTTTATACCTCTTCATTAATTTCTAGCCGTTTGGGTGGTTGGAGATGTAAATGGAGCCGTTGGAACCCTCTCTTACCACCATAAATGCACCTCTGCAGCTACGAGTATCGGTACTCGGGAATGGGTATCGATACCTGTCTCACAAAGAAAATAGTCGTTGTGTGTAATTAATGGGGCGTATCGATACGCACGTAAGCGTATCGGTACCGGGTATCGAAACGGCAAAGGCCGTATCGATACCTTTTTCTCAACATAGCTCACTGCCAAAACGCGTATCGATACTGGGGTTAGGCGTATCGATACCGGTCAACGACCTTTTAAAATTTGGTTACCAACCAACTGACACCAACGGTCATATTTTTAAACCGACTTAAATGCTTTAAAAATCTTTAAACCAGTATCGATACTGGTGTTACCGTATCGATACACGCTTTCAAACTCTTTGAAGTTTAACACAGGGGCGTATCGATACGAGGGTTTTCTGTATCGATACGTGTTCCGACAGTAGCCAATTTTGGCAAAAAGGTATCGATACTCCTCCATGGGTATCGATACTCTCTGACGATTTTCAATAGATTTGGCTTGGAACACTTAGAAAATATTTTGAGTTTGAGTTTTACAAATCAGTTTTAAAGTGTTGGTGTTTCAAAACTTGTTAAGGGACTTGTAAAAACAATTTTAAGTTTTTCAAATTGATCCTTAAAGATCTAGTTATATCAAAATCAAACATAGGTTTTACAATCTCCCCCTTTTTGATATAACAAAACCAAAACTTAAAATTTTGACACTTTTGAATAACCTTTACAAAGTAACTCCCCCTTAATATAAGCTTGGTAACCTTTGAGTTAAAATCAAAATATTTTAAAGATGTGAGCAAGTTTCTTCTCCCCCTTTTTGTTAGATCAAAAATGCATTGAGACAATAAAGTGCATAATGAAATCAAAGGTATAATAATAATAAGCAACATAATTTTATTCATCATAGCATAAAAAAGGGAAATCCAAACAAAAACAAACAAGAAATCAAAGCATAGGTTTTTAATCCTAAAACAAACTTAATCCTAAAAACAGAAACATAGGTGCATAAAAATAGAAAATCCTAGATGATTATGAATGATATGCAAGAAGAGATGTCTAGGCATTGTCTTCGTCGTCTTCATCATCTTCATCATCATCTACCATAGGCTCATTGCTCCGCATGCTATTACGTCATTCATCATGGAAAGCGGCAACGGAAATATTCAAGGAATTTTGCCCGCTTTCAAGGGATGTAAGGCGATTCTCCATACCCGTCATCCTTGTATCGAAGGTGGTTTCCATGGAGGTTAGACGAGTGTTCATGTCCGTGCGTATCCCGGTAAATTGCTCATTGAGATAGGTCATGAGAGCATCCAAATTGGGCTGTGGGACTTGAGGAGCCTGAGGAGCTTAAGGAGCTTGTGGTTGTTCCAATACGGCTGCGGCCTCGGGTGGAAGCTCGGAAAGACGTAACCAACTTCCATTAAAGTAATGGAACTTACCCCGAGCAAGGGATCGCTCATCAATAGGATCGGTAAGAGGAGATGCAAGATCAAATGAGCAATCAATATCCTTTTTCACAAAATAGTAACTTAAAGTCGTACCGTAGATAAAAGATGTGATGAGAGTGGTGTGGCGATTTTGAACATGATAGACGATCTCATTGAACATGATTCGAGCTAGGTTTGGGCGCTGTCGTTGACGGAAACAACGGATCCAAAAATCATCCACTTGACGGATGGTAGAGTATTTGCCACCGGAGGGACGTAACCACCAAGACACCATCAAATGTAGGATTCGATCGTGAGCATTGAGGACGGTTACGGAACAACCGAGAACATGGCCCAAGGCATTCTCATCATCTAAGCCTTCATCCTCTAACTTAAAAACATCACAAATCCCTTTGACATCGAGAATGATTTGCTTCCCCATAAGATAAGAGCGGATGGAAACAACTTCCCCATTGCGAGTAATAACTTTGGCATTAGAATAGAAAATTAAAACCAAAAGACGATAGTAAATACCGGGGATAGATAGAAACTCCATGAAATTCCAATTGCGAAGCAATGGAAGATATTCAAACTTGAAGCGCTCGGAGTCGAGAAAAGGAATGGAGACGACCCTTTCCGCACGAATTTTGTAGTTCTCAAATTGGCGAAAATAGGGAAGACCCGCGGAGGTTTCAAAGGATCTGTTATAAATTGTAGCATAATCCGGGCGTGCAACCGTTCCGGGAGTTGAAGATTCACCGGCATGAGTAACCCTCGGTCGCTTCCTCGAATGTTCTTTAGGTGCCATAATCTAAAAGAAAATTAAGCAAGAAAAAAAAAGGGTTTCTTCAATTTGAGTAAAAATCAAGGTAAAAAGGATTTTTTAAGAGAAAAAAAATTTGAAAAGCAAAGAGATTTAAGAAAACAAAGGGTTAAAAAAAACAGAACAAAAAAGAGTAAAAAGAAGAGATTACCTTGAAGGAGACTTTGAAGATTGAAGAAAATCTTGAGAGAGAGCACAATTCTTTGCTTGATGCAAAAATTCTTTTAGAATTGAGTTGTAGTGTGAAAAATATGAAGGAGGAAGGGCCTTTTTATAGGCAAAAACGGCTAGGGTTTGTTAGGGTTAAAGAGTTTTAATTTTGGTAAAATTAGATCTCATTTAAGACTGATTTAATGCCATCTGCGCGATAGGGTATCGATACTCCTGAGGGGGTATCGATACGGGGATAGAATTGTCTTTTCTCAAAAATGCCCGTTGGAAAGTCGTATCGAAACGGTGGGGCCCGTATCGAAACGACCAGTATCGATACGATATTAAGCGTATCGATACCCGTGAAGCGAGGAAAATTCTGGGAACCAGAATGAAGAATATGTATCGATACGCGTATAGCCGTATCGATACCATATGCCCAGAATGACCTGTTTAGTTCTAAGAACAACCAAAGGCTCGAACTTAACACCTCCTAAAAGTATGCAAATGATGAATGAACAGTTCTAAGCATGTTTTAACAGAAGCATACTCCCCCTAACTATAGGCATGGATAAAATTAGGAGTTTAAACACATAAACATGGCAATTTCACAAAATCAAGCATTTTAAGCACAAAAGAGGTCCTAAAAGGTCAAGATAGGCTAGCTAGACCTAACTCTCTCCTAAGGGACCAAAAACGCTCTTTGTCTAAGGGTTTTGTAAATATATCCGCTAATTGGTTCAAGGTATCAACATATTCAATAACAACATCATTTTTCAAAACATGATCTCTAATAAAGTGATGTCGAATTTCTATGTGTTTAGTTCTAGAGTGTTGGATGGGATTCTTAGTAAGACAAATGGCACTTGTGTTGTCACACTTAAGGGGTATGGTTTCTACTTTAACACCATAGTCTAAGAGTTGTTGCTTCATCCAAAGGACTTGAGCACAACAACTCCCTAAGGATATGTACTCCGCTTTGGTGGTAGATAAGGCTACGCTATTTTGTTTCTTAGAGAACCAAGATACTAGCATACTACCTAAGAATTGGCATGTCCCGAAAGTACTTTTCCTATCTATCTTACACCCCCCATAATCCGCATCCGAATAAGCATGAAGGCTAAAGGAAGAATCCTTAGGATACCAAAGGCCTAAAGTAGGTGTGTCTCTAAGGTATCTAAAAATTCTCTTAATGGCAACTAAGTGTGATTCTCTAGGACTAGCTTGAAACCTAGCACACAAGCAAACACTAAACATAATATCCGGTCTACTTGCGGTAAAGTAAAGCAAAGAACCTATCATGGATCTATAAAGCTTAGAATCAACACACTTACCTCCTTCATCTTTGTCAAGCTTTATGGATGAGCTCATAGGAGTAGCTTGAGGTTTTGCATTCTCCAAGCCGAACTTCGTGAGCATATCATTCACGTACTTGGCTTGATTTATGAAGGTGCCATCCTTCCTTTGTTTGATTTGGAGTCCCAAAAAGAATGAGAGCTCCCCCATCATGCTCATCTCGAACTCACCTTGCATTAGCTCAGAAAACTCCTTACAATGACACTCATTAGTAGAACCAAAAATAATATCATCAACATAAATTTGAACTACTAAGATGTCATTGTTATATCTTTTTATGAAAAGTGTTGTATCCACCTTTCCTTTTTCAAAACCTTTTTCAATTAAGAAATTTGAAAGTCTCTCATACCAAGCTCTTGGAGCTTGTTTTAAACCATAGAGAGCTTTTGTAAGTTTAAACACATGGTTTGGAAAATTTGAATCCTCAAAACCCGGTGGTTGTTCAACATACACCTCTTCATTTATAAAACCATTTAGAAAGGCACTTTTTACATCCATTTGAAAAAGCTTGAAATCATGATAACATGCATATGCAAGCAACATCCTAATAGCTTCCATCCTAGCTACGGGTGCATAGGTTTCATCAAAATCTATTCCCTCTTCTTGAGTGTAACCTTGAGCAACTAGTCTAGCTTTATTTCTCACAATGTTACCACACTCATCTACTTTGTTCCTAAAGACCCATTTAGTTCCTATTGTAGATTGATTACTAGGCCTGTCAACTAATGTCCATACATTACTTCTCTCAAATTGATTTAATTCTTCTTGCATAGCCAAAATCCAAAAGTCATCTTTCAATGCTTCTTTTATATTTTTAGGCTCTATGCATGAGATAAATGCAACATGGTTCATTAATCTAAGAGAAGAACGAGTGGTTACCCCCTTGGATGGATCACCCAAGATTTCACCATCTTTGACATAGTTTAACTCCCTTGGGTAGCTCACTTCCTTTTCCTCAATAGCCAAGTCCTTCAAGGCTTCAAGAGGTGGATCTTGTGAGTCCTCTTCTTTTGTTGAAATCTCATCCTCCTTTGAAGTTTGACCTCCATCAAAGGCATTTATGATTCCTACATCATCATCATCACAAGAATCCTTCCTAGGAAGGAGGTTATCATCGAATACAACATGAATAGATTCTTCTACTACTAAAGTTCTTTTGTTAAATACTCGATAGGCTTTAGAGGTTAAAGAGTAACCTATAAAAATGGCTTCATCACTTTTTGCATCAAATTTACCTAAGTTGTCTTTTCCATTGTTTAAAACAAAACACTTGCAACCAAAAGGGTGAAAATAGCTAATGTTAGGCTTTTTAGATTTTAAAAGTTCATAAGGTGTTTTCTTTAAAATTGGCCTAATCATTACTCGATTTATGATGTAGCAAGCGGTGTTTGTGGCTTTCGCCCAAAAATATTTAGGTAAATTGTTTTCACAAAGCATAGTTCTAGCCATTTCTTGTAAAGTTCTATTTTTCCTCTCAACTACCCCATTTTGTTGAGGAGTTCGAGGAGCCGAAAAATTATGGCTAATACCGTTTTCATTTAAAAAATCTTCAAACCCTAAATTTTGAAACTCGGTTCCATGATCACTTCTAATGTGTGAAATTCTAAGTTCAAGATCATTTTGGGTTGTTTTTGAAAATGTGATGAATTTTTCCAAAGCCTCATCTTTAGTACTTAAAAATAAAACCCAAGTATATCTAGAAAAATCATCAACAAGCACAAATGCATAAGATTTACCACCCAAGCTCATAGTCCTAATTGGCCCAAATAAATCCATGTGGATAAGTTGTAAGCATCTACTAGTAGAAACATCATTAATGGACTTAAAAGAAGACCTATGTTGTTTACCCTTTGAGCATGCATCACAAATTTTATCATTTGAAAATTTTATCTTGGGTAAACCTCTAACTAGGTTAAGAGAGACTAGTTTTTCCAAAACACTTATGCTAGCATGTCCTAGTTTCCTATGCCACAACCATGCATCATTTTCATTATGAGCAACTAAGCATGCATGAGATGTATGTATGTCATCTAGATGCACCATGTATATATTCCCTATGCGATGACCAATGAGCATAATGTTATTAGATTTAATGTCTACAATTTTGCATCCATTTTTATCAAATAAAACATTAAATCCTTTATCACATAATTGACTTATGCTCAATAGATTGTGTTTAAGACCATCGACATATAACACATTTTCAATGAGAATAGTAGAGTGATTACCTATGGAGCCAATACCTTTAATGTGGCCTTTGGAGTTGTCACCAAATGTTACTACTCCTCCACCTTTTGGCTTTAGATCCATGAATCGACTCTTGTCTTCGATCATGTGCCTCGAGCATCCACTATCAAGGTACCATGAGTTTTGACTTTGTGCTTTGGCCTTGTAGCAATGCTCCCCCTACAAACAAAGAAATTAGGCTTTGATTTTTGGTACCCAAATCATTTTGGGTCCATGAGTGTTAGCCTTCAACATTTTGGTTCCCTTAGGAATCCAAGAAGCAATAGCATTTATATCATTAGAAATAATGAGTTCCTTAGGAACCCAAACACTCCTAACTCTATGACCTCGAGTTTGCTTATTAAAATTTCTTTGTTTAGGTACAAAATGTTTTCTTTTTACATATTGGGATTTAGAGTGATTTCCTTTTTCAAACTTGTTTTTCCCAATAGCAATAGATGTTTTAAGATTATCCACTTCCTTTGTGTGATAATCTTGAAATTCGGAAAGAAGTTTTTCAAGCTCAAGGTTTTTAGTTTTAAGATCATTTGAAAGATTAACTAAAAACAAAACCTTCTTTTCCAATTCGGAGTTAGATTTTGAAAACGTCTCATTTTGAATTTTTAAATCGGAAATTGTTTTCTTGTTTTTCAAAATGGACTCTTTATATTTTCCTACTAACTCATCATACACTTCTTGCAATTCATCGTAAGCATCTTGAAGTTCATCTATAGTAAAATCAAAATTGGATGAATTAGAGTTTACCTTAGGTTCATCATCGATGGCCATGAGACATAGGTTGGCCACTTCACCCTCTTCCTCGGAAGACTCATCGTCACTCCAAGTAGCTATTTGTGCTTTGAGGTTCTTCTTCTTCCCAAAGCTTTTCCTCTTGAATTGAGGACACTCGGAACGGATGTGACCTGGTTTCTTGCATTCATAGCAAGTAATTGGATCCTTCTCCTCTTCCTTGCTTTTACTCTTGAAGTCTCCCTTTCTAATTAACTTTCTTCCACGATTTGACTTCATGAACCGAGTAAAGCGTTTGGCCAACATAGCCATCTCCTCATCTTCATCCTCACTAGAATCGCTTTCTTGATATGAAGCTTTTAGTGCGATTCCCACTTTCTTCTTCTCAACTTCCTTCTTCTCCTCTATCTTCTTCTCTTCTTCTCTTCCCTTCCTCATGATCTCATGGGTGAGTAGAGATCCAACAAGAGCATCAAGCTTGAGAGTCTTCAAATCTCTAGCTTCAATAATGGTCGTTCTCTTGCCATCCCATGACTCCGAAAGAGAGTATAACAACTTTCTCACTAGTTTGTCTTCGGGAATGATTTCGCCAAAACCTTTCAAACCGTTGACAATGACCGAGAAACGATCAAATATCTTGGAGACGCTTTCTTCGGGATCCATCTTGAAGTTCTCATAGCTTAGATTGAGTAGCCCAATCTTTGTCTCCTTGACATCACTAGTTCCCTCATAAGTTGTCTCGAGGGTGTCCCAAACCTCCTTGGCACTTTCGATTGAAGATACTTTGGAGTAGATATCCGGACCAAGTGCACAAAATATTACATGTAGAGCTTTGTCATTCACTTGCATCCTTCTTCTATCATCATCTGTCATCTCGACTTTGACTTTAGGGACAATTCTTTCTCCATCTCTCTTCATGGGAATAAATGGACCTTCTTCAACTACATCCCACACCATGTAGTCGGTAGACTTGATGAAAAGCCTCATCCTATTCTTCCAATAAGGATAGTTATCCCCATTGAAGAATGGTGGCTTGGTGGTGGATTGGGACTCATAGTTTGAGGTGGATGCCATTGCTTGACTTGTTGTTGATCAAACTCGCCTAGAATCGACTCAAGAGGGTTGTAATCCTTCCAATGAGTGTAGCTCTGATACCAATTGTTGAGTTGATCGAACAATTGCAAATGGCCAAGAGGGGGGTGAATTGGCAATTAAAAATTTTGGTGAAGTGAAAGATAGAAAATAAAAGTGACACAAGGGGTTATAGTGGTTCAAGTTCTCCAATTGAACTCTACATCCACTACCTTAGCTACCACTAAGGATTTTCAAACAATTCACTACTAGAATTCGTCCCCTTTTCTTGGATGAGGAGGAAACCTTACAATTTCGATTAAGCTTTCTACCCAAAGCTTAATCCACTCAAATACAAGAGATATTTTGGTAAACTTAAATGTTTCCTCTCAAAGGATGATTGTCTACCCAAATACAATTTAAACAATCCCAAACTCACAATACAAATTGACAATTTGAAATACACTAGAGTTGGGTACAAAGATTTGACTCTTAATAGCTCAAGGGTTTGGATTTTTGCTTTGATGATGCTTGAAGGTTCAATAGTTGTTGCTGATGCTTTAGAGTGTCTCTTTTATACCTCTTCATTAATTTCTAGCCGTTTGGGTGGTTGGAGATGTAAATGGAGCCGTTGGAACCCTCTCTTACCACCATAAATGCACCTCTGCAGCTACGAGTATCAGTACTCGGGAATGGGTATCGATACCTGTCTCACAAAGAAAATAGCCGTTGTGTGTAATTAATGGGGCGTATCGATACGCACGTAAGCGTATCGGTACCGGGTATTGAAACGGCAAAGGCCGTATCGATACCTTTTTCTCAACATAGCTCACTGCCAAAACGCGTATCGATACTGGGGTTAGGCGTATCGATACCGGTCATCGACCTTTTAAAATTTGGTTACCAACCAACTGACACCAACGGTCATATTTTTAAACCGACTTAAATGCTTTAAAAATCTTTAAACCAGTATCGATACTGGTGTTACCGTATCGATACACGCTTTCAAACTCTTTGAAGTTTAACACAGGGGTGTATCGATACGAGGGTTTTCCGTATCGATACGTGTTCCGACAGTAGCCAATTTTGGCAAAAAGGTATTGATACTCCTCCATGGGTATCGATACTCTCTGACGATTTTCAATAGATTTGGCTTGGAACACTTAGAAAATATTTTGAGTTTGAGTTTTACAAATCAGTTTTAAAGTGTTGGTGTTTCAAAACTTGTTAAGGGACTTGTAAAAACAATTTTAAGTTTTTCAAATTGATCCTTAAAGATCTAGTTATATCAAAATCAAACATAGGTTTTACAAAATACATAAGCAAACTCGAGTTTAAGGTCCAATTCGGAGGCTTTTGGGTTAGAATTTCACGAAACGGTCTTCAAAATTAGACTCGAGACGTCGAAAAACATAAAATAGGACTGTTCGAGAAAAGTTGACTTTTTGGTCAAAGTCGAAGTCAACGCTGACGTCAGCAGTCAAGGTCAATGGTCAAAGTCAACTGATTTGAATCGGTCGGGTTGACTCGGTCAACGGGTTAACAGGTCAAGCGAACGGGTCAGACAAACGAGTCTAGGCTCGGTTTGGGTTTGGGCTCAGACCGGGTTGGGCCGGTTTATACCGGTTCAGGCCGGTTTACAGGCCGGTTGGTTCAAACTGAGTTTTTACCTTGAATTTCCAAATCACCAGCCGGTTGACAGAGGTCGCCGGAGATGTCGTCGGCAGCGATTCTGTCGTAAAACATGAGTTCGTTAGCTCATTAATTCAACCTATACATCAACCACACGAAAAAAAGCCGGAATACATACTGGAATTACCCAAAACAACGAAGAAACGGTCGGAAACGACGTAGCACCGATGAGCGCCTTATCGGCGTCAGACACAATCGGTCGGTCAGGTTTTGCTCACCACGACACGCTGAGCACGATTACACTGGTGATATGCCACGCCGGTAACTGAGGCGGCCGAAATCGGTGAGAAACAGAGGGGTGACGATTGAGTTCTCACTGAGCCTTCAACAAGGCTTCCGAGGTAGACGACGACATGGATTACGCGCGTGGCTATTACGGCTGGAGTCGACGGACGAGCGCGCTTTTGACGGCAGTGGCTGTGACGGCCACAGCGCGACGACGTTGCAGATTGGAGCAACAACAGCAGGCAAGCTCTTGGTTCTCGGTGGCCTCTTTCGATGTTGTTTGGCAACGAACAGCAGCGCTATCGCGCGAGTGGTGGACGGCACTGTATTCAGGGGAGGCGGCGCTCCATTTGGTACTGGCGGTGAGAGCCACGGCGGCACGGTGGCCGGGATCGGGGGTGGTTCGACGGGGAAGGTGAAAGGTTTGGTGAGGGGAGGTGAAGGGTCACTTTTAGATCTGGGTTCTTGGGTAGGTAAAAGGGGATTAAAATGAACCAATATGGATAGGTAAGATACTTTTTATTATCTTATTCTTTTATTTCCGGGTATCCTATAACACATGCTTAAAACGATATTTGGACAGAATAAAAGTTAAAGAAAAGCATTAGTTCAGTTGATTAAGGCTTAGGCTCACTAACCTTAGGTCATGGGTTTAAAGCTCCATTCTAGCACTATCCCTTTTTTTTGTTTTTAATTTCATTTTGTTCCCATTTTCATTTTTTTGCCTTATTAAATTAGGGGTGTTACAAAATTCCAATTTAATTTTTCAATAACATTAGACACCCAACTTAGGTTTAAATTTGAATAACCCAATTGATGACCGAGAATTTTCAAATATATACATATTTCAGCATCGCATTTTCCTTTGTTATTGTCCTTTTTAAACATATATTCACCTTTATTTAGCCTTAAGCGTGCATTTAGGGTAGTTTTGTATTTTCACCCCTTTTTGTCGGTACTTGGCTTATTAATATCAAGATAGTGCAGCTACACTTGTGTGCTAGTGTTTCTGCAGAAAGCTTATAGATAAAGGAGATTTGTGAAACAAATATTTTAATTTTGATATAACTAAAAACCTAAGGACTAAATAGAAAAAGTCAAAACGAATTTTAAGTCCTCAAAATATCCCCATATAATTTTAGTATTATGCCCAAGTTAAAAACATACTATTTCAAATATTTTTCTAAGTGTTTCAAGCCAAAACAGTGTTTTTCAAGTACCCGTTTCGAAACGGCATAAGGCGTTTCGAAACATTTTCACCACTGTCGACCACCGTTCCGAAACGCGTATCGAAACACTTAAAACCGTTTCGAAACGGCACAACTCGTTTCGAAACTGTTCTTCATATAGGATTTAAAAAGGGTTGTTTTATTTCAAATATTTCAGATTTTTAAATATAAAAGGGGTGTTTCGAAACGGATCAAGCCCGTTCCGAAACGACCCTTTGACAGTAGCCATTTCGTTTCGAAACGGTTCACTCCCGTTTCGAAACAAGGGCTAGGTTTTATTTTGAAAAAATATGACCGTTGTATGTTTTAACTGATTTTCTGAAAACCGTTAAGGCGTTTCGAAACGGGCTAGGACCGTTCCGAAACGACCCTTGACAGTGGCAAAAACGTTCCGAAACGGCCCTAAGGCATTTCGAAACGGGCTCTTAAATGCACCCCAACGGCTCTTTCTATTTTAGTCCGTTCCGAAACAGGTTCCCCGTGTTCCGAAACGGGTTGGTGCAGACTGCATTTATGGTGGTAAGAGAGGGTTCCAACGGCTCCATTTATGTTCCCAACCACTCAAACGGCTAGAAATCAATGAGAAGGTATAAAAGAGACATCCAAAAGCATCAGCAACAACTATTGATCCAAAAGCAAACATCCAAACATCAAATTCAAGCATTTGAGCAAAAATCCCAAATTTGTGTAAAATCCCAATTTGTGTTCTTCATTCATATTTTGTAAAATTGGGTTGAGTGCTTGTATTGGGGCTATCATTTGTATTGAGAGATACCTAATTAGCCTACAAATTTCTTTGTTCTCTTGTGTGAGGGTTGGGTTGATTTTTGGGTAGAAAAATCAACCGATATTGTAAAGGGTTGCCTCTTTGTCCTAGAAAAGGGGAAGATCAATTTAGTGAAATTGTTGTAAATCCTTAGTGAGACTAAGGTAGTAGATGTAGAGTTCATTTGGAACTTGAACCACTCTAAATTCCGTGTTCATCATTTTTAATTTGCCAATTTCCACTACAATCCTTTAATTTTCCAATTCACCCCCCTCTTGGTAAATATCGATCTTTCGATCCACTCAACAATTGGTATCAGAGCTTAACTCTTTGAGGATTAACAACCACAAGAGGAGATCCTTGGAAGAGTGTGATCATCAAATTATCAAGAGATGGCTTCAACCTCCGGTTCCGGCATGTACGAGTCACAATCAACCACCAAGCCTCCTTTCTTCAATGGTGACAACTATTCCTTTTGGAAGAACAAAATGAGACTATTCATCAAGTCAAGTGACTATCTTGTATGGGATGTCATTGAGGATGGGCCATACATTCCATTGAAGCAAGATGGTGTTGAAGAAGAAAGCCGAAATGAGTGAAGAGGAGAGGAAGAAGATTCAAGTCAACGATAAAGCTCTCCACATGCTATTTTGTGCTTTCGGTCCGGACATCTACTCGAAGGTATCATCAATAGAAAGTGCCAAGGAAGTGTGGGACACTCTTGAGACCACCTATGAAGGCACCAATGATGTCAAAGAAACTAAGATTGGACTTCTCAATCTTAGTTATGAAAACTTCAAGATGGAGCCCGATGAGACGGTGTCAAAGATGTTTGATCGATTCTCCACAATCGTCAACGGTCTAAAGGGATATGGAGAAATCATACCGGAAGACAAGCTTGTCCGGAAGCTACTTTATTCACTTCCCGAAGCTTAGGATGGGAAGAGAACCGCTATCATCGAAGCAAAGAACTTGAAGACATTAAAGCTTGATGAGCTTGTGGGTTCTCTCCTTACTCATGAGATCATGAAGCAAGGAAGGGAAGATGAGAAAAAGAAGGAAGAGAAAAGAGTAGAGAAGCTTGAGGTTGAAAAGAAGAAGAAGATGGGAATAGCTCTCAAGGCTAAAGCTTCACAACTTGATGAGAGCTCATCTAGTGATGAGGACGAACTTGAAGAATTGGCTATGATAGCCAAACGGTTCTCACGATTCATGAGGTCCAACCGAGGAAGAAAGATCCAAAGAAAGATGGACTTCAAAGGGAAGAACAAAGAAGATGGAAAGGATCCCATCATTTGCTATGAGTGCAAACAACCCGGCCACATCCGTTCGGAGTGCCCTCAACTCAAGAAGAAGGGTTTTGAGAAGAAGAAGAAACTTCAAGCCAAACTTGCAACTTGGAGTGATGAGGAGTCATCGGAGGATGACGAACAAGAAGTGGCTAACCTTTGTCTCATGGCACTTGAGGAAGATTCCTCCATGGTAACCTCTAACTCATCTACTTTAGATTTTTCATATGAAGAATTAAATGATGCATATGATGAGTTACAAGAGGTATATGATGAATTAGTTGAGAAGTTTAAGGAGTCGGTCATTAAAAACAAGAAAATCATTTTAGAGCTAAATGAGAAAAATGACTCACTCACTCAAGCTAATTCTAAATTTGAGAAAAAGATTTTAGGATTAAAAGATGAACTTAAATTCTTTCAAGATGAAAATGTTGATCTTAATAATCTTTTGTCTCAATGCAATAGTGAACACCAAAAGGTGTTAGGTGAGCTAAATGAGCTCAAAAAGTCCTTAAAAATGTTGGAAGTGTCAAGCATGAAGTAGGAGAATCATCTAGAACACACCAACCTAAGAAAAGGACTAATTACTACAAACAAAGTAGCTACCCTAGACATAGTAGAGCTAAAATAATTAGAAGTGTATGGGTTCCTAAGGAACTTGTAAAATTTAATAATATTATTGCTATGTCATCTTGGATTCCTAAGGGAACCAAGGTTTTGGGAGCTAACACTTCATGGACCCAAAATGATTTGGGTACCAAAAACCAAGGTTTAATATCTTTGTTTGTAGGGGGAGCATTGCTTCAAGGCCAAAGCACAAAGTCAAAACTCATGGTACCTTGATAGTGGATGCTCGAGACACATGACCGGAGACAAGAGTCGATTCATGGATTTAAAGCCAAAAAGTGGAGGAGTAGTAACATTTGGTGACAACTCCAAAGGCCACATTAAAGGTATTGGCTCCATAGGTAATCACTCTACCATTCTCATTGAAAATGTCTTATATGTCGATGGTCTTAAACACAATTTATTGAGCATAAGTCAATTATGTGATAAGGGATTTAATGTTCTTTTTGATAAAAATGGATGCAAAATTGTAGACATTAAATCTAATAGTATTATGCTCATAGGTCATCGCATAGGAAACATATACATGGTGCATTTAGATGACATTCATACATCTCATGCATGTTTAGTTGCTCAAAATGAAAATGATGCATGGTTGTGGCATAGGAAGCTAGGACATGCTAGCATTAGTGTTTTGGAAAAACTAGTCTCTCTAAATCTAGTTAGAGGTTTGCCCAAAATAAAATTTTCAAATAATAAAATTTGTGATGCATGCTCAAAGGGTAAACAACATAAGTCTTCCTTTAAATCCATTAATGATGTTTCTACTAGTAGATGCTTACAATTAATTCACATGGATTTATTTGGGCCAATTAGGACTATGAGCTTGGGTGGTAAATCTTATGCTTTTGTGCTTGTTGATGATTTTTCTAGATATACTTGGGTTTTATTTTTAAGTACTAAAGATGAGGCTTTAGATAAATTCATCACATTTTCAAAAACAACCCAAAATGATCTTGAACTTAGAATTTCACACATTAGAAGTGATCATGGAACCGAGTTTCAAAATTTAGGGTTTGAAGACTTTTTAAACGAAAATGGTATTAGCCATAATTTTTCGGCTCCTCGAACTCCTCAACAAAATGGGGTAGTTGAGAGGAAAAATAGAACTTTGCAAGAAATGGCTAGGACTATGCTTTGTGAAAACAATTTACCTAAATATTTTTGGGCGGAAGCCACAAACACCGCTTGTTATATTATAAATCGAGTAATGATTAGGCCAATTTTAAAGAAAACACCTTATGAGATTTTAAAATCTAAAAAGCCTAACATTAGCTATTTTCACCCTTTTGGGTGCAAGTGTTTTGTTTTAAATAATGGAAAAGACAACTTAGGTAAATTTGATGCAAAAAGTGATGAAGCCATTTTTATAGGTTACTCTTTAACCTCTAAAGCCTATCGAGTATTTAACAAAAGAACTTTAGTAGTAGAAGAATCTATTCATGTTGTATTCGATGATAACCTCCTTCCTAGGAAGGATTCTTGTGATGATGATGATGTAGGAATCATAAATGCCTTTGATGGAGGTCAAACCTCAAAGGAGGATGAGATTTCAACAAAAGAAGAGGACTCACAAGATCCACCTCTTGAAGCCTTAAAGGACTTGGCTATTGAGGAAAAGGAAGTGAGCTACCCAAGGGAGTTGAACTATGTCAAAGATGGTGAAATCTTGGGTGATCCATCCAAGGGGGTAACCGCTCGTTCTTCTTTTATATTAATGAACCATGTTGCATTTATCTCATGCATAGAGTCTAAAAACATAAAAGAAGCATTGAAAGATGATTTTTGGATTTTGGCTATGCAAGAAGAATTAAATCAATTTGAGAGAAGTAATGTATGGACATTAGTTGACAGGCCTAGTAATCAATCTACAATAGGAACTAAATGGGTCTTTAGGAACAAACTAGATGAGAGTGGTAACATTGTGAGAAATAAAGCTAGACTAGTTGCTCAAGGTTACACTCAAGAAGAGGGAATAGATTTCGATGAAACCTATGCACCCGTAGCTAGGATGGAAGCTATTAGGATGTTGCTTGCATATGCATGTTATCATAATTTCAAGCTTTTTCAAATGGATGTAAAAAGTGCCTTTCTAAATGGTTTTATAAATGAAGAGGTGTATGTTGAACAACCACCGGGTTTTGAGGATTCAAAATTTCCAAACCATGTGTTTAAACTTACAAAAGCTCTCTATGGTTTAAAACAAGCTCCTAGAGCTTGGTATGAGAGACTTTCAAATTTCTTAATTGAAAAAGGTTTTGAAAAAGGAAAGGTGGATACAACACTCTTCATAAAAAGATATAACAATGACATCTTAGTAGTTCAAATTTATGTTGATGATATAATTTTTGGTTCTACTAATGAATGTCATTGTCAAGAGTTTGCTAAGTTAATGCAAGGTGAATTTGAGATGAGCATGATGGGGGAGCTCTCGTTCTTTTTGGGACTCCAAATCAAGCAAAAGAAGGATGGCACCTTCATCAACCAAGCAAAATACATAAAGGATATGCTCAAGAAGTTTGGCTTGGAGAATGCAAAGCCTCAAGCCACTCCTATGAGCTCATCTACAAAGCTTGACAAAGATGAAGGAGGTAAGTGTGTTGACTCTAAGCTTTATCGTTCTATGATTGGATCTTTGCTTTACCTTACCGCAAGTAGACCAGATATCTTGTTTAGTGTTTGCTTGTGTGCTAGGTTTCAAGCTAGTCCTAGAGAGTCTCACCTTATAGCCGTTAAAAGAATCTTTAGGTATCTTAGAGACACTCCTTGTTTAGGTCTTTGGTACCCTAGAGACTCTACCTTTAACCTTCATGCTTACTCGGATGCGGATTATGGGGGTTGCAAAATTGATAGGAAAAGTACTTCGGGAACTTGCCAATTCTTAGGTAGTATGCTCATATCTTGGTTCTCTAAGAAACAAAATAGTGTAGCCTTATCTACCACCGAAGCCGAGTACATATCCTTAGGGAGTTGTTGTGCTCAAGTCCTTTGGATGAAACAACAACTCTTAGATTATGGAATTAAAGTTGGAACCATACCCCTAAAATGTGACAACAATAGTGCAATATGCTTAACTAAAAATCCCATTCAACACTCTAGAACCAAACATATAGAAATAAGGCATCATTTCATTAGAGATCATGTCCTTAAGGAAGATGTGGTTATAGAGTATGTAGACACCTTAAATCAATTAGCGGACATTTTTACAAAACCCTTAGACAAAGAGCGTTTTTGGTCCCTTAGGAGAGAGTTAGGTCTAGCTAGCCTATCTTGACCTTTTAGGACCTCTTTTGTGCTTAAATATGCTTGATTTTGTGAAATGCCATGTTGATGTGTTTAAACTCCTAATTTCATCCATGCTTATAGTTAGGGGGAGTATGTTTATGCTTAAATATGTTTTGCCTGCTCATTCATGACATTTATGCATGTTAGGCCTCTTAAAACTTCATTTGTCTGCACTTTTAGAGCCTCATCTGCACTTCCAGGCCCAGGTGTATCGAAACGGGTGAACCTGTTTCGATACGGATACCTTAAATCCAGCTTTGAGAGAAGGGCGTTTCGAAACGCCTCAAAAGCGTTCCGAAACGTTTTTGATTCTGCCAAGGGGTGTATCGGAACGCGTTCCGATACGGGTCAAAGGGAGTTTCGATACGGTCAACAGCGTATCGAAACGTTCTGTTTATGGTTTTAAAATGGTCAAAACCCTAGCCGCCCGTTCCGAAACGATATTGACCGTTCCGAAACGGCATCGCGGACTGCTTTAAATTAGGGCTTTTAATGATACAAACTCACTTTATATCAATCTCTAAAACCCTAAACCGCCTCCCTCTCTATAAATACCCTCTAAAACTCTTTGATTTTCACAAAATTGTGAGGGGTTTCACTCTTCAACTTAAGTCTAAGCAAGTTTCATCAATCTTGTGCAAGGAGTTCTTCAAAATCATCCAAAATCCCAAACTAAGGTAATTTTTCTATTTTTTCTTTTTCTTTCAATTTTTGTTCGAATCTTAGGTTAGAAAATTTTATTTTTGTATAAATTATATGTTTTTTTGTTGTGGGTTTTCAAAATCTTGTAAAATTTTTCAAATCTCAAAATTTTTGATTCGAATATAAATTTTTTCAATCGTATTTTTTTTAAACTGTTTTTTTATTTTAATTTTGTTTTCAAAAACTTAAGTGGGATTTATTATTGGATTGATTATAAATATCAATGCATACACTCAATTTTAAAACACTTGCTTAATGTTTTTAGATGGCGGATCAATCGAACAAAAAGCGCAAGGCCGTTCAATCCGGTGATTCGAGCATTCGTCCGAATATCACTATGCTTTTTCAGAAATCTCTTAAAAATCCGGACGCGCGTGCTCGCTTTGCTTATGTCAAGGATTTCACGGTTCGTAAGGAACGTGTCATTGATCTTGAGTTCCTCAATTCCGAGCGATTCCTTTTTCGTTATCTCCCTCGTTTGGATGAGTGGAATCTCATGGATTTCTTGAGCCTTCCGGATGTTTGCTACAAAAACATGGTACTCCTCTTTTATTCAAATGCTCGTTTTCTTCATGATGAGACCAAAGCCGAGATCATAGGAATTGAATCATCCTTATTAGGCAGAAAGTTTGTTGTTAATGTTGCACTTTTAGAGTCTGCTCTTAAGCTTAAGAATGTGGGTCTTGAGGATGAACGCCACTTTGGCTCTTTCACCGGTAAGGCACTTTCTTTGGATGTGCACGATCGAGTTCTTCACTTGATGGTGTCTTGGTTTATTCGTCCTTCCGGAGGCAAATACTCTCATATCCGTCACACTGATCACTTTTGGCTAGAGTGTTTCCGTAGGGGTGAGCGCCCAAATGTGCCTAAGATTATTTTTGTCGAGATAGTCAATAATATCAAGCTTATTGACACGAATGAGTTGAAGTCTTTCACATATGGCATTGTCTTGAGCGCCCTATTTGATAATCTTGGCATTGATTGTACCTACGACTCTCCGATCCCTCGCAAGACCAAGATTGGTGAGTCATCCCTTCGAAAGTCCGGGTTCCAATATGTGAATGGTTTTTGGGAAAGAGTTGATAGAGAAGCGGATCCTGCTCCCGTTGCTCCTCCACCGCAAGTTCCAGTTGCAAACAATGAAGCCCTCACGGCTTTCCTCACCGAGCGGTTCAATGCTTTGGACACTCGGATGAATGCTTTGGACACTAGCATTGCTTCGGGCTTTGAAACAATGGGCAATCGTTTGAAGAATGTCGAGGATCGCCTTCTTTCTCTTGAGACTTCTCATTCCAACTTGGATCTTTCCTTCTCCACTCTTTATGGGCAATGGACGAAGTTTCACCGCTCTCAAGCCAAGAGCGATGATGATGATGACGAGGATGATGATGACGAGGCCTAGGAACTTCATATCATATCATATTATTTATGCTTTTAGGATTAAGATTGCATCTTTATGTTTTCTCATGTTTTTAGGACCTATGTTTATGGCTATTTTATTTGGGATTTTATGTTTGAACTAAATGTTTGAATTATGTTTTTGGATATTTTGATTATGAATTTATAATATGGTTGCTTATTATTGCTTATTGGTACTAATCCTTTATCTTCTCTATGAGCTTTTATTGTTCTTTTTGATCTAACAAAAAGGGGGAGAAGAAATTTAAGAGCCACACTTTTAACTAAAATTCGTTTTAAAATGTTAAAAGGTTTTTAAAAGTTTACTTGGATTTCAAATCAAATTTTTTTTAGACTTTAAAAAAAACCTATCTTAAATTAAGGGGGAGTTAGAATAATTTTCAAAACTTTCAAAATTCCAGAAATTCTAACTTTGGTTTTGTTATATCAAAAAGGGGGAGATTGTGAAACAAATATTTTAATTTTGATATAACTAAAAACCTAAGGACTAAATAGAAAAAGTCAAAACGAATTTTAAGTCCTCAAAATATCCCCATATAATTTTAGTATTATGCCCAAGTTAAAAACATACTATTTCAAATATTTTTCTAAGTGTTTCAAGCCAAAACAGTGTTTTTCAAGTACCCGTTTCGAAACGGCATAAGGCGTTTCGAAACATTTTCACCACTGTCGACCACCGTTCCGAAACGCGTATCGAAACACTTAAAACCGTTTCGAAACGGCACAACTCGTTTCGAAACTGTTCTTCATATAGGATTTAAAAAGGGTTGTTTTATTTCAAATATTTCAGATTTTTAAATATAAAAGGGGTGTTTCGAAACGGATCAAGCCCGTTCCGAAACGACCCTTTGACAGTAGCCATTTCGTTTCGAAACGGTTCACTCCCGTTTCGAAACAAGGGCTAGGTTTTATTTTGAAAAAATATGACCGTTGTATGTTTTAACTGATTTTCTGAAAACCGTTAAGGCGTTTCGAAACGGGCTAGGACCGTTCCGAAACGACCCTTGACAGTGGCAAAAACGTTCCGAAACGGCCCTAAGGCGTTTCGAAACGGGCTCTTAAATGCACCCCAACGGCTCTTTCTATTTTAGTCCGTTCCGAAACAGGTTCCCCGTGTTCCGAAACGGGTTGGTGCAGACTGCATTTATGGTGGTAAGAGAGGGTTCCAACGGCTCCATTTATGTTCCCAACCACCCAAACGGCTAGAAATCAATGAGAAGGTATAAAAGAGACATCCAAAAGCATCAGCAACAACTATTGATCCAAAAGCAAACATCCAAACATCAAATTCAAGCATTTGAGCAAAAATCCCAAATTTGTGTAAAATCCCAATTTGTGTTCTTCATTCATATTTTGTAAAATTGGGTTGAGTGCTTGTATTGGGGCTATCATTTGTATTGAGAGATACCTAATTAGCCTACAAATTTCTTTGTTCTCTTGTGTGAGGGTTGGGTTGATTTTTGGGTAGAAAAATCAACCGATATTGTAAAGGGTTGCCTCCTTGTCCTAGAAAAGGGGAAGATCAATTTAGTGAAATTGTTGCAAATCCTTAGTGAGACTAAGGTAGTGGATGTAGAGTTCATTTGGAACTTGAACCACTCTAAATTCCGTGTTCATCATTTTTAATTTGCCAATTTCCACTACAATCCTTTAATTTTCCAATTCACCCCCCCCCCCTCTTGGTAAATATCGATCTTTCGATCCACTCAACAAGATTCCTTTACCATATAAGATCCTAGCACAAGTTGATCCTTGGAGAGCAAGGAGCCATGAGGGATACAACTTAGACTTCACGGATGCCCCTCTATAGCTAACATAAGAGACAACTGAGCATGGATGTGCTGGGGCCACTTTGGTGGTTGAGGTTGTAGTCTGCCCATTGTATCAAGACAATTTCTTAGGAGGAAGTACCAGAAAATCTTTGAAGTCACAAACTGCCCGCTGCATGAAGACAAAAGGACATGTCGGGATGGACCACAAAAGTAAGCTTATACTTGCTACATTCCTATTGGCGTGTTGATTCTCCCTCCTCTACCTATATAAAGAGGCTCACATCTTACAATGAAATGAGGTCTATTTGAAGAGTTTTCTCGAGAAAATGACACTTGCCATGGAAGCTTAAAGATCTTAGAGGTCCTGGTGTAGAAAGAAGCAATAAGATGGTTGACCAACCCCCTAGATCGACGAGTTGTAGCAGAAGTCACCGCGAGGCTCTTTAGTTCGAACTATGATATTTTCTAAACTATCATTTTTTTTATCTTTTTAGAACTTAACTTTGTTCATAATATAATAACATTCCAACAACAGAGAATGTAAAATGATGAAGCACCATGAGTAACGAAAGTTACCGCATGGTCTAAGTCAAGTGACATAATGAGGCTTAGCTAGGGATGAGCGTATCGACACCTGAAAGGCCGGTGTAGACAAACTAGGTCAAGTGACACAATGGAGCGCTAGCTTGGGTGCATTCATATGAGGTCTCGAAAGAGAATCTACCATGAACTATGTCGTACCATAGTAAAAAGATAAATAGCACAAGTGCTATATTATGGTCAAAAATAAATTTTCTCTATATTTCTCACATGCATTCCTGACCGGGCCGGCCCTGGGCCGGGGCAGAAGGGGCACCCGCCCAGGGCCCATAAGTTTTTTTTTTTAAAAAATCTTATAATATATTTCTTACTTTTGATAATAAATTATAAAAAAACTGTATAAGTAAAAGGATGGGGCCCATAAATTTATTAACCTATTAATTGACATTATAGATTTTTATAATAACAGTAATAATAATTCTAATTCCCACAAAACACTCATTAAATATATCTTTCTAAAAATTTAAATGAAAATCCAACTAAATTATTAAACTACCGTCTTTTCAAATTCTCACCACCATTAATTTACCATATTTTCAGATTTTCCATATTAATGGAGAATTTTTTAACGTCATTTTTTTCTCTTTAATGCTCATTGGGTGGAGAAAATTCAAGTATAATAATCCTACATTTCTTTTTTTCTCTTCTATATTTTGTAACTCATCTGAAAATTGTTATTCACTTTTCAATTTTTCATATTTCTCACAAACACAAAATTACAATTACTTATCATCAATCGTGGTGTTTGAATCCTATTGAAACTTGTTCTTAAAATTTTTGGTAAGATCATGTTTTTATTTTTTTCTTATTTTTATATATTTCTAAATTATAGTTAAGAGTGTTCTTTTATTTTTGTTTAATAAGCTTGAATATTTTAATATTTGGTAGTTTTTTAAGATGTGATTCAAATGTTTATTATCTTTTTCATATATTTACATGTACTATTGTTTTAAAGTTTAATTAGGCGGTGTTGCAGATTTAGTATATAAATATTTCAATCGAGGATCTTCCCATTTCACAGGTGCTATTGTTATAAGTATTTGTATGCTTAAATATATTTTTGATATTTGTAAGATCGTAATGAATTATTATTTGTTTAATTTAATAAATAGAACTTCTATATTACATATTTCTTTAAAAAAAATTAAATTAAGGCCTATTTTTTTTAATTTCGCCCCGAGCAAAAAAATAGTCAGAACCGGCCTTGATTCCTGATCACTCATAA
The DNA here is from genome assembly GCA_030270665.1 of Hibiscus trionum. NCBI lineage: Eukaryota > Viridiplantae > Streptophyta > Magnoliopsida > Malvales > Malvaceae > Hibiscus > Hibiscus trionum. Next base: position 11,738,649 of record BSYR01000055.1, on the reverse strand, counting down.
CCTTATATTAAACACAAACAACTTTAAACTGCCTCAACCCTCGTGGGATTTGACAGCCATCGTTGCCGACAACAATTTGAATTTCATCTATTCTCATAGACGATTCATCGAACACCTTGGAGTCTTGCAACATCAATCGATGTTCCAGCTCGGCACAATCTGCCATCGTGGATGATTAGTCCAACTCTCATGTTATATCTGCCATCGTGGATGATTAGTCCAACTCTCATGTTATATTGGGGTCTGTGATTTCCTGATTTCCTAACTCATATTGTAAATTCCGCTGCCTTTTTGTTTCCAAACCACAGTGGTAACACTAATCGGTTCATATGAGCTCAACGATTCACCCCATCTACGGCTGAAGGTAACTTTGGGTCATCAAAGTTGGAAGCATTTGAAGATTCAGCCACCACGACTGGAGGTAATACTGGCCCAAAATATTTATCACATATAGATTCGAAACCTTGAAGCAACTCCTTTCGTAATACTTCAATATCCTATCTGCTGAACATAAAATAGAACAAACATAAAATTAAACCGTGATTTAATAATAGAACCTTAAATCAGATGAGAAACATAAAATAGAAGAGGTCGAGAAGGAAAAAACTCTAATGCCTTTATAACACTAAGAATCGAACAAACATATGGGAAATGAGCAGAGTAAAGTTAGAAGCAGAAAAGAAAGGACAAATCTTCATTCATTCAATACCCTATCTGCTGAACAAGATAAGTTTTAAAACATTACAGCGGGTGAGAACTGAATATTCACAATCAATATTACCTGAGTCCAGCAGGTGAGAATTGAATATTCACAATCAATATTACCCGAGTCCAGCAGGTGAGAACTGTACACCTTGATTCATATTCCAAGAGATTAATCACCTTGTTTATACATGAAATTACAGCGGGTGATCTAGCATTACATGATTTACAAACACTAAAATTTCAATCTCAACCCATACAAATGTCAAACTCAATGAGCATGGTTGCTGAATTAGAGCCTAAACAAAATGGAAGAAAAGGTTCAAAGTGTGCAATGGCCGCCTCCTAACAATGCCAGCCTCCGGTTAGCAACCTTAGACCTGTAACACCACACCTCAAATGCCTCGGTTAGATCCGGATAACGTGTATGTTCATTTTCTAACCATTCAGTCAAAATCTCAGCCTGGTTTGCAGATGGCAATGCAAGAATTATGGAAACAAATGTTGATTCCAATGATTGCCAAAGTTCACCATCTATTTTAAATGCCAAAGAATCTTCATCATTAGTCATGATGGAATCAATCAGAGGCTTGGTAATCTGCACAAATGGAAGCCAGACTTTCAACATGTGAAGCCGTTTAGAGGTCGGCAAAATAACAGTTCCATACCCGATTGATTCCAAAACTTTTGCCACAACCTCAACAACCTTCAGCTTTATCTCAATCATTTCAACTGTGGGTCTTGAATGTATTACCGTCACTATTTTATCGGATGCATCCACCCAACTATTAACAAATACCCTCATTATTTCCAACTTCGACAACATCTGGCAAACCCATAAGAAGTCGGCAAAATAGGACTTAAACAATGTCATTATTCCTGCCTCACCAACGGATTCTGTAGGCTCACATAAAAACTCATCTAGCAGATTGTTAAATCTAGAAAATAGTCTCCCAACACAATCTTTGAACTCAGATTTGATATCATCATCGGCGATTAAAAGAGGGGAATCGTCATCTTCGGTTACCATGTATTCAAGCTGCTCTTGAGCTGAAGACTTAAGATCATTCATTAGAGAAGGTGGCGATGACATGGCAAATCGAAGAGTTGAGATAAAAATCCCACGTATGGCTGATGGATTAACTGGTTGGAGACGGGCAAGAATTGGCTCCGCTTCAGAACCCATGCCTGGTACGATTCTTAAAATCTCCTCCTCCTCGGACTCTTCCCAAGGGACAGCTTCCAAGTAGTTCACACAAGCAGTTACAATTTGTGGGCAACCAAGCTGAATGCCAACTTGGAGAATGCCAAGGGCATTTTTTACACCATTCCACAAATCATCGACCGAACCATCGATAACAACATAGAGAAGGCGTAGAAAATTGACATGGTGATCAAAGTCCAACTCCTGGCAGTATACCTCAACACAGTTGCGTGAGTCAAGGATCTGACATGTTGGCCAATTATCAGAAAGGCGGTCCGCAAAATATTTGCTCTTCTCTACAAGGACGTCAGAGTGACAATATATCCACTCATCACGCCCTTCTTGAGTTCTTAGCCTGACAACAACATCACTGGTCGATCGGTCACCAATTCTGCTTGGAGCATCCATATTATGTTCCTGAAATCAAGATGAAATAGTATACATAAAAGGATAGAAACAGTTGAAGAAAAAGATTTTCAGTGATCATTGAATCAAGGAAACATTATAAAAGTAAGAAAAAGTTCAATTAAAAATGCATGGCATTAACTAGTGAATTTAAATTTCAAGTGGTCGTACTGCAACAAAACTAGTTAAATTTTGCTAATTTAAATAAACTTAGAATTGGATTCTATAAAAAACAATACCAACGCACTAACAAAAACCAACCAACATTTTCCGCTTCACTAGGTTTAATTTAATGGACAAAGCTACCAGCCTAGCAGCCAAACACATTATCAAAACTGTCAGTCGGAATGTTTAGGAGTGATTCCTTGATGCAAAGAGCACCAAAAACGGTGGTTCGATGCATTATGCATCTATATAAATAGATAATAAACTAAAGACAAAACAATACTACAAAAACACAACTAAGAAATTTCTTTGCAACAGAGCCCTAGAACATGTTGTACAATACAGAGACGTTTGAATGAGAATTAACATACGACAACTGAAGACACAAACAAGAATCCAAAATCATCTAAATCCTCGCTGGTAGCGGAAAGATTCAGTGCATCATTCACTAACAAGGTTTACAGACAAATTTGTTACAGATGCAAGAACGTACTTGACCTAAAAGGTAAACTCTAAGCACAAAGTTTCAACAGTAACACAGGTCACTCCATTAAACTAAATGACACTAATAACTCTAAATATCAAACTGAAATTTCATTTTACATAGAAATTAAATATCTTCAAAAACACTAAAAAAAAATACCCACTGAACCAACATTAGATGGGAAGACTGTTTGCCCATAACTTAACACTCATTTTAAAATTAAAAAAAAAAAACACTTCATTCTCTTCTATCCATCAATAATTGCATTTGAACACTAAAAACAAGCCTAGTTTTTGGAGCACAAGAACTAGATTTTGCTGTAAGATAAAATCAAATCTGAAAATTGAGTGCTTAAACAAAGCCTAAAAGGGGGAAAGGAGTCGAATTTAGCCAAAAATATAGAGAATAAATACAACAATAGATTCTTATCTAAAATGGGTAGCTGTTAAAGTAAACAATGAATTAAAGGGGAAACAAAAGAAGACCCAATTGAAAATGGAAGGAAAGAAATCGAAAGCTGATGATACCAAGTGTTTTAGTTTGAAGTTGCATCAGCAACAGGCAAGGCAAAAAGCGGTGTCGTTGTTCCTTTCTCTGTCGAACCATGGACTCTGAACTGAGGATTGAGGTCAGAGATGTATGGAAAGATCCCTGAAGGCTGAAGTTAATGGCCCATATTGTATCTTTTGGACTCCAAAAGCTTTGGGTTGGGTTCTGCCATGGCTTGCCTCCGCTCCCCTACTTTAAACTTAAGGTAAATCATCACTCAACTTTATATTTATTAAAATTTTAAAACGTTAAATTTACTCACTGAAATTTAGATGTTAAACGTTTTTTGTCACTAAAGTTTAGATATTAAATATTATTTTTATTACTCTTAAATTTCAAACGGTCGTAAATGAAGGTTTGTTCAGTCTCAAATTTCACCAATCACTTAATCTTGGTCCTTTGAGTTTGATTTCGACTTCTATTTTGTCGAATAGTGTTCCGAAATTCACGAATTGACGAAAAATTTTATGGTTCTTCTCTCATCGATCTCTCTCTTCCGTCATTGGATGGAGCCCACTTCTCAATAAGTTGTTTCTCTCGTGCAGATGAAATTTTTTACCGTTCAAATATTGAAGAAATTCCTTCATTCCCTGGTAAATAGACGTCGTCAAAAAGTTAACGAATGAATGACCAAAAATATTTAATGTCTAAACTTCAGTGAGTAAATTGAACGTTCTAAAACTTCGATGACCAAAATAGGTTTGAGAGTAAATTTCAGTGGTGATTTATGTAATTTACCTTTACAATTATTCCTACCTAAGGGTGGAAATCCGGCGGTGCGGGGACAATTTTGTATTTTTCATTCTGCCCCCAACACTTGTGGGGACGGCTTTGGAAAATCCTCATTACATGCTTCGAGGATTTTTTTTACGTCCACGATGCATACCTATCACATCCTCACGGTTTTTGAGGAATCCTCATCCAAACAAAATTAAATAAAATTCACTATTATACTAACCCAAATATATGGTCAATTTCAATTTACAAGTCATATATTTAATACACTTAGAAAAATATGGTCGCATGGGAATAATGTAAATTGAAAGATAAATAGATTATGTACTCTTAATTAACAAAAAATGGTAAATTACTAAAAATGTTAACCAAACTTAATAAGTTTTAAACAAACAGTACAAATATCTTGATGGATTAAAATATTGATAATAAGATAAGTATGTATACATGTAAATGAGCGCTAATTATATATTTATTAAAAAATTATAAAATATTTGGGATCCTCGCAGATATTTTTTGGGATCCTCACGGTTATTAATACGGTTACGGTTCGGTTATCCACACGTTTCGGATATAACAATCCTCGTCTTTATCCCCATTTGAGCTTCAATGATAAAACTTCCTCTATCTCATCTCGTGGGTGAAAATTTTAATTATTCTTCATCCCGTCGATTTAGATTCTTACGATTTTCGAATGTTTCTCGCCCAATTTCTACCCCTATTTCTACATGCTCTTTTTAAGAAAATATTTTTGAATAAATTGAAATTCATTCATTACCTTTAAAATTGTCATGCTATTAACGAGTAACATGTTTCATTTTTTTTAAGGTTTAATGCATTTTTTATCTCTTAACGTTGACCACTTTTTCTAATTTGGTACTTAAAGGTTTTTAAGCTTTTGTACCCCTAACGTTTAAGTCGTTACTTAAAATTACCCCAAAATATTAATACCGTTAAATAAAATAATTATTGACCAATCGCTCATGCCACGTCAATTATTTATTTATGTTTTAATTTTCGGTTAAATTTTCAAAAATAATATTAAAAATAAAATAAAATAAAATATTTATTAAATAAAATGTTATTTTCCAAAGAAACCCATTTCCCAACCCCACCCCAACCGACCCATCCTCCCTCAAAATCAAGAAATCGAACGCTTGAACATCTTCATCACTGGTTCTTCATCATCACCACCCATTATATTTGCACAATGATTTCATCTTTATCAAATACATGAACCCTAAATTAGAGGATTTTTTTTAAATCACATTACCTTTCATCTTCCCATATCATGTTGACCTGCAAGATGGGTAAAATTAAAGCAGCTTCAAGGATTATAGTAATAACAACGACATTGATGATTAGATTTTTTTGTTGATTCAATCTCTCAGCGACAACGATGATCAAGAATATGTTTTTCTTCATCGAAATCTTTGTAAATCTTTTACGGTATCCTGCGGTTGAATTCAAGTAAGGACGGTTGCCTACGTTGCACTGATACTGATACGGGGACGGATACAGAAACGAAGACGGGGACTAAAAACGATATTTTTTAAAATTACAAGGTATGGGTACGACAAAAGTACGGAAAATATAAAATAGATTTATATATAATAATAATACATTAAAATTCATAGTAAATTAAAAAAAATAAAATTTATAAAAAAAACATAATATTAAAGTTACAAATCTCAAACAATAAACTAAGTCTAGAACAATATTAAACAACAATATTTTCATTTTAGGTTTAGGTTATGAATATTTTAGTGGTTTGAAATGCGGATTCGAATTTGTATTTTACGATTTGATTTTTTGCTTCAAGTTATAAATATTTTAAAATGCATGATAATATGCTTGTTGGGTTGATTTTGGGCTTAATCTCACTTATTTTTTGCTCCAAGTTCGATTTTCGCTCCAAGCCATGCACGTTCCTTGGGTATAGCCCATTGCATAAAGGCTATCAGTGCATGGATTCCTCTGGCCGAGTTTTTGTGTCACGTAGTGTGATTTTTAATGAGGATATATTTCCATTTGCAACTTCCTCTACTAAGTCAAAGGCTGCTAGCTCATCTGTTTTTCATTCTAATCCTGTTCCTTTGGTTGCTTCGCAGCATGTGCCTTCGAGTTCTGATACAGCTGATCATGTCTTACCTAGGGCTACAACATCACCTGAGGATGTTCAAAATGCCAGCTTCTCACATGAGGAAGATGTGGGTCACAGTAGTGGATCTCCTAGTGTGCATGATAATGACTTGGAGCAAGTGGTTCTTGTGCGTGATATGGGTTCAGAACATTCCATGCAATTGGAGGTTGACACAACTCAAACTCAACAGCAGGAGAATGCTGGGGAAGTTAATTTTGGTGAGCAGTTAGTTTCGGTTGATGTACCATTACAGTGTGAAGATCAGACAGCTGGCACTTCTACTCTGCAGGATACATCTGGCCCCTTACATGATGATGCTGGTGTTTCTATGCTACCCGTTTCCTCAAACATCTCGTCTTCACCTCAACGACCTATGGGTGTCGCCAATGTTCATCCCATGGTCACCAGACGCAAAAATGGTATTGTCAAACCTAAGCTGTTTCATGTTCAGCTTCAGAAAGTGCCTGATAATATTGATGAAGCACTTGCGGATCCAAACTGGAGAGCAGCAGTGATGCTTGAGTATGAAGCTTTAATGTCCAATGGAACTTGGGACATTGTTGAATTACCTGTAGGAAGGAGGGCCATAGGATGTAAGTGGCTCTTCAAAATCAAGCTTAAAGCTGATGGCACGGTGGAACGGTTGAAAGCTCGGCTTGTGGCTAAGGGCTTCTCCCAGGTGCCTGGATTCGACTTCCTCGACACGTTCAGCCCAGTGGTTCGATTTACCACTGTCAACATTCTCATTTCGTTAGCAGTCACATCTCGTTGGGACATAAGGCAGGTTGATGTCAATAATGCCTTTCTTAAAGGCGATCTTACAGAGGATGTTTATATACAGCAGGTTCCTGGTTTTGAGCAAGCATCTGTGCACATTGGTCAGTTGGTTTGTAAGTTGCGAAAGGCATTGTACGGGCTTCGACAGGCACCTCGCAACTGGTTTCTCAAGCTTCGTGATTTCCTCTATGAGCTAGGGTTTCAGTCCTCTCGTGCAGATCCATCTTTATTTGTTCGCGTGCAGGACAAGGAAGTGGTGTATCTCGTTGTATATGTCGATGACATATTGTTAACTGGCAGTTCACAGATTCAAATTGATGCTACCATTGCAGCACTCAATGACAAATTCTCTCTTAAAGATCTTGGGCATCTACATTTCTTTCTTGGGATAGAGGCATTGCGTTCGGATGCTGGCTTGTTTCTCACCCAGCGAAAGTTTATTGGTGAGCTGCTTCAGAAGGTCAATTTGGTGGACTCCAACTTTGCTACGACTCCCATGGCTTCCTCTCTTAAACTTTCTAAACACAGTGGTGACCCTCTGGATAATGTGCAACTTTATCGAAGTACTGTGGGGGCACTTCAGTATATTTCACATACTCGCCCGGATATCTCCCTTGCAGTCAACAAAACGGCACAGTTTCTGCAATCACCCACGACTGAACATTGGGCTGCTGTCAAACGTGTTCTTCGTTATCTTCGGGGCACTTCGGATTTTGGGTTGTGGTTTCCTAGTCAACTTGCTGCAGGGATGCCTGGTGGTCATCAGCTTACAGTTTACTCTGATGCAGACTGGGGAGGGGATGTCGATGATCGACGGTCCATCTCTGGTCACTGTGTCTTCAATGGTGGTCACCTTCTTTCTTGGAGCTCGAAAAAGCAACGGGCGGTTGCTCGATCGACGGCGGAGGCGGAGTATCGTAGTTTAGCAGACGTAGCTGCTGAAACTACCTGGGTTACAGCTGTGTTCTCTGAGTTGAGCGTATCTCAAGCTCAGCTTCCCTGTGTTTGGTGTGACAACACAAGCGCCGTCGCCATGGCGGCCAACCCTGTTCTTCATGCCAAGACTAAACACTTTGAGTTGGACCTTCATTATGTTCGTGAAAAGGTGGCAGAAGGTCAGCTGCAAGTCAACTATATTCCTTCTGATAGTCAACTCGCTGATGCACTCACCAAGCCATTGCCTTTGGCTCGTTTTGCTCTTCTTCGCCGGAAACTGTCGGTGGTGGCTCAACAGGAGGTGTTTCCAGATACAAGGAAGCAGGGTGAATGATAGCTATTGTAGCTCATGCTCAGTTATATTGTAAACAGTTAGTAGCCGTTAGTTTGTTATGGTTGTTAGGAGGTTAGGGTTTGTTGCTTAGCCTCTGAATAGCAGTCAGTTTTGTGTATAAATAGAGAGCTTTGCCTCTCTTGTAAAGCAGCGAGAATTTAATGAAAGTTGAAGTGTTTTTGGTTACTATCTTTGTCAATGCTTTACAGAGAGTAAACCTTAGAGAATTTTCCCAAAAATTTTCCCTCATGTTTTTGGCTTCTGCACTGTGTCTTCCTCAATTGTTGCTGGGAGAGTTGAGTAAGAAAGTGCATCTGACAGTAAAATGATCTTGGGATGCACGTCAAGCTCACACGACGTCCTCGAAACGTCTCCGAAAAAATATCAATCGTTCCCAAATTTTTTCAGCCGTACCTCGTCGATGAGGGACGTCCCCAGTACGTACCTCAGCCATACCCGGCCTGTATCCGTCCCGGGGACGTATCGAGTACTTGAAACAGCATAGGGTTGTCGTCCCCGTGCTTCATATATTCACATCGGATTGTTTTCAGAACTTGGCTTCTTTTTTTGATAAATTTCCTGGAATCAGATGAACTGATAATGACACTATTGCGGTATCGCTAAGTCTGGGTTGAATTTTGTTGTTGGAGTTTAAGTCAGAAAACAGAAATGTCAAAATGATATGAGAGTGAAAAAATTGAACCTAGTAAAAAGAAAAGGGGGGAACAAAGGTTTTTGGCCAGCACTTAAATTGACGACCACCACTTATGGGGATGAGGATTATATTTAGTTTTTAAGGGTAAAAGAAATTTGAAAAATGAAGAGAAAAGAAATCAAGATTGTCCCTTCTAGTTTACTGCTTTGAATAAAAAGAATGGGAGCCGGTGGTGGTGGTGTAGGTGGTGTAGGTGGGAGGAGACTAAGTGAAAAAAAGGTAACTTTGATAAGTTAAAATAAATAAATAATTTAATTTTTTTATTTTATTTTATCTGGAAATTAATAAATAAATAAAGATATTGACGTGGCATGATATGATTGGTCAATAATTATTTTATTTGACGGTGCTAATATTTTGGGGCAATTTGAATAACAGCTCAAACTTTAGAGGGACATAAAAACCCGAAAATTATGTTATTACCAAGTTGGAAAAGGTGGTAAACAGAGGCAAAAAGTGTATTAAACATTTTTTTATTGGAAACATTATTTACGGTCCTATTAGTTTCAAACCATTTTAAAGTCTCTATAAAATATTTGTAATTATACATAATTATACTTTTAAGGTTTCAAAAGATAATTAGTAAACAACTAAAAAGAACATAATCTAATCGAGTTAATATGAACCAAAACTTATTTTTTTAACTGGAAATCAGACAATTTCATAAACATAAAAAGAACGTAATCTTTCAAAAGTTTCACAACATTAAAAAAAACTATAAATTCAAAAAAAAACTAAAAGGCTGCTTGAGTCAGATTAGACATTTTCTCTTTGTATTACAACAAATCTTTGAAGTCCATTGTATGAAGAACTCTTGGGGAGTTGCAAAACATGAACTAGATGGAATTCCCATTAGAAAACTGCAAATACCTTTCACGTCGGTTCCAAATGTGTTGATCCGTTCCACTTCTGATTATATCGACAAACAACCACAAATGGGATGAAACTATCAATGAGCACCGAAAAACACAAATCAGAAACAAACGTCGTAAGGAACACTACATGAGCATCAAGCAGACGCAAATGTATTCAGAAAACGTGTCATGAGACAGAGACGTGCCATAAAGGCAGAGAAAAAAATGTGCCATAAAGACCGAAAAAACAAATACAACAAGATGTGCGAAAAGGAGGTAACCAAAAACACATAAAATTTTATTGAAAATTAAAAAAAAACTTAAGAAAGATAAGAAATCAATGATCGACGACTAGCACCAAAATCGGTGCCGCCACCAGCTAAAAAGAAAGAAAGAAAGAAAGAAAGAACTGAGTTGGGAGAAAACATAGCGGCTAGAGTTTTGTATTGTATAATTACTGAACCAAAACTCAATTAATTGCTCCATTCTATTAAAAAAATGAATTGATCCCTCCTAATAATTATTTTTTTTGATCGATTTGATTGTTGAGGGAGGATAACAAAAGAGTTAAGTGAATAAATAAGAATATATTTGTAATTTTCATGAAGAAATGAGTATTTTTTTTAACAATAGCAAGAAGTTGAGTTTCATTCAAGTAAGCAAAGTACAATAAATACAACACACTTCAATTATAGAGAACCTTGAAACCAAGCACATAAAAAAAAACGGGTAAATTATATGGTTGATCCCTTTTGTTTTTGGGTGTTTGATTTTGGTCACCGATTTAAAAAAAATAAAAATTTAGTCACTTACGTTATCGATCTACAATATTTTTATCACTCGGCCGTTAACTCTCGTTAGTTCAATGACGTGACACATTAATAAATAGGTAGTTTTAAGTTTTAACCCCTAAAATTTTAAAAATTAATTGTCACCTCTTTTTTTTCAAACAAAACAAATAAAATCCCCTTTTATCCCAAAAAAATCTCTTCTCTAACCCCAAGATTGTTGTTATCGATGTCTTCAACCACCATCGGTGATGTCTCCAACGAAGAGGAACTCCCATTTCAGGAAATGCGATACATGAACAACTCACTATAAAGTACAGCTACCAAGACGATTAAGGGGAAATAAATTAAGATCCGTCCATTTCTCTTTGTTGTTTTAAAATGGATAAAGGTGAGAAATCTTCTTTTATTAATGGAATGATTGTACAAGTATCCTTCGTGTTAGAAGCGAAAAAGGGTCGCCTAGCATACATATTCTCAGCACAAGTTTTAGAAGCTCAATCCAAAGGTTTATAACGAGTATATTGTGCTAGTATTGAGGAACTATGTCACTATTTCTGGAGGCTTTGAAATATCTTCCATTACAAAGCTAGAACCATGTAGCGCTGGTGTGTTCATAGGATAGTAGGCTTGTTGTGAAACAACACCTATAGTATTCATTGGGGAGAGTGCATTTCTTCTAAACTGTAATTAGGGATGTAAAAACAGATAATCAGATGGGTTTGAGGTCGGGTCCTATCAGGTCGGGTTAAATCGGATACATGTCATTTCAGGTTGATTTGATGTTTTGACTCAATTCGGGTCGGGTGCGGATTTGTTTCAGGTCGGGTTCATTTCGGGTCGGGTTTATTTCAGGTCAGGTCAAAACGGTTCGGGTCTGAATCAGATAATTGACGGGTTAATTCAGACTCAGATGGACTTCAGGTCGGGTTCATTTCAGGTCGGTTTAAATTTCACGTCGGGTTCATTTCAGGTCGAGTAATTTCAAGCCGGTTTCATTTCAGGTCGGGTTAATTCAGGTTTCGAATTCATATTAAGTTTGAGTTTGGTACAAATAGTCTATAGACTTTGGGTAGGGTCATTTCGAGTAATTATTTAATGCCTTTCGACTTCATGAACATGAATCACATTAAAAATAAATATTAGGCATTAGAATGAACAAAAACATCATCAAATGATTCATATCTAAAATATTGGAGTAAATTACAAAAAAATAGAAATTAATAAGGGTCAATTTCGGTGACAAATAAAATTTTAGGGACTAACATGAAAAAAATAGCATCATATTAAAAATACTGGACTAAATTACAAAAAAATGAATATGGGTCAATTTAGAATAAAAATAAAGTTTTAGGGACTATAATGAACAAAAATATTAAATTAAAATTTAAAACATTGGACTAAATTAAAAAATGAATATGGGTCAATTTGGACTAAAAATAAAGTTTTGGGGACTATAATGAACAAAAATATCACCATATTAAAAATATTGTAGTAGATTAGAAAATTTAAAAATAAATAGTGGACGTGAATTCGAATCTCTAAACCTCAAACCTTAACCCCTAAATCTTACAATCACAAATAATTAAAGTGCAAACTAAATCCCTAAACTAATCTCATAACCCCAACCAACCACTTAACTTGACACATTTACCCATAAACCCCAAACCTCAACCCCTAAATCTTATATTCACTAATAATTAAAGTGCAAGCCTAATCCTCTAATCCCTAAACTAATCCTATAACCCTAAACACTCAACTTGACACATTTACCCTTAAACCCCAAACCTTAACACCTAAATATTACAATCACTAATAATTAAAATGCAAGCATAATCCCATAATCCCTAAACTAATCCCATAACCCTAAACACTCAACTTGACACATTTACCCTTAAACCCCAAACCTCAACACCTAAATATTACAATCATTAATAATTAAAGTGCAAGCATAATCTCCTAATCCCTAAACTACCCCCATAACACAAACACTCAACTTGACACAATTATCCCTAAACCCCAATCCCGAAGCCATAAATCTTTTTTTCCGGACAGAAATAAATTGGGCCTTCAAAAGCCCGTCAAACGTTTGGAATCGCCATCGGTCGTTTTGGGTTATGTACAACCGAAATAAGTTGGGCCTTTAAAAACTTTAATTATTAAATAATTTTATGAACGATGATCTAATTAGAAAAACGCTAAATGTAAAGGTCTAAGAAAACTAAACTAAAATTAGGACTAAAATAAATCAAACTAAAACTAAAGAATAAAAAAAAAACCTAAGTTTAAAGCTCCTAAACTAGTAATGACGTAAATTACAAATAAACCTAAAAAATTGGAACGGGATTTAACCTCCATTGTGTTAACTTAATTGTTGTTTCAATTTCAAAAGAAATTGAAACCGATTGGTTCCTTGGGATTTTCCCCTCCATTTTGTATACTTATCCGTATTGTTTCAATTGTTGTGCAAATGTTTATTGGTTTCCTCTAATTTACAATTTATTTTGTATACTTATCGGTATTTGATTTATTGTTGTTTCAATTTATTTTGTATATTATTCACTAATAATTAGATTATCAAATGAATATCTAAATCTAATATTTTCTTTTTATATATATTTTAATTGATTATATATGTATATATAACAAAAGATTATTTAACACTTTAAATTGATTAAAAAATTTAATAGTTTACATTTATCAACACTTTAAATTCAACTTCCTCAATTACATGGCAGATAAATATCAAGCCATGCCAATATCAGTTTAGGTCAACAATAAGTCGGGTTCAAAACAAGTCGGGTTCAAAACATGCTAGGTAAAATCAGATCTCAGGTCGATTCAGTCGGGTAATATCAGTTATCTGCCAGGTTAGTCTCGGGTTCGAGTTCGTTTTAGTCGGGTGCAGGTCGGGTTTCGAGTCCACAATAACATGTTCAATTCCGGTTCGGGTTGTTCTCGATCGGATGCAGGCCGGGTTCGAATACAACATTAACAGTTTCAACTCAAGTTCAAGTCAACAACAGTCGGTTATAGATCAGTTTCGGGTCATCGTTAAACCAGGTTATGACTCGAACATGTTTCAATCGAGTTTTTAAGTCGGGTCAACTTTTTACATTCGTGACTTGCGCACTACATTCTATGAGTTCTTGTTCTGGAACTAAGAAACCAAAGATGAAGAAATTGGAGGAACATATGTCCTAAGGGCATTATCATAGCACCACTGGCCATAACTCAAACTACACATGTTTTCATCATAATCCCCACAAAGGTCAAACAATGAGCATATAAAACTTCCTGAATTTCGACACTATTACTGGAAGCTAGATAACCAGAATGTCCAGGATATAGATCTTCAGATGACCAAGCATAATTTGAAATCAGTGGATGGTTTTTCCGCCCAACATGAGATTGAACCCCTACTCTACCAAGCAACATGGTCCTTATCAAACATTTATCCAGACATAACCTAGTCTAAACTTTTGCATACCTATCATCTATACTTTGATTACAAGATTCACACCACATTCATTCTAGCATTAAGAACATACTTTCCAAAGAATTATCATGCATATAGTATACTAGATTCAAATGTATTTTCAGCATGTTATCAAGCATAGGACACAAGCAACGGTGTAGATTATAAACACAAGACCATATACTCATAAAGAAAACTTCCAAGAGATATAATAAGTTGTTTACTTTAGCACAATTTATTTGAGGACATATGCGCATATACACAATCCAAAAGGGGTATTCAAAATGCCTGAAGCATGCATCCAAACTATTGAACTTAAGATCATTTATATACTTCCTTTATCACTCGAAAACCATCAATATCCATTAGGGTATTAAATACATATCTCATGGAATGTTTATAAATTACACATGCTATCAAGAATGTGCTACAAAAAGCTAAGATAGAATGATGAGTCACCATTCTAGGGGTATCAAATCTAAGATAAATCCAACACTACCTGGGTATCAAAGCTAAGTTACGACCGATTTAATCCATTAAACTTGCCAAACAATCCCTAAAGCATAGGTATTTCTATCATACATGTGTATAACAACCCATAATACACATATAAATTGTCATATTTATTCAAAACAGTCAAAAAAAAAATCATGTACATATAACCATACAATTCAAGATAATCCAACAAGCTTTTGTAACATATCAAAACAATCCTATAAGAATCATTTCCAGCAAAACAGTTTCGTTCACATATGCGCATACATACTTATGTATTCAAATAGATTCAAATAAAAGATTAAAGCAATCCTTAAGTCATTGCATATACATTTATATTTTTTGATCAGTCCTCAACCTTTTATTCTATACATAAATTATTCATATATACGTTAGACAACCCAAATTCATACACATACACCTTCCTACTAATCAGTCCAATATATATATATCCACCAAAACAATCTTCCACGTATACATACATTAAAACAGTTCCATATGCATTGAAGATTAAGCAAGGCAATCCCCACTCATGTATGTATTTGAAAACAGTCCAAACTTATTGTGTATACATGTGTATGTGTACAAATCAGTCTTTAGTGTCCTTATACTCACAAAACAGTCCATCATATACATATTCACATACTCATTTACATAAAATCAGTCCACAATTTAATTTACAAAGCTGTCTACTTTAAGCTTATCAAAACTGTACTATTTTACATCCACAATTGCACTGATTATTTCTATAAAAACTGCACTGTTTTTCATTCAAAACTGCACTGGTTTATATCTAAAAACTGCACTGATTTATATTTATATTCATATTCATACAAGCAAGACAACCCTTAAGACTCATGTTAAACTAGGACATGCTCGACTACATATATACATATAAACACAAATACAAACTGTACGATTTTCCCCATTCAAATAGTCCAATTAGGCATGTATACATAGTTATATATATATATATTAAGACAATTTACTAGGTAATCTTATTATCCCATAAAGAACTGAAGAACTAATATTTTGATATAATAATTGAAAAATAGTTTTGAACTAAATTGAAAAGATTTCAAAAGTGTCTTTAAGTCTAAACAACTTAAAAATATGTTTGAGGATTGTTTAAAGAGGTTTTGAAGTGTTTTCTAAAGCCAGACTTTACAAAACCACCCAGGTGTTTCGAAACACCCTTAGGCGTTTCAAAACAACCATTCATAGTTTCAAAACGTTTCGATACAGCTCTGTCTGTTTCGAAACGGGCTTTAATATGGGTGAGGATTTTTACATAGCATTTCGATACGAACTTCACCGTTTCGATACGCCTATGTGGCAAAGACCTCAACGGTCAAAATCCCCAACGGCTATTTTTCCAACGACTTTTTAATTTGCAGCTCAACTGTCACTCATTTCGAAAGGGGGTTGCTGCCGTTTTGATACGGATCAAGGTGTTTCGAAACAGCCAGAGGTGTTTCGAAACGGATTGCTGCATTAGACTTCAACGGCTAGTTCTAAAGAGGAGCGTTCCGATACGGGCTTGATTGTTCCGAAACGGACAATACCAGAACTGCAATTAATGTGGGAAATAAAGTCTCCAACGGCTCCAAAACATCCCCAACGGTCCTCAACGGCTACAAACTCATTTAAGAGTATAAAAGGGACCTCCAAGCATCAAGAGAAGGCATAAGAAAAAGAGGGCAGACACTTCAAGCCATAAGAAGAAGGCATATGTGGCTACTTGGAGTGATGAAGACTCCACCGACGATGATCAAGCCAACCTTTGCCTTATGGCCATCGAAGAAGATTCAAGGGTAACTTCTAATTCATCTACTTCATGTTCATATTCTTTTGATGAATTACAAGATGCCTATGACGATTTGGTTTTAGAATTTAAAAATCACATTTTGAAAATTAAGAAAATTATCTCAAATTTGAAAATTTAAAATGATTTGATTTCTAAAACCAAAATTGAACTTGAAGCAAAACTCAATGAGTTTGAACAAAAATGTTTTGATTTACAAAATTTGTTTCATAAAGTTCAAAAAGAAAATTATTTGATTTCCAAGGAACTTGAAAAGAAAAATAATTTTGAAAAATCAAACTTTTATGTTAGACAATCTAGTGCCCCTAGATTTGTAAATGGTAAAGTTTTTAGAAGTATTTGGGTCCCAAAAGGACTAAGTACTTCAACTAAAAATGATGAAATTGAAAAATGGATTCCTAAGAGAACTAAATTTTGTGCCACTAATGTCTATGAATCCAAAGCAATTTGGATACCAAAATTACTTGATTGTCTTATGTTAGGTGTGATGGAGATTGATCAACAAGTCAAACTTTGAGGGAGAGCTCCATGCACACAAGGAAGAACACTTGAAGAAGGAAGACTTCACATCCTCCCTTGGAGTTCAAGTGTTGATAAAATCTAGTTGTTTTTATTTGTTTAATTCAATTTATTTTCTTTCAATTCAACTAGATTATCATGTGTTGAACTAACATTCATTGATGATGCTTTGAGTAAGGGGGAGCTAATTTTAAAACCAAAACTCTTATTTGTGTCATTTTTTTAACCTCCTAAATTATTCTGAACTTAAAGTTATTTAAAGTCTTTTTGATATAACAAAAAAGGGAGAAATTGTTTGAAAAATTGCATTTTCAAGAAAATAAAAGGGGGAGCTTTAACTTCTTTTAATTTTTAAAATCTCTTATTCAAACTTCTAAATACAAAGGGGGAGAATCCCAAACAATTTTCAAGTTGGTTTTATTATATCAAAAAGGGGGGAGACTGAAGAACTAATATTTTGATATAATAATTGAAAAATAGTTTTGGATTAAATTGAAAAGGTTTCAAAAGTGTCTTTAAGTCTAAACAACTTAAAAATATGTTTGAGGATTGTTTAAAGAGGTTTTGAAGGGTTTTCTAAAGCCAAACTTTACAAAACCACCAAGGTGTTTCGAAACACCCTTAGGCGTTTCGAAACAACCATTCACAGTTTCAAAACGTTCGATATAGCTCTGTCTGTTTCGAAATGGGCTTTAATTTGGGTGAGGATTTTTACATAGTGTTTCGATACGGGCTTCACCATTTCGATACGCTTATGTGACAAAGACCTCAATGGTCAAAATCCCTAACGACTATTTTCCCAACGCCTTTTTAATTTGCAGCTCAACTGTCACTCGTTCCGAAACGGGGTTGCTATCGTTTCGATACAGATCAAGGTGTTTCGAAACAACCAGAGGTGTTTCGAAACGGATTGCTGCATCAGACTTCAACGGCTAGTTCTGAAGTGGGGCGTTCTGATACGGGCTCGACTGTTCCGAAACAGACAACACCAGAACTGAAATTAATGTGGGAAATAAAGTCTCCAACGGCTCCAAAACATCCCCAACGGTCCTCAACGGCTACAAACTCATTTGAGAGTATAAAAGGGACCTCCAAGCATCAAGAGAATGCTAATGCTTCAATTGTTACAACACTATGATGACAAATTGTGTCTACAGCTTTAATTGTAAATTCCTTGCTTAGACATCACTAGTGAGCTTAATATTGTTAGATTTGCTCAAGTGTTTAAGTTTTGGGTGAGAGCTTTATAGTGCAAACAAATATCTGTTAGAGGGATTTCATGTTTTCTTAGAATTTCTCTTGTAAAGAGGGTTTACTCAAGCTTTGAGTAGAAAGCTTTGAGGGTTGTAAAGGTTGCCTCCTTAGCCTTGATAAGGGGGCAAAATTCTAGAATGAATTTGTTAAAATCCTTAGTGGGGAGCCAAGGTAGTGGATGTAGACCTTGGTTAGAAGGTTGAACCACTATAATTCCTTGTGTCTTATTGTCCAATTTTCACCTCCCACTAAAACACTCAATTGTCCAACTTCTCCAATCTTGGCAAACACATCGGTTGAAGGAATTCGAACATCTAAAAACCCAACAAGAACAATGACAACTTTTCCCCTATTTTGATCTAACTTAAAGCAGTTCAATAATCCCCCATTAAGCTCAAAACAATCATTTATAAACATATACATTCAATTTAACCTTTTAATCTTTCAATTAAGCATTGAACACCGAACTTAACTCTTATTTCAATTCTACAAACCACAATGAATTATTAGAACCCTTGCATTTATCTAGGCAACATTGATATTCAAACTCAACATTCTTAATCCTTCTCTCCCATTTATATTGCAAAACTGTCCTTTTACACCAATTTGTAAATTTTTATACTAAAAGAACAAATCCAATCTCCTTTTATGGGCAGTTTAATCCCTCATCTAAAAACACGAAACAACCCTTCATTTATTTAAGTTCAATCTTTTCAAAAACATTCTAACATACTTATCAAACATACATGCATTTCCACTAGCCATTAGCATAATGACTCGATTAAAGAAGAAGAAGAACAAGATGCATATATACCATTAAAAAGATTAACACTTCATGACATAATCCCATTCTTCAACTAATTATTTTAGCAACCAAAGCTTCATGACAATTCACAAATAACCATTCGAATTATGGCTTATAAAATGAGGAAGGGAAATATAGTTACCTTCTTCAAATAATTCAACTAGTTGCTCACTAATTTGAGCTAATTAAGCTCCAAAAATTTCATCTTTCATGGACGACTTTGAGCTTTCTCCCTTTCTCCCCCTTTTCTTTTCTTGGTTCGATTGCATGGTGAAGAAGGACAATGCTTCCATTATCCTTTAATTGGCTGAACCCCTTCCCTTCATTTCACACATGGATTCATTCAAGAATGACATGTGTGACAAACCCTTTAATTCTTTCTTAGCATGTAATCTTAAAGATTTTCAAGGCTTTCAATTTTACCCCTTTAAGAAATGGCTACTCAAGTTTCTTTTAGCTCAATTTGATCATAATCTATTTAATTATTCTAATAAATGATAAGTCTAAGCAAACTAGCTAGTAATTTATGTAACATAATCCTAGGCCTGGGTTTGGAATATTACAATCTAGATCAACCTTTGCACCTTTGAATATAACTGCATTTCTAAATAACCAAATTGACCAAATGAAATAGAAGAAACTAAGGAACCAGACCTGATCATGGAGCCTAACTTTAGGAATCAAAACCCTTTGCCGTAACATTTATCGCAAGGTTGCAGGTATGACAAAGGAAATTATCCATAGGCTCCACCATTTTTTTCCATAGCCTCCAAGTAAACGAATAGTGGTACAAAAAGTTAGGAATGGTTTCATGTTCCTTAAAACAAAAAGGGCATGGAGCAGATTGCTGATCTAAAATGCCCATTTTCAGCGGTTCATCTCTAGTAGGGATTCTTCCAAGAAGGACTTTCCACACAATCGATTCAACATTTGGTGGAGCAAGATTGTACCAAACTGTCTTCCACACATCATCATTAGAAAAATTGGTATTTAAAGATAACTTGCAGAATGATTTAATGTTGTAAACTCCATTAGAATCAGCTAACCATCAAATGTTATCCGACAACTTAGATTTCACATGGCAACTATAGATGAGATTACTTAATGAATCCCAAACTTCTCGTTCCCAATCAAATATTCTCCTCCGACGATCTATTTTCCAGCACCATACATCGTTAACTAAAGCACCAAACTCGACAATGACCCATGCTTTCTTTGTTAAGTCTATAGTTTAGATAAGTCAGTTGTATTAGTGTTAGTTATGCTGAGTCAGCAGGTGGTTTAGGTTGTTATTGTTAGTAACTACCTCAGTTGACTTTGTTGACTAACAGACTCTTGTATATATTACAACTCAGTCTCATTTGAGATATTATGAGTTTTATTAATGAAATCTGAGAGTATTGTCCTCTCTTTACTATTCTTCATATTGAAGAATTCTATCATGGTATCTTTTGCCGTTTAGTGGTCCTGGCATTGATTTCTTTTCTTCCGCTTGCTGTTTCAGTTGGGTTTTTTGAGGATATCGATTCTTCTTCATGTTGACTCGTCTAATGTTCTGTTGCTCTGCGTTTTTTGGTGGCGTTCTTGCGTGATTCAGGCCGTGGTTGTGGATTGAGCTGGTGACTCGATAATTGTAAGATTTCCGTACTCATCTAGTCTTGATCTATACATCAATCGTCTAGTTTTATTTCTGAAATCGTTCGTTGTCATAAGGAAATCTGTTTCATGATTATTTGATGCGAAATGGATTAGTGATATTGGAATGATTTCTAGACTAGAGGTTGTGTCAATCAGGTGCTGTTTATATCTTTTTGACATCACGGTCTGTTCGCGTGAGATTGGTATACACTGATCTTCGTTCTTGTCGATTTGAGGCTCTCTGTTTTTTGGTTTTCTTTGCCTGTTATTGCGGTGGTTATATTGCTCGCCATCTGTTTGTTGTTTTGCTTGTGAGGCTTTGTGGTGTTGATTATCTGTGAGGTTTGTTTGTTGTTGTTCTGCTCGCCAACTGTTTGTTTAATTGCTTATGTGGTTGTTGCACTGTTATGGCTAGTGAGTCTGCCGATACTTCTGGTTCTATTCCAGCTTCTTTACTAGTTGATACGAGTTCGTACACCATTCAACAACTGCCTAAGCTTGACACTGTCAAGTTGACCGAGAAGACCTATGTTCTTTGGAAACATCAGGTTATGTTAATAGTGGAAGGTTATGGTTTGCTTTCTTTTCTTTCTGATCACAAGATTCCTGATAAAACAGTTGTGAATGATTCAGGACAGAGTGTTACTAATTCGATTTATCTTGCCTATCTAAAGCAAGATAAGCTTATTGCCTCCTGGCTTTTGTCTACAGTGTCTTCTGATTTGCTCCCTCATCTTACTGGACTAGCAATCTCTCGTGCTGTGTGGGATGCGTTGTCGCGAAGGTTTGATGCCCGTTCTTCTACAAAAATATCTTCGTTGCGTCACAACTTGCATTCTCAGCGTAAGCGAGGTCAATCTGTAAGTGAATATCTTGCAAAAATCAAGCTAATATGTGATACGTTAGGGGCATCAGGTCACATTGTTTCTGATCAGGAGCAAGTAAGTGTAGTTTTATCTGGTTTATCAGCTGAGTTTGAGAGTGTGATTGCGGTTGCTTCTAGGGAAGCACTTACTCTTGAGAGTCTGTCAGAGATGCTCTTTGATTGTGAGGCTCGTCAACATGAATTCTTAGCTGATGGAATGACAATTCAAGCTAATGTTGTCACTCGAAATTCTGGGAAGCCTTCTACTTATAAGAGTGATGAAGGTGATGATTCAGATGGTGTTTCTGATCAGGGTTCTCAGCAGCCTACAACTCCAAGTTCACAGGATTTTTCCAAAGGCCAGCGTGGAAATTCTTTTCGCGGGACAGGGCGTGGTCGTTTTGGAAACAATCGACCACAATGTCAGCTGTGTGGTCGGTATGGTCACTTGGTTCACAAATGTTGGTACATGTTCGATCAGACGTATCCTGAGGTGTTTTCTGGGGAGCAGTCTTCTCGTGAGTCTTCTTCAGGTGCTGCTGCTCCACACTCTCCTGGTTTTCATTCGAGATCTGAACCCTCTGTGACTTCAGTTCAAGCTTATAATCATGTTATGTATATGCCATCTTCTCACATGTTTGCTGCATCTCAAGGGAAACCTTTTTTGCAGCCATATTCTTCTCCTGGCTCTGTTGTTTCCACTTATGCTCCGACTCATTTTGTTTCTAATTCCATGCACATTCCCTCTGCTCCTCATGTCTCTTCTCCCAGGTTTACCTCTCCAGTTGTGGCTAATTCATTTTCTCCTTTAATGAGTGGTGGTGGTGCACATGCTGCTAGAGAAACCGTGTGGTACCCTGACTCGGGTGCCACACATCACATTACCAATGATCACACTAATCTTCACTCCGAGGCTGCCTACACAGGTACGGATTCATTATGCATGGGAAATGGGAATGAGGTACAGATTACTCATGTTGGTTTAGGGTCTATTCTTGCTGAGAATAGGACTTTGTGCTTACGAAATTTGTTGTGTGTTCCCGATATCAAACGTAACTTGTTGTCTGTGTCTCAGTTCGCACGTGATAATGCTGTTTATTTTGAATTTCACCCTCATAAGTATTTTGTTAAGGATGCTCGGATCAAGGACACGCTGTTGGAGGGGAAGCTCACTCCTGATGGGTTGTATGAATTGGAGTCGTTTCAGTCTGCTGGTGCTTCGACTATGAGTTCTTCTATACATATGTCTTCTTATTCTCGAAATAATGTTTTGTCTAATTCGTGTAATGTTGTAAAGCCTTTGTCTTTGGATTTGTGGCACAAACGTATGGGTCATCCCTCGTTGAGTGTGCTTAAAACAACATTGAATTCTTGTAATATTTCGTTTAGTGGTGATAATATTTCTACTGTGTGTGGCCCTTGTTTGCAAGGTAAGGCTCAAAAATTGCCCTTCCAACCGTCTACTACGGTGTATGATTTTCCGTTTCAGCTTGTGGTGTCGGATGTTTGGGGCCCGACCCACAAGGCATCCGATGGTTTTTTGTATTATGTCTCATTTATCGACGTTTACAGTCGTTTTACTTGGTTGTATTTACTTAAAAAAATCAGACGTTTTTCAATGTTTAGTGGATTTTCACAAGATCGTTGAGGTTCAATATGGTTGTAGTATCAAGGCGCTTCAGACCGATGGTGGTGGGGAGTATATGGCTCTTGCAATGTGGCTTCAACGTCATGGTATTGTTCATCGTGTGTCTTGTCCAAGTACATCTGAGCAAAATGGCACGGCTGAAAGGAAACATCGTCATATTGTCGAGATGGGTTTGACGTTGTTAGCACAAGCTGGACTCCCTATGCAGTTTTGGACTCATGCCTTCATCACGTCGGTATTTTTAATTAATAGATTACCCACGAATGTTTTACATGGATGTTCTCCGTATGAAGTTCTCAATAAGCAAAAACCTGACTATGGTCTTCTTCGTGCCTTTGGGTGTGTCTGTTTTCCTCTAACCAGGCCATTTAATCATCATAAATTGGAGTTTCGATCAAAACGTTGTGTTTTTATTGGATATAGTCCTAAGCACAAGGGTTACAAATGCCTTAGTGATGATGGTAGAATTTTTGTGTCCCGGCATGTTATCTTTGATGAGCAAGTGTTTCCTATGGGCTTACATTCTTCTATTCATTTGAGCCCTGACTTTGTTGATTCCACCACCACAATGGGCTCTCAAGGATTGCCGTTAGTTTGTGTGCGTTCCCTGGGCTTGGGCGATTTGCCAAGCCAGTCTTCTGGGCTCCCACATACTACTTCTCCTAGGTCAGCTCCCTCCTCTCAGCCCGTTTCTACGGAGCCTGGTCCAAGGCCTGAGTCCACAAACATTACCACTGCATCTGTTGTGCAACCTGCGCCATATGTTCGAAATGACAATAATAATTTTTGTTCAGATTCGGCAGCCAGGTTAGCTTCTGAACCAACTTCTTCCCTTAATGTTGGGCCTTTGTCTCCCCAAGTAGAGCCTGTTCTAGACCCTTCGCGTTGCTCTACTACTCATCATTCTGGATCTGCTGGACCTAGGCTTGTGGCCGCTGGGGTTGCCTCTGATAGCAGGCCTTCGGTGTCTATTGATGATACAGATCATAACCCTCATTCAGATTTGGGTCTTGAGTCTCCTACATCTCAGATAGGGCTGCCTCATTCTTTTGAGGGTTCTCCGTCGGTTCCTCCAGACGGCGGCGGTCATTCTTTGCATCGGACTGATAGTGGCTCTCTAGTCGGTTCTGATGATGGTACTGGTCAGTCTTTGCACCAAGTTGCTGATACTGAGGTGGGTGTGTCGTCTTCTGCTTCTCCTCCTCCTGAGGTTTCTGGGTGTGCTGAGGACCTTGCCGCAACTGCATCCGCTCAGTCTTTGCCTGTTTGTGTGCTTTTTTCTCCGATTGTTGAATCTACGATGTCTGTTTCTCCGTCTCGGTCGGTTGTGAATGCTCATCCCATGCTGACTCGAGGGAAGAATGGTATTCGGAAACCTAAAGTGTTTTCTTCTATCTTGTCCAAGTTTTCTGAACCTCAGAATATTCGTGAAGCTTTTCGGAGTGAGCAGTGGACTCGTGCTGCTCAGGAGGAGTATGATGCACTGACCCAGAACAATACTTGGTCTCTGGTGGAGTTGCCTTTGAATCGTACGGCTATTAATTGTAAATGGATATTCAAAGTCAAGTAGAACGCGGATGGTTCGATTTCCAGATACAAGGCTCACCTTGTTGCGAAGGGTTATCTGCAGAAAGCTGGGTTCGACTTTAGTGAGACATTTAGTCTGGTTGTCAAGCCTACGACGGTGTGCACTATATTATCTCTGGCGGTATCGAAGAGGTGGGTGCTTCGTCAGGTTGATGTCAACAATGCGTTCTTGAACGGAGACTTGACGGAGGAAGTCTACATGGTGCAGCCTCCAGGGTTTGAGAAAGGTAACAAAGGGTTAGTTTGCAAGTTAAATAAGGCAATTTATGGTTTAAAACAGGCTCCTAGGGCCTGGTTTGAAAAGCTTCGTTCTTATTTGCTATCTGCTGGTTTTACTGTTTCAAAGTCTGATTGCTCATTGTTTGTTTGGCATTGTGGTGCTGATTTTGTCTATCTGTTAGTCTATGTTGATGATGTAATTATCACTGGGAATGATGGTCATATAGTTCAAAATGTCATTGATGATTTGCATAAGACCTTCTCACTGAAAGATTTAGGGGTGTTGTCTTATTTTCTAGGTATTGAGGTTCATCAT
Source organism: Hibiscus trionum (assembly GCA_030270665.1). NCBI lineage: Eukaryota > Viridiplantae > Streptophyta > Magnoliopsida > Malvales > Malvaceae > Hibiscus > Hibiscus trionum. The sequence goes on along the minus strand of BSYR01000055.1, from coordinate 11,713,209 downwards.
GATGATAATGGTTTATGGTTGAGTCAAAGGAAATATGTTACTGAACTACTTGAAAAAAGTGGCTTAGCTGGCTCTAAGGGGCTGTCTACTCCCATGGTTGCTAATTGTTCATTGTCTACTGAAGCTGGTACTCCTATTAATAATGTTACGAAATATAGGAGTATCGTTGGTGCCTTACAGTATATAGTTATTACAAGGCCAGATATTGCTTTTGCTGTCAACCGAGTTTGTCCGTTTATGCAAAAGCCTTTAGATACTCATTTTCAGGCTGTAAAAAGGGTTCTTCGGTATCTTCAGGCTACCATTGACTATGGATTATATTTTGCTGCTTCATCTCATCTTGATATTGTGGGGTTTGCCGATGCAAACTGGGGGTCGGATCTAGATGATCGTAGGTCCACCACAGAATTTTGTGTCTTTTTTGGTGGCAATCCTATTTCTTGGGGTTGCAAGAAGCAATCTGTGGTGTCTCGATCAACGGCCGAAGCGGGGTATCGTGCGGTGGCTTATGCTACAACTGAGATCTTATGGTTTCAATCTTTACTTCGCGAGCTTCATATAACTCCTGTTGGTCAACCTACTCTTTGGTGTGAAAATTCAAGTGTTGTTGCTGTTTCAGCAAATCCAGTTCTACATTCAAAATTTAAACATGTGGAACTTGACCTGTATTTCGTTCGTGAAAAAGTTGCAGTAGGTACATTGGGGGTGAATGAAGTTCCAGCATGTGAGCAAGTTGCTGATATATTGACCAAACCATTGACTACACCTTTGTTCACTAAATTCCGAGGAAAGCTTGCTGTGCATCCAGTGCCTGTATCCTAATCAGTTCATGTTTTCTCTATATTCTGATTGTTCTCATAGTGTCTATGTCTATATGGTTTTCTTTTGTTCTTTGTCTCTTTGTGTTCTGCAGGTTCAAAAGCTCCTGAAAGAAAGTGTAGCATCATCAAGTGAAGGTTCTTGGTTAAGAATAGGAAAGCATGGTGAATGTTAAGTCTATAGTTTAGATAAGTCAGTTGTATTAGTGTTAGTTATGCTGAGTCAGCAGGTGGTTTAGGTTGTTATTGTTAGTAACTACCTCAGTTGACTTTGTTGACTAACAGACTCTTGTATATATTACAACTCAGTCTCATTTGAGATATTATGAGTTTTATTAATGAAATCTGAGAGTACCGTCCTCTCTTTACTATTCTTCATATTGAAGAATTCTATCATTCTTTATAGCTAAAGCATAAATAAAGGGATACACATCTTTCAAAGTAGCGTTTCCTATCCAAATCTCAGACCAGAATTGAATACTTTTCCCATCTCCCACAATGAATCGTATATGTTGAGAGAAGTGGTTATCAGGAGTGGATAGTTGAGAACATATACTCCTCCAAATCCAACATTTATTGGGGGCTTTGAGATTAGTAGGCAATATTGCTCATGAATTGGACTCATATATTTTTGCTATGATCTTGCACCACATATTGTTTGGTTCGGTTCCATATCTCCATAACCACTTTCATCTCAAAGCTTTACTCTTTGAACTAAAGCCATACAATCGAAGACCTTCGACTTCTTTTGGAAGATACAATATCTACCATTTCACCCAATGAATTGCTCTACGATCTAGGGAGCCCTAAAGAAAATTTGCAATTAGCTTCGACAAATGAGAACTTATTGGAAAAATTGACATGTAATACATCGACAGTTTAGATAAAACAAATTTCACTAAAGTGATACATCCCCCGAATGATAGCTTTTTTTGATTTCCAGCCATCAAATTCTTTTGTGAATTTTTCAATAATTGGCCTCCATATCTCTGCAGAATTTTTTTGTTGGTACAAAAGAAGACTAAGCTTGCTTTTACAATTGAGAATAGAATACCATTTTCAACATGTAAGTCATCCATATTAATGTCGAATAGTTTAGATTTGCTAAGATTTACTTTGAGCCCGGATACAAGCTCAAATCCCCTCAATATGCGAACCACATTCCTTATTTGGGTTTCATTTGCTCCACGAAATATAATAAGGTCATCGGCAAATTGTTTGTGGGGGATTTTGAGAAAGCCTTTGCCTATCTTAGAACTAGAGAAAAAACCTTTGACAACTACCTTGTGAAGCAAAGAGCTTAGAACTTCAGCGACGGTGTTAAACAAGAATGAGGAAAGGGGAAAACCTTGCCACATGCCATGTGATATTGGGAAGACGTTAGTGGGAGAGCTGTTAACTAGCACCAATATCATAGCAGAAGAGATACACAACTTTATCCACGAACACCAACGATTCCCAAATCCCATCTACTTTGTCTTAAGCTTTACGGAAGTAGACTTTAAAGACAATACTAGGCAGACCTCATTCTTTTTGTTTAATCAATAATCTCATTTAAAATGAGTCAACAATCTAGAATTTGCTTCCTGCGACAAAAAGAAAACTGTGATTCTCTTATGATTTCATTAGATACATTGCTTAGACGCCGAGCATGAACTTTTGCAAGGAGCTTATATATGCCAACTAGGCTAATGGCTCGAAAGTCCTCCAAAGTCCAAACAAGTCAGGTTGGTCGTCTTCAGATTAAAGACAATAAAAGAATGATCAAAGGAATAATACATAATAGAAATCCAAGAAAAAATAGTATATTTCCTCTTTCAATTGACTCCAATACCGCTTCAAGAAATAGATGTTGAAGACATCGGGTCCCAGAGCTCACGAACCATCGAGAGAAGATAGAGTAGACCTTATTTCCTCTAAACAGAAAAGATTTTCTAGCGAATTTCCAACCTCATTGCTCAAACTATTCAGATTGCTTTCTAAACGGCATGCTTTGATACATTGCTTAGACGCCGAGCATGAACTTTTGCAAGGAGCTTATATATGCCAACTAGGCTAATGGCTCGAAAGTCCTCCAAAGTCCAAACAAGTCAGGTTGGTCGTCTTCAGATTAAAGACAATAAAAGAATGATCAAAGGAATAATACATAATAGAAATCCAAGAAAAAATAGTATATTTCCTCTTTCAATTGACTCCAATACCGCTTCAAGAAATAGATGTTGAAGACATCGGGTCCCAGAGCTCTCGAACCATCGAGAGAAGATAGAGTAGACCTTATTTCCTCTAAACAGAAAAGATTTTCTAGCGAATTTCCATCCTCATTGCTCAAACTATTCAGATTGCTTTCTAAACGGCATGCTTTGATAGTTGTGGCAACTCGATAGGTGTTCTTAAAGTGGCTTTCAATTGCCTCTTTAACCAAATCGGGCTCCTTCAAAATTGTGTCCACCACCTTTAGGCTATCAATAGAATTTTTCCTTTTCTTGTAGATGCTACAATGTGAAAGTACCTCATGTTTCTGTCACCAACTTCGAACCATCTAAGTCATGATTTATGCAGCCAATCTCTTTCTTCAATTCTGATACGTTCCTATAACCTGGCTCTGATGGAAAGTAGCTCAACAAGAACTTTAGGGTTAGAATTTCCTTTGACAATTTCCCCCTCCAGATTAGCCTGCTTGCTTTATAATATAGAGATTGAATCCTTCACTTGAGGTTTTCTAGGATATCAAATTTTTTGAAGTTAATTTACACTATCTAGGCAAGTTACTGATTACGTTCCCCTTACTACTGCCACACACCTTGGGAACCTGCTCTGAATAATCTTTATCATCAGCCCAGTGGTCGAACCATCTAAATGGTTTAGGGCCCCACTCCATTTTAACCACGGCAAGAGAGATATGGTTGTGATCCGAAATATTTCTTGGCATGATTTGTTGAACTATATCATGGAAGCATTCTCATAGAAGTTTGACCATGTGTATTTCCCACCTAAAATCGAGAGATTTATAAGACAAAAAGAGTCAATAAAATCTGAAAACACCTTCATATCACCTTTCTTCGTACTGACACCTATGCTTTCCTTAGCATCACGGACTATGTTGAAGTCGACACCCATTAAAATTCGTAAATTGTAAGGTGAAATTGTAGACAATAGGTTAAGAAACACCATGTGCCTCTTTGAGGAGTTGTTTGGCACGTAGATATTAACCAAAATGCAATTTAGCCTTGTGGACTGTAATTGTAATACCCCCGTCAGCACTATATAGTTGTTGTGGATTATGGACAATTTACATTCAAATGCATTTAAATCCTATAAAGAAATGAGACCATCGGCCGATCCTACAGAAGAAGAATAAACCCACCGGAAATTTTTCATTCTGCCGCTTAGTAGTTTGACCATTCTTCCATTCAATGACTGCAATTTTGATTCTTGAATGAAGACAATACTTGCTTTGCTAGCTGAAATAAGTCTTTTGACCGAAAGCTTTCTTTTCGGCTTTACCCAAGCCTCTAACATTCTTGAATGAAAACAACACTGATGCTTAGATTAGTTGAAACTAAAAAACGTGAAGAAGCTGTGCGTACCTCTATATCTGGCTGGCACATGTAACCTCCTCGACCCGGTCTGGATGATAAACCCAACCGAACGGGTCACACGGGAAATATTGATGTAAACCGGGAGGTTTACCTCAATAAACAACCCTATTTTTTATTTATCTTGTCTAGATGCTCATTATAATCCTAACAGTTTAACATCGCAACGGAACGCTCATAACTCAAGTAGACATCAATTTGAGACTCGATTGCATTCAATTACAAATTAGGGACCATTTTGTAATTTTATAAATAAAATAGGGACTTATCCACTTTTGTAGTTACCAACCTTTAATTAAACATATTTCATGCTTCTCTGCCAAAACTTAGCTCAAAAAAATCATCCATGCTCATTTAATTGAATACAAAACATTCAGGAACTAAAACGTAAAGAATCTGAACTTCAAAATATTCCAACAACTAACATAATAGCTTGCTGTTTCGGTACATGCTAGCCCTGTATCGAAACAAGCGTACCAAAACAAGTTCTCATGGCTCGGAACACGAGCCTGTAACGAAGCACCCTTTGAGGTGTTTCAGAACAGAAGCTTCTAGTAGCAAATTGTACTGGAACATGTTTCCCCTGTTTCGAAACCCTTAGGCCATTTTAGGCTCACCGTTTCGGTACAGACTCGAGTGTACCGAAACATATGGGCCTGTAATGACACTTTTTGCTGGGTTTTTAAACTTTAACTCATACTAAACCATTCCAACATGCTTTCAACATGCATACAACATATTTAGGACATCAAATCACAACATACATGGCAGAAACAACAACATAGCAAGTCCATAGGCATTAAGAGAATCTATATGCAAGTAACCTATGCAAAAAATAGCCGCTTAGAAGTCAAAACACAAATCAAGGCATAAACCAAACATTAAAGGTCATTTAAAAGTCATTAATGGCATTACAAACAAAGCATCCTCTCATTGCCAATTATTATTACTGATAAGCAAATATAAAACTATACTTGAGCTTAATCAAATCCTTGGAAATCTTCTTGCCTTTTTGCTGCCCACACAAGCTAGTTCTCTACATTGTTGGAAAAAGACAGCGTAAGCACGATTGCTTAGTGAGGGATGCTCAAAACAAACCAACACAACAATGCATTTTAAAACAATTTCTCATTTAGAAATCTTTATCTCATCTTGCTCTTTCTATCTCATTCTTGAATCATTTTCAAAGCAAAACTCCATCATTTAAATCACATGTACAATCTATCTCATGCATTTAACAAATGCAAAGTCTCAAGGCATAGCCTTACATGCTTAAATCTCATAAAGCATTTCTCAAATCATATTATCATATGCAAAACACAATGCATAAAATTATTTATAATCAAGGTACATATGAGTCTCATAATCAATCTCATATATTGCATTTTAGCAACATTACTCGAATATGCGGATAGCTTGACTAAATCTCAAGTCCTACCCCGGTGGAATCTCACATCACCAGACTCTCATGGTGGCATCTCTCATCGCCACAAAGCTTGAGTGTTTCACAAAGACCTACCCCGATGGAATCTCACATCATCAGACTCTCACTTTGGAACGAGATGGCACTACCCCCATTGCCCGAACCAAAGAGCATGTACGAATTTTGTATTTTATAGTGCACTTCTCATCCTATTGGTCGACCAATTATATTCGGTAAAAATAATCTCATCTCATGCCAATATATTCATTTTAACATCATTACATACTGTTTTTCAACGCATCAATCTAAAACATTCTCATCCCTTTTCAAAAGCATGTACAATGCATAGCATTTTCTCAAATAATTCAAACTCATTGAAACATCAATTCTATCTCATGGGATCTTTAAAGTCATCATTTCATTTATCAAAACATGCATAAAACATTAGGTATAAATCTATATTCAAAACAAGAGCATGATCATAAAATCAATTGGACAATAATCGAGAAACGAGAGCAAAACATCTCAAAATTACTTTCGGATTTAGGTTATTGTTCCAAACTCAAACTCAACCTAAACCCCAAACCTTTCTTTCAAGTCTTTAAAAATCTTTTAAAACCAATTCCAGTCACCGATCACGCCTAGCTTGCTTTGCCAAAGCGAAAACAAGCTTTTGAAGCTTCTGAAACTTCACCAAACGTGTCAGATACAAACTACCATGTTCATACCACACAAAAACAGAGAATTAATGCATCTCAATGCATTAAAAACACCAGCAACCACTATTATCTTGCTGCTCAACCCAAAAACACCAAATCGCCATCCGAAACAACCGAAAACACCTTCGATTACTCTCCAAACTTTACCCAGCCAACATATAACACTTATAACCACTTTTAATCATCAATTAACATTTAAAAAGAACCTAATCCCATCCAAAAACCTCCAACAACACCAGAACCTCAAAACTTCACCAAAAATCCCTTCACCAAAACCCCCAAATCTAGCTAGCTACAACTAGAGATCTAAACCAATTCGGGATTAATATGATAAAAAATTATTTTAATATCATTTAACATCCAAACCATAACTAAAATAAATCTCAAATCATACAAAACAATAGCAATACTAAAATCCTTAGAAATCACCCTTTTAAAGCTTGATTCATAAATTTTCATCGATTAAATCACAAAACATTGTTAATAACCATATTTAGAGAGCCAAAGACATGAAAATTTCATTAAAGAACCTTGATTAGAGGAGTTAAACGAAATTTACCTTTAACCCTTGCCTATTCCTTCAATTGACAAGTTTAGATGAGAAATCTACAAGAATCCCTTGAGTTGAAGGGTAAAATCATCAAGAAAATCATTTGTAAATCAAAGTGAAGTAAGAAGAGGAAAATCTCTGGAGATTTGAGAGAAAAAAGAAGTGTTTGACAGATGACAAATTGAGAGAAAAGAAGTTACATCAAAATAGATTTTAGATGATTAAATCTCTTTTAATAAAATATCATTTTAATTACTTTTTAATAAACACCTTTTTAAAATGGTCAATTAAAGGAAAAGACCCATTAAATATATATCAGCTCCCTAAAGATTCTAAGTTTTGGCTCTTTTTCAAAACAATTCTTAAAAACATATTTTACATTTTTACAAAATAGTCACTAAACCAAAATTTTGATCTTCCAAAAAGCCATTTTTCAAAATTGACTTTACCAAACCTTTCTACACATTTTTAGAAGATTTTAGGATTTTTTCTCATAATTTTATCATATCTTGAACTACGTTTTCTCTGAATTGTTCCCGAAAATTCGGATCACTAGTCTACGCTCTACGAATCTCGAATTCACCTTAAATTATTCTAGGCCCAAAATCGAGGCATTACATCACACTTATCTGATGAAATTTCCACAAATCTCCTGCAGACTTCGTTATCATTAGCTTTAAAATATAGACCGAGAGAATTAAATATTTCAAGAGATTTCCTAGCTTCATCTTCTAGAGATTCCGATGTTGAATATGACTCAACTGTGGCAAAGGGGACACGGATTTTGATAGAACCAAGACCAGCTTATTTGGTCTTAATTATTAGGGCCCTTCTGTGTTTTTAGCTTAATTTGATCATCAGTATTTGGATTACAGACGACCCAATGACTAACTTTACCCAAATGAGATATGAGATATATTCTTTGAATTCTTGATGAAATTGGGCTTAATCGAAAATATACCTGTTCCTTTGTCCAGGACCGGAACAACAGGCTCAGTGGGGCCCGACAAAGAGCTTGAGAAACCAGAAGCCATGGAAATTGGTACATCACGAGGTGGGGCAACCAACTGTTCTGACCTGTCCTACAATATCCTACTAGGATTGTCATTGTTTAACATAACAGGTTCCTTGTTAAGCACATTTGTTTTGTTTCTCATAAGAATATTCCTCTCTGACATAGGAATCTGCTATGTCGCCAATTCATTAATTCTACTGGGAGATCTTCGAAGGGACAGCTCTGCAATTCATCTTTTGAGAACAACGACGTCTCTTTATCTATCCAGCATCGGTCGCCTTCAAAGGCCACCGTTGACACCTTGACATTCAACCTTTCTCTGTTTAAGGACACGGATGCAGAAGTGGGAACATCTGAAATGGAACTAACCCCAAAAAGAACACGGGCGTAATCGAACCTACTTCTAGATAGTGTATCATCATAAATCTTGACAACATACCCCCAATTATTAACTATGGACTTAATCAATGGGAAACCTCTGATATTAATCCAAATCTTCAGTTTTTTCTTTGAGTCCAGATCATCGAACCATGTGCTCAGGAGGGAATTCTTAAGATCCTAGAAAATTTGGACTTGTCCAACTTCTAAACACTGGATGATCACAAAAAACTTGACCATACACTAACCTTAACATTAAAATCGTTTGAGCGTAGAACTTGTTGTACAAAGTCAGCATCGTACATGCCTTTGGTTCGGCCCACAAAACACTAATTTAACCACTCCGATTCAGATAGGGAAAAAGGTAACTGAATGGATATTTCAACCTTTTTTTTGGTGAGGACAATTGATCAACCTTCTGAGTGAGGAAATTTTTCAGCAACACGTCTTTATACGTTCTCCCAGACATGAATGCCGAAAAGATTCTTTTCCTCAATGGTTTGGGGTTGTCCTTCTTCTTGCTATTTCCTTTGCCATACATAATAGGCTTTGATGACTTCTTTGCATGAAACACTTTGATATAATAGCCATCTATTCTTCTATTGTTACCTTGCTCCACCGCCTTAGAAGCTTCCTCCCGGTATTCAAATCTGACAAAAGCAAAAGTGTGTTTACTTTTGCTTCTCCTCACGTTGTTGTAGGCTGTGTAAACATTCGTCACCTTCCAATACACAGAGAATGTAACCCACTCTACCTGGCCTAGACGCCTGACCGAACCGAAAGAACTACATTGAGTTTGCCGAAGCAAACCCGTGAAAAATATTATTCGTATTATGTCCATTTTATTCTCTTTTATATCATCTAGATACAATTTATTAATTTATGATGTACATGCTAGCAGCGGTTCAAATCTCACTCCAATTGGATATCAATAGGGCATTCAATTGCAATCATGAACATTAAGGGACCAAATTGAAAGTCTGGAAATTATGACTTTGCCCAATTTTAAGTTACCAACCTTTCATTAACCAAGTTTTAGACGTACATATCAAATATCAACTCAATTCGATCACCCAAACACATATAATTGCATCCACAATATTCAGGGATTAAAATGTAAGAAATCAGAACTTCAGATCAAGCTAATAACCGAATTAACGGTTACCTGTATCGATACACTAGGGCCCACATCCGTACGCTTTGCTTGATTTTAAATCCTAAAATTCCAGTAGCCAAAACTCGTACCGATACGCCCAAGTGTACCAAAACACCCAAGCATTTACCCTAGACTCGTACCGAAACGGTACCCCACGTACCCAAATACTATGCTTGGAAAAGCTTGCATGTACCTGTACACTCAGCCTGCGTACTGAAATGCTAAGCCTGGAATGGCTTACCCTTACCGATACGAAAGTACGCGTACCGATACATTTGGGCCTGAAATGCCCAATTTTGCTGGTTTAACATGCTTTTGAGGATACCAAAACACCCTAACATGCTTCTATCATCTTCCCAACATATCTAGGGACCACTCATTAGCTCAACACATCAAACATAACATCGATTCACAACATCATGATTCAATTGGTAATCTATAGGCATGCTTTCTATAAACCAAGTCAAGAAAAGTTCAAAAACCAAACCCAAAACAATTACAAACCATTAGAGGCCAATTACAACTTCAAAATAACAATATAAACTTGCTCAAAATAAGGAGTTTAACAAACACACTCCCAAATGAACAATGAACCCCATTGCCTTTATTACTAAAAGTCTAGTTTGAAACCATACTTTCAAATAAAAAAGCTCTTAGATCCTCGTTGCTCACTTGCTGCCTCCACTCCTTTAATTCTCTGTATTGATGGACAAAGAGAACGTAAGCACACTAGGCTTAGTGAGGAGTGCTCAAAACAAATACCATCAATGCAATTTAAAACCAATTTTTCAAAACCATTGAAATCATCGTTTCAATCCATTTATAAAACACCATGCCTTGAAAATCATGCACTTAAACCTTTCCAAAACGAGAATATTAAACCATATGCATCATGTATCATAGTTAAACAACAAGTCCCATTGTTAAACCTCAATTTAAGCCTTCCTGTGCATAACAAACCATATGCAAAGCTTAAAGAGTAAACATGTATAAATCAACATTATACAACAACATCATCAACATGATACATCAACAATTATATTGACTTTCAAGTGATCATTAACCAAGTTCTATTTCCAAAATAGTTCATCGGATGCACGGATTCAACAAGTGCTTACACAACACTTCAAGTCATCTCAACCAGAATAGCGATACAATCACAATCGTGTTACATTAACAACCAGGTACAATTACAACCCACAGGGACACCAACCCCAACCATTGATTAGATGCTTAACCCACTAACGGGAGCTCACGGGACACCTACCCTCAACTGTTAGGGTACTTGGATGGAGTTACGAGACACCAACCCCTCGACATCCAAGGCAACTTATTTATAGTGCACTCAATCCTATGGCCAACCAACTATATCTGATAACATTTTAAAACTACATCACTTTCCAATATAATTCATTATAACCACACACCTCATTGTTTTCATATGCATCATCAAAAAACCATTTTCCAAAGCAACAAACCATGCTTCAAACACAAGTATAAAACATATACTTACATGGATCACTTACCACGTGCATTCATCATCATTTCATGATTAAAACAATATAAAAAATACTTTTATTTATGCATAAACAATAGGTAACATATAATCAAAACCAAGTGCATAAAATCATTTCGTAAAAGCACAACCGAGAGAGAAAATCCACTTATACTTACTTCTAAACTTAGACAAGCGTTTTAAGCTCAAATATAAGTTCTCAAACCACCTTCAAACCTTTTAAAAGCTGTAGGTTTCGTTCCCACTCACCAACACGCAAAACTTCAATTCATCGACGCGAATCAAGCTTCCGAAGTCTCCAAAGCTTCACCGATAGCTATGGAATCAACCTCTCATGTTTTAGTCACGCAAAAACAGAGGATCAATGCATCATAATGCATTCATTAACCCAACAATAACAATCCTCAACATTGTCTTGCTAAATGCTACCAAACGCCCATCCGAAACAACCGAAACCAACCTCAAACTCAAGATAAACAAAAGCCCAACCACAAACTCTCAAATCTAACATCTAATTAACATCAAATAACTTCCAAAATTCATCAAATAACAACCTTATACCTCCAACATACATAAAACCACCAGAACTCCTCAAAAACTCATCACTAGAAAGTGAAAAATTGTTTAGACTAACCCAATAGAACTCTTTTTTCAGGCCTCGATACATCTTAGTACTACTAGGATGAATAGCAAAATGACTACTATGCGCCTCGATCAAGATAGTGTGCCTTAATTCATCATCATTAGGCACCACTATCTGACCTTTGAAACACAACACTCCATCACCATTAAAATGAAAATATGTCGGACTTCCATCCATGATATCCTTAACATGCGGCACCACCTCCTCATCATAAGGTTGTTTATCCTTTATCAACTGTGACAAAGATGGTTTCACTTATAACTCGGCCAAAAGACCACCATCTTGTGTCGTACTCAACCGTGCAAACATTGCTTTTAACTCCACTGCAACCTTCCTACTCAAGGCATCCGCCACAACATTAGCCTTACTCGGGTGATACTTTATCGTCAAATCGTAATTGTAACCCCCTAAACCTGACCCAAGGGTTATGGGTTGAATCTAGGAAGTCAGGTTGAAAATGTGTCCTTCAAGTAATTAATCATTAGGTGTCCGAAAATTAATATTCAAAATATTAATTAAAACGGTGTCGTTTAACATTGAAATTCATATTTCGAAAACGCGGTCGTATGGATAAAATAATTCAAAACAAAGTAGCAAAATCTCAAATTAAAATTATCATGCATGCTAAACAGTTTAAACTCCCAAATAAAAATAAAAATAATCGAGTTTACATAAAAACCCCAAATAGCGAAATACATAAAAACCGATATAAAACTGAAATCTAAGAATATCCATACTAAAATGGTAATAAATCTGATATATGTGGTTCTCCAAGTACCGAACTCCTATGTCTGAGAATCTAAAATAGAAGCTAAGGGGGAGTCAGCTATTGAGCTCAGTGTGTCTCTAAAGTGCGAAAAACAGAGTATCTCAAGTATCATACAATCAAAAGTCAAATCAGCAGACAATCGGATACACAAATATGCATGGTGCGAATAGGGCTGTAAACGAACCGAACGTTCAGCGAACCGTTCGTGAACCGTTCGACGGGAAGTTCGTTTATTTATTAAACGAACAAACATGAACAAGATTTTTTGTTCGTCTAATTAAATGAACGAACACGAACAAAAGGCTTGTTTGTTCATTTATGTTCGTGAACGTTCGATAATCCGTTTGTTTATGCTCGTTCATTTATGTTCGTTCGTTTATGTTCATTTATGTTCGTTTATGTTCATTTAAATTTATTCACATATGTCTAGGGGTGTTCATTATTCGGTTAAACCGAACTTACCGACCGAACCAAAACAAAATCGGTTAATCTATTAGATAATTTTAGGTTTCGACTAATAATTAAGAGTTTTTTCAAATTTTAATTATCGATTAATTTGGTTTAAAAATCGGTTAATTAACTGAATTAATCGAACTAACCAAAAATATTAAATATTTAACAAATTATATATGTTCGTTCATGTTCGTTTATGTTCGTTTATGTTCGTTTGTGTTCGTTTATGTTCATTTACCATTTAAACGAACGAACACGAACAAGCTACATTCCTTAATGAACGAACACGAACAAGAAATTTTATGTTCGTTTATGTTCGTGTTCGTTCATTTGTTCGGTTAAAGTTAAACGAACGAACATGAACACACCCTCGTTCATGTTCGTTCGGTTCGTTTACAGCCCTAGATGCGATGCACCTAATTCTATGTCATGTACCCATCTACATCATCGTCCGAAGAGTAAGGTTCCCCTGAACTACTCTCTACATCGTCACCAAGTCAGAAAGTGGAATTCACCCCGAAGGGTGAAACCATTGATCTTTCACCGTACATTTTCCCACCCGAATGATATGCCATGAATGTTTCGATTCCAATCCAAATGCAACATTATAGTCCGAAATGCATGAGCATTTAGTCTGATAATTATTACTCAGATTCCAATGTATGATGCTTAACAGAATGGCATACAACATGTCACATAGCTCAGATCACAACATAATTCATAGACAGACATCATACAACAACAACACAAATAATATAGCACAAGCAGAGAACACACCTTAGACAGCTAACAGCTCAACATCGAGAGTGACGTCTCCCACGCTCAAATCTAGAAGTAGGCAGAACATGATCGGCACCTACAAAGGTTCACTAAGTCAAAATTCTCTACTACTATGCCACAATCTACCAAACAGAAACTTATTTAAATTCACATACGTGCGAAACTCGAAGGTTGAGATGCAGGAGGTCGACTAGGCGGAGGAGGAGGAAGAATCTTGGTGTCCAGATCGATATCACCTGAACGCAAATATAACTCGGTTCAGAATTCTGAATACACAATTTTCAAGTTAAGCATAACTTAATTTGAATGGTCAAAAATGGTCGTTCGGGATCGAAGTTGGAAAAACGGGCTGCGAATCTGGAACTAGGACGTCGAAAAACATAAAGTTGACTTTTGGCCCAAAAAGCCAATGCTGACGACATCATGGTCAATGATGACGTCGTCGCTGACGTCAGCCTACATCATCATCCCTTCATCAGATGGTGTCACTGCTGATGTCGTCCGGATTGTCACAAAAGGTCCGGTTCGGTCTGGTTTAGCACACTGGCCGGTTCGATTTGGTGGTCTGGTTCGGTCCGGTTCTCAAAAATCCCCAATTCCAGATTCAAATTCCGAATCCCTAATTACCAATTACCAAAACAACTTTCCCAAATCAAAATAACCCAACTATAATCTCAACACAACCCCAACTGGCGGCGGCGGAAACCAACAAACTGACGGCGGCGGCAACCAAAAAACTGACGGCGGCGGCCGGATGCGACTCATACCCACTTGAAACTGAAATGGAGAAATAAAGGCGACAGTGAAACGGGTCTCGAATGGTCACGACAAGAGATGGCGGTGCGTTAAGGGAGTTACAAAGGTTTCAGCCTCTCCTTCTCCGGCGAAGACGGAGGGAAACACGCAAACCCAAGCCTGGGTTTTGATCGCGTGGCAATGGCAAGCACGCCGGTGTCCTCAGAACGGCGAACGATGATAGAGATCTCACTGTAGCTTAATCGGACAACGATGGGTGTGGGGGATTCTAAAGGATGAAAAAAAAAGGGATTGAGGGTTTATGCGGCTGAACCAATTTTTTTTAGAATATGAAGAGTCAAAAAGGGTTTTTACCCTAAGTTTTTCGGTAAATTACTCATTAAGGGCTCTAACATTAGCTCGCCTTTCAAAAAAGCCTCAAAGGTTTACTTTTTATTCAATTAGGTCACCAAAAACCCCGGAATTCACAATTTAGCCCCTAAAATTCATTTAGGTTTTCCAATTCAAATTCCCAAAAATTAAGGTTTCAATTTGGGGATTTAAAATATTAGGGATTTTAATTTTAGAAGAAAATTAGGGTGTTACAATTCTCCCCTCTTTCAAAGAAATTTCGGCCTCGAAATTTTCAGACTTAGCGACAGATCCCAAAATTAGCTGACATAACTTAAAGTTCTTCATTCTGAATTCCTCATCATTCAACATGAAAGTAAAAACCTGAAAACATTAGAAACGTACCTGCTATGTCCTCTGGCTCACCATCATAACTCTCATGAGCTCCAGTTGCATAAACCAACCCCGGATGTCTAGTATTAGATCTAGCTGATCTATCACTCTGGGCAGGTCTACCTCTACTAGCAGTACCTAAAGTAGCAGGTCTACCATGTCCTCTACCTCCAGCAGGAGTCTGTACAGATGCCTGAGACTGAATCAGAACATAAGATGATGAAGGTGATATCGGACAATCCCTGAAAAGATGCTCAAATGATCCACATCGGAAACAAGCCCCAAACTACCTTCTACACTCACCCAGATGCCACTTCTTATGAAAGGAACACTGCGGCACCCTACGGGTAATAGTCGAACCCCCGGTAGTAACAGTCGGAATAGTGGAAGTCACCAGTCTAGCTCTGGAATAACTCTAATGATTAGGCTCATCTCTGGTTCTCTTCCTAGACTGATTACCCTGACTGTGCTGAACAGATGCAGTCGACTGCCTCCTACACTAATCAATACCGTAGGAGTCAAGTAGCTTCAACTCCGCCCAACTTTCCTAGCTCGTTTGGTGATCTCTTTATACTCATTATCCATATGTAGAGCCACACCCGCCTTAATCGAAGTGCGCAACCCTTTCAGAAACCAATCACAATTCTCCTTTTCGGTAGACACCAACCCCTGAACATACTAGTTTAGTCTCATAAACTCAATCTCATAATTATTCACAGACATGTCGTTCTGCTTTAGATTCATGAAATCATCCCGGCACTTTGCTAGATACTCAGCCCCAACATATCGGTCATAGAAAGCATATCGAAAATAATCCCAAGAAATCTGACCAGCTGGAATAACTTGCTCCTCAGACTCCCACCAATTCTGAGCCTCACCTTGCAATAGTGATACAACAGCTCTAAGCTTCCGGTCAGTAGGATAATCCATCTCAAAGAACAATCTCTAAAGCTTTTTCAACTAATACTCAGCATCAGCAGGACCGGTACCTGTCTTCCCATCAAACATAGTCATCCCGGTAGCCAAGAACTCAGTAGATATAGGCCTCCTAACACCCTCAGTCTGACGAAGATGACGGAGCAACTCCCTGTGCACTACAACAGTAGCCATGCTCGTAGTCTTAGAATCTTTAGGCCCATGTGGTCCATCACTCGGTGTCTGCTGGGCTGGCTGATCCTCACCACCAGCCCGTTGGGCCCCAGTCTGTTGAGCCCCGGTTTGCTGAGCTCCAGTATACTGAACCCTAGGCTGCTGAACCCCAGGCTGCTAATCCAGGGCCTACTTTTCCTGATTAACATCATGAACATTATCTTTATTTGGCGGCGCTTCCATAGACTGTGAAGCACCGCTCTCAGCTGTTGCGGTACGACCTTGACCACACACTCCATTACGACCACGACCAACCGCTAATCTAGAGCTCCTACGAGGTGGCATAGTAGTCTATCTACAAAAGTTAAAGAGTCCTAAGATCAGTTTAGGTAGCTGGAGTTCTATTAAAAATATGTCAAAGTTCTAAAAATATTTACTTTCCAAAAATACCCATTTTTCCTGAAAACATTGGCATGCATGCAAAAGTTCAAATTCAGTTTAAAACCTTGTTTGAGCCTCACACTGAGAGGGTTGAACCTAGGCTCTGATACCACTAAATGTAACCCCCTAAACCCGACCCAAGTGTTATGGGCCGAATCTAGGAAGTCAGGTTGAAAACATGTCCCTCAAGTAATTAATCATTAGGTTTCCGAAAATTAATATTCAAAATATTAATTAAAACGACGTCGTTTAACATTGAAATTTATATTTCGAAAACGCAGTTGTATGGATAAAATAATTCAAAAAAAGTTGCAAAATCTCAAATTAAAATTTTCATGCATGCTAAACAATTTAAACTCCCAAATAAAAATAAAAACTAATCGAGTTTACATGAAAACCCCAAATAATGAAATAATCGAAATAAAACCGAAATAAAACTGAAAACTAAGAATATCCATACTAAAACGGTAATAAATCTGATATATGTGGTTCTCCAACTACCGAACTCTTATGTCTGAGAATCTGAAATAGAAGCTAAGAGGGAGTCAGCTATTGAGCTTAGTGTGTCTCTAAAGTGCGAAAAACAGAGTATCTCAAGTATCATACAATCAAAAGTCAAATCAGAAGACAATCAGATACACAGATATGCATGGCGCGATGCACCTAATCCTATATCATGTACCCATCTACATCACCGTCCGAAGAGTAAGGTTCCCATGAACCACTCTCTACATCGTCGCCAAGTCCGAAGTTGAATTCAGCCCGAAGGGTGAAACCACTGATCTTCCGCCGTACATTTTCCCACTCGAATGATATGACATGAATATTCTGAATCCAATCCGAATACAACATTATAGTGCTAAAATGCACGAGCATTTAGTCTGATAATTATTACTCAGATTCTAATGTATGATGCTTAACAGAATGACCTACAACATGTCACATAGCTCAGATCATAACATAATTCACAGACATACATCATAGAACAACAACACAAATAATATAGCACAAGCAGAGAACACACCTCAGACAGCTAACAATTCAACGTCGAGAGTGACGTCTCCCACGCTCAGATCTAGAAGCATGCGGAATAGGATCGACACCTACAAAGGTTCACTGAGTCAACGTTCTCTACTATTATGTCACAATCTACCAAACAGAAACTTATTTAAATTCACATACGTGCGGAACTCGAAGGTTGAGATGCAAGAGGTCGACCAGGCGGAGGAGGAGGAAGAATCTCGGTGTCCGAATCGATATCACCTGAACGCAAAAATAACTCAGTTTAGAATTCTGAATACACAATTTTCAAGTTAAGCATAACTTAATTCGAAGGGTCCAAAACGGTCATTTGGGATGAAATTTGAAAAAACGAGCTGCGAATCTAGAACCGGGACATTGAAAAACATAAAGTTGACTTTTGTCCCAAAAAGTCAATGCTGGCGTCATCATGGTCAATGATGACGTCATCACTGACGTCAGCCTACATCATCATCCCATTAGCAGATGCCGTCACTGCTGACATCATCTGGCTTGTCACAAAAGGTCCCGTTCAGTCTGGTTTAGCACACTGGTCGGTTTGGTGGTCCGGTTCGGTCTGGTTCTCAAAAATCCCCAATTCCAGATTCAAATTCCAAATCCCTAATTACCAATTTCCAAAACAACTTTCCCAAATCAAAATAACCCAACCCTAATCTCAACACAACCCCAATTGGCGGTGGTGGCAACCAAAAAACTGACGGCGGCGACCATTTAATCAAATAATGGCGGCGGCCCGACGCGACTCATACCCATTTGAAACAGAAATGGAGAAACGAAGGCGGTGGTGAAACGAGTATTGAATGGTCACGGCAAGGGACGGCAGTGCGCTATGGGAGTTACGATGGTTTTGGCCTCTCCTTCTCCGACGAAAACAGTGACGAACACGCAAACCCAAGCCTGGATTTTGATCGTGCGGCAATGGCGAGTACGTCGATGTCTTCAGAACGGCAAACGGACGACAGTTTACTTTTTATTCAATTAGGTCACCAAAAACCCCAAAATTCACAATTTAGCCCCTAAAATTCTTTTAGGTTTTCCAATTCAAATTCCCAAAAGTTAGGGTTTCAATTTGGGGATTTAAAATATTAGGGATTTTAATTTTAGGAGAAAATTAGGGTGTTACAGTAATTCTTAAGCAACTCCAACCATCTACATTGCCTAAGATTCAACTTCTTTTGTGTCATCAAATATTTCAAGCTCTTGTGACACCCCTCGCCCGGGTTAGGAGCCAGGAGCGTTACGACAAGAAAAAGGAAGAAACAAGAAATTTTCGAGCCAATTAATTTTTTTCTACTTAACTTATCCCTATTGGATAAGTTACTTAGCTAGCATGTTTTCAATTCAATTCATTGCAACATTTAAGATTCATTTGACTATTTATTTATTACCTAAAGCTTTCTGACTCATTCATTAGCTAGAATCAAGTTATCTATGTATAATTACTTACTAGGCTTAGACAAAATTCAAGTTTAATCATCAATTAGCTAGAATCAAGTTATCTATGTATCATTACTTACAATCCTTGATCAAGTTTTTACATACATATTCACTAACCAATTCAAATGCATGGCAAGCTATTACTTATACATAATTCTAGTATGTCGCCATATAAAAGTGCTGCAAAGTAAATACAAAGTCATCTTCAAGCTTTGCATGCCTTACTTCGAACCCAAGGAAGTTGACTTCAATAGCATGGTATTGATTTGGGATTACTTTACCTGAGGTTTGGGAAGAATGCAGACAAGAGTGATAAGTACTTTTGAGGCACTTAGTGAGGTAGTATCTAGACTCTATCGGTTTTAATCAAGTTTCAAGTGTCAAGTGTCAAGTGTCAAGTGTCAAGTGTCAAGTAATGTTACATGTTTGATCATTTCTTAACAAGGTCAAGTTATCCAAGTAACCCAACCTATCTAGTTACTAAGCCTATTCAAATTCCCAATCAAATCAAGGCTCAAGTACTATAATTCAAACAAGCTAGATACCGCAAGGAATTAGATATAATCAAGTAAATAAAATGTTTTAGATTCAAGGCCCATTACAAGGACTCATATTGCCCACTTAAGTCGAATTAGTTTGTCCAATTAATACTCCAAGGTCTTTCGAATGACTTACTTCCAAGATAAGAAGACATTCAAAATAGCATTTGTACAAGCAAGACTCATTCTCATTAAACTTCTAGTCTTGATTGCCTAAAATGATCATCTAAGCATTTTCCAATAGGGTTCTTTAATTCATTCGATGGGTTATTTAAATAGTAAGAACCATTGTACTCAACTCAGTCAAGTTATATACAACTTAGATTTCCCAATTGATCACTTAGTTACATTTAATCTCTTAGGTCCCATTCATGTTCTTAAGTTATGTAGTAATTCATGCTAAAATTCACTACACTAATTACATTCACTTAATCATTCAATCATGGTAACATTACTAGTACTTAACATACATAAATCTGACAACACATTCATTTTTTATAGAAATTAACCTATATGATTTCAATTGTTTATCTTTCTATTCATTTAAAACAGGCCAGTAACTACTGTCCCAAACTATTTCCAAAACAGTTTACAAAATTGTCCAGAATATCAAAACTATTGCTACCAGCCAGTAAGAGCACTGGTTGCTTAAACACTTATAATTTGTGTTCCATGCGTTGGAATTCCGAACCATTTATATCGTTAGAAAGCTTATTTAAACCTCCTTACAACCATGTAGACCTTTCATTTTAATGCTTTTTCAACTAATACATTTTTTAATTCAAAGGTAAGGCAATTACATTTCTGGACAGTTTGCACTGCCTGGAGATTTCCATTTTCAGATTTTTGCTCACAAATCGAAATTCAATTCAATTTTTTTATAATGAAAATAGACGTACTAAGGTTCATTCTATATAAATTTCAGCCTTTAATTCGACCTACACAATATATGGTGAATTTTCAAGTGGCTGCCCAAAACCAAGTATTTTGGGTAGATTTCACTAAGCTTGATTTCATCTTCATTATTCACTTAGACCATGCTTCTAACCTTAATATTCATCATATATTCATATTCATATTCCTATTAATCTAGTCAGTCCAATTTACCTATCCATTTCCATTATTAAGGTTGGTTAACAAGTATACCACATAATACGTTGCCATTATCAAGTTGATTAACAAGTTTACCATTAAACACATTAAGCATATATGTCATTCATTAATCCAAAATTATTATATAAAAATTAATCACAAGGCCCATCATTCAAGTTGTTATGTCCCATTATGATTCATTTTAATCCCTTGCTTTAACAAGTTAAGCCCCTTTAACTAAATCTAGATCATTTCATATCGAATTAGTAAAGAACTTAAACTCTAGTCTTATTCGATTGACTTCAAGGTGGCTTATCTTATATAACATTATTTTATATCTATTTCCTTTAGATTAGATCCAAGTATCTAGACTCTAATTTTCATTCAAATTAGGTAGACTCAAAGATATGGTCATAGTTTCACAAGAACTAGATTAAATTCTAGAACCATGCAGCCAAACAAGCCAAACAATCTAGTAAACCAAGAAAATCGAACAAGCCAAGCAAATCAAGAAATTTAAGCAGTTTAAGCAATTCAACAAATCAAGCAATCAAGTAAGCCAAGCAAGTAACAATTTCAAGTTCTATTTAGCTAGGTCTTAATCCATTCTTTTAGAATGTTTTAAATTATCATCTATAATCTATTCGAATGGCTCAACTTAACTAAATCAATCAATTACATTCAAGGTATTATATCATACTAACCAAGCAAGAATACATACACAAGCATTAGGTAAACTCAACAAGCAATAGTAGACATGTATCAAACAATTCCAGCAAAAGATCAACTTGACTCACTCGAATAGAGTTCATTTTACCACATAGCTTATCCTTCAAATAATGAGCAATCCAAGATGACAATTCCATCAATTCAATCATATAATTTCATTTTACTAGAAGCTCAATAGCAAGAGTTATGTTACTCATTCATTATTCATGTTAGCATGTCTTATTTCAAGATTATTAACTTTGTTTTGCCTTGGTAGATAGTAGGACTAGGTAGTCGAGTCACAAGACGGTACACAAAGTACCTACAAGATGATACACAAAGTATCTAACAAGAAGGTGTCCACTACACCACACAAGATGGTACACAAAGTACCTAGAAAGATGATACCCAAGGTATCTAACAAGAAGGTGACTAACCACCCAACAGGATGATATACAAAGTACCTAACAAGACGAGCTCTATACTCTAAGGCATGTCGTTCTACCTACAACCAACCATCAACCAAGGGCTTATAAGTCTTTTAATTTCAAGCAATCACACAACGAGTGATTAAGCATCAAACATGACAAGGACAAGTTCATTTCAAGTCTCTAGGTTATATGAATCCTAGACCATTTTACAAGGTTCCATGACATGAATTTTCAGCATACTCTCATTCAACACCAACAAGCATCAAACAAGGATCATATCAACCATTTAGACAACATCAATGCCAAGCAAAAGTACAAGCAAGAATTTCATGCTTCAAACTCACTAGTTACCATGTATCAATATCAATCCAATTATCAATTTTTCATTAGTCCATTCTTCCTTTAGTTTAGCTTACCAAATATAGATTAGGTTCATTTCATGGCATGTTCACTAAACAATAATATAGACATGCAAGGGTGGTTAGGACCTAAGTCCCAACCCTAAAGAAAAACTACCCTCACAATACTCCCAAGCTAACATAATTTTAGATAGTTATCCTCTATTGCTTATCCCTTGGATGAGTAGCTCTAGAGCCTTCACCAAATCCTCTTCTTGCCTAACAAGACACACACAAAACCAGGTGAATATCATTAGAACTCAATTTATCAATATAAGCCATATATTCAAGCACATTTGTACTATTATACTAAACTATTTTTACCACTGGCAGATTGTACACTCTTCACTAATATGTTTATATCTTTTGATCTACATGTTAGAATTTCAATTAATTTATACCATTGGAAAGCTAATTTAATTACCTTTTCAACCATATATGGATCATAATCTTAACTTTTCTAGATTAATATAGTTTTAAATTTAAAGACAGGTCAATTTTATAGTCCCTAATCTGCTAGCTTACAATTAAGTTCACTCACTAGAGCTAATTAACCTATGGTTCATACAAGTTCAATTCAGTCACTTTTTACCATAGTTTCCCCTATTTTTCCCCTGACTCTTCATGTCCAGCTTAGTCCCTAATTTGTTTATCTAAGTCCTTAAAATAACGAATTTTCCAGAACTGTCCCCTATTCAATAATATGCCCATTTACATGTTTAGACGGTCCATTTTAGCTATAATTCACGCAATTCAATTATCTAGTCATTCAATCTAACCCTTCCCATATTCTTTAAAGTTAAGGTTAGTCCCTAATTAATTCATATAGATCCCCAAATTAGCAATTTTTACAGATTAGTCCAGATTTACCCATTTTGTCAATTCATCACTTTAAACCATCTATTTAGCTATTAATGAAGCCATTAAAATTATCCAATTCAATTTTGAATTTTACAGATATTAATCAAAACAGTCCCTAGTGCCTATTTAGCCATCTAGGTGACTAATTTCCGTACAAGTTCATTTTCCCACCACCTAAGCTTAAATTTTCATTTGATTAACATCCCAATTCAATATATACATATTAATTTCTAACAAGCATGTCATCTATTTCACACACATGCAACAATCTAATCCCATGAATTAACAAACAAATCAATTTAATCCCTATCTAAGAATTTCGAATAGAATAGTGAAGAAAATGGCTTACATTGCTTTCAAGATTCCTATCCAAGGGCCTAATTCAAGCTTAGTTTCCTTCATTATCCATGGATAAATGCTCTCATCACTCTCTAAAATCTCTCTTTTCTAATCGGTTAAGGCATGAGCAATTGGAGAAGATGACACGATATTGTCATCTTTGTTTCCTTCAATATGCCGAGTGACAAGGTGGGAGAGATACATGTTATCTCTAATTTTCTAACATGTGGCAAGGTGTTAAATTATCTAAGATTTTACATGCATTACCTTATACTTATTATTTCATTCACTTTAGTCATCTTAATTGGACCACTAATTTCCATTTCCTTCTTATTTAAGTCACTAGCTACCTTAATTAACTTAGGATTATGTCTAAATTGATTTGCTAAATTAAGTATCAAAACCTTAATACTTTTAGGGTATCATTCAGGATATTACAACTCTCCCCCCTTTAAAGAAATTCACCCTCAAATTTCTTCTGAGATACTATACTATCAACTCAGAATTTTTTACTCATTCTGTAACACCCTAAAACATACCCTAGAAGAATTAAAGTTTGTCACCTAAGTTAGATTAATTTCATTGAGCTCTGTCCTAAACTAATTAGGATAATTAGTGATTAAAATGAAAGGATAATGACTAAAATAAGATGACTAAATTGAATAATAAATAAATGAAAGGTAATGCATGTAAATTTCTTGGAAATTATGTGCATCACCATGTGTTAAAGAATGAAGACACCAAGTGTCTTGTAATATTGCCACTCGACAAGTAAAGTGCTCCAAAGATGACAATGTTGTCATCTTCCTTACTTGTTCTTCACTATAACTGAATAGAGAAGGAGAGAGAGAGAGAGGGGAGGAAATAAGCCATGGAAATCTAAATTTAAGCTTGAAATGAATAGAGAAGGTTATCATGCAAAGCAAAGCAAGCTTCCATGCTTCTTTTTTTTCATTCGAATGACATGAATTTAAGAACTAGATTGAATTGAAGTTTTAATTGCTTGATGCTAGTAGTTGTTAGCTTTGTTTAAAACTTGGATAATGTTGGATTTGATGTAATAGCTATGTAAAATGGAAGATTGAACAATAGGTACTATGTTAGAATTATGTAAACATTGAGTAAACATGATCTAGGTGGTAACCAAGTATGAATGGCAGCTAAATTGAGATAATTTGTGTATTAAATCGAATAAGGAAAGTGATTATTAAGAGAATATCAAATTGAAATCATGTAAAAAGACTTAACAAGGCATTGAATAGGCTAAATTGATTGTGGAATGGAAGAAATCAAATGAATTGTGAAACTAATCACCTAGATGGTGTAATTGGTATATAGGGACTGTTTTGAATAAATCTGTAAAATTTGAGACCGAATTGAATTAAATAAGGGGCTGGATATGTTTGTTAAAAAAGGAGGAAGGGTTAAAATGAATGTTAGATAACTTGAATTGCATGAATTATAGCTAAAATGGACTGTCTAAACATGTAAATAGGCAGATTATTGAATAGGGGATTGTTCTGGAAAATCTGTTAATTTAAGGACTTAAATAAACAAATTACGGACTAAACTGGACCTGAAGAGTCATGGGAAAAAAATAGGGGAACTAAGGTAAAAAGAGAATGAATTGAACTTGTATGAATCATAGGTTAATTAGCTCACTAAAGTGAACTTAAATGAAAGCTCGTAGATTAGCGACTGTAAAATTGACCCATCTTTAAATTAAAAACCGTATTAATCTAGAAAAGCTAAAATTATGATCCATACATGGTTGGATAGGTAATTGAATTAGCTTTCTAATAGTACAAATTAATTTAAATTCTAACCTGTAGATCAAATGATATAAACATATTAGTGAAGGGTGTACAATCTCTCAGCGGTAAAAATAATTTAGTATAATAGTACAAATGTGCTTGAATATATGTCTTATATTGATCAATTGAGTTCTAATGATATTCCCTTGATTTTGTAGGTGAAGAGAATTTGGTGAAGGCTCTAGAGCTAGTCATCCAAAAGATAACCAATAGAGGATAACTATCCAAAATTATGCTAGCTTGGGAGTATTGTGAGTGTAGTTTTTCTTTAGGGTTGGGACTTAGGTCCTAACCACCCTTTCATGTCTATATTATTGTTTAGTGAACATGCCATGAAATGAACCTAATCTATATTTGGTAATGTAAAGTGCTTAAAAGTCTTATATTTTATGCCCATTTAGCTCAAATTTGTCATTGTTCTTAAGCCCATTTTAGTTCATACTTAGGTTTCCATGCATATTTTATAGCATATTTCCTTCACTCAGCTTATTACAGTATTTATGATTATATGTGGATAAAAGACACTATTTTTTGTTACATTTGCATTACAGGTTACAAGAGACTGTCGGTGGAACCTGCCGCGGCAGCGGAGAAGAAGAATGAACGGAGAGGAGGAAAAAACAGAATGATCACATCAAGTCACATAGGACGAACCACCATTATAGAGAAGAACTGTACTGACACAGTTCAAAGAATGAGCCGACGAGATAGACTACTGCCTGTTGTCACTAAATTTTTACCTTAATTTTAAATAATCAAAAAAGAAAAAATAAAAAAATAAAAAAAGAAAGAAGAAGAAAAAAAATCCATATTTCCTTTAAATAATAAAAGGCCCCTTATTTTAAAAAAATAAATATAACAAAGATCCATTTTTAAAAGCCCATTTTTGAAAGAAAAAAAGAATAAGGCCATTTTAAATTCTAGCCCATCTTTTAAAAGAATAAAAGGAAAAAACGAGAAAAATAATTTTAATAATTATGGTGTAAAATAAAGAAAAAGGAAATATAATGAAGTGAAAAAATAATAATAAATGTGATGAAAAATAGCAAACAAAAACAACGAAAAAACAACAAAGAAGGGGAAAAAAGAAGAAAATAAAAAAGGGGAACCAGCGCGTGGGCTGGTTCCCTAGCAAACCCTCACGACGGGACTCTATGGTGACCGCCCGACGTCTACCGGCCACGGCTGCCAACGCCGTTGGTACCAGCCGGCCCGCTTCACCGCCACCGATCTAACTCGCCGCCGCTGCCTGTGCTCATCTGAATCTCCAAAAAACAGAGTAAAAGTAGTCAAACCCTAGGCTCGAATAAAGGGGAAATTCGATCCCGAATTTGAACCAAATCGAGATATTCTTGAGGAGTTTTTCTGAGGATCAAGCCATTTGTCGGATTTAGTCTCCAATTTGGGGATTAAATCCTGATTTGTCTTGAATTTGAAGCTTAAAATCAACTATAAAACCCCCATTTCAGCCATTTGTTCAACACACAATTCCAATAAAAAACACACTTGAAAAAAAGCAATTAGGCTTGGAAAAATCCAAAAAAATTCTCTAAAAATTCTTCAAGGGTTGCTAGAAATTTTGAGTGGAAGTTCATGTTTGGAAGCAATTTTTCGGAGGAAATTAGAAGGATTTCGAGAAGACCGGATTCGAGTTCTTCGTTCGTCATTTTTCGGTAAAATTTCTAACTTTTATTTTACTTTTTTATTTAGATTTTTTATTGCTTGTTCTTGGTTGAATTTTTGTTTGTGTTTGTGTTTTTTTTTGTGAATTTTAGGTTGTTCTTGAAGTCGAAAAATCGTTTCACGATTCCGGTAATGTTTTCGTTTTAATTCTTTGTTTTAAATTTGGTTTGATCTTTAAAAATATTTGCATGCTTAAAAAAATATTGTTAAAGTTGTTTTGATAATGTAGAAATAAATTTTTAAGGTGTTTAAATTAAACTGCAAGAATAAAATGAATAAATATGGTTTAATTGAAAAAAAATTAAAGTTAGGGATTTAATTTGAAAAACACAATAATGCATGGGTGGAAATAATAAAAGGGCTTAATTCTGATTAAAAAAATATAATTTTTTTTTTGAAATTTAGATTTAATAATAAATGGGTTGAGTGATTTTAAAAATAAAAATAAATAAGATGTTTTTCTTTAAAAAATAAATAAGTCGTAAAGTTTTGTTTTTTAAAAGAAAAAAGAAAATAAAATGTTTTAAGGTAAAAGTTTAGGGTTTTAGGAGAAAATAAAATTTTGAAAAAGTTTAAAAGAAATTCATTTAAAATAAAATTTTATTTTTAAAAAAAAAGCTTTAAAAATGAAAAATGGAAAAGAGGGTGTTTTAAAAGAAGAATTCTTTTTTTAAAAAAAATAAAAAGGTGGGAAAACATAAAAAATGAAAAAAAAGGTAAAAAGGTCTTGGCTTTTAAAAAAGCTAAAAAGTAAAAAAAGAAATAAAGTTTTTTTTAAAAGGAATAATAAAAGGAAAAAAAACTCAAAAAGAATAAAATTTGCTTGATTATTTTAGAAATAGGTTTAAAACTTAGAGCTAGGTTATAAAGCTTAGATAGAGACATGGTTTTTTTTGAAAAATGTTCTTCACGAAAAAAATGCACTTAATCATATTTAAACTTTAAATTAGGAATAAAAGACTTATACGTTTTTAGGTTTTTTGCTTTTAAATAATCGAACTTAGAAAATAAATAAAATGTTCAACACACTAAATCTCCTAGTTGTTTGAAAAAGTGAAAATAACTTAATGCGATGTCTTATCAAACGGGAATGACGGGTTAGCGCCATAAATGTTGGTAGTGATTAAAGTTCATCTCCCGAGCGATAAGGCCATTGAAATAGACTAATATTCATTAAACGGACAAGTAAAGTCGAACCTTTGTGAACTTTTAAATTCTAGTTTTGAAAACCATTTTAAAACCAACTAGGTACCAATTTTGGGCGTCGTGGGGTGCTAACCCTTCCCCACGCGTAACCGACCCCTGAACCTATTTTCTGATTTTTCACAGACCAAAACTGTTGTTTTATTAAAACAAAATGTTTTTATTAAAATAACCTTATTTAAAAAAGTGATCCCATCACACTTTAAAAAAAAGATTGGTGGCGACTCCGTTGTTTTTTTTAAGTTTTACCGTCAAAAAGTTGAAGCCTCCTTTCCCTAAAAAAAGACGGTTGCGACAGCTTGGCGACTCCGCTGGAGAAATGTTTTTGTTTTTTAAAATAAAAACAAAAGAGGACCAGGCCACAAATTGGTTTTTAATTCCATTTTACGCATTTAAGACTTAATTCCAAGCTCTATTCCCGAGCTTTGTCCCGTTTGTTTAAGTGTGGGGAACATGCTTTGCTCATGTAAGAATATTGATTCTTCGTATGAGCCTACCAAGCACCTTTGGGACTCATTCCCTTTGCCTTCGTAAGGATATTGATTCTTCGAGAAGGCTTCGATGGTGAGTCCTCCTGAGTTGAGCTCGATTTGTTTGTAGCCTATAATGGGTGAGAATCGAGGGATTTGGTACCCTTAGTAGGGGACAACAAGGACAACTTGGGTACCTTTTTAGAACCAAACCAAGTTTGAGAATCTAGAGCCTACCCTAATAGAGCCATGCGGAAAAGCCTAGGGTGTTGAGTCCTAGGAATAATCCGTGGAGACATGTCCTGAAATGTTGGAATGCCGACCCAGAATTATCGTGCATTTAATTTTTTTTTACTGTTTCATTTGTTTTTTCGCTTGTTTTATTAATCTCTGTTCCTTATCTTGTTTGTTTTCTATGTGCATCATTTCATATTTAGAAGGGGTTGATTCTGGAAAATTGTTCAATTATGGACGGAAAGCTCTTGAAGAATGAAGAGGAAAATGCGAAAGTGTGTCACTTGTTTGAGGTCAATCAGAGGAAGTATGGAGACAATTTGGGTGCGGGTCACGAAATAGAAACTTCAGAGTATGCACATGTTAGTGTTAAGCAAAACAATGTGCAGGAGTTACGTGAGATATAGGACCGTTTCGATTATAAGACCAAACAATTGTTCCGTGAGTCTTATGGCGACATAGCATATCTTCTGTTTGTGAAGGTTGATGAGCCATTTCTGAAGGCTTTGATTCAGTTCTGGAACCCTGGGTATTGCTGCTTTACGTTCAACGGAGAAGACATGATGCCAACTTTCGAGGAATACTTGGCATTGTTCAATATGCCTGAAGTGAAGGAGATATTGGTGTATACAAAGCCACCTAAAAACAAGAGCTCACACTCAAAACTTGTTTCATTTGCCGGAATGAGCGATGGATGGGTTGAAGGGTTGATACGGAAGAGAGGGGGAAGTTTTAACTTTTCTTTGGTTACGCATTCGAAACATTATTCCGGTTCATCCAGACATCACAAAAGGGTAGACCTCTTGGCCATTGCAATTTATGATTTAGTGATTTTTCCAAAGGTGTTGGGGAACATCGATGTGGCCCTGCTAGACTTCTTTGAGCAGTTGAAGAGGAATGTCAATCCAGTGCCTGCAGTGTTAGTAGAAACCTTCATCTCTTTAAACGCTTATCGAAAAGTGGAAGGCGTGCATTTTGGAGGATGTGCTCCTTTACTTCAAGTTTGGGCCTTAGTCATTTATGGGAGTGTCTAACTTTGGCCTTACCAAACGTATTCTCCCCAAACTTTTCCCCACTTCAGGAATTTTTGGTACAAGATTGGCCGAGTATCAAGAGAAGCAAGTGGGTAGATATCTTCAGAGATCTTCGTGACGAGGACATCAAATGGAGGGTGCCATGGATGGGACATGCTAAAGTAAGGTATAGTTATGGAGATTACAACTATTTGATGATGTTAGGCTAATGGGGAGGAATTGGTTGTGCACCTTTGTTATTATCACACCAATATGGATCACGACAGTTTGTTCCTTTCACTTCCGAGCTTGGTACGCCAGAATTCGAGTTTCACGGAGAGTTTAAGCGGAAGGTGCAAGAAATCAGTGACTCATGGAATATGTGCTATTATATGAAGATAGAGTTTGACAAGCATTGCATGTATACTTCTGATTGTAATATTTGGAGGCATACGAGGATGAATGACAAGGTTATGTTACCTACTCTTGGCCCCGCCAAGTCTATAGAAGAACATCTGAAAATGGTTCCTTCAGAGGCTGACATTCTAAGGGAAGAGCTAAGACGGGCTAGGTTCGAAATCGAAGCGCTTAAGGAACATAATTTGCGAGACAAGTTTGAAGTCAGCCTTAACGTAGAAAATCACAAGAGAGAAGCCAAATGAGTGCGGAAAATGTATTCAAATTAAAAAGAAAGGTATGAGATTCAGAGGGTTGATTTCCTTAAGCTTCAAGCTGCAGTTCGATATGCGGATCTTCGAAAAAGCCAAGAACAATGGAGACAAGAGATAGAACAAGATGTGGTGAAGGAGAAGGAACGCGGTAAGAAGAAGGTAGAGAAGTTTCGACGGGCCTTGGCTGAAGAAAGAAAGAAGACAAAACAAGTAGTGGAAAATGAGAAGGGTAAAAGACCTCGAGAGGAGTCGAAGGAAGATTCGACTGCATGGAAGTGGCAAGCTCATGACAACAAAATATGTTTGCTAAAGCTACAATCAATCTATGATAAAACCACCAAGAAGTTGAAGCAAAGCCAAGCCTTCATCATTGAGCTAGAAGCCAAAATAGAGAACATGAGTCGAACAGTTCACAAGATGCAAAAGGACCATACCCATGAAGAATTCCAAGCTAGTTTGAGTGAGAATGGCTTCTTGGAAGAGCGAGTTAAAGAAATGGATATTCTCCTTCAAGAGTATAAAACAAAGATCTTAGTTCTAGAAGATATCACCGAAGGAGGAAACGACTATTGGTTCACTCGCCTCAAAGATAATGCTTGGAGATTCCAAGAAAGGGATGAGTTTGATAGGATGGTGATGACACATGTCCAAGATGTGGCCAAGCATGTGACAATATTGGCAACTGAAGCTGCAACTCTTCGTCAGTACATCAAGCCCGTTGGAGAAGTTGGACAAAGACTCATGTGGCTAGTTGAAGAAATCAAGGAGTTAGGCGTTCAAGTAGAAAAATATTTGTAGTTCAAAAAAGATGTAATAAAAAACTTTCATATTTAATAAAGAGTTTCCTTTCATGAGCAGATTTTCAATGGAATTGATGGCCCTTCAACTGCATTCATGCATTTGCATTGTCTTGTTTGCTTTATTGTTTGCTTTTATGAATTCATTTGTGCATACATTCATTCATGTCATAAACTAACTTAATAATAAAACCGAAAGAATATCCAAAATTGCTAAGACAACTCATAAATACGGTACACGAGCACAAACCCGAGCCATGAACTCCGAGGTAAGATTGAAAACTTTGGAGGCAAACTAAAAGAACATTCAAGATAAGCTAGAGAAAATAGAGGTTGATATGAAACAACAAGTTGAGGCAGTTCATCAAAAGACGGTCAATTCAATAGCTGATATGTTAGGATTCAAGGACCCATATGTGGTTGAAGAAGGAGGGAATACTACTGCCATTCCATGATTCCCAGGAATGACCTATAGGAGGGAGGTTGCTGCTAAGGCCAAAACACCCATCCATCTAGCTGAATCTTCCACTCATGTTCCAAACGTGGAGGCTAATAACTACGAGGTGCCCGACCTCGATGAAATTGCTGATAAGGTTCGAGTTGAGAAGAAGTTGGAAGAAAGGTATGAAAAGTTAGAGGGGATGATCAAGTCCTTCCAAGATGGAGCTGCTTATGGTGGAATGGATGACAAGGATCTGAGCTTGGTAACTGATTTAGTTGCACCACCAAAATTCAAGATCCCAGACTTTGAAAAATACAATGGGACCACATACCCATCAGCACATCTAACTATGTACTGTAGAAAGATGTCAATGTACCTTAACAATGAAAAGCTGCTCATTCACTGCTTTCAAGACAATTTAGTAGGATCTACTGCACGTTGGTATTCACAGTTAAGGTCGGGTGAACATCAAATCATGGAGGGATCTGTCCAGAGCCTTCAGTGAGCAATACAAACATGTTTCAGATATGGTTCCAACCCATTTGGTCTTGCAAGGTATGGAGAAAAAACACCATGAGAGCTTACGATAATACACACAAAGGTGGAGGGATGTAGCGGCACAGGTGCAGCCACCATTGTTAGAAAACGAGATCACCCTGATGTTTGTGGAAACATTAAAAGGTTCTTTTTACGATCGCATGCTTAATCATGCTACGAATAACTTTGCGAACATGCTAATGAATGGTGAACTCATCCTAGCAGCCATGAAGAGCGGGAAGTTGGACATTTGGAAAACAAAGAAGACATATAAGAAGAGAGACAACAATGAAGTCAATGCAACGAATGTCTACAACCTCTGTTATTCAACAGGTGTGGTATTCAACAAGCTCAACACCTTCAGCAAACCCAACACCTCAGCCCCAATGGTTGCAAGTGCCCCAAAAGGAGAGCGGAGATATCAAGAAAACTCGAGGCCATGCTTTCCTCCCATCTCAATGACCTATGCAAAGTTGTTTGCTGAGTTGGTCAAATCACAGATGGTGCTACCAAGAAATGTTCCTCCGTTCTCACCTTCTTATCCACCATGGTAACATGCCCAATGCGAATATCATGCATGAGTAAGAGGGCATACCATTGAGAATTGCACCATGTTCAAAAGGGTGGTGGATGATTTAAGAAAATCAGGCATGTTACCATTCAAAACTTCTGAGGAAAATGGAAATTCGTTGCCAAACCACCAAAAGAGCAGAATAAATGCCATCATAGAGGAAGAATCTCACACCAACAAGAAACACGTTTCCGAGGTTAAGACATCCATGAAATGGGTATGGACCTAGATAGTCAAAGCTGGGGTGATAGAAGGAAGATTTGAAGAAGCAACGATTGAAGGATGGTATTGTCAATACCACCAACAAGAGGGGCATGAAATTGAAAATTGCTTTGAGTTTAAACAGTTAGTACAAATGAAGATTGACTGCAAAGAGTTAGAATTTTACGAACAGAAAGAACAGAAGATGGAAGTCTGCGCATCATAGGAATCATCCTCTACACAAGAATGAAGCCTTTGGTGATCAAGACCAAGGTAAGGGTTAGTGAACCAGCTAAGAGTGTGACTCCACGATTGATTGTGAAGGCACCAGCCCCATTTCCCCATAAGGTTAGTAAAAAAGTCCCTTGGAAATATGCTTGCGCAGTAACGAGTCCAAGGAGATCGACGATTGAAGAGGGAAGAAAAGTGTTGGGATTTTAGGTGCTCGATTCCTTCAACCGTTGGTGTGAGATTCCCACTAAAGATGATTTATAGTTTTTCAACTTTCTAACCAAGGTCTACATCCACTACCTTAGCTTCCCACTAAAGATTTCCAATCAATCCACTATTGATTCGTCCCCTTTTCTAGGCTTAGGAGGAAACCCTTACAAACCGATCAAGTATTCTACCCAAAGCCTTGATCAAACCCTCTTTACAAAAAGATAAAAATAAGCAAACTCAAATCCCTCTAATAGGTATTTGTTTGCAAAATTAAGCTCTCACCCAATCCTAAAAACACTTGAGAAAATATAACAATTTTGGCTCACTAGTGTTTGTTTATACAAGGAATTGACAATTAAGCACTAAGACACATTTTGATCATATGTTGTATTACAATTGAAGCATTAACCTTTACTTGATGCTTGGAGGTACCTTTTATACTCCTTATTGAGTTTGTAGTCGTTACTAGCCGTTGGGGTTGAATTGGAGCCGTTGAAGACTTTATTTCCCACCATAAATGCAGTTCTGCAACATCCCGTTTCGAAACGACCGACCCTGTTTCGAAACACTCTTGAAATAGAAAGAGCCGTTGCAGTCTGATGTCGTATCTGTTTCGGAACGCCTTTGGCCGTATCGAAATGGCCGTATGGAAACACTTGTCCCCGTATCGAAATTCCCTGCATTTAAAAGGTGGTTGGGAAATAGCCATTGGGGGTTTATGACTGTTGAGGTCAATGCCACATAGGCGTATCGCAACGACAATGGCCGTATCAAAACGCTATGCAAAAAATCTCACCCAGATTAAAGCATGTTTCGAAACAGACAAGGTTGTATCGAAACATTTTGCCACTGTAAAGACCCGTATCGAAACACCTAAGGGCGTTTCGAAATGCCTAGATGGTTTTGTTGAATTTGGCTTTGAAAACACTTAAAACCTTTTTGAAATATCCCATAAACATAGTTTCAAGTTGTTTGGACTTAGAAATGGTTTTGAATTCTTTTTAACTTCGTCCAAAACATTTTTCAATTATTATATCAAAACATTAGTTGTACAATCTCCCCCTTTTTGATTTAATAAAACCAACTTGAAAAATTGTTTGGGATTCTCCCCCTTTAAGTTTAAAAATGTGAATAAGAGATGAAAAATTGAAAAGTAAGTAAAGCTCCCTCTTATTCATTTAAAGATGCAATTTTTCAAACCAAACTCTCCCCATTTTTGTTATATCAAAAAGAATTCAAAAGGCATTAAGTTCAAAATAACTTAGGAGGTTTAAAAAGATTACAAAATGAGAATTTTTGGTTTTAAAATGGCTCCCCTTACTCAAAGCATCATCATAGAATGTTAGTCTATCATATGTCATAATCTAGTCGAAATAAAAAATAAGTCAAATTAAACAAATAAAACAACTAGGTTTTACCACGCTTGAACACTAGAAAGGATATGAAGCATTCCTTCTTCAAGTGTTCTTCCTTGTGTGCATGGAGCTCCCCCTCAATTTTGGACTTGTTGATCAATCTCCATCACACCTAGCAAAAGACAATCAAGTAATTTTTGATATCCAAATTGCTTTGGATCCATAGACGTTAGTAGCACAAAACTTAGTCCCCTTAGGAATCCATTTTTCAATTTCACACTTCTTAGTTGAAGTACTTAGTCCTTTTGGGACCCAAATACTTCTAAAACATTTACCGTTCACAAATCTAGGGGCACTAGATTGTCTTACATAAAAATTTGATTTTCCATCAATATTTTTCTTTTCAAGCTTTTTGGAAATCAAATCTTTTTCTTCTTGAACTTTATGAAGCAACTTTTGTAAATCAAAACTTTTTTGTTCAAACTCTTCAAGTTTTGCTTCAAGTTCAATTTTGGTTTTAGAAATCAAGTCATTTTGAATTTTTAAATTTGAAATCACTTTCTTGTTTTTCAAAAAGTGATTTTTAAACTCTAAAACCAACTCATCATAGGCATCTTGTAAATCATCAAAGGAATATGAACATGAAGTAGATGAATTAGAAGTTACCCTTGAATCTTCTTCAATGGCCATAAGGCAAAGGTTGGCTTGTTCATTGTCGGTGGAGTCTTCATCACTTCAAGTAGCCACATATGCCTTCTTCTTATGGCTGGAAGTGCTTGCCATCTTCTTCTTCATGGATTCTCGTTCAAGCTCTTTCAAGGCTTTCTTCATGTAAGGGGCACACTTCTTCAAGAGATGAACTATCTCTTCTTCTTCATCCTCATCTTCACCTGAATCTATATGATGGCATGTAGAGGATTTGATAGCAATGATTGTGTTGATGCCAAGCCCTTTGAGCTTCTTCTCCCCCATAGCTCTAATCTATTCCCCCTTCTTCTCATCTTCTTTGTTTTTCTTCATAATTTAGTGAATGAGAAGTGACCCCATGAGTTCATCAAGCTTCAAAGTCTTGAGATTCTTGGCTTCGATGATGGTGGTCCTTTTTGAGTCCCATAACTCGAGAAGGGAGTAGATGAGTTTTCAGACAAGCTTCTCTTCCGAGATGTCTTCTCCATAACCTTTGAGACCATTGGTGATGGTGGAGAACCTATCGAACATCTTCTCAATGTTCTCTTCCGGATCCATCTTGAAGTTCTCATACACTAGGTTGAGGAGCCCGATCTTGGTCTCCTTTACTTCGTTTGTCCCCTCGTATGTAACTTCGAGCTTGTCCCAAACTTCTTTGGCACTCTTGCAAGAAGATATCTTCTCATAGATGTTGGGGCCAAATGCACAAAAAAAGATGTGCAAGGCTTTGCAATTAAGCTTCATTTTCTTGTGATCTTCGGCACTCCATTCCACCTTGCTTCGTTGAGGCGCGAACGAACCATCTTCTACTATGTCCCAAAGCTTGTAGCCCTTTGACTTTATGAAAAAATTCATCCTTGTCTACCAATGGGCATAGTGTGTTCCGTCGAAGAAGGGCGGTTTGTCGATAGATTGCGCCTTAGAGCCGGTTGTATGAAATGTTGATCAAGCTTGCCGGATCTTCTCAATAGGATGTTAATCCTTTTCAATTGAGCCAAGCTCTGATACCAGTTGTTGGGATTTTAGGTGCTCGATTCCTTCAACCGTTCTTGCTCGCCAAGTGGTGGAGAAGTGGAATTTTGGGTGATAGAGGTGTGGAAGCGAAAAATGATAAAGACAAGATGATTTATAGTGGTTCAACCTTCTAACCAATGTCTACATCCACTACCTTAGATTCCCACTAAAGATTTCCAATCAATCCACTATTGATTCGTCCCCTTTTCTAGGCTTAGGAGTAAACCCTTACAAACCGATCAAGCTTTTTACCCAAATCCTTAATCAAACCCTCTTTATAAAGCAATAAAAATAAGCAAACTAAAATCCCTCTAATAGGTATTTGTTTGCATAATTAAACTCTCACCCAATCCTAAAAACACTTGAGAAAATATAACAATTTTGGCTCACTATTGTTTGTCTATACAAGGAATTGACAATTAAGCACTAAGACACATTTTGATCATATGTTGTATTACAATTGAAGAATTAACCTTTACTTGATGCTTGGAGGTCCCTTTTATACTCCTTCTTGAGTTTGTAGCTGTTACTAGCCGTTGGGGTTGAATTGGAGCCGTTGGAGACTTTATTTCCCACCATAAATGCAGTTCTGCAACATCCCGTTTCGAAATGCCCGACCCTGTTTCGAAACACTCTTGAGATAGAAAGAGCCGTTACAGTCTGATGTAGTACCCATTTCAGAACGCCCTTGGCCGTATCGAAACGTCCGTATCGAAACGCTTGTCCCCGTATCGAAATGCCCTGCATTTAAAAGGTGGTTGGGAAATAATTGTTGGGGGTTTATGACCGTTGAGGTCAATGCCACATAGGCGTATCGAAACGACAGTGGCCGTATCGAAATGCTATACAAAAAATCTCACCCAGATTTAAGCCCGTTTTGAAACAGACAAGGTTGTATCGAAACATTTTGCCACTGTAAAGACCTGTATCGAAACACCTAAGGGCGTTTCGAAACGCCTGTATGGTTTTGTTGAATTTGGCTTTGAAAACACTTAAAACCTTTTTGAAATATCCCATAACATAGTTTCAAGTTGTTTGGACTTAGAAATGCTTTTGAATTCTTTTTAACTTTGCCCAAAACATTTTTCAATTATTATATCAAAACATTAGTTCTACAAAAAGAAGAACCCGTTAATGAGGTAAGCCATTTCACCAGAAGTGGAAGACTTTATTCGGCACCAAAAATTAAAGATAGAGATGCAGCGGAGAGAAAGGCCGCTAATCAGCAAGATAAGGAAGGGGAAAAGACTTCTTCCAAGAGAAAACACAGTGATTCATGAACCAGTGAAAGAATCAGAGGCTCAAGAGTTTTTGAAAATACTCAAACATAGTGAATACAGTGTGGTGGAGCAGCTACATAAACTCCCATTTCGAATTTCTTTGCTATCATTGCTATTGAGCTCCGTGGGTCATCATGATGATTTGTTGAAAGTGTTAAACAAGACATTTGTGTCAAAGGAGATCACGACTAACAAGATGGACATGTTAGTCAATAATATTGCGGTCAATAACTTCATATCATTTAGTGAGGAAGAAATACCCGCGGAGGGAAGGGGTCATGCAAGCCTCTCCACATTTCTACAAGATGCAAAGGATACATGCTACCAAGAGTTCTCATTGACAACAGATCAGCTTTGAATGTTCTCCCTTTGGCAACGTTGAAAAAGTTTCCTATTGATATCTCCCACATGAGAGCTTATCAAAAAACAGTATGAGCCTTTGACGGGACCCAAAGGGATGTGTTAGGAAAGATTGAAGTTCCGATACAGATTGAGCCATCAACATTTGAAGTAGATTTCGTGGTTATGGATATAAACCCTAGTTATAGTTGTTTTCTCGGGCGCCCATGGATTCACACAGCAGGTGCAGTGCCCTTTACTCTTTATCAAAAATTAAAGTTTGTTATTGATGGACAATTAATCACGGTTGGTGCGGTTGAAGAAATCATTGCATCATGATCATTGATACACCATACATTCACGTGGACGAGGGGGCACTTGAGTGTCATTTTAGAACGTCGGAGTTAATCAATGCAACCTTTGTCACTGAAGGAATAAATTCCAGAACCAGAGCTGTCAAGTTTTACGAAGATGCAAGTAAAGCAAACACTTGGAAAAGGAACCAAGGTTGGATTGGGTTTGGAAGAAACCATCAGGGAAGGCTTTACCCAGTGGAGATCCCAATAAAGAAAGACCGATTCGGTTTGGGCTTCAAGCCCACCAAATGGCAAAGAAAAGCATAATTCAAAAAGCAACAAGAGAGAAGGAAGTCAAGGTTGAGTGGAGAAGAAGCTGAGTGAGAAGCAATGACGTACCCTCCCTTAAGCATCACTTTCAGGGCTAGAAGACTCTTAGACCCTACGAGGAGGAAAAGGAAAAGATGAATTCTGCGAAGTTTTTGAGAATTTGAGCATTAACGCCATCACAGACGAGGAGGAAGAAGAAAAAATTTATGTCCAAGATTTGCCCCTGCACTGAACTGAAGAACTGGACTACGGAAGTAGCCTTAAAGTTTTTAAGAATGCCTCAGAGTAATTCTCAAAACCAACTCGTTTACCCTTAGGCCCTGGTGTAATTAGAGATCTTATGTAAAAAAGGGTCTATGTCAAAACCATTATCCTAATTTCCATAAAAGATGCATTTTTTTCCAATTACATCTTGTGGCAAACTTTCTTTCATAGCACCAAAAAAACCAAAAGATCATAAAAACCCAAAAGCAAAAACAAACCCTTAAAAACATAATAAATCATATCATATCATTTCATTCATTCTTTCTTTCTTGGTATATATTTTTGTCTATTTTATTTGCAGGTTTTTAGATATCAATGGTCCAAACGACTCCGAATTAGATTCTGAGGTTAATTTTGATTTACCTCTATGTTTAAAGGAAGTTGAGACTTGAGAGTACTAATGACGAAGAAGAGTATGACTTGTCTGATGATATGCTTAGAATGGTAGAAGGAGAGGAAAAGCAAATTCTGCCCCACAAAGAAGAATTAGAGGGTTTGAATCTTGGAACTGAAGAAGAAAACCACGAAGTAAAGATCGGTACCACCATCTTAGTTGAGACACGACAACATTTGATTGAGCTTCTACAATAATATAAAGACATATTTGCCTGGTCATATCAGGATATGCCTGGCCTTGATACAAATATTGCCATGCATAGGCTTCCTATAAGAGAAGGATGAGAGTCAGTAAAGCAAAAGCTTAGAAGAATGAAGGCTGATACACTTTTGAAAATTAGAGACGAGGTTAAGAAGCAGTACAATGCATGATTCCACAATGGAAAACATCGTCCTAGTGCCTAAGAAGGATGGAAAAGTAAGAATGTGCGTCGACTACATGGATCTTAATAAAGCAAGCCCAAAAGACAATTTTCCGCTTCCACATATCGACACCTTGGTCGACAATATAGCTGGCCATTCCCTTTCTCGTTCATGGACGTATTTTCTACATATAAAAGATGTACCGAGAAGACATGGAAAAGACTACTTTTGTAACGCTTTGGGGAACCTTTTGTTACAAGGTAATGCCTTTTGGATTGAAGAACGCAGGGGCAATGTATCAGAGAGCTATGGTTACTCTTTTCCATGATATGATGCATAAGTGTAACACCTCGAAATCCGGTCTAGTCGGAATTAAGTTCTGTGGATCGTAAATCCTACTTCGGACAAGCTTAAATGTTGCATCGATTAGTTAATTGTTGCTATCGAAACAATAAATTGGGTTAAAAACATGGTGATTGAGCTCTATTAGACAATATTGAGCTTTCAGTGACTAAAATGGAAGAAAGGTAAGTTGGAAGGAAAAATTATAGTAGTATGAAAGGTGAGGGGCTAACCTTGCGATTAGCCCCCTTGAATTAAACTCTCCACTTACGTGTAGTTACCTGATGAAATTCCTTCAAATGAAGGAAAGATTTGAATTGAAAAATAGAAAACTAAGAATGTAAAGAAAGCTTACCCGAGAACATTTCTATGCTAGCACCTCTCTCACTTAATCATCTTCTTCACTTAAGCACACACCTCCATTGGAGAAAATTCAAGCTTTGTGATTTCTTTACTTTATCGATATCGAATCCTTCCCGCCGATAGGGTAAGCTAATTTCCTCAATTGATTCATGGATCCTATAGCTATATTGAATATAATCTAAGCTAGGGTTTTGCCAAACATGGCTATTCCTTTGTTGTTATCTCTATTGAAGTTTGGTATCAATTTTGATATCGTTATATTGATTTTGATATCGAAACCTCTATCCTAATAGTTTCTAATAATTTTTCTAGCTCAAGAAGTGGAGAAAGAGGTCCACCATCTCCCTCACAAGCTAGGAACAAAGTAATTTCTATTCGAGAGCCTTGAAGCTTCGGGTTTCTAAGGTGAGTGTAGTCGGAGTCTCAAGTTTAGGCGAAAGGCCTTCCCGGATCATTATTTGTTGTCTTAGATCATTTCGCTAAAATTGCTATTGAAGAGAATGCATTAGATGTTAAATCGAACACTTGGGTAAGTGTCGGTAAGTTATCATTGAACATTGATTATGACTATTGTGCATTAACATTGATATAAGCACTGTTAAGAGATCATTGCATTGAAATCGTTGAACATAGATAATGTCACCAATTCATGAGATATTGATGTCGAGATCATGTGTATTAATCACTGAAATGAATATGTACATTATGACCTTGGATTAGAATGGACTCGGGATACAATTGGCATGCCATAGAATTCATGAGCTCAGTGTACGGGTCGACTACGGTCCTAAGGCTACGACCTATATTGATTTGGCGAGGCGGAGGGATGTGTATTGTTATTGGTCACTTTGGCGAGGCGGAGGGATTGGACCATTCATTGTTTTGGTGAGGCGTAGGAATTCGCGTATCCACGATCTTAATTCAATCCAAGGAAATATGAATGAAAGAGAAACATGTTTATTGCTTATTGCATTGTTATATGGAATCGATTATGTTAACATGAAACTAAGTATCATTGTAGCTATGGCATTTCATCATTTTTGATACTTGTGACTACCTCACTAGGCAAGGTGCGCCTAATGTGTCTTCCCTCATGCATTTTCAGGTTAAAGAGTTGTACGTTGGAAGATCGGATCGACCGTAAGGACAAGTCACTACTAAGCTACAAGTAATGTAATTATGATCTTAAACTCTTAGGAAGGTGACAAAGTAGTTAAACTAGTCAAATATGCTCGTTTTGTGGTGTTGGTGTTTTGTCTATCTTGTAATAAGGTCATTAGCCTTAAATGGCCCTTTTGGTCCTTTGGATATAGCCCTAATTATGCATGCTTTGCTAAAAAGGTAAAAACGAGGTAAACGTATTCATATAGCTATGAAATTTGGCATGTTAGTAGTTTATATCTTTGGAATGTTGCGTATAAAGTTTCGCTGCAATTGGACATCATTTGGTAGGGTAATTTGCATAAAAACCAGACAAAATTTGTCATTACAGGCCTCTTCGTATCGAAACGGGTGATGACATTTCGATACGGGTAACCTAACTTAGAACGTGAGATTAAGGGCGTTCTGAAACGAAGTGATGCCATTTCTGAACATTTTTTTTCCTCTAGAGACCTCTGTTTCGATACAGGTTTTGGAACGGTCAAGTCAAAGTCAATGCTCGTCAACCCGTTCCGATACAGGTCAAGCCTGTATCGAAACGATCTATGGTGTTAGGTCAACAAGGTTGACTCTTGTACACCCGTTCCGAAACAATTTAGTGTGTTTCGAAACAAGGTTAGGTAAGTTTGTTAAACCTCACAGATCAGATTGAGAGTGTTGCAAATTAGTCACTGAATCTTACCAAGTCTAATTAATAATGCTTTTGTTCTCCGATTTGGATAAAATTTATATCACTATTTGTTGCTTCGTCTTCCGGTAACACACTCCGACTCGGTTCTCTTCTAGACCAGGAAAGGGGGGGTTATAAAAAGGAAATAGAAGTTTATGTGGATGATATGATTGCCAAGTACAGAACTGAATAAGAGCATCTAGCAAACTTGGGTAAGCTTTTTCAAAGATTC
Source organism: Hibiscus trionum (assembly GCA_030270665.1). Lineage (NCBI taxonomy): Eukaryota > Viridiplantae > Streptophyta > Magnoliopsida > Malvales > Malvaceae > Hibiscus > Hibiscus trionum. The sequence goes on along the minus strand of BSYR01000055.1, from coordinate 11,670,369 downwards.
AGAAAGTTTTAGTTAAAGCTTAATCCTGCCAAGTGCACATTTGGGGTTACATTTGGGAAATTGTTAGGCTTTGTAGTAAGCATAAGAGAAATTGAAACCGACCCAGACAAGATAAGGGCCATACAATAGCTTCCACCTCCTCAAACACAAAAGAAAGTTCGAGGGTTCTTGGGAAGGTTGAACTACATAGCTCGTTTCATCTCCCAACTTACGAATAAATGTGAACCAATATTCAGGTTGCTTAGAAAGAACAACCCAGGGACCTGGAATGAAGAATGCCAAGCAGCTTTAGAAAAGATCAAGGAGCAGCTTACTAATCCTCTAGTGTTAATGAAATCCATTTCGGGGAAACCGTTAATACTTTATCTAACAGTGTTTGAAAATTCAATGGGATGGGTACTAGGGCAGCATGACGAAACTGGAAGGATGGAAAGGGCAATATATTATATGAGAAGAAGTTTACTGACTGTGAAACAAGATATACTCCAATTGAAAAGGTATGTTGTGCTTTGATATGGGCCACTAAGAGGTTTAGGCAGTATATGATGTATCATACCACATGGTTAATCTCACGGTTAGATCTTTTAAGGTTTATGATGGAAGCTCCAGCCTTATTAGAAAGAATAGCGCGGTGGCAGATGTTGCTCTCAGAATACGACATTCAGTGTGTGAATCAGAAAGCGGTGAAAGGAAGTGCCATAGTAGATTTTCTTGCAAGTCGTGCACAAGACGATTATGAGGCATTATATTTCAGTTTCCTCGATGAAGATTTGATGTGTATTATGGAAGATGAAGAGTCATCAATGGAATCATAGACCGTGCATTTCGATGGTGCTATAAATGCTTTAGGACGAGGTATTGGGTAGTTTTGGTTTCGCCAGAAGAAGATCATTATCCTTTTACTCGTCGTTTGAAATTCTTCTAAACCAATAATATGGCAGAATACGAGGTATGCATATTGAGCCTAAAGGAAGCCATCGACAGAAAAATCCGAAAATTGAGAGTCTATGGGGATTCAACATTAATCATCTACCAAACACGTGGCGAATGGGAAACAAAAGATGCAAAATTGATAGAGTATCACAAGTTGGTCCTTGAGTTAGCTAAAGAATTCGAGGTGATCACTTTTAAGCATCTCCCATTAGAAGATAACCAGATGGCTGATGCGTTAGCTACTTTGGCTGCCATGTTTAAAGCAAGCGAGGGTTCAGAGATGATGCCCATTAAGTTACAAATGATGGAGTCCCTAGCATATTGTTACAATGTAGAAGAAGAAGAAGAAGATTGTTTACCGTGGTACCATGACATCTTACAGTACATAAAGCTTCAACAATACCCAGCACAAGCTTCAGAAAATGAAAAGAAAAAGATTAGAAAAATGGCATCAGGATACATCCTTGATGGGGAGATCCTTTACAAATGAAGTCGAGACCAAGTGTTACTAAGATGTGTTTACTGGTCAACGATGGAAGGGGATTGCATTAATTATTCCCGTAAATGTCACAAATGCCAGGTTTATGCTGACAAGGTTCATGCGTCTCCTCAGTCTCTTAATGTCGTCTCCTTGGTCGTTCCCTATATGAACATATTTAACCGAAAGCGTCAAATGGCCATCACTTTATTCTAGTAGCTATTGATTACTTCACAAAGTGGGTGGAAACAACCTCATATGCAAATGTGACTCGGTCCGCTGTTTGAAATTTCTTAAAGAAGGAGATCATATTTCGATATGGGCTACCAGAAAGCATAATCACTGATAATGCCTCTAACCTGAACAACCGAATGATTGATGGGGTCTGTGAGCAGTTTAACATTAAGCATCGCAACTCGGTAGTATATCGCCCAAAGATGAATGGAGTGGTAGAAGCGGCCAATAAGAATATTAAGAAGATATTTGCAAAGATGAATGATACTTATAAATATTGGAATGAAAAGTTACCATTTGCTTTGTATGCATATCGAACGACGGTGCGAACATCTACTGGGGCAATTACGTTCTCATTAGTATATGGAGTATCTTGATGGAGATACCATCTTTGCGTATCTTGATGGAAGCCAAGTTAGATGAAGCAGAATGGGTTCAAGCAAGGTATGATCAGTTAAACTTAATTGAGGAAAAGAGGGTGAAAGCCGTGTGTTATGGTCAAATGTACCAAAGAAGAATGATTAGGGCTTACGAAAAGAAAGTTCGCCCTAGAGAATTCCAAGAAGGTGATTTGGTCTTAAAGAAGAAGTTGCCAATTCAAAGTGATCCCCGAGGAAAATGGGCGCCTAATTGGGAAGGACCGTACATCGTGACAAAGGTTCTTTCTGGTGGAGCATTGATTTTAGCTGAGATGAATGGAAATGAGTTTCAAAACCCGGTAAACTCTGATACTGTCAAGAAGTATTATGCCTAAAAAAGAAAAAAAAGATGAAGAAAAAAGAAAAAAGAAAAAGAAAAAGAAAAAGAAAAGGAAATGAGGGTTCAAAATGAAAACCCACAAAGGGCGTTTTGAAACCAAAGGAGGGTCTGAGTTGAAAACCCGTAAAGGGCGGCTCAAATAATTTAATAGATTCCGGGGCTTCATAGATCATGCACTGTACTCAAGGTTTCCTCGACATTGGCGGCGTTCAAGATTACTTTTGGCGTTTGAAAAGAAAAGTTTGCACTATTGATATTTGAATATTTGTTTCCATTCTTTTATAAACCATTTTTATGTTTGCCACCACATTAATAAAATTTGTTTCATGAATTTATCTTTCTTTCTTGTTTTCTTCCCTTATATTTGTTAGCATCTTGCTTTAAAATAAGGATCAATGGATTTGACAATCATTTATACATGCAAAATATTTTTGAGCATTACTTTGGGAATGTTTTGAAAAGATTAGGGACTACGAAGTGTTCCATAATTATTATTTGGGGCATATGGTGTTAAAATGTTTGAAGTAGAGGTAAAGCCTTGTAATAAAATTATTTAAAAGGAAGAAAAGTCATATGAATGTCTGGGCGCTTAAATAGCGTTTCCTAAACATCAGCCTTCCTTACATGGTGATGAGAGTAGCCTAACAATGTCGAAATGTGACTTAGGAGGTTCATCCTTGAATACGACAATGTTGACTAGGAAGATAGATGAGGATTAAATTTTTCCAATAAAGTGAGAGTAGGGTGTAAAGATAGAACCGGTCAGCAAAAGATCAGAAAATGAAGCAAAAGCCAAAGTTGTTCATAACTCACTAGTGAATTCCAAGGCAAAGGAGAGGGCCTTATCCCAGGGAATGATGAATTCGAAGCCGAAGAGTCAAGAAGAGTCGAAAGAAAAATGAAGCAAATCATCTCAACTACGCAAGTTTGGGAGAGAGTTCATGTTAATCAGGTTGGCCTCGATAACCATAATTTCATTAAGAAAACAATCTAAGAAAAAATAGTTTTAAAAGGAAAAACTTGTCATGCATTCATATTCTAGACATCCCTAGGGGCATGCACATCATAGTTGTATTGCATGTTGCATTTTTTTTTTCAGGTACATGGAAGACATGTTCAAATAAGAGTTTGCTTATTCATCCAAGCATAAGGAGGATGAAATTTTTCAGAAGATTCGCCTATCCGTTCAGGCAAAGGGAGAATGGAGTTTGCTTATTCGTCCAAGCATAAGGAGGATGAAGTGTTTAAGAATATTCACCTATCTGTTCAGGCATAAGAAGAACGGAGCTTGCTTATTCATCCAAGCATATGGAGGATGGAAGTTTTCAGAAGACTTTGCCTAATTAGGCATTTTAGGAGAATAGAACCCAACTCAACTATTCGAGCATAAGGAGAATAGAACCAGCCTATCCGTTCGGGCATTTGGAGAATGGAACCCAGCTCAACTATTCAAGCATAATGAGAATAGAATCAGCCTATCCGTTCGGGCATTTGGAGAATGGAACTCAGCTCAGCTATTAGAACGTTAGGAGAATAGAGCACGCCTATCCGTTCGGGCATTTGGAGAATGGAGTCAACCAATAAATCGGTGAAAATTAGTGTCTTTTTATCTTTGCTTTATCTCTGTTGCACAGAGATAAGCAAAGAGAGGCAACTGTTGTCACTAAATTTTCACCTTAGTTTTAAATAGTAAAAAAATTAAAAAAAAAGCAAAAATATAAATCAAAAAAGAAAGAAGAAGAAAAATCCCTTTTTCCTTTAAATAATAAAGGCCCTTTTTAAAAAAAATAACAAAGACCTAATTTTAAAAGCCCAGTTTTAAAAGAAAAAATAATTATGGTGTAAAATAAAGAAAAAAGAAATAAAATGAAGTGAAATAATAATAATAAATGTGATGAAAACAACCAAAAAACAGCAAAAAAAAAGAAAATAAAAAATAAAAGAAAAAGGGGGAACCAGCGTGCGCCACGCGCTAGCACATGGGCCACACGCGCGCGGGCTGGTTCCCCAGCAAACCCTCGCGACGAGCCTCCATGGTGGCCGACCAGCGTCAACCGGCCACGGCTGCCGACGCCGTTGGTACAGTCTGGTCCGCCTCGCCGTCGCCGACCCAATGCCACCGACTGTGCTCGCCGAGATCTACAAAAAAATAGAGTAAAAGAAGTTAAATCCTAGGCTCGAATCAAGGGGAAATTTGATCCCGAATTTGAACCAAATCGAGATATTCTTGAGGGGTTTTTCCGAGGATCAAGCCATGTGTCAGATTTAGGCTCCAATTTGGGGATTAAATCCCGATTTGGCTTGAATTTGAAGCTCAAAATCAACTATAAAACCCCCTTTCACCCATTTGTTCAACACACAATTCCAAGAAAAAACACACTTGAAAAAAAACAATTAGGCTTGGAAACAAATAAGATGCTTAAAAAATGGGTTGAGTGATTTAAAAAAAAGAAGAAGATGTTTTTCTTTAAAAAATAAATAAGTCATAAAGTTTTGTTTTTTAAAGAAAAAATAAAATAAAAGGTTTTAAGGTAAAAGTTTAGGGTTTGAGGAGAAAATAAAGTTTTGAAAAAACTTAAAAGAAAATCATTTAAAATAAAAGTTTATTTAAAAAAAGTTTTTTTTAAAAGAAAAGCTTTTAAAAATGTGGGGAAAATAAAAAAAGGTAAAAAAATGTAAAAAGGGTCTTGACTTTTAAAAAAATAAAAAGTAAAAAAAGAAATAAAGGTTTTTTTAAAAGGAATAATAAAAGGAAAAAAAACTCAAAAAGAATAAATTTTTCTTGCTTGTTTTAGAAATAGGTTTAAAACTTAGGGCTAGGTTCTAAAGCTTAGATAGAGACATGTTTTGTTGAAAAATGTTCTTCACAAAAAATAATAAAATAAATTTAAGCATACTTAAACTTTAAATTACGAATAAAAGGCTTGTACTTTTTTAGGTTTTTTTAAATAATCGAACTTAAAAATGAATAAAATACTCAACACACTAAATCTCCATGTTGTTTGAAAAAGTGAAAATAATTTAATGCGGTGTCTTATCAAACGAGAATGACGGGTTAGCGCCATAAATGTTGGTGGTGATTAAAGTTCATCTCTCGGGCGATAAGGCGGTTAAAATAGACTAATATTCATTAAACATGCAAGTAAAGTCGAAACTTTGTGAACTTGTAAATTCTAGTTTTGAAAACCATTTTAAAACCAATTAGGTACCAATTTTGGGCGTCGTGGGGTGCTAACCCTTCCCCACGCGTAACCGACCCCCGACCCCCGAACCTGTTTTCTAATTTTTCGTAGACCAAAACGTGGTTATTCCCCTATTCACTGAGGGATAGGGCGAAAACGTGGTTAAATAGCCAGACGGCTGGATCTATTGAGTCATGGACTGACCTGTGACGAGATTTTCTGGCTCGTTTCAATCCATCGAATGTCACAGATCGTATACGCAGTGAGATTACCTCTTTCTTACAGGCTGAAGACGAGGCAATGTACGAAGCATGGGAGCACTACCGAGAACTGCTGCACAAATGCCCGCTCCATGGACTGCCGCTTTGGACACAAGTATCTATGTTTTACAATGATATTAATCAACCTACTAGGATGATGCTAGATGCGTCAGCAAATGTCATACTCCTTGATAAGGCACCAGAGGTTGGAATGAGGATTATGAACCAGTTGGCCAAGTATGATTACCAATTTTCGTCCGCCCGTCGTAGCGGCATTAGACGACAGGCCACAATGAATGAGTTGGAAGCCTCAGATTCTGTAAACACCCATATAGATAAGCTGGCTAGATTGGTGGAGAACATGATCAAGCTAACGGGAAGAACATATGAGGCAAAAGTAGAACAAGCCTTCTGTGAAGAATGTGGTGGAGTCCATGACTCTATAGAATGCAAAGAATTTGGAAACTTTATGGGAATCTACAACCGGAACAACACCCTGAACACGAGCACATACAACCTAGGTTAGAGGAAACATCCAAACTTCTCAGGGAGTAACCCTAACACTGGAGAAAACCTGACCAATCAGAATATGGGCAATCAAAGGAACCCGCCCCGACAGCAGATGCAACAACAGCAACCCACAACAAACAGCTCTCTAGAGGCCACTTTAAACACTTTTATGTCTCATACTAGTGCTTATATTTCTAATTCTGATAAGTTTGTTAATAAAGTTAATGCTTTCATGGACATGAATGAAATGCGAATGTAGAATCAGGAAGCATCTCTGAAAAAACACTGGAAACACATGTGGGTCAATTTGCACATATCCTAAATACACAACCAGCAGGAGGTTTACCTAGTGATACGTAGGTCGCTAGAGGAAAACTCACGAACAGTGCAAAGCAATCACCACCAGGAGTGAAATTTGCTTACAAGAACCAAATGATCAGGTAGCAAAGGGAAAAACACCAATGGAGCAGCCGACCAATTCTTCAAAGCCCGCCGAGCAGGATGCTATGGCAAGTCCTGATACCACGGTAAATCCTGATGAATATGAACTAGTCAGGGACAAGGAAAATCTGCCCAAGGAAACCCCCATCCCTCATATCATATTTCCCTATAAAGAGAGGATTGAAGACATAAAACTACCACTACCATTCCCACAAAGGCTGAAGAGGCAGAAGCAAGACTACCAGTTCAAGAAGTTTCTGGACATCTTGAAACAGGTTCATATCAACCTGCCTTTGGTGGAACTCATCAAATAGATAGCCAATAATGCCAAGTTCCTCAAGGACATAGTTTCTAAAAAAACACGGATCGGTGAGTTTGAAACGGTGGCAGTTACAGAGGGATGCATGGCCATGATGCACAACAAACCCCATTAAAAAGAAAAGATCCAAGCAGTTTTATCATTCCTTGTAAAATGGACAGCAACTATACTAGGCATGCATTATGTGATTTGGGGGCAAGTATCAACATAATGCCAAAATCAGTTTTCCACAAACTGGGAATCGAAAGGGCCTGCCCTACTATTGTCATGCTGCAACTAGCGAACAAATCATACGTTCAACCAGAAGGAAAAATTGAAGATATACTGGTAAAAGTTGATAAGTTTATTTTCCCTGCTGACTTTCTTGTTTTAGATTGTGAAGCAGATTAACGGGCACCTATTATACTTGGAAGACCATTCCTAGATACTAGAAGGACGCTAATCGACGTCGAAAGAAGAGAGCTTACAATGAGGGTGAATGATTAGGAGATAAAACTAAATGTTTTCTATACCCTTAAATAGAATGATGACTCAGAGGAATGCAAAATGGTCCAAGTCACACCTAGGTTGGAATTCGACGTCAATAAACCATGCCTGGGTAAGTACTGTCTCGGCAGAGATTCAGTTGAATGCCTTGGCAGTCACTTGGAGAGTTGCACTGACACCCGCCCCGGTGGCCAGTATACAGAAGTTGCATATGAGGAAGAGATAGAGGAGCAAGATGAAGTACAGTGGTTGGCAACAAGGCCATGTAAATCTTTTGAACCTTTAGATTACACTGTTAAGAGAGGTAAAATTCATAAACCATTTATTGAAGAACCCCCTAACTTGAGTTAAAACCCTTACCTGAGAAACTTAAATATGTATTCTTGGGACCCAATGATACGCTGCTCGTAATCATCTCTTCCAAGATGCATGTTGAACCTAAATTGAAGCTGATAGACCTACTGCGGCGGCATAAGAGGGCGGTAGGATGGATCATCGCTGATCTGAAGGGAACTACCCCAACAGTTTGCATGCACAAGATCATGTTAGAAGAAGGCTGTAAACCCATTATTGATGCTCAGAGGAGGCTGAAGGACGTGATGCGAGAAGTCGTAAAAAAAGAAATCATCAAGTGGCTCGACACATGAATCATTTATTTGATATCCGACAGTGAATGAGTAAGCCTGGTACAATGCGTACCTAAGAAAGGAGGGATAACGATGGTAATTAATGAAAATAATGAACTGGTCCCAACCATTACTGTGACCGGTTAGAGGGTTTGCATGGACTACCGTAAGTTAAATAAGGCTACTAAGAAAGACCATTTTCCATTACTGTTTATTGATCAGATGCTTGACCGCCTTGTTGGCAAACCTTTCTAATGTTTTCTTGATGGCTATTCAGGGTACAATCAGATTTTCATAGATCCCAAAGATCAAGAAAAGACCACCTTCACTAGCCCTTACGACACATATGCATTTAGGAGGATACCGTTCGGGTTATGTAATGCACCAGAAACGTTACAGCACTGTATGATGGCCATATTCTCTAACATGGTGGAAGATTTCTCTATCTTCGGCAGCAACTTCGACAACTGCCTCAGCAACTTAGAGAAGGTGCTAACAAGATGTGATGAATCTAACCTAGTGCTAAACTGGGAGAAGTGCCATTTCATGGTGGATGAAGGGATAGTCATGGGTCACAAAATATCTGCCAAGGGAATTGAGGTTGACAAAGCCAAAATCGAAGTGATTGAGAAACTCATGTCGCCGACCTCTGTCAAGGGCATCAGAAGCTTCTTAGGACACGCAGGTTTTTATAGACGATTTATTGAAAACTTTTCAAAGATTACTAAACCTTTGTGTACCTTTCTTGAATAGGATAAAACCTTCAAGTTCGATGACTCATGCACTGGCGCATTCAAGATGCTAAAGAAGAAGCTGGTTTCTGCGCCCATTGTAGTCCCACCTGACTGGACCCTACCTTTCGAGCTAATGTGCGATGCCAGTGACACTACCGTAGGAGCCGCCCTTAGGCAAAGGAAGGGCAGAGCATTCTATATGATTTACTATGCCAGCAAAACCCTAAATCCTACCCAAGTCAACTATACCACCACCGAGAAAGAACTGTTAGCAATGGTTTTTTCCTTTGAAAAATTTCGACCGTACTTAATTGGAACAAAGGTAATCGTCCACACGGATCACTCGGCTCTCAAGTACCTGTTCGCAAAGAAAGATGCCAAGCCACGACTTAGTCGCTGGATTCTGTTACTATAAGAGTTCAACATTGATATCAGAGATAGGAAGGGTACAGAGAACCAAGTTACCGACCACCTGTCACGACTGAAACAGAGCGACAACACCTCCATCAGTGAAGAAATTCAAGATGCATATCAAGACGAACACCTGCTACTAGCATCCACCATTACGGAGAGCATCGTCGTAGCAATGACTGATGCACACGCCGCCGAGGCAGGCACATCAGCGGCAGCCTTTCCTTCAACACCTTGGTATGCTGATATTGTAAATTATTTAGTTATTGGTGTTTTACCATATAATCTTAACTATTAAGGAAAGAAGTGGTTCCAATATGATGCTAAGCATTAATTTTGGGATGAGCCTCTTTTGTTCAAACATTGTGCAGACCAGGTTTTAAGAAGATGTATTCCAGAAGAGGAACAACATGCGGTGATCTACCAATGCCATGCCGCACCTTATGGAGGAATGAGATGCCCCTACAACCCATTATCGAGCTTGAGCTATTTGATGTTTGGGGGATAGACTTCATGAGACCTTTCCCATCCTCATGCGGTAACTTGTACATCCTCCTTGCCGATGATTATGTAAATTTGTACAATGTAAATTTGGCTTACATTTATTGGGAGAAAAGGTGGTTTAGCCGAAATATACATGTGGCTATAATTAAAGGAGATTTGAATTTAAATTCAAATAAATAATAATATAAAAAACTATATTTTAGGTCCATGGAAGATTGCATTTCTGCCATGTATTTGAACTTGGAAGTGGCGCCCCCTTGTGTAATCTAGGACATGTTAAATGTGCAATGTTTGAAATTCAAACTTGGCAACCATTTGATCTTATCTGCACTTCACCACTTGCAGGGCTGGTTTGGCTACACCCTTGCTGCCCTTAGGCCGAGCATGCATGGTTCATGCGAAAAGAATAGGGCTGTCACGCATGGCACATGCACACACATGCACTTAGGCTGCTATCAAACAAATATATAATAATAATAAGTCACCTTATAATAATCTCAAAACTAAACCAATATAAAAACATTATAAATCATATCAAACTAAACCAACATACTTAACAAATTATATACATACTCAAACACACCTAATAATTATTATCATATAAATATGTCACATATCAACATGCAACACATTAAAAGGCTTACTATCTAAGGCACCGACATTATCAAATGATTTAGAAATATTAGCACAAGTAAGGAAAAGAGCTTCCCTGAAACGTTGTGCCCTAGATCGCGTAATTGGTCCTAACGGTAAGACCTCCGAATCAACATCAAAAAGTGTGCTCACATCAGATACAGCGTAACTGAATTAACTAACTTTTTGGACTTTTGTTCAACCGTTTTGATACGGTTCCTCTCGTTTCGAAACGGGTCCCTTGTTTTGAATATATTTAAAGGAAAATGAGAAGAAAGGATAAGGTGATGATTCATCTGTTTATTGTTGCCCTTCCCACGTGAATATGATCAGAAGAGATGACTAGGAATCATCTATAAGTCCAATATTGATAAGATAAAGAAAAGATATAAAGTATTGTTTTATAGATTACCCTTGTATGGGGGAAACCTTTTTATGGGATATTTGAGAGGTGGGTAATGATTAATGGTCATAATTCCTTTAAAATGAAAAGGAGAAAAAGATATCTCTCACCTTTGTATCGTTTTATCGAGACCTATTTCTATCTTTTAACTTTGAAAGAACAAGCACGCACCTCCATTGTCTTCAACCTTGAGCTTCCAAGCTCACACCTCTCCATTTGTGAACGTTAAGCTTGGGCTTTTCTTGAGTTAAGATCATAAATTCATAGCTATCGATCGAGTAAGTTGAAGCCCCAAGTCAATCACCGATTCTCTTGATTATTAGATGATTAATTTCAAGCTTTATGATAAGCTATGTCTAATAGCTAATGGCTATTCAAGTATTGGTATCGCCATATTGATTCTAATAACTCCTTATTGTTCTTCCTAGCTCAAGAAGTGGAAAAGATTAATCCATCGCCTCCATCGAAAGCTAGAAACAAGGGTATTGCCATCCAAGAGCCCTAGAAGCTTCAGATTGTCAAGGTGAGTGTAGTCGGAGTCTCAAAATTGGGCAAGGAGCCTTTCTGAATTTATCGTTATTGATTTCGTACGATTTTACTAACCATTGGTTTAAAGGGGTTTTGAATAAAGCATCATTGAAAATCATAATGGTAAGTTGGTAAGTATTGCATCGATTCATCGTCCATAGAATTGCTATTATTGTTATGGAAATCATTGAAGCATTTCCATGTAAAAAATCATTGACATGTGTTTATTGTCATTGCCTATTTCTATGACCATGTGATTGTGGAGATATTGACATTGAATCATTGATATTGAACTATTGTCATTGAATCATTGATATTGAACTATTGTCATTGAACTGTTGATATTGAACTATTGTCATTGAATCATAGATATTGAACTATTTCCATTGAACCATTGATATTGAGCTATTGTTATCGGACCTTGGGATTGAAGTATTGGATACAATTGGAATGCATTAGAATTCATGAGTTCAGTGGTACGGAGATTATACGGTGTAATGGAGGGATGTGATGTGTGATGGTCAAAACGGTGTAGTGGAGGATATTGGACAATGATGTCATTGTTGATGTAGTGGTGGGATTCGTGTATCCAAATATGGTTAAAACCGATCCAAGGAAGATTATTGATTATTGATACTGTCATTGATGAAATGATTATTGATATTGCATTGTCATGAGATTGAGTTATTGTTATTTGTGAATTGATTATTTATGTCATGATCATTGTTTAGTTAATGTTATGAATGTCATCAAAGCATGAAAGTATAACAAGAGCATTTATTGTTATTGGCTACCTCACTTAGACTATGTAAGTCTAATGCATTCATTGTCCATACATTTCAGGATAAGAAAGCATCGGATCAAGATCGAGATTAACTGGAAGTTTGGCAAGTCACCACAGGATTAATGTAAAGTACTTTTTGTTCCCTTGAACTCCTAGAATGTGGCAAAGTAGTTAAAGTACTCAATAATGATGTTTTGGTTATGTGCATGAGGGTTATGTGTTATATGTGGGTAAAGTGCCTTAAATGACTTGTTATGTTTGCTTGAAAATGACTTAAAATGCATAGTTGAACTAAAGAGGTGAAAACATGGTAAACGTATTTGAATGATGATGAAAATTGGCATGACAGTAGTTTATATCATTGAAATATTGTGTATAAAGTTTCATTGCATCTGGATATCGACTTGTAGGGTAAATGGAATAAAAACCAGCAAGAATTTGTCATTTCAGGTCAGGCTGTATCGAAACGGGTGGAGGCATTTCGATACGGTTAAGAATAATTTGACTTGAGAAAATAGGGCGTACCGAAACGAATTAAGGCTGTACCAAAACAGATTAGGGTTGTACCAAAACATTTTGTCTCTGGAATTCCTTGTTTCGATACGGGTTCATAGCGTATCAAAACGGGTCAAAGTCAAAGGGAGTTAACCCGTACCGATACAGGGATTGCCCGTATCGATATAGGCAAAGAGGAAAAGTCAACAAGGTTGACCATCGTCCACTCGTATCGAAACGGCCTTGATCGTTTCGATACAGGGTTAGTTAAAGTGGTTAAAAAGGCTTGGTCTGAAGTCTGCATTGTTTGCAGTTTGGTCACGATATTTTGGATGATGAATTGAATGAGTAAATGATCACCGTTTTGTATGAAATTTCACGGGCTAGTTAATGTTGCATTGAATTTTATTGTGGTATAGTTTAACGCATCGAAGAACCTTTAATTTGTCAATTTTACAGGATAGTCCCTAAAACTTGTAAAAGTTATAAGTTGGTCCTAAATGGTTAATTGAGGTCTTCTTATGTATGAATTGGACTAATATGTATGTTGGTAATGTCTTGTTTGTATAATATTGATTAAATGTCTATAATAAGTTGAAATTTCATCGTATTGATCACCGTACCTTTCACCGATAACACGCTCCGACCCGGTACTCGACCAGGCCGGGAAGGGGGTGTTACACTACCAGGATACTCCAGGATATCTACAAGAAGTTGCAACAAATGGAGCACAGGATCTTGAAATTTATGGAATATGTGCAAAACTACAACACAAGGTTCGAGCTATTCCTCAAGGAGAAGTTCCCAGGGGATGACCTCCATTTTCCCGCCTTCCCATCTGAGATCACAGAAGCCGCCATGGCGAGCCACCCTATTCCAAACTCCCCCGTCGCGGTATCACCTACAGTCGCCAGGGAATCCCATCAATGCTCCTCCTCAGCCTCCAACACCCCACCTGCCTCTCTAGAAAATTCGTAGGGCGATCACTCTCCGTCTCACGACTCCTTCGACGATTCTGATGACGACTCCTCACCCGTCACGGCAGCACAACCTGTCACGACAGCAGTTGCGGCGGCAGAAACATCCAGGAGAAGGAAGTATCATTGAATCTCAGCCGATTCAAATGAGGAAGAATCTGATGATATTGCTCCAGTGACCAGGAACACGCCGCCCTCCAGAATCCAACCACGAAGGACTTCGAAGAATGTCCAACCATCTTCTTTAAAGAGGTGGCAGCTGGACCTATCTGCCGACGACGAAGTGGCCCAAAACTCATCCTCTACTTATTTTTAAATGTAACATGTTTCTTTTTCCTTTTATTTTCTTTTTTTCTTTTTTTATGTTATTTTTTTGTTATGTATTTTTATTTTGTTGCATTGAGGGCAATGCCCGCCTTGAGTTTGTGGGAGGGATAGTCTACCTTAGTGTAGTTCATTTGTAGTTGCATATTAGTTAACCATTTTAATTGCATTGTACTCATCTCTTCTTTAATGAAAATGAACTTGTAAAACAACTTGTGCTTATGATAGAATAGCCGACAACTCGCACCACTAAAAGTACCTTTAATATTTGGGTAGCATGAAGATGACTTAGAAATTTACTATAGTGCTATTTATCCTTAACACGATTGTGACAAGTTGATTGAAAGAATGAAATAGTGAACATAGATTATTTAATTATTTGGTACTTTTAATTCACATGTATTACAGGACGCCACCTCGGTAGCTGAAGTTGTCAATACTGCAAGGAAGGCCGCCGCGGCAGGTAAGAAAAAATGCAATCCTAGAGGTGCCGCAACATGCTCTAGGCGGCTGGAGGAGCCCGAAATTGGCTCTAGTCTTAAAAAATGCAATCCTAGAACTGCTTTGTTGTTTGGAGGTACCAGAAACTAGTTAAGTCTTTTTTTCACTTAAATAGTTCTTAAAGATCAATTTGTACACAATTTAGCACACACTTGATCACAAGCATTATAGTTTGTTTCTGAGAAAATTCATGCTATCCTACACACTAAAATGATATAGGTGCCACGACCTTGAGGCATGAAATCAATTTAAAGACAAGTTCCTTTTGTTAAAGTAGGGGTAAGTACTTGTTAGGTTTCACATCGCTTGAGGACAAGCAATAGTTCGAGTTTGGGGTGTGTAAAGTGCTTAAAAGTCCTATATTTTATGCCCATTTTAGCTCATATTCTCACTGTTCTTAAGCCCATTTTAGCTCATACTTAGGTTTCCATTCATATTTTACAGCATCTTTCCTTCACTCAGCTTATTACAGTATTTACGATTATATGTAGAGAAAAGACACTATTTTTGGTTACATTTGCATTACATGTTACAAGAGACTGTCGCCAGCACCCGTCGCGACAGCGAAGAAGAAGAATGAATGGAGAGGAGGAGAAAGAAGAATGATCACATCCAGTCACACAAGACGAACCATCATTGCAGAGAAGAACTACCGTCGAGACAGACTGTCGCTAGCACTACCGTCGTGGCGGCACATTGGAGATTGGCGAAACGGGAGTGCGATATGAAGAGGAGAATTCCCTGAATCAGCAGAACCAAGCCACGTGACTAATAAAGCCCAGGAGCACCTAGAGATGACGTGAGAAAACCCAAACATGGAAGAAGCTTGCAGCCCAAGAAAACCCAATAGAAGAGTTATTTTGGAATCAAACACTGAGACGTTTATCAGCATTTAATTCTAACTTAACTTCCTCTCAAAGAGAGACTTCTTCCCAAATAGGGTTTTCACATGTAACCACCTATAAAAAGAGGGCTTTACCGAATTGGAAGAAAACAAGGAGAGATTAGAATTTTTAGAATTTATTTTTGTGTTTTTATTCACATTATGTTCTAAACTTTTCTTAGGGTTAATATTGTTTTGTTTAGTAGTTGTGAGTACGATTGTAATTAGTTAATGATTTTAGTGCAATTCAATTCAAGGTTTGTTTATCCTATGTTCTTCATCTTTGTTTGCAATAGAATCGAGAGATCTTTGTGAACACATCAATTTGTTTCAATTCAAGAGAGTTAAACTCAAGAAAAGGATAAACACGGTTCCCTCCAATTAAGGCGTGAATCAACTTGTTTAGAGATAAGTTTAGGTTTAAGGCGGCTAAGAAGGAACGTGGGAAGGTTGTTGTTCAATCTAGGTTTATGCCGAGAGGTATTGTCAAAGAGTGGACATAAACAATATTCAAACTTAGAGATAAGTCGGGATTAGTTTAGGACGTTCTGCCGAACCTTGAAGGCCCGCCGAGTTCCCCACCGTGGCAGTGTACAATCCGTCACCCGCCGTGGCGGCGATATCGACTTTGCATCACAAGACTTTTTCGAAGTTCAACGCAGTTTCACACTACGACGCAACTCAATCTGACCCATCTTCTTATTCTGATTACTCAATCTTTTTATTATTCGATTACTATAGTTTATGCAACTTTCGCAACCCAACCCAACTCAAATCAGTTGTGTTTTTACTTTTCTCTGTTCAGGAATTTAATCTTGAATTAACCATCCAGTCCCTGAGGAGATGATAATATTTTATACTATAACTTGGAAACATGTCCACTTGCACTCGATTTAGAGAACTCCTTTAGGCTGTACAGGTAAGCTAACCTAACGGAAGGATGGAATAATGGAAAATTGATAATTGGATTGATATTGATACATGATAACTAGTGAGTTTGAAGCATGAAATTCTTGATTGTACTCTTGTTGGCATTGTTGTTGTCCGAATGGTTGATATGATCCTTGTTTGATGCTTGCTGATATTGAATGAGAGTATGTTGGAAATTCATGCCATGAAACCTTGTAAAATGATCTAGGATTCATATAACCTAGAGACTTGAAATGAACTTGTCCTTGTCATGTTTTATGTTTAATCACTCGTTGTGTGATTGCTTGAAATTAAAAGACTTTATAATCCCTTGGTTGTTGGTTGGTCGTAGGTAGAACGGCATGCCTTAGAGTCTAGAGCTCGTCTGGTTAGGTACTTTGTGTACCATCTTGTTGGGTGGTTAGTTACCTTCTTGTTAGATACATTGGGTATCATCTTGCTAGGTACTTTGTGTACCATCTTGTGTGGTGTAGTGGACACCTTCTTGTTAGATACTTTGTATATCATCTTGTAGGTACTTTGGGTACCGTCTTGTGACTTGATTACCTAGTCCTACCCTCTACCAAGGCAAAACAAAGTTAATAAGCTTGAAATAAGACATGCTAACATGAATAATGAATGAGTAACATGACTCTTGCTATTGAGCTTCTAGTAAAATGAAATTATATGATTGAATTGATGGAATTGTCATATTGGATTGCTCATTATTTGAAGGATAAGATATGTGGTAAAATGGACTCTATTCGAATGAGTCAAGCTTATCTTTTGCTGGAATTGTTTGATACATGTGTACTATTTCTTGTTGAGTTTACCTAATGTTTGTGTATGTATTCTTGCTTGGTTTATTTGATATAATACCTTGAATGTAATTGATTGATCTTGTTAAGTTGAACCATTCGAATAGATTATGGATAATAATCTAAAACATGCGAATGGATTAAGACCTAGCTAAATAGAACTTGAAATTGTTACTTGCTTGGCTTACTTGATTGCTTGATTTGCTGAATTACTTAATTTGCTTAAATTTCCTGATTTTCTTGGCTTGTTGGATTTACTTGGTTTACTAGATTGTTTGGCTTGTTTTGTTGCATGGTCCTAGAAATTAATCTAGTTCTTGTGAAACTAGGATCATATCTTTGAGTCTGCCTAATTTGAATGAAAATTGGAGTCTAACTACTTGGATCTAATCTAAAGGAAATAGATATAGAATATTGTTATATAAGATAAGCCACCTTGAAGTTAATCAAATAAGACTAGAGTTTAAGTTGTTGACTAATTCGATATGAAATGATCTAGATTTAGGTTAAGGGGCTTAACTTGTTAAATCAAGGGATTAAAATGAACCATAATGGCACATAACAACTTGATTGATGGGCCTTGTGATTAATTGTTATATAATAAATTTGGATTAATGAATGACATATATGCTTAATGTGTTTAATGGTAAACTTCTTAATCAACTTGATAATGGCAACAGATTATATGGTAAACTTGTTAACCAACCTTGTTAATGGAAATGGATAGGTAAATTGGATTGACTAGATTAATATGAATATGAATATATAATGAATAATAAGGTTAGAAGCGTGGTCTAAGTGAATAATGAAGATGAAATTAAGCTTAGTGAAATCTGCCCAGAATACTCGGTTCTGGGCAGACACTTGAAAATTCACCATAAATTGTGTAGGTCAAATTAAGGGCTGAAATTTATATAGAATGAACCTTAGTAAGTCTATTTTCATTAGAAGAAAATAGATCTGAATTCTGATTTGTGAGCTAAAATCTAGAAATGGAAATCTTCGGGTAGTGCAAACTGTCCAGAAATGTAATTGCCTTACCTTTAAATTTAAAATTGTATTAAATGAAAAATCATTAAAATGAAAGGTCTAAATGGTTGTAAGGAGGCTTAAATAAGCTTTCTAACGATATAAATGGTTTGAAATTTTGACGTATGAAATAAAAATTATAAGTGTTTAAGCGACCAATGCTCATATTGGTTGGTAGCAGTAGTATTGATGTTCTAGACAGTTTTGGAAATAGTTTGGGACAGTAGTTACTGCCCTGTTTTAAATGAATAGAAGGATAAACAATTGAAATCATATAGGTTAATCTATAAAAAAATGATTGCGCTATTAAATTTATGTATGTTAAGTACTAGTAATGTTACCACGATTGAATGATTAATTTAATGTAATTAGTGTAGTTAATTTTAGCATGAATTGCTACATAACTTAAGAACATGAATGGAACCTAAGAGATTAAATGTAACTAAGTGATCAATTGGGCAATTTAAGTTGTATATAACTTGACTGAGTTGAGTACAATGGTTCTTACTATTTAAATAACCCATCGAATGAATTAAAGAACCCTATTGGAAAAACATGCTTAGATGATCATTTTAGGTAATCAAGACTAGAAGTTTATGAGAATGAGTCTTGCTTGTATAAATGCTATTTTTGAATGTTTCTTGTCTTGGAAGTAAATCATTCGAAAGACCTTGGAGTCTTAATCGGACAAACTAATTCGACTTAAGTGGGCAATGTGAGTCCTCGTAATGGACCTTGAATCTAAAACATTGAATTTACTTTTTTATCAGCAAACTGAATTTTATTAAGAACAATTAATCCGAACCCACTACAACGAGCCTCATTAAAAACCTCTCTAATCCTAATTGGAGGAAAAGAGTACTCGTTGTAGGGTAAACAAGAAACAAAAACCTTTAATTCAAAACAATAAACCAAGAATTACGCTCCACCCCCTTTTGCTAAAGCATCCACCAAGCTATTGTCTTCACGATACACATTACAAAAACATACACCTAGTAAAAATAAACAAGCTTCATCAATAAGACGAAAATAATCTCCTAATCTCCAAGGATGACGCTGCAAATTTAAAATCCACAATACCGCCAAAACGGAATTAGACTCGATAATCAAAGAGCACTCACCATCCCATTTTGATCCACGGAACAATCTCAACACATGCCAAATAGCATATAATTCAGCCTCATTCGAATCTAACACTACCAACGAGCCAGAAAACATTCCCAAAATCTCTCATTGTCATTACGTATCACACCCCTACAACCAGCCAATCCCGGTTTGCCTCTCGCAGACACATCAATATTAAATTTCAGTATAGCCTTAGGCGGTGGACACCATTTAACCCTCACACACGGCCAACAAGTACTCACTCGGTTCTCACATAACCAAGGACTCTCTCACCAACTAGCTGCCATAAGCAAATCGTGTGAAGATGAAGCCCGAATCCAGTATAATGAACGCAATATAATTGGAAAAGAAATGTCGTAACTGGTTTGGATTCTATTCCTACTTCCCTTGTATGTATAAACCATGAATTGTGTTCCACAATGTATGTAATTTTGCCATACGATGAAAATAATTCGTATTTGTATCTCTCGATTTCAACCACATAGCACGTGATTTTTGTCACCAAATAGATTCACAATAATTATTTAACTTCCACAAAACAAATTGTAGGTCACTCCTCTCACATATTTCCACCTTTGTAAGCAAACAATGTCCAATCTTGTTGTCCAATCCGTCAGTATGTTTAGTCGCCATCTCTAATTGATGATTTACATCACCGAACGACTCTTTATTCCAAATGCGCAAGAATATTTTCATCTCCTATAATTTCTGCCTTAAATCCAACTTATCTGAAATCAAAGTCATCCGACACCACTCAGGTTCCATAACATTCACATGTGCCATATTTTCAGTCCAAACATTTACAGAGTGTCTGGGTGTTCTCTATTTATGAGCGCAAGTGCACACTCTTGTCAAGTTATAGTATAAAAGATATCGTCTCCCACAGGGATTAGAGCAGCTTCTATGAATGGTTCCCTGCACAAAGATTTAATAAATGCGCAATTAAATCTCACAATGTGGAAATATAAAAACACAAATAAAATAAAGATAGTGATGAGAGGGATGATAGGGAGAGATTTGGTCGATAGACTGGTAAGGCAATTGCAGCTAAATAGCGTGAAGACTACATTGTAAAGTCTGAGTATGTTTTGCGCTGCCATGATTTGCTTCATCGGCGGGAATGGTGGGCGGCAGGCTACCACCCTGTCACGCGGCCGCAGCGGGTCACTACCCCTGCAACTTTCACTGTCTCAGCAGGTGGAACAGAAATAGGTCATGGCGGCAAGTCTGGTAGACATTCCAAGTTCGGTGGGATAGTCGATAGTGATCCTCCCTATTTCTAGGCAAGGATGCTCGAACACTCGCGTGATGTAGGCAATACCTAGCAATCTCAGTGTAAACCTAACACATGCAAGTCCATTCGATTGGTGATCCCTTTTAGTCGCTGAAACTTGTGAACTTGTTAGGAACCAAGTCAGCCACGCCCCAACATGTTGTGACCGTGCTTAACCCTTTCGTGAGCCTTGCACTTTCGTGCCCAACAAATGGATTCTCTCAACTGACTGATGTAGACTAATCAAAAGAATGAAGTGCATAGATTAAACAACTTTGGAATTTTATTGAAAAGAACTCAAAACTATTACAATCATTTCTCACATCTACTTTACATACAAGCGCCTAAACCCTAGGAGAGTTGGGCCGCGACCCCCAACAACTCTCATCTACCTAGCTACATCTCTGTTATGCGGCTACTCAAGCACGCAACCCCTCAGACCTTTTCATGCCCCTATACCCTTATATACATTGGGTATATATAGGGCTCATAACCTAAGTTTGAGTCCTCCTTGAAGTAGAAGTTCTTAAAGTAATTTACATTAAATACAGACTCCTTTTTGACTTAAATGTGGACTCTTCAGACGTTGCCTTCTTCCGCAAGTAAGGTTAAGTACTCCTACTTATCGATCTTGGATCAGTTCTACCGGCCGCTACAGGCTTCAGAAAATTGCAAGACTGGGCTCATTGGGTTTAGGAAATTGCCCTCTTTCAATCGTGACCCATCTTGGCTAAGTCGGTGTAACTCCTACCTGGGCGGCACTTGGAGGCAATGCTGCTTCGGCAGCGTCCTTGGCGGCATCTGGAACTGCTTCAGTACAGCTCCTATTGTTCCAGCTATCTTGTCCTCTCATGTCCTCTCCTTGTCCTCTACTCAGCTACAACACCTGAAAATAAAAACTAAACTAAAATAGTATCTTTTCTTTACCAAACATAACATATTCAATAAAATCGTGGTGAAAGATAAAATATTGTTATTATGCATGTAATGCACCAAAATATGCCTAAATGGGCTTAAGAACAAAAATAATAAGGGCAGGATTGTGTACAAAATATAGAACTCGTGGACACTCTACACACCCCCAAACTCGAACTATTGCTTGTCCTCAAGCAATGCAACCTAACTAGTAAATCTGCCCTTTGCACAAAATTAAGAGAATCATTATCTTTTGACTTGATTTCTTACCTCAAGGCCGTGGCACCTATTTTATGTTAGTGATAGGGAAAGGCATGAAATAACTTAGGTTTAAATTTTCTTAATGCCAGTGCAGTGTGTGCAGATCTGTGTTCATGCTAAATATGCTTAGATAACTAAGTTAACAAAGAATGCCTAAAGTAATTAAATTACTAAAGAGGATACAAGTTGTTGTCTTGGCAGCACAATTGGGCACTTTTTTCTTCTTTTTCTGATCACGGCTTTAAGGGCTTCAGCTCATCACAACTATTCTCTGGGTCTAAAGCTAAGATAGGTGCACTCTATGAAACTCGGAACCCTTTGAATAGAGTCATCCCGTGAAGGCTTTCATTCACTCTTGCTAATTTGTCTGTCACTTGGTTTAGATATGTGGACTTTGATAGTAGCGGAATGTCCTTGCTCATGATCCTTCATAGAGCCTATTTCGGGCACCTCTAGGGTATTTAAACTTCCTGCCTAGAGCTCGTTTCGGGCACCTCTAGAGTTTCGATCATATTTGTCTTGTGCCCTATGCTGTCGTGGCAGCAAACCTGTATCCAATCAAGGAATTTTTATTACGTAAGGCATGCAATGTTAAACTTAATACTCAAGCGAAAATTCAGCATTTAACAAACAATGTAAAGATAATTGGCAAAAAGAAAAAAATTCTAAGTATTTTTCATGATTTTTCCCATAGTTAGATCCAAAATTTTTAGAATGGTGCGAATATAAGTAGTCGGCTAATCTATCATAGGCACAAGTTTTAAACTAAAGATTTCTACTTCATTAAGTGCTAGGGGGAAAATTTGCATATGTTCCTATATGCTACTAAATTAACCTAAAACAAAGAGGACTATTCCCCCCGAACTCAAGGTTGGTATTGTCCTCGATGCCTTTACACAAAACAAAAATTAAAAATAAAACATAAAACATAAAAATAAAAAAATAAAAACATAAAAATAAAACATAAAAAATAAAAATAGAAAAATAAAATAAAACATACAAAATAAAAAGAAAAGAAAATGGTGCTATAGACTGGGGGAGTTCCCCTCTATTGCTGCTGCATCAGAAGAGGATGCTGAGGAGGCGGGCAGGACTAGGCGGCACGTAGCAGATGGTCTGTCAGCTGGGCTCTTTTTCTTGCTACGCGGCGGCTGGATGGGGCTAGGGGTGGCTTTCTTGGATGGTCCTTCAAGTCCTCCACCCTGGGCTCTGTTGCTAGCCGCTTTCTTTTTCTTACTGCCTCTGCCGGTTTGTCATCAAAGGAGTCTGAGACCTCCATGTCTGAGTCGTTGGCGTCTTTGGCAGTAGCCCCTTTTGCTATTGGGGAGGCAGCGGTGGTCTCCTCCTCCTTTTCTGATTCGGATGAGAAGGTGAGATCGTATGGCTAGATGGGAGTGGGAGAGGTTCTTCTCCGGGGGTGGTATTGTGACCCCTCGCTGTCATCGGCAGCAGGAGTAGCATCTGCTCTTAGTGTGATATGGTTTGGCTTGGATACTGCTAACTCCGTTGGGAATGCGGGCAACTGTGGGCCACCGTCTTGGTACTTGTCAAGCAAGTAGGCCACAAAGGCCTCTTGCACGTCCGCGACATATTTGGTAAAGATCACCTGTTTGTGCTCGATCCTTTGGCAGCTTTCAACTAGGCTGCACAGCAGGGGGATCACGGCGGACGGGAGGGCGGCTTCAGTACTACCCGCTGCGACTGGGGTGGTAGCAGGTTGGAACATCAGCTGGGCGGTTGAAGGTGTGTCTTGCTCCGGGTTCTGCGTCATCAGCTTGTGTGCCCTTCTTGTCCATCCTTCCTTGGCATGAAGAATTTTGTCCTTGAGGTGTGGAGGCACACGGAAATTGGCGCATAGGCCCGTGATGAGTGCAGGGAAGAAGAGAGGTCCCTTGGCGTTTGGCTTTTCTGCATGGGCATAGATCTCCTTTAGGATTACTTCGTCAACATTGATTTGTCGCCCCTTCATGATGTTGTAGATAAGGGCAAGCCGCGGCCTGTTGACTGTCGATCCGTGCATGGTGGGCATCATGCGGCGTTGGATGAAGTTACTCCAAAGGGCTGCCTCCGGCAGCAAGTCACGTCGGTTGACTGGCCCATTGTTATTGCTTGTTAGCCACTTGGTGTTGGGCTTATAGATCTCTTTCTTGATCTTTTTGTAGTCAGCCGCCGTCAGATAGGACTTCTATTCTTCATGTCGGTTGCTGCGGACATCTATGTTGTAGAAACTGTTGATCATATCCGATGTGAACTTGACACCTTCTTTGCAGACATACACGAACGGATTTCCCGGTATAGGTTTGTGGGGGTAGAACTCTCGCACATGGTTGTTTTTTATTCCATCTGGTTGTCGTACGAAGAGGTCTTAGCCCATGTTGTGGATCCTTTCGAATAGGAACGGTTCGAGGCCAAAATCCCCATCAGGCTGGGTGTATTGGAACCCCATTTCCTCCCATAGTTGCCGCTCTCTATAGTATTCCTTATAGGTTGTCTCGACAATTGGGTTCAAGAACCTCTTGAAAAGAGGTTTAGTGGTGGCGGCGGGTTGCTGCGATGTGGCCATAGTCATGAGGTTATTGTATTTCCTAGAGAATGAAAAAGAACGTGAAAGAAAATAAAGCAATGGAAATCTTGGAAGCAAAGATATCAGAAAGAATTGAGAGTAAATGAGAAAGCAAAGTGAAGAACGGGGAAAGAATAGTTGGCCTTATATAGTTGCTTCTCTCTGCTGCCTTGGCGGGCACGCTGTTAACGGGCGGTAATTATTGCGGCGCAAATAATGAGATTTTAGTTGTTACGTAGATATTCGTTCCACTCATTGTGGCAAATGTAGTCGTTGCGGCTAGCCGTTATGGAGCTACTAGTCGTTATACTCATCTGCCCTTGGCTGCCTTGGCCGCTGGTTGGGCTTTCCCTTTATTCTTTCATATTTTTTGGTCTTGCCTTCATTCCTAACTTGAAATAAATTAAATGCAAAATTTAAATAAAAATAAATGAAAATTAAATATAATCCTAATGCATAAAAATAAATTAAAAACTAAAATTAAAAATTAGGTTATGTCGGGCTGCACTTTTCCCAAGCATAACCACTTCCTGAGGGCCTTATGTTTGGCTATGCATCTGGGCATGTCCTTCCCCTCCTCAGGTGGATGTTCCCTTCTTTGCTGCCCTAGCGGGACATACACCAAAGAAAATATAGAGGCGTTTTTAGGAAAAATAAATAAACAGAGATTTAATGTGCAAAAACTAAAATAAAAGTGCAAAAATTCAAACGTAGTTGTTGTTGCCAATCCCCACCAACGGCGCCAAAAACATGCAGAGTGTCTGAGTGTTCTCTATTTATGAGGGCAAGTGCACACTCTTGTCAAGCTATAGTATAAAAGATATCGTTTCCCACAGGGATTAGAGCAGCTTCTATGAATGGTTTCCTGCACAAAGATTTAATAAATGGGCAATTAAATCTCACAATGTGGAAATATAAAAACACAAATAAAATAAAGATAATGATGAGAGGGATGATAGGGAGAGATTTGGTCGATAGATTGGATAACGCAATTGCAGCTCAATAGCGTGAAGACTACATTGCAAAGTCTGAGTATGTTTTGCACTGTCATGATTTGCTGCCTCGGCGAGAATGGTGGGCGGTAGGCTACAACCCTGTCACGCGGCCGCAACAGGTCACTACCCATGCAACTTTCATTGTCTCAGCAGGTGGAATGAAAATAGGTCATGGCGGCAAGTCTAGCAGACATTCCAAGTTCGGCGGGAGAGTCGACAGTGATCCTCCCTATTTCTAGGCAATGATGCTCGAACACTCACGTGATGTAGGCAATACCTAGCAATCTCAGCGTAAACCTAACACAGACAAGTCCATTCGATTGGTGATCCCTTTTAGCCGTTGAAACTTGTGAACTTGTTAGGAACCAAGTTAGTCACGCCCTAACATGTTGTGACCGTGCTTAACCCTTTCGTGAGCCTTGCACTTTCGTGCCCGACAAATGGATTCTCTCAATTGACTGGTGTAGACTAATCGAAAGAATGAAGTGCATAGATTAAGCAAACTTTGGAATTTTTTTGAAAACAACTCAAAACCATTACAACTTTTTCTCACATCTACTTTACATACAAGCGCATATACCTTAGGATAGTTGGGCTGCGACCCCCAACAACTCCCATCTACCTAGCTACATCTCTGCTATGCGGCTACTCAAGCACGCAACCCCTCATACCTCTTCATGCCCCTATACCCTTACATACATTTGGTATATATAGGTCTCATGGCTTAAGTTTAAGTCCTCCTTGAAGTAGAAGTTCTTAAAGTAATTTACATTAAATACAGAGTCCTTTTTAACTTAAATATGGACTCTTTGGACGTTGCCTTCTTCCGCCAATAAGGATAAGTACTCCTACTTATCGATCTTGGAACAGCTCTACCGGCCGCTACAGGCTTCAGAAAATTGCAAGACTGAGCTCATAGGGCTTAGGAAATAGCCCTCTTTCAATCGCGACCCATCTTGGCTAAGTCGGTGTAACTCTTGCCTCGGCGGCACTTGGTGGCAATTCTACTTCGGCAGCGTCCTTGGCAGCATCTGGAACTGCTTCTATACAACTCATATTGTTCCAGCTATCATGTCCTCTCGTGTCCTCTCCTTGTCCTCTACTCAGCTACAACACCTGACAATAAAAACTAAACTAAAATAATGTCTTTTCTTTACCAAACATAACATATTCAATAAAAGCATGGTGAAAGAGAAAATAATGTTATTATGCATGCAATGCACCTAAATATGCCTAAATGAGCTTAAGAACAACAATAATAAGGTCAGGAATGTGTACAAAATATAGAACTCGTGGAAACTCTACAACATTCAAGAACTAGAAAAGCCTCGGTCCCCAATCAAGATCTTTACTAACCAATAACAACGACGTATGATCCGATACACCCCTTGGTAAATTCTATAATACCATCTTGTCAAACTTGTCTAACCACATTTCGGATATCAACATTCTATCTAATCTACTACACCTATTCCTTTTACCAAACCACGTAAAATGTTTCCCTCGCAACATTATATCAATCAATCCATTTGATTCAATAAAACTATTAAAATTATCCATACCTCTCCTCATTGCCATGCCTCCCAATCTCTCCCATCTTTCTAGTATTGTGTTGAAATCACCGGCTAAACACCATGACACTGTCTTAGTCGTCAATATGGGAGAGATTTGAGACCACAATTCCAACTGCGCATTCACTTCACATGGCGCATAAATACCCATCAAACCACAGGACCAATTCTCAATTACCCATTGTCCTTTAATCAACACAAAACGATCATAAACCACAGTAGAATTTGTTAGATCATCGGCGCACTTCATGGCGCATTGAAAAAAAAAACACGATGATCTCACCAACGATCCATGTACGTTTGATCTGAGTTCAGGAGGAAGAGATAGGTTTACTTACATTGAGTTCCTTGATAAACAACAAGAACAGCAATGTCTCGCGATCTCACGAACGATACGAATCTTAGCCTCCACGAATAGATCGTCTCAGCCTCTACTTAGTTCACTCGGTTGAAAAGTTGAGAGCAATTTTCTTTTTCACAAAACGTTTTTGAGAAAAAATACGTTTCAAAGGGGATAGACAATTGTTAGACCATTAACCCCCTTTTATAGTATGTTACCCTAACTGCATAGGATTTTTAATTAATTTCTAACTATAATTACTTTAATTATTTTTAAATTCAGAATTCTATGTATAATAAAATACTTTAGCATATATATCAAATATATATGTCTTAATATTAATTATACATGTTATATACGTACGACTAAATTGTACATGAGTAACTTATTTATTAATTGCTCCTTTTTCAACCCTGGAGTGTGACCTTGTAGGTACCAGTAACATTAGTAGCAATTATCAGAACTATTCCAATATTACAAACAATGAGTGACATATAGCAATGTATCATTGTCACCTAAATTATTGGAAGTAAAGATTCAACATAACATCTTCGTGATCAACTATTCTAATGTATTATATCCCTTTGTCCTTTATATCTAGAATAGTCACAAGTCTTGGAATAGTCACACTTGTTTTGCCTATCTATTATTTCTTGATATCTAGAGTAAACAACAAACAAACAATATGTGATATCTCATATCAACTTATTCGAGCATGGCCATGCATTTCTAGTCTTACTCAATCAAGTGGCTTGTGATATGTTTCTTATTATGTAGGAAGGACAAATCCTATCTCGACCATTCATACCCCACTACACATATCATGATAGGTTCAATGTCAATCTTTATAGTGTAACCATTTACGGTGCACGTTTAACTACATCAAAACACAAAACAATATATGTTAAGATAGTAATGATCTCAAGTCAACGGATCATACATATAGTTATCATTATGAGCAATATCATGACAATTACATGATAATCCAAGATATATGCTCATAGTGGGTCAATCCAATACGTTGTTATCTAACATCATATCCATGCTTTGATTTTGACATCACTATGTTAATGACAACACATTGTCATCAATCAACAAAATGTTAGCTTTAAACGTATTATTATTATCCATGCCCATAATAATACTCAACTAAGGATCTTTTAATAATAATCATATTATTATATAGACATTATTGTCTTTTGTTAATTTGATGCACAGAAATATAACAGAAGAAAATAATGGAAATGCCTTTATTTGATAAAATCGGTAAAGATAGTATGTCAATACAATCATCATATGATTGGTCTTTGGGCATACTCTAACAATCTCCTACTAGCACTAAGACCAATCACTCACATATCTAATACCAAGTGACTCAGTGGGACGATCATGCTTTTGATGTGCCAAAGGCTTCGTCAGGGGATCAGCAATGTTATCATTTGTCTGTACTTTGCAAATTTCCACATCTCATCAATCTATGATCTCTCGAATGAGATGAAAACGCCTCAGAATGTGTTTGGATCGTTGATGAGATCTGGGTTCCTTTGCTTGTGCAATGGCTCCATTGTTGTCACAATGGAGTTCTATAGCATCTGATATGCTGGGAACAACCCCTAGTTCAGTTACGAACTTCTTGATCCAAACAACCTCTTTTACCGTTTCGCTGGCTGCAATGTACTCAGCCTTCGTTGTAGAGTCAGCTATTGTATCTTGTTTTGAACTTTTCCAGCTCACAGTACCTCCATTAAGACAAAACACAAAACCAGATTGCGATCGCGAGTCATCCTTGTCTGTTTGGAAGCTGGTGTTAGTGTAACCTTTTACACTAAGCTCTTCTTCACCCTATATTTTATGCACATTCCTGCTCATATTATTACTGTTCTCAAGCTCATTTAGTCATATTTAGCTGCATATCATGCATTATATAGTATTTTCTCTTCTGCCATGCTTTTATTGAATATTTCACATTTTGGCTAAGAAAAGATATTGTTTTAGTTAGTTTTCTATTTCAGGTGTTGGTTGTTGATAAGAGAAAGAGAGGACAGGAAAGCATGGAGCAGAAGGAGTTGTACTGAAGGAGTTCCAGTTGCCGCCAAAGCCGCCGCCGCTGCAGAATGCTACCACCAAGGACGTCGCCGCCGCTGAATGCCGCCCAGACGGCAATACACCGATATAGTCAAGATGGGTCTCGTTTAATAGAGGACATTTTTCTGAGTCCATTGAGCCCAATCTTGTATTTTTCTGAGGCCTGGAGCAGTGTATAGAGCTGATTGAAGATCGATAAGCAATGTGGCTTATACTTACTTGCTAAACAAGTAAACATCCAAAGAAGTCCATATTTAAGTCAGAATTGAATGAAGCGTTAAATGTTAAAGCTATTTTATCATCAATGAAGACTTCTACTACAAGGAGGACTTAACCTTAGGCCAAGCCCTATATATACCCATGTTTGTGAGGGTATAAGGGCATGGAGATAGAGAGAGATAGAGAGAGGGAGTCGGTTATGTTCTAAACTTCCTAGGGTTTAGGTTTTTGCTTGTAAAGTAGTTGTGAGAAATGATTGTATTAGGTTTGAGTTGTTCTTCAATAAAATATTCCAAGTTTGCTTAATCTGTGCACTTCATTCTTTCAATTATTCTACACCAGTCAATTGAGAGAATCCATTTGTCAGGCACGAAAGGATTAAGTACAGTCACAACGTGCTGAGGCGTGACTAACTTGATTCTACACTAGTCCACAAGTTTCAGTGGCTAAGAGGGATTACAAACCGAGTTGACTAGTATGTGTTAGGTTTAAGCTGAGATTGCTAGGTATTGCCTACGTTACGTTAGCTCTCGAGCATCCTTACCTAGAAATAGGAGGGATCACTGTCGACTATCCCGTCGAACTTGGAATATCTGCCAGACTTGCCGCCAGGACTTACTTCCGTTCCACCTACCGAGACAACGAAAGTTGCAAGGGCAGTGACCCGTTGTGGCCGCGTGACAGGGTCGTAGTTGCCGCCCGCCATACCCGCCGAGGCAGCATTCGAGGCAGCGCAGTTTACACACTACTGAGCAGCAATTACTTGGCCTATTCTATCACTCTGATCTCCCCTACTTTAATTAATTGTGTTTTTAGTTTTATTCCTTTAAACAAACCTAAAATTAATTGTGCATTTAAATTGCTTGTGCAGATATACACTCGAATGAACTATTCCAATCCTCGTGGGATTCGACATCTTTTATACTATAACTTGACATGAGTGTGCACTTACGCTCATAAAAAGAGAACACCTAAACACCCTACAGTTTCCTATTATGTAGGAAGGACAAATTCTATCTCGACCATTCATACCCCACTACACATATCATGATATGCTCATTATCAGTCTTTATAGTGTAACCATTTACGGTGCACGTTTAACTGCATCAAAACACACAATAATATATGTTAAGATAGTAATGATCTCAAGTTAAAGGATCATACATATAATTATCATTGTGAGCAATATCGTGACAATTACATAATAATCCAAGATATATGCTCATAGCGGGTCAATCCAATATGCTGTTATCTAACATCATATTCATGCTTTGATTTTGACATCACTATGTCAATGACAACACTGTCATCAATCAACAACATGTTAGCTTTAAACGTATTATTATTATCCATGCCCATAATAATACTCACCTAAGGATCTTTTAATAATAATCATATTATTATATGGACATTATTGTCTTTTGCTAATTTGATGCACAGAAATATAACAGAAGAAAATAACGACAATGCATTTATTTGATAAAATCAGTAAAGATAGTATGTCAATACAATCATCATATGATTGGTCTTTGGGCATACTCTAACAGAATTCGCCACAAATCTTGAGTCATCCCAAATTATTAAAACACCACCTAAATTACCAATTGAAGCGCATAAGCAAAATAAAAATTACCAGACATCCAAATTCGACTGACTATATGTTCCGCAATTACCTCCAACTTCGTCTCTTGAAGAATTGCTATCTTACATCGATGTTTCCGTAATAACGCCTAAATCACCTTTCGTTCCGACGCCCATCCAAACCCACGAATATTACATGACAACATCCTTATCCTTGACTGTTATTGATGTTTTTCTCGCGCTTCAATTTTGATCACAATATCATTAACAATGTCGTCTTCTCTTCCCACTGTTTTTGTGCCAATCACTTTCCCCAATTCCAGAGTCGCCCTTGCCTCATTCAAAATTTCTCTCTTGCGGCAAAGAAAATAAGAATCTGATAAGGACCCGTTAGCTATCACCGGTGATCGTTGGAGGATTCTTCTTAGGTCAGCCCTTTCCCCTCTTCTCCAAATTCTTAATTGTCTCACCTTGTGTTGTTGTAACACGTGAATCGTTCATTAGCTCAGGGATATGTCGGATCCTTCTTTGTATCCTATAATACTCAATCAAAGAAGCCCTATTTGCTCTTGGTATTTCACTTCTGGGCCTAGAATTAACCGAAATTGAAGCCTGATCATGAATAGGGACCAACGCTCCATCCATCGACCGAGGTTCACACTCTCATACGTCCAAACTTTGACTCTCCGCAACCACACGATGTACAACACTTATATCTTCATCAGCTAACCCTATTTACGATTCCCTTTGTGTTTTGCTGACTTGTAATTCTAATCATACAACCTCTTTATTCCCAAATTCAATTGTATCACTCATATGTGAAACTTCTAGTGAATCCATAACACGTAAATCCTCAATTTTGTTTTGTTTCCAGAGATAATTCAATTGCCAAGAGTCAAGTCTCATTCTGCCAATCAACTCAGTTTTGGACATCCCAATTGATCCTTAACTATCTGATTCACTCATCAATTCCTTATCGACGCCTTCATCGCCCTTTTGACTCAAAGACTCCTCTAGTTCCAGTATGTGCACTTGAAAAGAATGTTGATTCACTTATACCAGCACAATCTCATTGATCCGGTGGAACCAATCTGTCTCTATCATGAACCGAGCTCTCTCAAAAGATCCTGGAGACATCATCTTAGGATCAATTTGCACTAGATCCCCCCAAATTGCCGCAAAGTTGCGAAAAGTTCCTTTCGACCAAGCATGTAAAGGAATACCACGAGCTGACACCCAAACCCGTCTATTGAAAATACCCAATTCTGGAGACCATTCAAAAATGTTGTCCAACCAAGTTTCGAATCTCTTTGATTCTAACACTTGTGATCTTCTATCCTTATCCTTAAACATTAGAAGAACCATCAAGCCTATAATTCTCATCAACGAAAAATCCTTCAATTCTGCTCTATGAAGTTCCTTCGCTAAGACCACCATTTTCATCGGCTTGCAACAAAATCACACTGCACAATTGAGTAGAATTTGCAACTTGTCTTCATCAATAATCCCCTCAATCGACTTTTAATTCCTCTCATCCATCTCTTTCAAATTATTCGCATATTATTGATCCATATATTGATTTCTCTCCTTGGTTGTTGCTCCTTGTTTCTCTCAAATGGGACCCTCCCTCTTTTGATTTCTACGATTTGATTTCCTTTTCCAAAAAGAATCGCGTGCCTCCCTCTGTGCCAACGCAACATGGATTTGCGATCTGTATAACCTAAAACCATTGAAACGATCACTACAACAAAACAGGCTTTTCGCGGCGTTTTTATAACCCTATAACGGCATTTTTTAGCGCCGCTAAAAACACTCCCGGCGTTAAGAAAAACGCCACAAGAAGCAGCGTCGCAATAGGTAGCGGCGTTTTTTACGTATAAACGCCGCTAAAGGTTTTGTTCTATTGCGGCGTTTGTATATACAAACGCCGCAAAAGTCAATGTTCTATAGTGGCTTTTGTATATTAAAACGCCGGTAATGCTATTCTATAGCGGCGTTTTAATATAAAAACGCCGCAAAAGGTGAATGGTCTATAGCGGCGTTTGTATATCAAAACGTCGGGACTGATGCTTCACTAGCGGCGTTTGTGTTCCTAAACGGCGGCATTGGCTGCTCTATGGAGGCTTTTTCTTGCAAACGCCACAATATGTTATAGATTTCTAGCGGCGTTTTCTAGAAAAAAAACGCTGCTAAACTCACTGCCTCTAAAAAAATAAATTTTAAAAATGTGAAATACCCAAATAACCTGTAAAATAAATCCATAATAACATTAAATTTTTATAAAACTCCAACAATATAGTTCAAACTCCAAATAACCTGTAACACAACAATAACAAATTCAAAGTCTACAACATTAAAGTGAAATATAG
The DNA here is from genome assembly GCA_030270665.1 of Hibiscus trionum. Taxonomy (NCBI): domain Eukaryota; kingdom Viridiplantae; phylum Streptophyta; class Magnoliopsida; order Malvales; family Malvaceae; genus Hibiscus; species Hibiscus trionum. The sequence goes on along the minus strand of BSYR01000055.1, from coordinate 11,636,911 downwards.
TTCAAACATTGAATTAAAATGTAGTCCAACATTTTCATTTGAATTCACACATAAATGAACTAAGATGGCGGATTCTTTGGTTGGTTCTGCCTTAACATCGCCATCATTTCTTCAAATTTTTCTTGAAGCTTTTGGTGTGCTGCTTCTCTCTCAGTTTCTCTTGCTTCTCTCTCGGCTTCCTTTCTTGCTATCTCAGCTTCTCTCCTTTCTCTTTCAGCTTCTCTCTCAGCTTCTTTCCTTTCTCTTTCAGCTTCTCTGTCAGCTTCTTTCCTTTGTCTTTCAGCTTCTCTCGCTTCTACCTCGGCTTGAAATTGAGATAACTGTTGTTTTAACCGATAAACTTCTGCTTGAGAAGATTGGCTCTGTGATGGCATGTACTGAGACGAGTTAGCCCCAAAATATTTTGTCAGGGTAACGAATGATCCTTGACAGCGAACCCGGCCATATCTTTCAGGACCCAAGACGTCAACAATAAGTTGATTTTCGATCTCTTCCACATTAACAGAACCATTAGTTGAAGCTGTAGCTTCATACTCAGTCTTTTTTTCCCTCAATTTCTCCTGACAATCAATTAAAAATGTTATACAATTGATATTAAATATAACATAATCAAAATTTTTCTGTCTACTTAACATACCATAATTTCTGCAGCTTCGGGAGTTATAGGAGAGCCATCCTTTTTTGTATGCGTAATGTCGAAGAGCTTTATCCGTCCAATGCTAGTGCTAGTTGTAATTTGCTACAACGTATAATAAAAATTAATACTAAACCAATAAAGTAATTCATTAAAAATTAATCAATAATTAAAAATAATAATACCTCCTCAATAGCTAAACGAGCAAAACTCTTCGACCCAGCGGTGTGAGTAAACTTCTGTTTTTGTCTGCTAGTAACTCCAACGCGCTCTCGATCCTACAATTTAAAATTTGCATTATATATAAAGTCAATATTATAATGACAATTTTTTAAAGTGCATCGATCATACCTCTCCTTTTGTTGAACTCCAAAACTTGACTGCATCTTCCCATTGATGTCGGAGAATTCCCGGTGGGATATTTTGCAGCTTCTCTTGAAGAGTGAGATCGTTCTTGAAATATGTCTTCTTCAAGAAACTCTTATTGTCTCTCCATTTTTTTCCTAATGCATGCTTCAGATAATCGTCTGAGACTTCTAAAGAAAATTCATCCTACAAATGATACAATCAAAGCAAATATAAATATTATTTTGAATTGTAATAGATTATTATTACAATGACATTATTACCTTAACAAGTTCCAAAGCCTGATTTTGTTACTATTCGGCATCTGACGCCATGACTCGTAATTGATCGGCAAAATCGCATGATTGCGTGCAACAATGCCTAAGTAACTGCCTAGAACACCTGCTTCTGCCCCAATGGGTTGGCCGACATCGTTTCTTGAAACTTTCACGCGTTCACCAGTGGGAAGATTGTACAATTCATTCAATGTCGTGCGCCCTCTACTCTTACGAGTTCGACCATTTCCACCTATATAAGAAATAATTCAATAAAATTTTTAAAATAAAGTCAATAATAACAGACAACTAGCATTTAAATAAAGTGTTGAACATTACCATCAATCTCTATATTTTCAACTGTCTCTGGAACTTGCGAGGATCCAACACCAGACAAATCATCATCATTTGTTTCTTCCCCCTCTCTCGGTACTTGAACTATCCATAGATCACTTAATTTCCTCTTAGGCATAGTATCTATAATAAACAAAAGACATTTTAGTTACTAGAGACAACAATACTATTATAAATTAAAAAGTTAAGATATAAAACTTACTACATTGTTATGCAGTTAGTTTTCATTAAAATCTTCATCCATGTCCTCTCGAACCCATTGGAATTGTGAACTAGAGCAAGGGATTGTTCTATCTAGGTTTTGTGCTGCAAAAGGTAGAGTTTTTTATCTTATTTCAATGTCATCTCTATTTCCTTCACCGATGTCTATCAAGTCTCTAGGAGTGTTACGGAGTACAACATACCAACCCTCTTTTGTTGGATCAGGGCAATAGAAAACTTGTTTGACTTGAGAAGGAAATACATATGGTTCGTCAATGTGAATTAACCGAGAGAAGTTCACCATTGTAAAACCAAATTGATCTCTTCTAATGCCTTGAGCCGTATTTACATCGGCCCAGTCACAACGAAATAATACAACTTTTTGTTTGCCATAATAATCCAACTCAATAATATCCATAAGAATTCCATAATATTCTACATCTCTCACCACAGGATGATTGTCCCTAGCACTAGCAGAACTTGTAGTTGAAGAAGTTACAACTACTCCACAATTTTGTGTCCTCCTTAATCTTTCTCGAGATTTCGTGTAGAACCTAAACCCGTTAATGAGAAAAGCATTATATCTTTTAACAATTCTATTTGGACCTTGAGAAAGCCACTTAACCTCTTCACTAACTTCTCTCCCACACCAAACCTATTACACGTAAAAGGTGAATAAGTTATCATTTATATTGATGCAGCAAAGGAAGAAAAGTTATTAAGTACATGTAGTACAAAGATTCAGTTGCTTACCATCTTCGCTAACCAATCATGGAAATTTTCTATGAACAACTTATGAATTTCTCTTTGATGTAATCTTCGAGAGCGTACTTGAGATTGTAGCTCTTCTTTAAATTCACTACAAAGTAAGCTAAGTGGTTAAAAATGGGGGTAATATAAAAGATGAAGTGAATACATTAGAATTTATATAAACTTACGTCCGTAAGGGCTCTGTTGAGTCATGATGGAAGAGAACATATCGATGTGCTTGTACCCAAGACTTGTCATCTAACTGTGCAATTTCAACTTTGCCGAGTGGTTCACCAAAACTTTGAAACAAATAAGTCTCAGCTAAGTTATTATTGCTGCACACTTCATTTCTATGTGGTCTATTGAATCTCGTTTCAACATCTTCCAAATATTTAGAGCAAAAAGTCAAACATTCCTATGCTAAATACCTTCAGCAATTGATCCTTCTAGATAACGCTTATTACTACAGTAAGACTTCAACTTGCTCAAGAACCTAGACCGTAATAAACAGAACATTATATAAGTAGTTGTAATTAAATGAATTGTTAAATGGTATGAATATATGTTAAACAATTTGTACCTCTCAATAGGATACATCCACCGATAGAAAACAAGTCCACCAACTTTAGCTTCGTGAGGGAGATGAATCGACAAATGCACCATAATTGTAAAAAATGAAGGTGGGAATATCTTCTCCATGTTGCATAAAGTCAACGCGACTCGATCTTGTAATTTGTCAAGTTCTTCAACCATCAAAACTTTCTCACAAATAGCTTTCATTACATTAGAAAGTTCAATAATACAAGATGTCACCTCCGTTGACATACAACCGCGTAATGCAACTGACATTAAATCTTGCATCAATATGTGATAATCATGTGACTTTAGAGAATAAAGTCTTCGATCTTTAACACTGACACATCGAGATATATTTGATGCATACCCATCTGGGACCTTTATATCTTTCAACACCGTGCAAAATACTTCTTTTTCTTTCTTCGACATCGTAAAAATAGAAGGCGGTAAAGAAAATTTTCCATTACGAAGTTCTTGAGGATGAAGATCATGCCGAATTCCCATGTCAACTAAGTCAAGTCGACTCTTTAGATTGTCTTTAGATTTTCCATCGACATTGAGAATGATCCCAATAATGTTCTCACAAACATTCTTCTCAATGTGCATTACATCAAGATTATGTCTCAAAATGTTATGCTTCCAGTAAGGCAACTTGAAGAAAATACTTCTCTTTTTCCACAACTCCGCCTCATTTGGATCATCCTCTTCATCAGAGTCATCATCACTAAGCTGCTCAAGCTCACGGTCATACACCTCTTTTGTCTTCTTCTTTGATCGTGGGTTTGGTGGTTGGGTCGTTTTTTCATAAGTGAACTTGATATGTTTCAACATCGACAAGATATCAGACCCGATTGTTTGCTCAAGAGCTTTTCTGAACTCTTCAGTACCATCAAACATATTTTTTTCATATCTAAATCTATGATTTTCATCTAACCACCGACGGTGTCCCATGTAAGAGAACTTCTTTCCATTATACAACCCCTTCGAGCATGTCTGTGCAGCGCAACAAGGACAAGCATAACGGCCTTTGGTACTCCACCCAGATAAATTTGCATAAGCGGGAAAATCATTAATAGTCCACAATAAAGCTGCATGCAAATTAAAGTTCTCTTTCTTCAACACATCATATGTTTCGACACCCACCAATAATTGTTTCAGCTCTTCAATAAGAGGTTGCATGTAGATGTCAATATCATTCCCTAGACCTTTCTCACCTAGGATTATCATGAATAAAATAAATGATGATTGTTTCATGCAAATCCATGGAGGCAAATTGTAAGGAACAAGTATAACAGGCCAAGTACTGTATGAAGTACTCATGATTTTAAAAGGATTAAACACATCAGATGCAAGACCAAGCCTAACATTGCGAGGATCTCCTGCAAAACTTGGAAATTTTTGGTCAAATGTCTTCCAAGCTAAAGAATCTGCAGGATGCCTTAATAATCCATCATCTGTTCGTCCATCGTGATGCCACCTCATAGACTCAGCAGTCTTTGAAGACATAAAAAGTCTTTGAAGTCTAGGTATTAGAGGAAAATATCGCAGAATCTTTATTGGCTTCTTTCTTGCTCGTGTTGTAACTTCGTCTTCACTCACATTTTCTGTGTCCCCGTTCGTCCACCAAGATTTACCGCATACATGGCAGGACTCTTGGTTTTTTCTATCACCCCAATACAACATGCAATCATTCGGACAACTATGAATTTTCTCATAACCAAGCCCCAAATCGTTTATCATTTTTTTAATATCTTTGCCAGATTGAGGAATTTTTGCAAAAGGAAAAATTTAAGTCAACAACTCTAATAATTGTGTAAAAAAGTTACTGGTCCACCCTCCCAAGCATTTTAAATGGAAAGGCGAATGCAAAAGGAGAGCTTTGAATACTTTGATCCCTCATAAAGTGGTTCATTCATTTCATTAAGCAAATTGTAAAACTTTGACGCTTCTCCATTTGGCTCTTCATCACATCCACTTCTTCTCATCTCGGTGAAATCAGTAACACCAATATCATAATCTTCTCTAACAGACTGATGATAATCGTGCATATTAAATGCATCTCGCAACATACCCTCCATGTCATCTTCTCTAAGAGATCCACGATGAGAATTATGATGAAAATGTGGATTGCTCGTGGAAGAAGATGTACGAGATGTCAACTCTCCATGGAATGTCCATTTTCTATAACCCAGAACAAAGCAAAAAATAACTAGATGTTCGTGCACAACTTCACGAATGTACCAATTAACGTTACTACACTTCTTACAGGGACAAAGAATCATATTTTCTTGGCTTGCATTTGCAAAAGCTAAATTTAGAAAATATTCTACCCCATTTCGATAGTCGGCGTTTACCCTTGGCAAATTCATCCAACTCCTATCCATTTTCAATTTTTGTCATATCCAAATTAAAGATATAAACTACCTATCAGTCATACTTGAAGGATGAAAAGAGATTTTACTATTATATTACCAATTAAGTTAAAGATAAGTCAAATACATAAACTATCTATTAGTCATACTTGAAGGATGAAAAGAGATGTAACTATTACCTGTTGGAGAAAGTTATCTTCTTTAGTTTATTTCAAGAAAAGTTTGAGAAAATAGAGATAAGAATTACCAAACTATTAAGAGAGGTAAATGAGCTGTTAAGAAAAAAAAGCATCACCAAGAGAGATTAATGAAAAGCATGAGGATATATCATAATTAAGCTTAAATGCATAAATAATGCTGCTATTACATATGCATGCATGTATGTATCTCAATTCAGTATCATAACAAAGTGGAGGTTATAATACATTAAACAATGTGGGATTAGATTACTGTAAGGGGCCTCATTAGAAAGTGTAAGCATAAATACAAAAACATCCCACATGAATAGGAAACAGGCATGAATATCAACGTGTAATAACAAGTTAATTAGGATAACATATTAATCATCTTATGATCTAAACACTAACTGATAATAAGTTTAAAGAATCGAAATTTAAGCGAAGTTGAATAGCAGCATTTCAAGTATCAACAAATCTAATTTATTAAAATGTAAAAGATGTTGTTCAACTTAAAGTAATTGTGGGAGTAAGTGGCTATCAATAGCAGAAAAATACAAGCCTACGTCTTCAAGGAAAAGCTTTCAATTCTTGCAAAAAAAGATGAGTTATTGATTAACCTAATTTCCCTTATTTAAAGTAATTGTGGGAGTAAGTGGCTATCAGTAGCATGAAGTAACATAATAAACATATAAAGTTTCCTATCTTATTGAAGAATGAATGTGTCATGTGGTTCAATTTAAAACCAAAGGAAAACATAATAATATATACTGATATGATCCTTTTCCATGTTTATATGCAGGAGAAACTTGCAAAAAAAAAACTAAAGAAAAGCATAATGCATGTATGTGCGCATAATTTGATACAATTATAAAATGCATTAAAATAATAGAAGTCGATGCAACAACAAGAAACATAATGGAGAAGATGAGTTATTGATTGACCTAATTTCTCTTATTTAAAAATCACTTTGGACCTAATTTCCCTTTTTTCAACTTCATTGCTTGCATGTCTGTGCACATAAGAGTTAATCAACTTGTTATCATGCTTTGTTTTTAAAACCAAAAAATCACTTACACGGTGTAAGAGAAAGATAAAGGTAGAATGTCCAGTTCTTTTTGTCCCGCTTTATAATACACTGGTTTGGAAAATCACTCGGACCAGGCTGCATTAGCAAAAGGTAATAAAACCATCAAGAACAATTCACAAGACATGCATACAACAAATTGATCAATTGACAACACTAAATCCCGAATGCATTTTAGTTTCATACCAAAAGCAGCGGAGTAACTTAATTTCTGAAAACTACACCTCAAACTAACAGCCGATGTAACCCCATTACCATTGCAAAAAACTGTATCCTACAAAAAACATCAACATGGTTTACATTGCAATAAAATTAACAATGAACATATATTTAAAAATCAGAACTCACAATGTTAGAGATATTATAAAAAAGCAATAAAAGAACATATAAACCATTACATGGTGGTGATTACTACTTCCGAACCAACCAAAGGGGTCAGTAGAATGGAAACAATAAACCATTATAATCAATTTATTCAAATAGCAGAACGAAGAGGAAAGTTGGGGATAAGCTAATTTCGATTTTTCGAAACGATTAGTGCAGAACAACTTCAGAAGTATGCAATTTCAGTTTTAGTTTCAATTCCAAAATCCAAAACAAAACCCAGATAAACAACTTCAAAAGGAAATCAATTTAAGATAACAAGAAAAAAAACAGTGGTCGATCCAGTCCAACTAACCAATTGCGACGGCAGGGAACGAATTTTCAGTGGTGGCCGGGAACGATAGTGAGTTTTGCAGCACGACGGAGAGGCAGAGAAGTCTGAGTTAGAGCACGATAGATTTGGGAATATGAAAGTCTGAGTTTGGGAGAAATGACAAAACGGTGAGTTTTGAAAACCCACCTTTTGCGGCGTTTGTTAAAGAAAACGCCACGAAAAAAAACCTGTTGCGGCGTTTGTTAAAGAAAACGCCACGACAAAAAACCTGTTGCGGCGTTCGTTAAAGAAAACGCCACGGAGAAAGACCTTTTGCGGCGTTTTTAATATAAACGCCACTAAATGTTTTTTCTACCCCGGCGTTTTTTGGAAAAACGCCACAACACGAAACTTATTGCGGCGTTTAGAAAGCCAAACGCCGTAAATAACAGACTTATTGCGGCGTTTTTGTTTCAAACGCCGTTAATTGTTTCTATTGTGGCGTTTGTCATTTAAAACGCCGTCATATGCGAAATATTAGCGGCGTTTGTCATTTAAACGCCGCAATAAATGCCGCTACAGAACAACTCTGGTGTAGTGGCTCAATAACTCTATCAGCGTCCGCCCTTGTTTTCATTCTCACAAATCTGAATGTTGGTCCAACTTTCGCTCTCTTTTGGGGCACAAAAACATCAACGACCACATCATGCCGATCAAAAACCTACCAAATACATTTCTAGTGCAATTGATCCGGCAAGTTTGCAACAAACAACATCCAACAAGTTTTCCTGCTTGATCCTTTCCATTTCTCGCAAGAACCCATTTTTGAAGCGCCACCCAGGAAGAAAATACCCCAACGCTCAAATCCTAAAGCTTGTGGTAGGTGCTAACTAAGGGTGTGCAACATTGAATTTACTTGATTTATGTCTAATTCCTTGTGGTATCTAGCTTGTTTGAATTATAATACTTGAGCCTTGATTTGATTGGGAATTTGAATATGCTTAGTAACTAGATAGGTTAGGTTACTTGGATAACTTGACCTTGTTAAGAAATGATCAAACATGTAACATTACTTGACACTTGAAACTTGATTAAAACAGATAGATTCTAGATACTACCTCACTAAGTACCTCAAAAGTATTTATCACTCTTGTTTGCATTCTTCCCAAACCTCTGGTAAAGTAATCACAAACCAGTACCATGATATTGAAGCTAGCTTCCTTGGGTTAGAAGTAAGGCATGCAAACCTTGAAGATGACTTTGTATTTACTTTGAAGCACTTCTAGATGGTGCCATACTAGAATTATGTATAAGTCATAGCTTGTCATGCATTTGAATTAGTTAGTGAAAATGTATGTAAAAACTTGATCAAGCATTGTAATGACCTTAGTAGCATATGATGTATATAAGTAATGGTCCTTGTAAATACTATATCTTTGTCTTGCAAATGAATGGACTAGAATTTTATAAATAAGTGCGTTAAGTTATGGATCTAGTGATCATTGTGATTGTATCTAATGGGTGATTAAACTTGAATTTTATCTAAGCCTAGTAATACATAGATAACTTGATTTTGTCCGCAAGCTGCAACATCACAATTGTAGGCCTCGCCTTCCCTATGCCTAATAGTTGGAAGATGGATTTCGGCGTAAGGTTTATGCTTGCTCCAAGATTGTTTAACGCATTCCCGATATAATGATTTCCGATTGTACAAGGTATTGTGAAACTGTAGGGATCTTTTAGCTTATGAGGCATTAGGTTATGCAACATGGCCATGCATCCTTCCGTCACAACAACAGTTTCGAATTCCCCTAGCCTAGTTCTCTTAAAGACAATGTCTTTAAGGAACTTAGCATAGTTTGGCATTTCGTCAATCTCCTCGATCAATTGCAAGTTGATGTGGACTTTCTTTAAGATGTCAAGAAACTTCTTGAACTGGTATTCTTGCTTTTTTCGTTTCAACTTCTAGGGGAATGGTGGTGGAAGTCGGATTTGATGAGGCATGTGTAGGGGAATGGTGGTGGCAAGTTGATGTGGACTTGCCGAGGCATCAGGATTTGCTGAGGCATGTGTAGTTGCCGAGGCATGTGCAGTTGTCGAGGCATGTGCAGTTGCCGAGGCATGTGCAGTTACCGAGGCGTTCTTCGTTTCATCAGTTTTGGAAAAAGGTTTTGCTGCTAGACTCATATTTTTTGACAAAATGCTGCTTTTTCGGTTGAGTGTTCTCCTTTGAGTGAGCTTGGGCTTCTTTAAGTTGTCGGTCACTCCTAGTGGTGATTGCTTTGCACTGCTCGTGGCCAATTCCCCTCGTGACCTCAGTATCGCTGGGTAGACCTCCATGCGGTCTTGTATTCAAGTTTTAGATAAATTGCTCGAATTGAGTCTCCAATGATTTCATGACTGCCTCTTAATTCTTCAATCTCACCTTAATCCTGTTAATAAAAGCGTCAATCTTTTTCATATTCTCAACCTTATAAGATTCAGTTTTTAACATGAAAGTAGTGAGAGAATTTTCCAAAGAACTGGTGGTGTTGATTGTTGTTGCGGCATCTGTTGTCGTGGCATGTTCTGCTGAAATCCTGATGCTTCTGCATTTTGATTGTTCCGGTTGAGAGAATTGTTGAGATTGCTCCATAAAAAATTAGGATGCTTCTTCCAAGCTAGATTGTATGTGCTGGACATTGCATTGTTTTTCCAGTTGTAGTTTCCAACATAAAACATAGACTCTGGGTTCTGCGGACACTCAGAAGAATCATGGTTACCGTTACATAAATCAAAAATTGAATCTACTACCTTGACCTCATATGTGTTTCTTGGTCGCTAATGTTTTTAACCAAATTGGTTAAAGTAACAAATTGTGTGAGAATTACATCTGATGACTCAAGCTCGTTTATCTTGGCATGACGTCTGACTCCTCCTCTTATGGTAGTTGGGAACTGATAATCATTTTTAGCAAGCATGTTCAAAATCTCCATTGCTTCTTCTGGTGGCTTGTCTAGGAGTATGCCATTGGCCAAGGCATCTAGCATCATCCGTGTCGACGTGTTTACCGCGTTGTAAAATATCGTCACTTGTGTCCATACTAGGAATCCCTGTAGGGGACATTTGTGTAATAGTTCTTTATATCTCTCCTAATCCTCGTACATGGATTCATCATCTGCCTGTCGAAAAGAAGTGATTTCGTTACGTAACTTATCAGTCATATTTGTAGGATTAAATCGAGCAAGAAAATCACGACCTAAATTAGTCCAAGATCCTATTGATCCGGATGGAATACTATTCAACCACGATTTTGCCCTATCCCTTAGTGAATAGGGGAATACTTTTAGCCTCAAAACATCCTCATGGACTCCTTGTAGTTTAAATGAATTGCAAATCTCTAGGAAAGATTTGAGATGTTGTCTAGCATCTTTAGTTGTCGATCCGCCAAATTGATCAATTGTATTGATCATATTGAACATTACTAGCTTTAATTCGAAGTAGACAGCTTCAATTTCAGATGTTAAAACTCTTGGGTTTAGGTCGTTGAGATATTCCTCTAAATAATCTCGAATGGTTCGGTTCTGTGCAAGAATCGGTGGGACAGGTACTCCACCTCCTGGTGTAGCATTCTCATTGTCGTTGGAATTCACATTTTCATTCCGGATAGTAGGTGGGTCAGCCATTGCTCGCATTCTTCGCCTGAGTCTCTGAAAGGTACGTTCAATTTCTGGATCAAGGGGATATTTTGGAGCTGTCGGTCTTGCCCTGGACATACACCAATGCAAAACCAAAATTTGTTACCCCTTGAAACTGAATAATATAAATAGAGGTGCAAGAAAATAAAAACAAAGTCGCTATTGCCAATCCCCGACAATGACGCCAAAAACTTGATGCATTTAATAAGTGCTTCACAATTGGTGCAAGTGTACATGCCGCAAGTTATAGTATATAAAGATATCATCTCCATAAGGATTGGTGCTACTTCGGGAATCTAATTTCTCACACTAAAAATAAAAACACAATTTGTTGATTGTAGGAGTTCTAATTAAGAAGTAAAATAAAGAGAAATTAAATAAAAGAGAGATGTATTCTAATAAGAGAGAATAGGTCGGGTTATCATGAGTTTGAGGAGTGATAATTGAATGGATCGTCTTGGTAATTGAGTGCAAAAGTGACTCAATTGCCTTGGCAATTCGCAACAGTCGTATTGCTTGGGTAGCTGGTGAAGCGATTGCCTGGGCAATGTGGGAATGGAGTGAATGCTTGGGCAACTGGGCGACAACCTTCAAGGTTCGGCGAAGAGTTCTTCAATGGTTTCTCCTTATCCCTAATTCGACACACTAGTTATTTGTGCATGCCTTGATAATACATCCCTGCGTGGATCAAGGGTGGACAACAATGGATCTTACGCTCCTTTTAGCCGTTGAAAGTCGTAACTTATCCCTAAGTCAAATTAGTCTTCACCATCGTTTAATTGAATAAAGACCATGCTCATTCGTTTCTTGAATCTAACTCGACCGATATTAGATAAATTGATGAATTCACGAGATCCTCTCCCAATTCACTCGTAAACAAAATTATGAACCAAGAATGAACAAACCTTGAATTAAAATTGCAAACTCAAATACCTAAAACAATCCCAATCATTTTCACAACCACAAAAACACAATAACCCAAGCCAAATAGTTTTAGTTCATGGTTGGGTTTAAAATAAACTCAAAAAAAGTTTCCAATCATAAAAAACTAAAACAAAAGAAGAAGATGATGAAATTTGTTCAGCCTCTCTCTCAGATTCTCTCTAATCGAACATGTTGAAGTAGGCGGCTTAGCCTTTTTTATATAGGAGATAGCTAGGTCAAAATCTTTCTTAAGGAGGAAGTTAAGTTGGAATTATAAATATCTTAAAGGAAATAAATTTCTTTTATTATGTTTTTATTCCTCCAAAATCTCCTCATAAAACTCTTGGAATTTAATCTCCTTTTGATCTCTGCATGGAACTCCAACTCCTTTACTCCACGTCATCTATCTTGAACATGTTAGATTTATCTAGTCATCAAATCGGCTGCCACTTCATCTTATCCTTAATTGCCTCAGCAACTTCCAGCTTGCTCGGACAACGAATCTTGCACACAAAACAGCCTCCACCAGTACCCTTTTTCCACCAAAACTAACCAAAACATGAAATAAAACATAACCATAAAGGGAACAATGGAAATATGCATGAATGACTATAAATGCAACTAATATGCACCTAAGTCTAACAATAATATGAGTAAAGAGGGTCATAAAAATAGAACTTTTGCACACTTAACAAGCTCCTTTTAGATTGGGTGATCTCAGGTAAGGATTTCTGTGCGTACACTTTTGCTTACCTTTTCTATAGCATATTATGTGTATTATGTAATGATTTATGTAGCTATTCAAACTCTCATAATTTTTTTAAGAAAAAAGATTGTCTTGTAGCCTTTTCTGTGTGTACACAAATTCTTACCATAAGTTGAGCTCCTTTTGGATTGGGTGATCTTAGGTAAGGATTTGTGTACGTACACTTTTGCTTACCTTCTGTGTAACAAACTATGCATATTCTGTAATGGTTTATGTAGCTAATCAAATCCTCATCCTTATTGTAAGAAAAAAGGTTATCTTATAGCATTTTCTATGTGTACACAAATGATTACCATAAGTTGAGCTCCATTTGGATTGGGTGATCTCGGGTAAGGATTTGTGTATATACACTTTTGCTTACAATTTCTGTAGCAAATTATGTATATTATGTAATGATTTATGTAGCTACTCAAACTATCACAATTTTTGTAAGAAAAAAGGTTATCTTGTAGCTCTTTCTGTGTGTACACAAATGCTTACCATAAGTTGAGCTCCTTTTGGATTGAGTGATCTCGGGTAAGAATTTGTGTACGTACAATTTTGCTTACCTTTCATTAAAAAATAATGTATATTATGCAATGCTTTATGTAGCTACTCAAACTCTCATAATTTTTTTAATAAATAGGTTATCTTGTAGCCTTTTTGTGTGTACACAAATGCTTACTATAAGTTGAGCTCCTCTTGGATTGGGTGATCTCGGGTAGTGATTTGTGTATGTACACCTTTGCTTACCTTTCCAGTAACAAATTATGTATTTTCTGTATTGATTTATTTAGCTACTCAAACTCTCATAATTTTTCTAAGAAAATAGGTTATCTTGTAGCCCTTTTTGTGTGTACACAATTTCTTACCATAAATTGAGCTCCTCTTGGATTGGGTGATCTCGTGAAAGGACTTGCATTTGTACACTTTTCTTACCTTTTCTGTAACAAATTGTGTATAATTTGTACTAATTTATCTAGCTACTCAAATTCTCATCCTTATTGTAAGAATTTTTTTTTTTATCTTGTAGCCCTTTCTGTGTGTACACAAATGCTTACTGTAAGTTGATCTCCTCTTGAATTGGGTGATCTCAGGTAAGGATTTGTGTACATACAATTTTGCTTACCTTTTCTGTAACAAATTATGTATAATATGTACTAATTTATGTGGCTACTCAAATTCTTATCCTTTTTGTAAGAAAAATGTTATCTTGTACCCCTTTCTATGTGTACACAAATGCTTACCATAAGTTGAGCTCCTTTTGGATTTGGTGATCTCGGGTAAGGATTTTTGCACGTATACTTTTGCTTATATTTTCTGTAACAAATTATGTGTATTATGTAATGGTTTATGTAGCTATTCAAACTCTCATAATTTTTTTAAGGAAAAAGATTTTCTTGTAGCCCTTTTTATGTGTACACAAATGCTTACCATAAGTTGAGCTTCTTTTGGTTTGTGTGATGTTCAGTAAGAATTTGTGTACTTACCCTTTTCCTTACGTTTTTTGTAACCAATTATGTATATTCTGTAATAATTTATGTAGCTACCAAAAATGTCATAATTTTTGTAAGAAAAAAGATTATCTTGTAGTATTTATGTTGCTACACAAATCCTTACGTCGTAAAATTTTATGTATATACTGTTTCTTTTACCGTTATAATAAATATTTATATAACCGCCGTGTAAGAATTTGTGTACAAATCGACTACATGTAAAACCAGTCAACTTTATTTTTACCTTATATTATGTCACCTCACCGCAGAAATACCCGACAAAGTGGGATTGCCGTGGACCACAGATTTGCCTCGTTTGTCGTGGCAATGAATAACTATCGGTTTAAAATTCATTTAGACAAATAGAAATTGTCAGTCTTTTCTATGGTCATCGATCAATCAATTTGCTTTTGCACATTGCATTTGGCCGTGATTTAGTTTTCCCTAAACGGTGGGTAGTTCTATAAAATAACCCCTTAAATACAGGTTAAAAAAATATGTATAGAGTTTGTTATAAAAAAAATCATAAGAAATTTTGTATATGTACCGAATTTGTTACAAAAATAGTAAAAAATTAGGTATGTACATAATTTCTTACGATTTTTTTGTACATACCGAATTTCTTACAAAAGTTGTAAGAAATTATGTACATACCTTAAGTTTCACGATTTTTTGTAGAAATTTTGTACATGTACCGAAATTCTTTCAAAAGTATTAAGAAATTATGTACATACCGAATTTCTTACGATTCTGAAAAAAATTTGGTACATTATACAAAATTTCTTACGATTTTTGTAACAAATTCGATAAATGCCTTTTTTTTAGCCTGTATTTAAGGTGCTGTTTAGAACTTCTCCTAAACCGTGCATGCATGAGAAACAAAACAATCTAAAATAAGTTCTAAATTAGCCTTAATTCTTGCAAAAAGCAAACATGGTCGCGGCGGAAAATTGCAACAATGCTTCAATTAAAAAGTTATTCTTTAATTTCTTATTTTTTGTTTTATAATAATAATAATAATAATAATAATAATAATAATAAAATTCTGGTTGATCCAATCATCATACAAAGGAGATTTATTAAAAGGAATGTATAAAGGAAAATCCAATAGAAAAGTTTACGCATCTCTCATACAGATTAAATTTTGGTCAAAGTATTAAATATTAATCTGTTGAGAAAATGTCGGCAACACATGTAGCTAGTAATACACAACTGCCAAAACTTTGAATTAAAATTTAATGAAAGATAATCTCATGATGTCATGTTATCTAACGCTTCTTAATTAAATGATAGAATCTTCCAAAATCTATGAGAAGAAACTGTCAAAGCTTAAGTTGTCATTAAAATTATGTAGTTTTCTAATTTAGATTCCCTGCGAGGACAATGCTGGCAATCGAATTTTCCAGGATTTGATTTTGTCTATCCTTGATATGAAATCTTTGCGAGTTGTAGAATTAATGTTGTATTTAAATGCATGAAATGCTCAGTTGGCTCGAGCAATTTCAATTGATACATTTTAAATTAATCCCTTTGCAGTTTAAAATGTTTAAAGATCCATTCATGTTTGATTAATAATATTGATTCCAATTCATTTGGAATGACTTCAGTAACCTTGAATTTTTAGGAAATGATTTGTACGTGTAATGCTTTCCTTTTTGTTTCAAGTTACAAGTCACAGTTACAAATTGCATTCTACTAATAGAATATATCATGGTGTGATTTAATCTAGAATAAAAAACACATATTGTTGATAACAGAAATATCAGACACCGAATAAGTTGGTGGAGATGGTAGTTAAGGAGGAGGGTGATGATGGTCGACAGTGGTTCACCCATTCTGAGATGGGCGGAGAGCCAAATACGGTGGTCGGAATGGAATGGAAGGGGGGTCGGAGGAGGCTTTTGGGCAGATAGTCTTCACATGATATTATTTTCAGGTTGGGGATATTTATAGTCGAGTGCTATTGTTTGATGGGACGAGAGTCAAACCTAGTGGCAGCTATTGATGATTCGCAGGATAGGCTTTTTAGCCCGGTCACTTAGGTTGGCAGAGTAGCCCGTTGTTGTCAAACCATAGGATGAGTTGGTTGATCAGGCAAACCTGATGGATATCATGTCGAGGGTGACCCGAAGGCTATAATGTAATTTAATAATAAGGTGCGGCATGGAGACTAAGTGTTCCGGAGATATGAACAAGCGGAGATGTGATTGTTGTGGCCAGAGGTATAACACTTGCCACCCTTAGTTGAAGGAATACCATAAAATGACACGTCATGAGACTTGGGATAGGGGTCCTGCTGTAATCGCTGTGTTGATGGTTTGCTTTTAAATGAGTCGTTTCCCGAGAATATGGGCCATCATTGGCGTGAATGTTGGCAACTTTAAAATGATGTACTTATGGTGTTGTCTGAGTTGTCCAGAGTAAGGGGGCATGGATTGTGGTTTTTTAACATCTGTTTGGAATGCTATATATCGGGAAAATTCCTTGATTTTATTCACACTCTATGCTTTCTCAGCCTTTGGATTCTTATCTTATCTTATCTTATACTATAAAATGGTGAGAAGTGCGAAAGTATTGTTGAAGAAGCTTGAGGCGAAAAGGTAGTGGGCGTAGTTGGGACTGCAGTCAAGTGTCGGACAGGTCAGAATGAGGCGAAAAAGTTGCTGGAATTTCGTGGGTTGTAATGGGTGAACTTTGAGTTCAATTTGATGTTCCGAGGGGGACATTCTATTTGAGCGATTGTAGTGAGGGCGAAGAAGGGACTCTGGAGTGGTGGTATTTTCCCCTGTACTTGTTTGAGGCTTGGTTTCATTTTTTGTTGCACATCTTTGCACGTCAAGTATTGGTCGAGTATGGTGTGGCTCCGGGGTAATTGACGGGGGACATCTTGGTAGCTCGTTACCGTTATCTTCTTTAGTGTGCCAAGTGGAACTGTGACCCATCCGTGAGAGTTTTCAGGAGGTTGTTCACTCTCAATCCAATAGCTCGTAGAATTTTCACAATTTGTTGAGTTTCACCAAGCGTCATGGGAAGGATGACCATATTGGGAATCCGATCGTCGGATGGAGAAGTAATAAATAGCTGAGATTGGATCGCTCAAAGTATATAAGGGTAGTACGGAGGTTTCCTGGAAGTTTTGATTTTTCATTAAAGTGGAAGTTGCATGGGGAGGAAACAAGGAAGTCTATTCACACGTTGACTCCGGAGGAGGAGAAGCAATTTTCTAAATTAAGGAAAGGTGGGTTGCTCAATATGAAGAGGGACTTCACTTTGCGATGAGTCTTTGAGGTTCCCTGCGTAAACAGAGTCCCAATGGGCACAAGGTCAGGTAGCTAGCGGGGGAGTATGTTCCCCCTCTGGGGTTATTGAGTGGTACAGAGGCCTGGTCGTATGGTGGGAAGGAGGAATTACCCAAGATGCTTGTGGGGGAGAGGAAGGATGCGGGGAATTGGTTGATTGCTTACAAGTGTTGTCCGCATAGGGTGTGGTCATTATCCTCGACGTCACGTGTCTCAAAGGGTGGTGAAGGTTCGGCTCTGATGGTCAACGAGGAAGAGGAGGACCCGAGCCGAAAGATTGATGAGTATGTAGCGAAGGAGGCCTCTGTGGATATGGAGGTGGAGGACGATGATGTCTCACGGGTATTAGACGGACAAACGTTTAACGGTGCAACTTTTATGGCACCGGCGAGAGGTAATGAGTGTTCTAGTGTATGTCATTTTGAGTCGTGGTGAGGAACGTTACCAGAGGAGGGTGTTGAGGTGGAGGAGGAGTTTGTAGAAGTCATCCCCCTTAACGTAATGTTTTTAGAGGAAACGGTGCTCAATGTACTTTTGGGGCATGCCATGGAGGCTAAAAAAGAGATAGCTAAAGCGAGGGCCTAGTTGGAGATGTTGCTTGTCTTTCCTAATGTTTCCTTTGGGTCCTTTCTCAAAGGATTCACAGATTTTTCGAGGATATTCTTGATCTGGTTGTTGGAAATCTCAGCTTACCCATTTGTTTTTGGATGGTAGGCCATGGTTATCCTTTGTTGTATCTAGGGCCAGCAATTACCCATGGATGGTGGCCCACCCAACCTACCCAATCCAACTAAATGGACAAAAACCCGATAAAATGTGGGTTTGATCTGTTTGAAGTGGATGGCAGATGGAGCGGGTGATGGATCTGGGTGAAAAAATTTTAACCCACCATCCGATCCGTCACCCGCCCCATCCATCGGTATAATATTAATTTTAAAAAATATTTTGAACCTTAGACTTTTTTAAGCTTTTGTTTATTATTAGGAAATGATAATTTTGTTTATGTGGGTTCTATTGTATGTAAGATTATTTGGAAATTTAGAACTTTAATAATAGTTGACTTTAATGTATTAAATATCAAAAAAATTTAGTAAGATTTTATATGCATTTTTAACTATAATTTTCTAATAATAGAACTCATTTATGATCCGATCCACCCGCCTCATTCGCGGTTGATGGGTGGGGGCGGATTTGGGTCAATGATCAAGCGAGTGGTGGGTGGGTTGGGTAACGATTTGGGATACAGATGATGGGGTGGGTGAAGCTCCAACCCACCCAAATCCGACTCGTTTCCAGCCCTAGTTGTATCACATACCTGCACAAAGCTTTAGAAATTATATTGCATTTAAAATGGGTGTCCTCATCATGAATGATCACTCGATGAGCACCAAAACGGGTAAAGATATGTTTGTGCAAAAATTTAGCAACAGCCTTGGCATCATTTGTTGGCAAGGAAATATCATCTACCCACTTAGAAACATAATCGACTTCCACAAGGATATATATATATATATATTTCCAAAAGATGAGGAAGTGACCAATAAAGTCTATCCCCCAACCATCGAATAGGTCCACCGGCATAATATTCTAGAGCGGAAGTTGATGTCTGCCAGAGATATTCCCTATCTGTTGACATGGATCACATGCCTTGGAGTAGTCATGAGCATCCTTATACAGTGTAGGCCAATAAAAACCCCGACTACAACACCTTGGCAGCAGTCTTTAGTCCAACAAAGTGTCCACCATATGGCGCGGCATGGCACGATTGCAAAATAGCATGCTGCTCAACCTCTGGTACACAACGACAGATCACTTGATCGGCACATTGCTTAAATAGGAAAGGCTCATCCCAACAGTACTGCAGAACATAGCGCAAAAAACGCTTTCTGGCATTATAGTCCAAATCTAGTGGCATGACATTGCTCACCAAATATTTGACGATGTCGACATACCATGGTACGGCATCCACTGCGAGGAAATACTCGTCTGGAACTCATCTCTGATAGCTTTAACCTTTTCATCCTCACGGTGAAGCTCTAGTCGTGATACGTGGTCAGCTACTAAGTTTTCACCGCCCTTCTTATCCCATATCTCGAGATCAAATTCTTGTAGTAGGAGTGTCCATCGAATCAATCTTGGCTTGGCATCCATTTTTTGCCAAAAGGTATTTCAATGCTGAGTGATATGTAAAAACAACTTTATTACCTATCAAATATGGTCTAAATTTATCGAATGCAAATACAACTGCAAGAAATTCTTTCTCGGTTGTTGTGTGATTAAGTTATGCTTCATTAAGTGTTCTGCTGGCATAGTATATGGCGTGAAAAACTCTGTCGCGTCGTTGTCCAAGCACTGCTCCAATGGCATAATCGCTAGCATCACACATGAGATCGAAGAGCTCATTCGAGTTTGGTGCCACAACTATATGGGCATTAATCAGCCTCTCTTTAAGGACCTGAAATGCTCTCAAGCAAGAATCATCAATTGCAAAAGCGGCACCCTTTCTAATAACAAGCATAAAGGTTTAGAAATTTTAGAAAAATCCTTAATGAATCATTGATAAAAACATGCATTACCTAAAAAACTTCTTACACCTTTAACACTTGTGAGGGTGGTAATTGCTTGATTACTTTGACTTTTGCTGGATCAACCTCTAGTCTATTCTTGTCACCATGTGCCCGAGAACAATGCCCTCCTTCACCATGAAGTGGCATTTTTCCCAGTTCAAGACTAAATTGGTCTCAATGGATCTCCTCAAAACTTGCTCCAAACTCAGAATGCATTCCTCAAATGTGTTACCAAACACTGAGAAATATTTCATAAAAACTCCCATGTTGTGCTCAAGCAAATCAGAAAAAATAGACATCATACAACGTTGAAATGTTGTCGGCGCATTGCACAAACTGAATGGCATCCTTCTGAAGGCAAATTTCCCATATGGACAAGTGAATGTTGTCTTCTCTTTATCTTCGTGAGCTATTGCAATATGATTATAACCTGAATAACCATCAAAAAGCAATAGAAAGCTTTACTTGCCAATTTATCTAACATTTGATCGATGAAGGGCAAAGGGAAGTGGTCCTTCCTTGTGACTTTATTCAGCGTCCTATAATCCATGCACACTCTCAATCTTGTGATTGTTTTGGAGGGGACTAACTCATCTTTGCTATTATGGACAACAGTCATGCCACCCTTCTTTGGCACGCACTACACCAGGCTAACCCAAGATCTATCGGATACGGGATAGATTATTCTGGAATCAAGACATTTGATAATCTCTTTTTTTACAACTTCATTCATGCTCAAGTTCAGCCTTCTTTAGCCTCAATAGTCTTGCCATGATATTCCTCCAAAATAATCTTGTGCATGCAAATGGTTGGGCTTATACCTCGGATATCTGTCAAGGTCCAACACAACACTTGCTTATAGGTTTTTAATATTTCCAGCAATCTTGCCTCCTGATCATTAGTGATATCAGTGGCAATAATCACTAGTAGAGTTGAGTGCTCACCAAGATAGGCATACTTCAAATGTTTTGGTAGTGTCTTGAGCTCCAACTCTGGTGGTTCCTCGATTGATAGTTTCGGTTTCTTTATCTCTCTGCCAGTCAACTGGAGTGGCTCAAAGTAACTCACATCTTTAGTCACCAAGGCTGGTTCCTCAAGTTCCTCAAACAGTTATGTTATGTCGTCAAGCATGTTGGCATCAAATTCTGCATCCTGGCACAATTGTGCCATATCCAAAGTATAAATGGCATCCATCATCTCCTCGGCTTGACATTCATCTGATTCATCTGCACATTTCAAAGCTTGAAACACATTAAAAGTAACATGTTGGTCATTCATTCGCATAGTTAGTTCCCCTTTATGAACATCAATAAGCGCTCTACTCGTGGCAAGGAATGGCCTACCCAAAATAATTGGCACATTATTGTCAGCTTCATAATCCAAAATGATAAAATCAGTTGAAAATATAAATTTGTCTACCTTTACCAACACATCCTCAATCTTACCCTTGGGTGTGCATAGGATTTGTCTGCCAGCTGGAGTGTCACTGTGGTAGGTCTTGCTTCTTGCCAAGCTTCTTGAAAACAGATAGTGGCATCAAATTGATGTTGGCTCCTAAATCACACAATGCATTTCCCATGAATTGATTGTCAATTGTACAAGGGATAGTAAAACTCCCTGGATCTTTAAGCTTTGGTGGCAATCGATTCAAGATCATGGTGATGCATTCTTGTGTGAGGGCAACAATTTCAAATTCTCTAACTTCCTCTTTTTGGACAAGATGTCCTTCATGAATTTCACATAGTTGGGCATTTTCTCAAGGGCCTCTACCAATGGAATGTTAATTTGCAATTGCTTAAGCACTTCCAAGAAGTGCTTAAATTGTTGGTCCTGCTTGTGCTTTTGAAGTCTGGCCGGAAATGGTGGTGGTAGATACACATATGTTGGCACTGTCGGCTTTGTTAACATCATCGTTGGCACTAGAACCGACATCCTGCTGAGCACTAACACTGGCATGAGTGTTGGCATCATTGTGGGCATCACCACTGGCATCATCTGCTTTGGCTTTCTCCTTCTCTAATTCTATGGGCTCATCTACTTATACTGGTTTTCCAACTTGGCAGTCGACTGTCTGCTTGGTACTCGTTTCTGCCTCACAATGTTTACCACTTCGAAGGGTTATGACCTTGCACTGCTCAATACCTTTGTGCCGAGCATCTTCAGTGTCACTTGGAAAAGCTCTTTGTGGACGATTGTTGAGTGCATTCGCAAGTTATCCCATCTAGATCTCCAAATTTCGTATTCAAGCTGGCAGACTATAAACGGTGACATCATCGTGCTCTGTGTACTCAGTAAGATTGCCTTTTTGATTGAGTCTTTTCCCTTGCTAGAAATTATTTTGAACTCTCTAGGGCATGGTATTTTGGCAGAATCCTGGCATGGCATTCTGGTTTTGCCTCTGGGCATTCTGGCGTTGTGCATTGTACTGGTTTCCCCCTTGATTTCCCCAAGCTAAGTTAGGGTGTTGCCTCCAACCTGTATTATAAGAGTTGGAGTTAGGATTATAATAACGTCCAGAATTGCCAATGAAATTTATCGATGCAGGATTGGAAGGGCATTCATCCACATGGTGGTTCTGTCCACAGATAGTGCAAAATGGCTCCAATGCTTTAACTTCTTGGGACTCGTTGCTTTTTTGTAAAGTTCTCACCATGTTGGTGAGGTTGGAAATCTCTGTATTGATGGACGCTAGCTCATCCAACTGTAGTTTCCCACTGGCTTTGGTTCCAGTCCCAAGTCTAGCAACAGGATATTCAAAATCATTTATGGTTATCCTTTCAAGGATGCAAACAGCTTCTGTATAATTTTTGTCAAGCAATGATTCGGCTGTTGAAGCATCAACAACAGTTATTGTCTGTGCGTTCAATCTGTTGTAGAATATTTGTATTTGGGTCTAATTTGGGAACCCGTGGATAGGACACCTTCTCAACAAGTCTTTAAATCTTTCCCAGACATCATATAAGGTCTCGTTCTCAGCCTGTCTAAATGTAATGATCTCACCACGCAGCTTGGCAGTGAGTGTCGGCGGCTGAAATCGTGTTAGAAACTTTTGGCATAGATCTGCCCATGAAGTGACTGAACCAGGTGGCAAGGAATTGAGCCACGTCTTTACTCTGTCTCCCAAAGAAAAAGTAAATAATTTCAGCTTCACGGTGTCCTCGGATACTCCAGGTTGCTAAAACAATTGGTATATCTCCATGAATTGCTTTAAATGCTGCCTTGGATCTCTAGTCAGTGCTCCATCGAACTGTCCTACATTCAAAAGAGTTGAGATCATTACGGGTTTCAGTTCGGAATTTGATGCATTTACCTCATTGACAATAACTCCTGGCATTAAGATTGTGATGTCATGTGTTGATTGCTCTCGAATGGGTCTCTCTTCTTCGGCATTGTTGACGGCATTATTATTGTGTAATGGTATTTCTCCATTGTCTAGTTAATTCAATTGATTGTTTTGAACACAATTTACTCCTCCGTTTCTGTGATTTCTGTAATTCATCTCTCGAATCTTCTTTCTTAATCTACGCAAGGTGCGTTCAATCTCAAGGTCTAATGGTCTAACTTCCCTCTCAGCACATTTCCTGGTCATACACCGGTGAAAACAAAAACAAAAACAAAACAAGTAAAAACCTAAAAACAATCAAATCTGTTGCATTCCCCGTTAACGGCGCCAAAAACTTGTAGACTCTTGGGCATAAAAGATATTGGAAAAGTGTTAACACAGTGCCAAGAAAATCTATCGTGTGCAAGTATATACAGTCTGCAAGTAATACAATAGTTAAGGTGAGTGTCAGTCCCACAGAGATTGCGCTTGGAACTCGATTGCCTTGCCAATTACTTGTCTTGTGAAAAAGATGTTTTTGATGTAGAGTGGTTTTGAAAAATGAAAAGATAATGAAAGTACAAAAAGTAAATTAAAACGTTGGCAAAGAAGGTGTCTTAGAAAATGACGAGTGTTGGCATGGAGTGTCTGGTGTTCACACTATTCATGTCATGCCAGACTTTAATAAATCTTGTCATGGCATTGTTTTCCGAGCAGATTCAAAGGTAGCAATGCCTCTGCCGATAACATTGCCCTAAATTAATCATGGAAAAACCCCTATATGTCTATAGTGAATGTTTTTTCATAAATCAATTCGATTAAGTGTCAATCTTTGCTCATGAGGAGTAGAGTTCACTCCCGAAGTAAGTTCATCTACTTGAACATCTCTCTCGAAGCATCTCACCTTAGTACCTAGCATCTTGTCGTTGCCACCCAAGTCAGTTATAATATTGAGTTGTAATAGGCTAACTATGCCAGCCATCGCTTGGCATAATATTTTAAAAAGGGAGTGTCGGCTGTCGCTTGACAACACACTTAAAAATAGTAAACATGCCAAATAGGAAAAACAGTGTCGAGGTAGTGTTGATTTATTAAAAACTAAATAAAAATATAACATTCAAACGCAGCCAGCCCTCACCAACTATGAAATTAGTTCATGGTAATAGTATCAACCAAAAAAAAATTATTGTTTTTAACATCCATCATCATTAAAACTAAGAAAAAATAAAATAACAACAAAGAGGATGAGCTAGAAGAGGGTCTCTCGATGGAGCTCTTCACAGCCAGGCTATTGGTCGAATGTTGAACCTTATCTCCGATCACTCTCCTCTTTTTTTCACCCTTCAATTTTGCTCTGATTGGGTTTAAATAGGACTTCATGGATAGCCTAGGATTAGCTTGGATTTGAATTTGAACGTGCGGGGATAAGGGAGGTGATCACCTTATCCAGCGTTTGAATCCTAAAGCTGGTCAAATTAGGGTTGATGTCATCATGCCGTTGCTCTTCTAGCATCGCACCTCGGTATGGTACTGTCAACGGTGCTTGGCACTGCTTGTCCTCTATTTTTTCAAAGATTTATCTAATCCCAATTTTCTCGTAGCATGATATGGTCCTATTTTTTCGGGGTCAACATCTTCTTGGCCTGGCACCGAATGCTCTTCTCTGACAACCGGTCCTTGGCATTAAAGGTCTTTCTGTGCAAACAACTACTCGACATCCTCCTTGGCGTCGTCTACTTCCTGTGCTAATATGCTCCTGGTCTACCAGCTACTGTGCCATTAGCTATGCCAACCTGTAAAAAAGTGCCAAAAACAACCCTTCACACTAGAATAACACTGAATCCTTACTCTTTATGCAATGCATGATTTTGCGACCTAAATGCAACTAAATGTACTTAAAAGATAAGGAACAGCATGTGAAATAAGCATAAAAATTAGTACTTTTGGAGCGTCAACAATATAGCATTCAAAACCCTAATTCTAATTAAATTCGGATTCTTTAAATATACAATATATTTAACTGAATACAATTAAATATATAAAATCTGATTCTACTTCGATCAGGCTTCTTTATGGATATATATTTTAATAGTATCTGAGAATTACAATAATTATCTAGTATTAAAATATATATAAACGAAATTATTTATAATTACAATAATCATAATAATTTCGGTTTTTACTTATTCCGTGCACAATAAGTTTGTACACATGTTATCTAGTCGATATTTTTTCGTTTCAATCATAGGGTGTGACCCTTGTAGGTTCATGTAACGTTAGCAATAATATCTAGAACAATTCTAATATTACAAGTAATGAGTGGCATCTAGCAATACGTCATTGCTACCTAAGTTACAAGAAGTCGTGGTTCGACATAACCTTTTTTGTGATTAACTCTTTTCATGTATTACATACTTTTGTCCTTATATCTAGATCAGACACGAGTCATGGAATAGTCTCACTTGTGTAGTTCATCTAATATTTCTTGATATCTTGAGTAGACTATTATAAACGAATAACTATGATATCTCACATCAATTTATTCGAGCATGGTAATGCATTTCTAGTCTCACTCAATCAAGTAGCCTATGATATTACTCCTATTATGTGAGAGGGACAAATCGTATCTTGATCAACCATATTCCGGTATATAGATTGCAACATATTCAATATCAGTCTTTATAGCGTAGTCAGTTACGACACACGTTTGATTGTATCAAAATATGTCACTCAATGTTGAAATAATGATGATCTCAAGTCTGAGGATCATACATGTAGTTATCACTATGAGCAATGTTGTGATTGTCACATAATAATCCAAGAAACATGCTCATAACGGGTCAGCCCAGTCTGTCATTCTCTAACACATACTTATGTATTGATTTTGACATCTCTATGCCAATGACAACACTTTGTCATCAATCAACTACGTATTAGTCTTAATTTATTATTGTTGTCCATGCCCACAATAATACTCGACTAAGGACATTTAAGAATAACCATATTATTTTAAGGACTTTATTATAATTCAGTTTATTTATAAATGCACAGAACAAGACTGAAATAATAATAATGACTTTATATTAATAAAACAAGATAAAATAAGTATGTCTTTTACAACCATCTCATGATTGGTCTTTGGGCATACTCCAACAAAGATAACCTTTTTTTCTTACAAAAATTATGAGAGTTTGAGTAACTACATAAATCATTACAAAATATACATAATTTGTTACAGAAATTGTAAGAAAAAGTGTACGTACACAAATACTTACATAAGATCACCCAATCCAAATGGAGCTCAACTTATGGTAAGCATTTGTGTACACATAGAAAGTGCTACAAGATAACCTTTTTTCTTACAAAAAGGATGAGAATTTGAGTAGCTACATAAATCATTACAAAATATACATGGTTTGTTACAGAGGAGGTAAGCAAAAGTGTACGTACACAAATCATTACCCGAGATCACCCAATCCAAAAAGAGCTCAACTTATGGTAAGCATTTGAGTAGCCACACAAAGGGCTACAAGATAACCTTTTTTCTTACAAAAATTATGAGGGTTTGAGTACCTACATAAATTATTACAGAATATACATAATTTGTTACAGAAATGGCAAGCAGAAGTATACGTACACAAACTTTTTTTTTCGGTATATCACATCTATAGTTTTCATCTTCCCCGTCTCTCCATCATAAATTCAAAGAAAGACTCGCAGGCAAACCCGTTATTCAAGGGGATGAATCAGGTGCAGGGGTTAGCTTCGGATTCGTATAGGTGATATGAGAAAGAGCATGTGGGGTTTTTTTTACTTCCTTAGAGGAGAAGCCAATGAGTTGTGTGATTTAACTTTTCTCGATAAAGTAGTTAAACAGCTAGTGGCGTGTATCAAAGGTTATCTTGTGCGTCTGTTCGCAAGAGATGAAAAAGGCTCGAGGTCACCCAATCCAAAACGAGCTGAACTTATGGTAAGCATTTGTGTAGCCACATAAAGAGCTAGAAGATAACCTTTTTTCTTAAAAAAATTATGATAATTTTAGTAGCTACATAAATTATTACAAATTATACATAATTGGTTACAAAAAACATAAGGAAAGTGTAAGTACACAAATTCTTACTTGATACACCCAATCCAAAACAAGCTCAACTTATGGTAAGCATTTGTGTGGCCACACAAAGGGCTACAAGATTTCCCCAAAATCCAGTAGCCCAACTTGGTACCGGTAATGATGGTCAATACATGTATGCCCCTAGGTCTGAAACTGTACTCGACCCCAAGTACATGTACTACATTCAAATGGTATCGATACTCGACCCCGAGTACGAATATCATATTGTAGAAAATGCAATTTTTAATTTCAAATCAGTCCTAAATTGTACCATATCATCACCAAACATAATAGACATGTTACCATTACTTCATACACTTAAAATACATATAAAACACTATTGTAAACTTGATTTTAATATCAAATATTCATTAAAACAAGTTTTAGATTTAAAATTAAAATGTAAAACACATACCACTTTTTAAGAAACTAAGTGTTCATTTTAAGCAATAAGGGTTTCTAACCAATTTGGACAAACTAAATAGGACACGTATCAACGTTAGGTCTTGTTCAAATCATCAAATCAACTCTATGAAATCATCTGACCTTTAAACTCAAAGTTAAACATTCAAAAACATTATTCATGCTCAAGAACAAGCTCATTCTTCAAAAATCATTCAAATCATATCAAGTCCATACCAATAATATGCCAACATCGTGCTAAACTTACGGAAACCATATAAAGTCATCAAATCAAACCGAATCCAAATCCCATGAGTTTGTAGCCTGCATTGCCTAATTACAACCTTTACAAAAATTAAGTAAACATACTTAAAGTCTTTAAGATGTCTTGGATTCACCTCCTTACCTCATTATCAGCCCCAAAAGTTTCTAAATTCTCTGCATTGATGAAAGACAATGTGCATAAACTAATAAAGCTTAGTGAGTGCTTTAGCACAAAAAAACAATCATCAATGCATTAATCCAAAATAAAACATATATTTAGCTTTTCAAACCATTACACAAATCAAAATTTAATGCTTAATAAAAGCCCAT
Source organism: Hibiscus trionum (assembly GCA_030270665.1). Lineage (NCBI taxonomy): Eukaryota > Viridiplantae > Streptophyta > Magnoliopsida > Malvales > Malvaceae > Hibiscus > Hibiscus trionum. The sequence goes on along the minus strand of BSYR01000055.1, from coordinate 11,608,367 downwards.
AACAAAACATACTTTCTAATTTCAAGGCTTAGCAAAATATTAGTATAATGGAATTTAGTTCTAGTGACTCAACATAACTTATAAAATTCATTGGATACACAGATCAAACTTATCAAAATGTTGGCTTAGATTCCCACCCTCATATAATTTCCTTGGTTGTTAAACACTCGTCCTTTATGGTTCCTAATCAACAAATGATCGTAGACAACCCATCATTTTGAACCAAAAACCATAGACATCCATCCTTATGGAGCAAAATTATGATCGATCGATAAGATAACACGTCCTTCAAACATAATTCACAAATTCTTATAGATTATTCATCATATAGCATGCCAAATATATCCAATATTTAGTTCTCAATGTCATAAGCCAATAAATCTATTTAAACACAGTTACTTATTGTTGTTTTTATTATGTAATTCACAAATAAAATTATCAAACTTCTTTGCTCAACAACAACTACTCAAATCATATTAGAAACAAATATTGATACACTTAAGTACTCTCATGCTTAATGAAACATGGCTTATCAAAATATATGGCATAAAAATAGTAAGTTATCATGCTCCTTTTATCATATCAAAATCAAATTTTATTATCACTTTTGGGATGATTCAAAGCGAAACAAAAGCAAAAGTTAGAACGACTTACTTTCGAGTTTAACATAGCTTGTTTGGCTATTATTAAACTCTCACAAATGATTTCAAACCTTGTAAAATAGTTGTTGTGTGTCAAAAGTCCTATCGCAAATAGTGCAAGTGTACACGAGACAAGTAGTAAAGTGATACTTGAAGTATCAGATATCGTCTCCACAGGGACTGGAAATAGCCTTAACCTAGAATTGCGGCACGAGAGAGAGAGAAATAGTTTATATTGATTGTAAAGGGATATTGGAAAACAAGTAATACAAAAGATAAAAGAATCAGGGTTAAGAAATAGGCCGGTATTGATTTTCTCGGTATTGCAGGTGTTGCACTGAAGAGAAACCTCTATTCTATCGTCGTCCCTATCGCAGCAGCACCTGTCACGGCAGAAGTCTGTTGTTGTCGCGGCAACGATCACACAACTATGTACTTCAAGTTTGGCAAGAATCCCTGCTATGAATTGTCCTATCCCTAGGCCCAAGTGTTGTTGATGAAAACTTCTTAGATGATACGTCCCGGCGTGAATCGAAGAGTGAACACCAATGTTGTTGAATTCTTCCTTAGCCACTTAACCTCATACTTATCCCTAAGCCGAGATGGTTTAACCATAAACTAGAAAATGTGTATTTATTTCGTTCGTATGCTTGACTCTCCCGATATCAAACAAATGAATAATCTCACAATGCTCTCCCGATACTCTTGCGAGATATGAAAACCAGAATAAATAAACTTGAAGTTTTTATTACTTTGAACAGAAAATTCCTAAAACAATACAATCCCTGCAACTACTTTACAGAATCAACCCTTAGCCCTAGGGGAAGTTTAGAACATGATGAGAAGGGGGAAAACGACAAGGGTTTTAGGGAAGACGGCTAGGAATGAGATATCCTTCCCTAGGTCGAATTACATGCCTTTATATAGGCCTTGGGTCCAAGTTTTCTAATAAGGCAATAATACAAGTTTAAACTAAAGTACAACTCTATTAAAGATTAAATCTTCTGAGTATATGCCTTCAATTCGACCTCTTTTCTTGCTTTGGGTTTCTTCCTTGAACTTTGGGCTTGCCTTCATTCTGCCTCAGGGCTCAGAAAAATATAGGAATGGTCCACGACAGACCGGCTTGAATTCCTCTATCTGTCGAGCTCCACTTCCCTTTTTCCACTTCACCAATGCTGTCGTCATGGCTGCCACGGTAGTGGCCACGGCAGCGTTTACTCCTTGACTCCAGTCCTGTGATGCAGCTCTACTCCCTTGCTGCCCTGAGTCTGCCATAGTAGATTCCTGCAAAAGTGACCAAAATCAGTAGCAACCGTGCCATTTTATCTAATTGTAATGTATATGCAAAAATCTACCTAAATGCAATGAATTATGCTTGAATGCAGCAGAAATATGGGTTAAGTAAGGGGTAAAATATAGAACTTTTGCACACTCAACACACCCCCAAACTCAAGTTCTTGCTTACCCTCAAGCAAATATGACCTAACTAAAAATAAAAACTTTTTGGTTTGGCTTAATTCAGTGAACTCTTCATTACCTACCACACATTCCCTATCAAGAGCAACACCTTGTCGGGTGTTTCTGGAATTATTCAGAACCATGCTATAGTTCTTGTGCAGTGTGTGCGGGCTTTGTGGCCAAATATGAGTTTAGACTTTTTGGAGCAACCAGAATAGTTACTTAACTTACTTGAGTTTAAATTCAAAATTAATTCTTTTAACTAGAGCAATTCTTTTAGGCACCTCTAGTTTGATTTCCTAGAGCCAGTGTTAGGCACTTCTAGTTTAATTTCCTAGAGCCAGTGTTAGACACCTCTAGGAGTAAGACTGAATCTAACTCAAGTGGCTAAGCTTCCTATTCTAAGTTTGCTAACAAAGTCTTAACAGCATATAAGTCACAAAAAGGTGTTGTACAGTTCAGAATTATAGCAAGGCTCTAAACAGCTCCTAAATTTTCCTAAAGGCACTGTCACGACAGAGTATGTCGCGGCAGGTAAGTTTAGTTCAAAGACTTAAGCCAAATTTTTTCATTTTTTCATTTTTTGACACAAAAATAAACTTAAAAATAACTAAAAATTAGACATGACTAACAACTTCCTTAAATGGAGGGATGCCACCCCCAAACTCGAGGGTTGCATTGCCCTCAATTCATGACAGATTGAAAAATAAAAACAGAAAAAACAAATACATCACAAAATAAATAAAACAGCAAAACAGCAAAATATAAGAAAGAAACTTAATTTGAGGAGCTGTCATCGCTGCTACTGCTGATCTCGAGCTGCGGCGGGCAGTGACTTTCATGGCTGGGGCTGGCAGATTGTTGGGAGAGGCAGAGACTGTCTTCATCTTTGCTTCCCGAGGTGGCTGGACACGTGTTGGTGAGATGTGTGGGGGCTTGTCCAGAACCTCGACCTCATCGTCGGAGCTGCTGCTGCTGCTGCTGGCAGATCAGCCTTGGCCGGAGGGTCCTTCGACAGTCTCGTTGAGCTTCTTCCTCTTCATCAGAGGGTAGTCCTTGGAGATGTCTCGGGCAACTGATGGCTCAGAATCGGAATCCTGCCATATAGAAGAGTAGGAGAACCCTTCCCAATACTAGGTGTGGAAGCAACAGATGGAGTTTTGGGGCTTGCAGCAGGGGTAGGTGTGGGGTCAGCAAAGAATTGTTCTGGGAAGGAGGGGAATGGCACATGGGTAAAATGTAAATCATTATGAATAAAGTTTACCGTTGCTACCGTGAAATCCCTCATGTAGCCCAACAGCCTGAGCTGTCGCTCCTCCATTCTTTGCAGCATCGAGAGAATTTGGGCGGAGGTGTCTGGTGGAGGTGCAGCTGTCGTCTGCTGTTGTTTTGCTGCTGCAGGTTCTGGGGAACTCGGGTCTGCCGTGGCAGAGGGATTGAATTATGACAGCGGGGTGGCAGCTTTCAATTCCATGAGGCTAAAAATGTATCGTTGCGTCCACCCCTTTCCTTGGACTTTGACATCTTCAGCAATCTCCGGTACATTGTTGCCCCGGCAAATGGTGGTTATGAGGTATGGGAAGACGAGGGGACCCGACGGTCGGAGGGCACACTCATGTATTCCATCCCGTATGTAGCGGCCGACATTTATTTGCCTTTCATTTAAAATGGAATGCACAAGGGCTAACCTCGGTATGTCGACGGTGCTGTTGTGGGAGGATGGCATGATGCACTTCTTTACAAAGTGATTCCACAATTTTTCTTGTGGAGTCAGCTGGGTTCTCTTTACGGTCCATCGGTGTTTAGGGTCAGTGTTCCATTTTGTCCCTTCCTCGGTGACCTCTGTCATGACTGCGTCGTAGTCTGCTGGTGACAGACTATTCACGAATCTTTTGTGGGAGTCATCCTTCTTACTCACATATAATCCGTAGAGAGTGTTGATGTATGCAGGCTCGATGGAGAGTTGTTTAGCTCGAACTGTTACTGTCTTGGTGTCTTTGCTGTCGACGGCAATGTAGAACTCTCTGACAAGTGTGATGTTCATCTCCTCGGGTTGAGCAGCAAATTGCTGCCATTTGAGGGCTTGGATTTTCTTTGCTATGAAGTTCTCGAGCCCTAGATCTCCCGTGGGTTCTGTGTAGATAAACCCTCGTTCCTCCCACATGTCCCTCTTCTAGAAGGAGCTGTAGTATCTCGAGGCAGAGTCGGTGGAGGCGCAGCGGTCTGGAATGGCGTTATGGCTTGAGGTGGATATTGCTGCGGCAGAAGTGGAGGCAGCACTGCGGCGGGTTTGTCTGCTAGCCATTTGCAAGGACTGTAGAAAAATGTAAAGAAAATTTTAAGATCTAAAACATAGAAAACAAGTTGAGAGAATGAGGATGAGATGAGAAGTGAATAGTGAGTGGGGATTTATATAGAAGTGTGATTTTCTGCCCCGGCAAATGGTGGTTATGAGGTATGGGAAGACAAGGGGACCCGACGGTCGGAGGGCACACTCATGTATTCCATCCCGTATGTAGCGGCCGACATTTATTTGCCTTTCATTTAAAATGGAATGCACAAGGGCTAACCTCGGTATGTCGACGGTGCTGTTGTGGGAGGATGGCATGATGCACTTCTTTACAAAGTGATTCCACAATTTTTCTTGTGGAGTCAGCTGGGTTCTCTTTACGGTCCATCGGTGTTTAGGGTCAGTGTTCCATTTTGTCCCTTCCTCGGTGACCTCTGTCATGACTGCGTCGTAGTCTGCTGGTGACAGACTATTCACGAATCTTTTGTGGGAGTCATCCTTCTTACTCACATATAATCCGTAGAGAGTGTTGATGTATGCAGGCTCGATGGAGAGTTGTTTAGCTCGAACTGTTACTGTCTTGGTGTCTTTGCTGTCGACGGCAATGTAGAACTCTCTGACAAGTGTGATGTTCATCTCCTCGGGTTGAGCAGCAAATTGCTGCCATTTGAGGGCTTGGATTTTCTTTGCTATGAAGTTCTCGAGCCCTAGATCTCCCGTGGGTTCTGTGTAGATAAACCCTCGTTCCTCCCACATGTCCCTCTTCTAGAAGGAGCTGTAGTATCTCGAGGCAGAGTCGGTGGAGGCGCAGCGGTCTGGAATGGCGTTATGGCTTGAGGTGGATATTGCTGCGGCAGAAGTGGAGGCAGCACTGCGGCGGGTTTGTCTGCTAGCCATTTGCAAGGACTGTAGAAAAATGTAAAGAAAATTTTAAGATCTAAAACATAGAAAACAAGTTGAGAGAATGAGGATGAGATGAGAAGTGAATAGTGAGTGGGGATTTATATAGAAGTGTGATTTTCTGCCCGTTGGAGCTGTAACAGCAGGCACGAATAACAGGGCCAGCTGTTACGTGATTTTTGACACGTCTGTCACGCGTTTCCATGTCTACTACGCATCTGTTACGTGTTTTCGTGTCTGTCGCGACAACTCCGTGACAGGCTGTCTTCTCCACCTCTGTCACGACAGCTTATGACAGGCTATGACTACAGACTCATCCGTTGGGCTTTTTGGGCTGTTGTGAATGTGGTGGGCTGGTTCATTCCTTCTCTTTGCTTTGCTTCCTTTGTTTCCTAAAAATAATTAAATAAATAAATTAAATTAAAATCTTAGTTCCTAAAATAAAAGAAATAAATCTTAATTCCTAAAAAATAAAAATAATAAATAAGTAAAATGAAAATTAAGTTAAATTAGGGATGCCTTGAGGGGCATCTCCTAAAGTAACTACTTCCTGCATCCTTGGGGCTTCAGTCCCCTGATAATGCTTGAGTCTCTGTCCATTGACCTTGAACTGGTGTCCATCCTTTAGTGATTTGATTGTAATGGCACCATGAGGGAAAACATGGACAACTTGGAAAGGACCGGACCATCTAGATTTAAGCTTTCCTGGAAAAAGCTTTAATCTAGAATTGAACAACAACACCTGCTACCCTAGGAAAAACTGTCGTGGCAGCAGCTTCCTGTCGTGCCATCTTTTGGTTTTGTCCTTGTAGATCTTGGCATTGTCATATGCCATTGCTCGAATTTCTTCAATTTCATTCAAGTCCAGTAGCCTCTTTTGTCCTACCTTATCCCAGTCCATATTTATTGCTTTGATAGCCCAGTAAGCTTTTTGTTCTATCTCAACAGGTAAATGACATGTTTTCTCGTAGATGAGTCTATAGGGTGACATTCCCAATGGTGTTTTGAACGTTGTTCTATAGGCCCATAGTGCATCATTGAGATGTAGAGACCAATCCTTTCGAGTGGGTTTAACCATTTTCTCAAGTATATTCTTTACTTCTATGTTGGATATCTCGACCTGCCCATTGGCTTGAGGGTGATATGTTGTTGCAATCTGGTGCTTTACTCTGTATTTTCTCAAGGAAGCAGCAATTACCCTGTTATCGAAGTGTCTCCCCTCATCACTAATTATCGCCCTTGGGACGCCAAATCTGGAGAAAATATTCTTGTGAAAAAAATCTTTGAACAGTCTTGGCATCATTCTTTTGAGTGGCGATCGCTTCTACCCACTTGGAAACATAATCCACTGCCAGTAGGATGTAAAGATTCCCACAAGATGCTGGGAATGGTCCCATGAAGTCGATTCCCCAAACATCGAAGATTTCGACCTCTAATATGTTCTGTAGTGGCATCTCATGCCTTCTCGATATGTTCCCATTCCTTTGGCATTTGTCACAGCCCTTGTAAAAGGCTTGTGCATCCTTGAAAAATGTGGGCCAATAGAGACTGGATTCCAGAATCTTGGCAGCGGTTTTGTTTCCACCTAAGTGACCTCCATATGGGGAAGCATGACAGTGGTGAAGGACAGCTTCCTGTTCATCCTGTAGCACGCATCTTCTGATAATCTGATCTGCACAGTGTTTGAAAAGAAGAGGTTCGTCCCAATAATAATGTTTTGCATCATTTTGGAACCTCTTCCTTGCTTGGTAATTAAGTTCAGGTGGTAGTACCCCACTAACAATGTAATTAACAAAATCAACGTACCAAGGGGTTTCAAAAAGCTTACCTGCCGCCATGGCTGTCGCGGCAGTGCTGGTGGCAGCAAACAACTGCTCATCTGGGAAGGTCTCCAATATGTTGGTCCTACCTGTAGATTGACTCCTTCCCATCTCCAGCCTCGACAAGTGGTATGCCGCTTGGTTCTCTGTTCCCTTCTTATCCTTGATATCAATGTCAAATTCTTGCAGCGGCAGAATCCAACGTACCAATCTCGGTTTTGCATCCTTTTTTGTAAACAGATACTTCAGTGCTGAATGGTCTGTATGGACCACCGCTTTTGTTCCAAGTATGTACGGGCAGAACTTGTCGATTGAGAACACCACTGCTAACAGTTCCTTCTCTGTTGTGGTGTAGTTCACTTGGGCATCATTCAGGGTTTTGCTGGCATAGTAACTCACATGGAAGAGCTTATCCTTCCTCTGCCCTAGTGCTGCCTCGACAGCATAGTCACTAGCATCACACATTATCTCGAATGGCAAACTCCAGTCTGGTGGTTGTACGATCGGGGCTGTTACCAGCTTCTCCTTCAGAATTCTAAATGCCTCAGTACATTCAGTATTAAAGTCAAAAGGACGATTCTGCTCCAATAGGTGGCATAGGGGTTTAGTAATCTTCAAGAAATTTGCAATAAATCGTCGATAAAACCCAGCATGCCCTAAGAAACTTCGAATCCCCTTGACTGTGGTGGGTGGCGGCAGCTTTTCAATGACTTCTATTTTGGTTCTGTCCACCTCTATGCCGCGGCAGCTCACTTTGTGGCCTAGTACTATCCCTTCATCCACCATGAAGTGGCATTTTTCACAGTTCAAGACCAAGTTCGCCTCTTCTCATCTTTCAAGCACCTTCTGTAAGTTGCCTAAACAACCTTCAAAACTGTCTTCAAAGACGGAAAAGTCGTCCATGAAAATTTCTAGGAAATCCTCCACCATGTCGGAGAATATGGCCATCATGCACCTTTGGAAGGTTGCTGGTGCATTGCATAGTCCAAATGGCATTCTTCGAAAAGCATAGGTGTCGTACGGGCAAGTGAAAGTAGTTTTCTCCTGATCCTCCGATGCAATTGCTATCTGATTGAAACCTGAATAACCATCAAGAAAACAATAGTAAGGTTTCCCCGCTAATCTATCAAGCATTTGATCAATAAAAGATAGGGGAAATGGTCCTTCCCGGTAGCTTTGTTAAGCTTCCGGTAATCCATACAAACCCTCCAACCGGTCACAGTCCTGGTTGGGATTAGCTCGTTTTCTTCGTTGGTTACCACGGTTATTCCTCCCTTTTTAGGTACGCACTGCACCGGGCTCACCAACTTACTATCCGAGATGGCATAAATGATTCCGGTGTCAAGCCATTTGATAATCTCTTTTCTCACCACTTCCCGCATAGCCTTGTTTAAACGTCTCTGGGCATCAATAGTCGGCTTATGACCATCTTCCAAGAGAATCTTGTGCATACATAATGCTGGACTGATGCCTTGGATATCAGCTATCGTCCATCCAATGGCCTTCTTATGCTGTTGTAGCATTCTGATTAGCTATTGCTCATGTTTCTGCATTAACTTGGAAGAGATAATTACGGCAACGTATCTTTTAAACCAAGAAAGACGTATTTAAGCTGCCCTGGCAGGGGCTTAAGATCTAAAACATGTGGCTTTTCAATTGAAGGCTTCTGGATTATGTGTTCATTCGAGGTATAATTTAGGGGCTCGAAGAACTTACCTAGACGACTGCCTATCCAATTTACCTCCTCATGACCTTCAGTGTCAGATATTTCTGAAATGGAGGAGTCACTGTCGTCGTTGCTGACGTGACAGTCTTCCAGATGACTGCTATGGAAATGACCAAACTTTATGTCATGGCAGCTCGACCTGATGCAGGGTTGGTCAAGGATTACTTCAGCGATGGCCTTGCATTCTTCTTCTACATCGGCATGTTTAATTACTTGGAGAACATTGAGTTTGATTTCTTGATCATTCACTCTCATGGTAAGTTCTCCTTTTTCCACATCGATCAGAGTTCTGCCTGTGGCTAGGAAGGGTCACCCTAGGATGATCGGTGCGTTTTCATCTGCTTCACAATCTAAAACAAGAAAGTCAGCAGGAAAAATGAATTTATCCACTCTTGCCAGAATATCTTCGATCTTCCCTTCTGGTTGTACGTAAGAGCGGTCTGCCAGCTGCAGCATGACTGTCGTGGGTCGTGCTCGTCCAATACCTAATTTCTAAAACACATATTTGGGCATTAGATTTATGCTAGCACCAAGATCACAAAGTGCCTTACCCACAAATTTGTCGCCAATTATGCACGGTATGATGAAGCTCCCAGGATCCTTCTTCTTCTAGGGTGGATGCCTGTGCAAAATAGTCATGCATCCCTTTGTCATTTTTACCGTTTCGAATTCCCCAAGTCTAGACCTTTTTGACATGGCGTCCTTGAGAAATTTCGCATAGCTGGGCATCTTCTTGAAGGCCTCTAACAGCGGTATATTAATGTGCACCTGCTTAAAAATATCATAAGTCTTTTTGAGCTGGTACTCCTGTTTCTGTTTTTGTAACCACTGTGGAAAAGGAGGTGGAGGACGGTAATCTTCAAGGCGTCCTTCACATGGTATTCGGATCTGAGGAGGTTTAGGTTCTTCAGCATCCTCTATATGCTCCTCTGTCCCTTCTATTGTCGCGACAGGTGTGTCGGCAGCAGGTTGTTCTTCTTCTGTCGGGGCAGTGTTCACGGCAGGTGTATCTAAGGTCGGTTCCTTACTTGGTATGCTCTTCACCTCCGGCCCTTGTAACTGTTTCCCACTCCTTGTTGTGATTTCTTTACACTGCTCATGTGTGGGTTTTCTAGTGACCTCAGTATCACTAGGGAATCCTCCGTTTTGCCTTGGCTTGATATGCTGGGAAACCTGGCCCATCTGTGTCTCCAGGGATTTCAGGGTAGCCTCATGGTTTGTCATCCTCATCTCTGTCTTGTCCATGAATGACTCAGTTTTCTTGACAAAGTGATCCATGTTCGCCATGTAAGCTCTTGTCTGTGACATGAATGTGGTCAACGTCTGCTCCAGTAAACTAGGTGCGGCTACCTGCTGTTGTTGCGGCTGTTGCTGTGGCTGCTGTCGCGACAGGATTCTGGGTGCCACTTGGTTTTGGTTGTTCTGCATTGGAGGATTCAGTGCATTGTTCGGACTGCTCCAGGAAAATTTAGGATCGTTCCTCCAGTTGGGATTGTAAATGTTGGAATCATAGTTTCTTGGCTTGTTATAATTTCCAACATGCATCCCTTCTTCTAACTGTAATGGACAGTCTTCCGAACTGTGGTTCCCACTGCAAGTCTCACATACCTATTCTACAGAATATATGGGTTTGGAATCTTTCCGCTGCAGATTTTCCACCGCCTTTGTGAGGTAAGCAACATGTGATTTCAGGGAATTGTCAGCTTTATAATCCTTTACAGTTATCCCTCATTTACCTCTCCTTGCTGTAGGGAATTACTCGTCATTCTTTGCTAGGTTTTTCAACACTACCATTGCCTCGTCTGGATCTTTATCCAATAATAGCCCATTTGCTGCTGAATCTATTCTCATACGAGTGTGTGTATTGGCAGCATTGTAGAATTTAACGACCTGATTCCACACGGGGAATCCATGCATCGGGCAGTTCCTTAGAAGAGTTGTAAATCTGTCTCATGCCTCGTGCATTGGTTCGTCATCTTCCTATTGAAAAGTAGCAATTTCGTTACGCAGTCTCTCAGATAAATGAGAAGGATTAAAACGAGTTAAGAATTCACGAGAGAGATCTGCCCAAGTTCGTATTGAACCCGGCGTTAGTTTATTCCACCCAGTTTTAGCTCTGTCTCTCAGTGAATGAGGAAATAACCGGAGCCTCAGTACTTCCGGATTTATTCCTGGCAATCTAAACGATCCACAGATTTCTTGGAACATTTTCATATGTTCTCGGGCATCATCTGTTGTAGCACCACTAAACTGGCCTGCGGAATTTATCATGCTGAACATAACAGGTTTCAGCTCGAAGTTCTCAGCTTTCACGTCTGGCGAGATGGTCTCCAGTTCAACATGGTCATTGATCATGTAATCGCGGCAGGACTGCCGTGCGGCAGCAGCGGCGGCAGGCCTTCCATTCCGGGCATCCTGGGGAGGATCTCCAATAACCCCTTGGTTATCATCTACCTCGTTGTTCTGCATTACTTCTAGCTATTCCTCAAGATAATCATTTTTTGCTATCAAGAGGCGAACTCGGTTCCTGAGGTTACACGTGCGTTCGATTTTAGGGTCTAGTTCGTACTCAGGTTCTTTACCTCGTCTAGATCTGCGCATAAGCAAACGGAAAACCTTGTGAAAAGCACAGGGTAAATAATACCAATAAAAACAGAAAAACTAAAAAGAAAAAGTGCAGTAAAAGTAAGGATAAAGATATGTTGCCAGTCCCCGGCAACGGCGCCAAAAACTTGTTGCGTGTCAAAAGTCCTATCGCAAATAGTGCAAGTGTACACGAAGCAAGTAGTAAAGTGATACTTGGAGTATCGGATATCGTCTCCAAGGGGACTGGAAATATCCTTAACCTAGAATTGCTGCACGAGAGAGAGAAATAGTTTATATTGATTGTAAAGGGATATTGGAAAACAAGTAATACAAAAGATAAAAGATTCAGGGTTAAGAAATATGTCGGTATTGATTTGCTCGGTATTGCATGTGTTGCACTGAAGAGAAACTTTTGTTCTATCGTCGTCCCTGTCGCGGCAGCACCTGTCACGGCAGAAGTCTGTTGTTGTCGCGGCAGGGATCACACAACTCTGTACTTTAAGTTTGGCAAGAATCCCTGCTATGACTTGTCCTATCCCTAGGCCCAAGTGTTGTTGATGAAAACTTCTTAGATGATACCTCCCGGCGTGAATCGAAGATTGAACACCAATGTTGTTGAATTCTTCCTTAGCCACTTAACCTCGTACTTATCCCTAAGCCGAGATGGTTTAACCATAAACTGGAAAACGTGTATTTATTCCGTTTGTATGCTTGACTCTCTCGATATCAAACAAATGAATAATCTCACAATGCTCTCCCGATACTCTTGCGATATATGAAAACCAGAATAAATAAACTTGAAGTTTTTATTGCCTTGAAAAGAAAATTCCTAAAACAATACAATCCTTGCAACTACTTTACAGAATCAACCCTTAGCCCTATGGGAAGTGTTGAGATTTAGGGGGCTCGATTCGATCAACCGTTCTTGCTCGCCAAGTGTGGAGAAGTGGGATAATTGGGTGTTTTAGTGGGAGGTGAAAAATTGGCAATTTGACACAAGGATTTATAGTGGTTCAACCTTCTAACCAAGGTCTACATCCACTACCTTAGCTCCCCACTAAGGATTTCCAACAAATTCACTAAGAATTTCGTCCCCTTTTCTCGGATTAGGAGGAAACCGTTACAACCCTCAAAGCTTTCTACCCAAAGCTTGAAGGAACACTCTCTTTACAAAGAAAGACTTAGCAAACTAGAAATCCCTCTAAAAGGTGTTTGTTTGCACAATTAAGCTCTCACCCAAATCCTAAAACACTTGAGCAAATTTGACAATTTTGGCTCACTAGTGTTTGTCTATACAAGAATTGACAAATAAAGCACTAAGACAATTTCTTGATCATTTGATGTTTGACAATATGAGCATTAGCCTTCTCTTGATGCTTGGAGGTCCCTTTTATACTCCCAAATGAGTTTGTAGCCGTTACTAGCCGTTGGGGATGAATTGGAGCCGTTGAGGACTTTAATTCCCTTCATAAATGCTGTTCTGCAGCTAACGGTATCGATACGCGTGGAACGGTATCGATACGGCCTTCATATGAACTAGCCGTTGGGCTCTTGCCAGCCTGGGCGTATCGATACGCTTGAGGGCGTATCGGTACCCTTTGACATTTAAATGGCCGTTGGGAAATAGCCGTTGGGGTAGTTAAAATGGGATCGGTACGCTGACGTGGCGTATCGAAACGACCCCACTCCGTATCGATACACTAAACCCTCGTATCGATACGGGTTTTGACAGTGGCCAAACTGGGGCAAAATGGTATCGGTACGGGTACAACCGTATCGATACTGGTGCTTTGAAACCACGAGTTTGGCTATTTAAAACATGAAAAATCTTTGTCAAAAACCTCTTAAAATACCTCAAACATAATTTCAAGTAGTTTGGACTTTAAAACCAAGTTTTAAATTCTTTCAAATTTGTCCAAAACATTTTTCAATTATTATATCAAAACATTAGTTCTACAATCTCCCCCTTTTTGATATAATAAAACTAACTTGAAAAATTGTTTGGGATTCTCCCCCTTTAACTTTAAAAAAGTGAATAAGAGATTAAAGATGTGAAATCAAATTAAGCTCCCCCTTATTCATTTGAAAATTCAATTTTTCAAACCATTTCTCCCCCTTTTTGTTATATCAAAAAGAATTTAAAACATTAAGTTTCAAAATAACAATAGAGGTAAAAACCTTGACACAAATAGGAATTTGGTTTAAAAATGGCTCCCCCTTACTCAAAGCATCATCAAAAGTGTTAGTCCATCATATATGATCATCTAGTTGAATGAAATAAAAATAAAACAAATAGACACTAAAGCAACTAGATTTTTACCACACTTGAACTCAAGGTAGGATGTGAAGCCTTCCTTCTTCAAGTGTTCTTCCTTGTGTGCATGGAGCTCCCCCTTAATGTTTGACTTGTTGAACATCTCCATCACACCTAGCAAAAGACAATCAAGTAATTTTTGGTATCCAAATTGCTTTGGATCCATGAACGTTAGAAGCACAAATTTTTGACCCCTTAGGAATCCATTTTTCAATGTCATCCTTTTTAATTGAAGTGGTTAGTCCTTTTGGGACCCAAACACTTCTAAAACATTTTCCATTCACAAATCTAGGGGCACTAGATTGTCTTACATAAAAGTTTGATTTTCCAAAACTATTTTTCTTTTCAAGTTCATTGGAAATCAAATCTTTTTCTTTTTGAACTTTGAGAAGCAAATTTTGTAAATCAAAACATTTTTGTTCAAAATCTTTTAATCTTGCTTCAAGTTCAAGATTTGTTTTGGAAAGCAAATCATTTTCAATTTTTATTTTTGAAATCAACTTTTTGTTTTTAGAAAATGATGCCTTGAATTCCAAAAGCAAATCATCATAGGCATCTTGTAACTCATCAAATGTATAAGAATTTGAAATAGATGAGTTAGAAGTTACCTCCCCCTCATTGAGGGCCATCAAGCATAGGTGGGCTACTTCATCATCGGTGGAGTCTTCATCACTCCATGTGGCCACATATGCTTGTTTTGAAGATGATCCCTTCTTTTTGGATTTGTGGGAGTCCTTCATCTTCTTCATCGATTCATGCTTGGATTTTTCCATTTTGCTCTTCATGAACCGGGCGAACTTGTTGAAGAGATAGGCCATCTCTTCGTCTTCACTATCCTCCTCACTTGAATCTACATGATGACATGTGGAGGATTTGAGAGCCATGGCACTTGCATTGATGCCAAGCCCTTTGATCTTCTTCTCTCCCATAGCTCTAATTTCTTCCCTTTTCTTCTCCTCTTCCTTGTTCTTCTTCATGATTTGATGAGTGAGAAGAGACCCCATAAGTTCATCAAGCTTCAAAGTCTTCAAATTTTTGGCTTCGATGATGGCGGTCCTCTTTGAGTCCCAAGACTCGGGAAGTGAGTAGATGAGCTTTCGGACAAGTTTCTCCTCCGGAACGGCTTCTCCATAGCCCTTGAGACCATTTGTGATTGTGGAGAACCTATCAAACATCTTCTCAATGTTCTCTTCCGGATCCATCTTGAAGTTCTCATACTCTAAGGTTAGGAGCCCAATCTTGGTCTCCTTGACTTCATCGGTCCCCTCGTATGTGACTTCAAGCTTGTCCCATACCTCCTTGGCACTCTCACAAGAAGACATCTTCTCATAGATGGTTGGGCCAAATGCACAAAAGAGCATGTGCAAGGCTTTACAATTAAGCTCCATCTTCTTGCGATCGTCGGCACTCCATTCCGCTTTGCTTCCTTGAGGCACGAACGGACCATCTTCAACTATGTCCCATAGCTTGTAATCTCTTGACTTCAAGAAGTATTTCATCTTTATCTTCCAATGGGCATAGTGATTTCCGTCGAAGAAGGGCGGTTTGTCGATGGATTGCGCCATTTTGAGCCGGTTGAAGAACTAGTGATCGAGCTTGCCGGATCTCCTCAATAGGATGTTAATCCTCTTCGATTGAGCCAATCTCTGATACCAATTGTTGAGATTTAGGGGGCTCGATTCGATCAACCGTTCTTGCTCGCCAAGTGTGGAGAAGTGGGATAATTGGGTGTTTTAGTGGGAGGTGAAAAATTGGCAATTTGACACAAGGATTTATAGTGGTTCAACCTTCTAACCAAGGTCTACATCCACTACCTTAGCTCCCCACTAAGGATTTCCAACAAATTCACTAAGAATTTCGTCCCCTTTTCTCGAATTAGGAGGAAACCGTTACAACCCTCAAAGCTTTCTACCCAAAGCTTGAAGGAACACTCTCTTTACAAAAAAAGACTTGGCAAACTAGAAATCCCTCTAAAAGGTGTTTGTTTGCACAATTAAGCTCTCACCCAAATCCTAAAACACTTGAGCAAATTTGACAATTTTGGCTCACTAGTGTTTGTCTATACAAGAATTGACAAATAAAGCACTAAGACAATTTCTTGATCATTTGATGTTTGACAATATGAGCATTAGCCTTCTCTTGATGCTTGGAGGTCCCTTTTATACTCCCAAATGAGTTTGTAGCCGTTACTAGCCATTGGGGATGAATTGGAGCCGTTGAGGACTTTAATTCCCTTCATAAATGTTGTTCTGCAGCTAACGGTATCGATACGCGTGGAACGGTATCGATACGGCCTTCATATGAACTAGCCGTTGGGCTCTTGCCAGCCTGGGCGTATCGATACGCTTGAGGGCGTATCGGTACCCTTTGACATTTAAATGGCCGTTGGGAAATAGCCGTTGGGGTAGTTAAAATGGGATCGGTACTCTGACGTGGCGTATCGAAACGACCCCACTCCGTATCAATACACTAAACCCTCGTATCGATACGGGTTTTGACAGTGGCCAAACTGGGGCACAATGGTATCGGTACGGGTACAACCGTATCGATACTGGTGCTTTGAAATCACGAGTTTGGCTATTTAAAACATGAAAAATCTTTGTCAAAAACCTCTTAAAATACCTCAAACATAATTTCAAGTAGTTTGGACTTTAAAACCAAGTTTTAAATTCTTTCAAATTTGTCCAAAACATTTTTCAATTATTATATCAAAACATTAGTTCTACAGGAAGTTTAGAACATGATAAGAAGGGGGAAAACGTTAAGGGTTTTGGGGAAGACGGCTAGGAATGAGATATTCTTCCCTAGGTCGAATTACATGCCTTTATATAGGCCTTGGGTCCAAGTTTTCTAATAAGGCAAGAATACAAGTTTAAACTAAAGTACAACTCTATTAAAGATTAAATCTTCTGAGTAGATGCCTTTAATTTGTCCTCTTTTCTTGCTTTGGGTTTCTTCCTTGAACTTTGGGCTTTGCCTTCATTCTGCCTCATGGCTCGGAAAAATATAGGAGTGGTCCACGACAGACCGGCTTGAATTTCTCTATCTGTCGAGCTTCACTTCCCTTTTTCCACTTCACCAATGTTGTCGTCATGGCTGCCACGGCAGTGGCCACGGCAGCGTTTACTCCTTGACTCCAGTCCTGTGATGCAGCTCTGCTCCCTTGCTGCCCTGAGTCTGCCATAGCAGATTCCTGCAAGGGTGACCAAAATCAGTAGCAATTGTGCCATTTTATCTAATTGTGATGTATATGCAAAAATCTACCTAAATGCAATGAATTATGCTTGAATGCAGCAGAAATATGGGTTAAGTAAGGGGTAAAATATAGAACTTTTGCACACTCAACAATAGCAATGCGTAGGTTCGCACTCACCCACTTGCTTTCACTCTAACGTCGAAAGTTTCACCAAACGAACATCAATCTTCCGAAATTGGTTCCAAAGCGTCGACAACTCGTTAACAACATAGTTCTTCATCAAAATCAATCTCAAAATTCCAATAACTTCACAAATAACTAATCATTAACTCAAATATCCCTTAAACACCGAAAATCCATCCAAATGATGAACTCATTAATCCAGACTCCAAATCAACATTAAAACCTCCAATTCTAATTCAAACCAACTCTAAACCTCTCATATTTGTCTCCCAAAGACCCCTAATGAGTTTTAAAGTCTACTAGGGTGATTATGAGCCTATTTCTATCAATTTCACACATCATTAACATCAACTTCTCTTTAAAGGTCGCTCAAGGATCTTTAGCCTAAAACACCCAACATGCATCGAACTATCATGCAAAGCAATCATCTTTATGAGAGATATAAAGCACTTCAAAGTTTGAAATGAAGTACCTTGCACAAAACACCAGAAACCCCTCTTTAAGCAAGCTTTATTTACTCATTTCCTTTCCTTTTGGTGTGGGATGGTTCTCCAACCTATTTTACTAGTTCAAATAAGTGCAAGAACAATTCATTACACTTCTATATGACTAGAATAAAGATTTAAATGAATTACAATATGAAAAGGACCTAAATCACTCCCAAATCTTAAACCTTCCAAAAACCCATTTTCTAACTTGCCACCTTTTAAAGGATTTTGATATATTTAAGAAGCTCTTGAGATGGAGATTAACATGCTTGAAACTTGAATTTTGAATGGAATGAATGAGTAACAAATATGGGATTTTTAAGTAAGGGAAAGAAAACATTACTCTTCTAAGAGGAAAAGTGAAGGAAAGATGGAAAAGAGTGAGTTATGAGGGTAATGCAATATTGTCCCCCAACCCACATGTCCAAACAAAAGAATTCAGCTTTACTTTAAATTTTGGGTAAATTACCACATAAATCCTTCAATTTTTACATTCTCAAAAAGTAGTCTCGAGCCCATTAAGCTTAATGACCCATAATAAGCCCAACATGATCCTTGTTTGGCCCAACAACTCCATTTATTCTTATTAAATTACCAAGACCACGGTTCGAGTTAACGCTAACCCATCGACTTGAAAATTGGGTTATTACAGTATCAATACAATACATATCATAACTATCTCTCCTCCTCGCCATGAACGAAGCCCGTAAAATATACACAACAATCTTCCTCCTCGTCAAGACCGAATTCTAATAACTCATACCCAAGCTCTATGAACTCTATGGCATGTCTGTTGCATCTGAGACTCAACTAAACACCAAGGGCAGCATTTCAATCATATATCTCATTAGCCTTTTCCTTTACTTTCACTAAAAGATATACATATATTCAAAACATCATTCATATCACATTTAGGATAATGGCTTAATCATATCATCTTTCATGTTATTCATTTAGCCTTTTAGACATAACAACATACATTAGAATATATTCAAAACATAACACTTCATTGTCACTTAAATACTAACACTTCCTTGTCACTTAAATACTAACACTTCCTTGTCACTTAAATACCAATGCTCATCTTTTATAACATCGACAAGGCAATTAGTTTCCTTGTCAGCGATGACGTCAGCATTGACCCGTTGACCGTTGACTTTTTCAGAAAAGGCTATTTTATGTTTTTTGACGTCCTGATTCCGTTTCTGTTGCCCGTTTTCCCAAATTTGAACCCGAAAGACCGTTTTGACCACTTTTGTCCGTTTATGCTTAGTATTTAAAGATTTGAATATAGTGAAATTAATTGGAATTGTTTTTATTTGCAGACGACATTGACTCGGATACTGAGATCCTTCATCCTCCTCCACCTGGATGACCTTCTGTTGCTCAGACATCGAGATCCGCTCGTGAGTTTAATTAATAATATATTCGATATTTATATATTATCAGTGTCTTGGCATAGTAGTAGTATCTTTGATGGTGTAGTTAATTGTTATAGGAGCTGACTCTGACCGACCTAGAGATAGAGCTGAGCGTGGGAGACGTCACCGTCGACGTTGAGTGTTAGCTACCTTAGGTGTGTTCTCTTCTGTGCTGTCTGTTTACAGTGCTCAGTACGTAAATGTGTTGATGGGCTTAAATGTATACATGATGTGGTCTGATGATGTATGATAATAATATTCTATTGATATGTGATATTTGACTTATTCGGCATTCTGTTACATTATGCAATATTTATATATGTTATCATATTCGGATTATTGTATATCAGATTATATGATTATGCATTTCTGTTGATAAACAATGCATTCAGATTCAGAACTCGGATTTAATGTCATCTCATTATGGTTTGGATTCTGTATGGGGAAGTTTAGTAGCTTCATCCTTCGGGTTGATGTCTACTTCGGATAAGTGGTTTCGCCCTACGGGCTGGATTCCACTTCGGATGGTGACGAGGTTGAGATTGGTTCTGGGGAACCTTACTCTTCGGGTGGTGATGTAGTTGGGTGCATGTCATACTGTGTTGCATATTCATTCATACATGTTTATGTGTTTGAATTGATTCTTGATGGAAAATTGTATTCTAATAATGTATGGTTGACTCTGTTGATATGATGATTTTGTTAGTTCTGTTTGCACTGTAGAGACACACTGAGCATTTTCGTTGACTCCCCCTTAGTTTCTATTTCAGATACTCAGGTCTAGGCTACGGTACTTGGAGGACCTCATTTTTCAGCTTTATTTGTTATTATCAGTATGATACTTGGAACTATTTATATTATGTGCTTTATCAGATTGTATTTAATTTTCGGATTTCGGACGTTTTATTTGGGTTATCACGTTTTATCACGCATGTACATTTCGAATATTTAATATTTTCAGGAATATTTTATCAATATGTATTATGCGATATTATTATTATCTATTTTGGAATTAAAGTTTTGAATCAGGTTACTTACGTGAGGGACAAGTTTTGAGCTTGACTCCTTATATTCGACCAAGTTCTTTCGAGTCGAGTTTAGGGGGTTACATAAACGGTTTCGATTAACCAAACCACTAAAAAAGATGGTTAATGGTTAACCTATAGGTACTTTATTTTAACTAAGTATGAAATTTGTGTTTAAAATTTCTCTATTTAAGTTTTTTTTTGAAAATTTTAATACAATATTTATCGGAGAGATAGATTTATTATTCTAAAAACCATTAATGAACATTTGAAAAGAAAATCGTAATAGGTTACATGTTAACTTGTAATCTAACCGTTTTTAACGGTTAACCATTTAAAAAATTAACGGCTAACCATTTCTTAACGGTTAATAACGGTTAGGTTACGATTAATAATCGCTATAACGGTTAACCAACCATTTAAGCTAAATGGTACGATTAACCTACCATGAACACCCCTACTTCTATATCATGAGATTTAAAGCTCGAAGCCTCAAAATTTGCTCATTTTTGGCTTAATGTTAAAAAAATATCTCTAACGTTTAATTGAATAGTCATTTTTGTTCATATTTTTTGAAGTATTTTAACCGTAACGTTTCATTTGGAATCATTTTGGTTCTTGCGTTGATGAAAACGGTTAGTCAACTAACGATAAACGTCTTGAGATGACTTGACAGAATGATATGTCAGCCAAAAAATAATTTTATATTTTATATAATTTTATAACATTTCCATGTCAGTGCAATACTATATGAGTTTGTCACATCATTTCAAAGTGTTTATCATTAATTTACTAACAATTTTTACTCATCGTGTTTGATACAAAATGAAACGTTAAAAGTTAAAAAAAAATTCAAATAAAAAAATGGCTCAGTCAAATATTAGGGGTATTTTTGTATTAGGCCCATTTTTGTTGTTCCTAAAAGTGGTAAATTTCTAATTTTGAATGATGCAGGTCTATGAACAACACATTCCTTGGCACCTAATCAGGTAATCAGACGTCTAATTAACAAGATATTGAAAGTTAATTAGAGTTGACCAAAGTAATGCGTGTTAATTAATTATATAATTAATTATTAAGGAATTTCCTTCTGAATGCCTCTGTCTCTTTCAAGTTGGCAACCGCACCCAAAATTGTGGGGTTTACACGTGAGCTGCATGTTTTTCTAATTAAATTCTCTTTTTAGAATAATGTTAAAATAATTAATCAAATTTATTTCAAGTAGGAAAATACTTTAATTTTATAGGAGATTTTGCTTATACATATTAGATATAATGTACTTTTGAATGCTAATTTCAAACTTAAATATCAAAGACAATATTATTTAGAAAAGTAGATTATAAATCATAAAAAACATTAAAAGAACCAATATATTAGTCTAAGAGGTAAGCAATTTGATATCGCTTAAGTATGTTTCAAGTTCGATCCCTTGTGTATGTAAAAACTTTTGCCAAGAAACTCACCCACCAAAATCATGTGTGCGACGTAGGTCGCTCCGAATTAGTCAAGACAAAGCCCCGAAAAACCGAAAGGAAAAGTAAAAAAAGTTTAAAGATACCAAAAATATATATTTATATTATGAGACTTGGCTATAATGAGATTGATCTCATTTAATTGCTATGAGTCCCTTTCAACCTAACAATACATCTAATTTGTCATTTCTACATTTTTTCTACTATCATTTTTCATTTGTACATTACGGACTTGATTGACCTATATATATATATGTGTGGATTATTATCCTATACACTGGCGGTAGAAAATTAAAAATTTCCACAAGCGTCTTAGTTTTAGAGTTTAGGGACTTATTTTAGGGTGTATGATTTAGGTGTATGGATTTAAAATTTAGGGATAGTGGTTGGAATTTAGGGTTTAGTGTTAGAATTTAAGGTTTAAAGGTTAGGGTTTAGTTTTTAGGGTAATATGGTGAGGATTTAGGTTTTAATCTATAAACCTTAAATTTTAACCCTAAATTATAAATTTCAACCACTATCCCTAAATTCAAAACACATAAACCTAAACCCCTAAACCATTCACCCTAAACTAAGTCCATAAACCTTAAAATTAAGGCGTTTGTAGAAACTTTTAATTTCCATCTCTAGTGTATCAAATAATTACTATATATATAGGGTTAAGATCATCTTACACAGTGTAAAACTTTTTTAAGTTATATATATATATATATATATATATATATATATATATTATAATCCATCAATCATAAAAGCAAAGGCCAAAACATGACAAAATTTGGAAGGCTGACTATCTATCATCAATCCACGTGGATGAAAACTAGTGGCCGACAGTGTGAAAATGAGATGAGGAAAAGCACATAACCTAGTCTATCCATTTTCCAAGAAACTTCCCGCGTTTATTTTGTTGCATTAGTTAATCAATTATAACGGCCTCCTCTATCTCTCGATTAAAATAAAGGGCAACAAATATACTAAAAACCACCAAATTATGTATAAATGATTTTTTTACATTTAGTTTTCACATGATACAAAATAATTTCAAAACATTTGAAAAAAATCAAGGATTAATGGACTTTACCCCTAAACTATTCATATTTTCTCAACTTATTCCCTAAAGTATTTTTTGACCTCTTTTGTCTCATAACGTTTTTACCGTTATCTATTTCACCCAAAAAATTAACACCGTTTAAAAAAATTGCTCTAACCAATAAAAGTGCGCCACTTTATTTTTAAATTTTAAAATCAAATAAAAATATTAAAATATTTATTAATTTAATTATATTCTCAGAATACCTAAAATATTTCATCTTCTTCACCTATCGTCTTTTCCCCCAATTTTTCAAAAGCATAATGTTGAAGTTGATTCCATGCACTATTCGACCTCTTTTCCTATATGAGAACTGAGACATATTATTTTTAGATGAATGTATGGTTTGAATTCCCAAAGCAGAAAAACCCCCAAATCAAGCAGAGATGAATTTTTTTATTTTTCACATATGAATTCAAACAACATTTTTTTGATGAAAACTAATTACAGCCAATGAAGTCAATGTTAAACATATAAAAAGGATAGTACAAAGCTTTTCATTTTTTATTGAAGAAGAAGATGATCTTCAGCATTACAGTAGTTGTCCTTTTATAGCAAGAGGATAACAGAATTCCAAATACAATTTACCCTAATGGCCTTACTCTAACAGATTTGATACCAGCCTATGCACAGCTCATTGTGCTAGGTGTCATATTTGTACACCTCATCCAAACGGTTATGCATTGTCCAACAGTCAAATCCTACTTCAAAAGATCATAAAAGAACACACTTTCTGATGAAAACCATTTGGTAGGATATTTGCAACAGCAAAACCATCCATGGAAATCAGTAACAACACAAATCTAATTAATATCCAAAAGAAACCAATCCTAAATCCCCAACTCTTATAACTCAAGAACCATAACCACAATAACAACGATAAGAAACAAAATGGTTCAACTTATCTATCTAGCAATCAAACCCAAATATATAATTACTAGATCTAATTCAAATAAAAGTTAAATGGAGAAAACAAAATCCAATCAAAGAAAAAAATGACGAACAAAAAGAAGGAAAGAGAGAAGAAAGTGTCTTACTTTCCAAGTAAATGCGAAAAAAATAATCGTTATTATTTCAAAATTACAATCAGACTTTGTTATGGATCAACTCGGAATTAGGGTTTGGAGAAGAGGATGAGGGGATGGGGTTTGGGGAAGGGATAGGGGTAATTTTGGTAAAATAAAATTAATTTAATTTAATGAATATTTTAATATATTAAATCGAAAATTAAGAAAAAAATAATTAAGTGGCGTAGCGCGCTCTAATTGATCATGACGAGTTGTTTTTAACGGTTGGAGAAATATAGGTAGCGCAAAAACGTTAAGGGGAAAAAGAGCTCAAAAAATACTTTAGGGGCAAGTTGGGAAAACATGTATAGTTTAGGGGAAGTGCATTAAGCCAAAAATTAATGACAATCTTATACCTAATCAAAAGTTTAATAGCTATTTTATAACTTTTTAATAAACAATTTATTTTTACATAATTTAGTGACATCTAATATACTTTAAAATTGAAATTAATGAGTGGTCCCAGTGAAGATGAAGATAATGTTCATCTTAAAAGATTCGGGTTGAATCAACTTTGTATGCTAGGTGTATGCATTATAATTAAAATGTTAAAGAGAAAATATGAACCTATACTAGATTGTAATCATGTTAATACTATTTAAAATAATATACATTAAAATTGAAACTTTCTAACCTCCACTTCCAAATAATATAAAAAAATCCAATCACGTTACTACCCTTGAGGTGGAACGAAATTTTGTTTTATATTTTGGCTGTGTATTTAAACCTACACCTGCTAGTACTACTCACCTTGTTCTCATTTCTCAACCTTCTTCTACTGCAACAAACATCATTGTTGTTTGAAAACAAAAGACAGGGAAAGAAATGGAAGAGATTAAGTCTAGGTTTGAAAGGATTTGTGTGTTCTGCGGAAGCAGTTCAGGGAAGAAAGCTAGTTATCAAGAAGCCGCTGTCGAGTTAGGCAAGGAGCTGGTAATTCAAATTTACTCTCCTTTTTCATTTCCTGCATAATTTCAATTTCAGAATTCAGACCCTTTATAATCAAATTTTTAAGGTTTTGATTTCTCACTGGTTTCGATAAGGAGCCGTTGCTTTGTTTGCTGAAAAAATATGATTCAATGAATGAATTATTCCATTATTATCCATCTTCTCGATGGTTGATTTTGTTTATTATTTTCTCTTGGAAACCATCAAGGCTTGGACGTGCGCTTATGATTATAGTTGTAGAGATGGATTAGCTGTACAGGCAGAGCAGGTTTAGGGTTTATATGTCTGTTTAGCATGAGAGAGAGAGAGAGACAGCTGTAACCCTACTGTCAGTTGAGCAGCGTTCTTGCATGATCCTTTGTTTTTGTTTCATTTTTTTTAAGAACCCTCTGGAAATGAAATGCTAATACAGTTATAATTCTACTTAAAATATGGAGTAATTAATAACAATGCTTTTTCCCAAGGGAAACAAACGTGCTAGCCTTGATATCATGACTCCATTGAGCCTGTGCTTTGGCATTTCTACAACAATACCTCCATGATTTTTGCTTGTTTGTTTTTTTGAAGGTGGAGAGAAGGATTGATTTGGTGTATGGAGGTGGAAGCGTGGGATTGATGGGTCTTGTTTCTCAGGCAGTTCATGATGGTGGGCGCCACGTTCTAGGGTTTGTTTTTCTTCTTCATGTTTCAAAACACAATAAATCATGATATTAGTGTTTAGTTTTGGGACTTGGAAATGGGTTTTAAGTTCCCCACCATTTTTTTATTAAAAAAAAGAAAAACTAAGTTGTTTTGAATTAATGATTCTGATATACGTTTGATTGGTTGTTGGGTTTTGCAGTGTTATTCCAAAGACCTTGATGCCTAGAGAGGTAAATATTGAGAAGCAATGAATCAAATCTCCATCTTGTCTTACTTGGCAACAAACTTACTGATAGTTTGTCTTAAAAATTTGCAGATTACTGGTGAAACTGTGGGAGAAGTAAGAGCTGTATCTGATATGCATCAAAGAAAAGCCGAAATGGCACGAATGGCCGATGCCTTTATTGCGCTCCCTGGTATGAATGCTACTTTCATTCCGATTTCCGAATGCTCAAACCTTTCTTTACACTTGCATCTAAATTTACGCAATCCCAGGTGGCTATGGCACCCTGGAAGAACTACTTGAAGTTATCACATGGGCTCAGCTCGGAATCCATCGTAAACCTGTAAGAAACATGCTCGCTTTTTCTAATCATTTCTTTGCAAGTAACTGTATAAACTAACTACATGCATAATCGAAATCGGTGCCCCGCACTAAAAAAATTAGGTTTAAAGTTTACGGTTATGGTTTAGGATTAGAGTATAAGAAATTTTTGGTAGGATGTATTTTCTAAGGTTTAAGGCTTAGGATCTAGAATTTGATTTGTAGTGTTTGGGCATAGAAAGGGGCACTGAAAAGGGATATATGATTTTTGTCCTTTCCCCTGTTGGTTGCAAAAATCAAATCAAGGCTAATGATACTTTCTATTACTGAGAATACAATTGAAGTTTGGGATTTGAGGATTCCTCATATTAGACCTCTCTAAAATCCGATTCGGATTAATCAGATACTGATGGTTAAACAAAAAGACACGAAATTTTTTGATTAATTATACATCCCCAAATATTAGGAGAGGTGAAAACATTTGAGAATCAATGCATGTGGTGTTTGAATAGAACTCACATGGAAAGATAGCATAAGATTTGATAACCTAATGATGCTCGTGCTTCATGCTTTTCTGAATTGGTTGGAAGATCTCCATTTGAATGAGAGAAAAGTTGTTATTGAAATATATTTATATTATAAATGTTGGTCAAATGAAGGTGTTGGTAGTGTGTCCTAGGTCGACTAGACAAGCCGTTACTTTTATAATTTGAAACAATATTCTTGTCCAATAATCTAAGAGTAAATGTTCCTTTGTTGCAGGTAGGTCTATTGAATGTTGATGGGTATTACAACTCTTTGTTGTCTTTCATCGACAAGGCTGTGGATGAAGGCTTTATTTCTCCAACATCACGTCGTATTATCGTGTCTGCTCCAACAGCCACACAATTGGTCAGACAACTAGAGGTAAGCTATGATATTCAATGGCATATAGAAAAAAACAAAAATTAAAGAAAATCATTAGTTTTTTTTAGCATATTCGATCCTACATTATATCAAAGATAATACCAATTGAACTAAACTCAAGAGACTTGACTACGATATCCTATGTTTACAGGATTACGTACCCGAGTACGATGAAATAACATCGAAATTAGTATGGGATGAAGTGGATAGACTTAGTTTTGTGCCAGAATCTGGGGTTGCCACGTGATATATATCGCCTTGCCCCGGCTACGTATATACGGTTGGAAACTTGGAATACGGTACAACCAGTAGAGCACCGGTCAGAGCTCTTTGGTGGAATTGGGAAGCCGAACGCATAGTCACAAGAAATGATGTGTCACTTTGCTCCTTCGTGAAGATGTGAAGAAATCATCGAATTTAAAAGTTACTCATTAATACTAGTTTTGTTTATATCAATTATTAATTCTTTAAGCTTTTCTCTCGGTATAGTTTTATATTATCTAAGCAAAGATTCATTTGCTTTTTTTTTAGTATGGTCGGTGAAAAACAAGGAAATTGTAGTATTTGGATAAGTTGGTCCCATATATGAAATAGTTTAATCATTAGGACTGAATGTAATAGATTTGTACTAATTGTATTTAGTTGACTGAAAAGGCATTAATTGGCAAAGTTATGTGGCGATTAGATTTGCTCAAAAGTCATTTTAGCCCTATTTAAAATTTCAGTTTATTTGAACTTATTGAATGGTCTTAGTTAGTGATAACGGATAGAATATTCTTTTTAGATGATTCAAATTGGAGCAGCGTAATTTTTCAGTGCGTATGAATTTAACAAGGTATAAAAGCATACAAAAATACTACATTGTAATGAGATTAGAATGCTAAAAAAACTAGTATATTCCTATAAAATAAAAAATAATTTATTAGGATCAATGAATGAGTCTAGGTATAAAACTGACTCGATTCTGAACCAGTTGTGACATGAGGTGTTGATGACCCTAACTCGATAAGAGTCCAACCTGATGTTCATCCGAACTCAAGTTGGACCCAATTACTTTGGATCTGAACCCGACCTGAGAACAATTTGAACCCGAAATAAACTCGATAATCAAATAAACGAATTCAACGTGCACTCGACTTGATATGAATCTGAACTTGAAATTAACTTGGTAAATAGTTGATATAACCTTACTTGAAATGACCCAAGATCCGAGTTTACCGTACTTGTAATTGACCTGAACTAATAATGACTCAACCTGTAATTAATTGACTTAAAGCGATTGACTAATTAGCTTAATGTAATTTTGTTCAATTTTTAGTAAGTATTCGTTTTAATCGAAAAATCTTGCATTTTCACTTCACTATAACCTCAAGATATTGGTTGCTGAAATTTCTTGAATTTATTTCCTTATAATTATTTCAATAATCCTACGAAATTAATTGTCACATTAACTATTTTTTGACTTAATGTAACAATTGTTCTCTTCATGAGAATATAACTCTCTATATTCTCTATTTTCTAAATTGGTTAAATTACATTAATATATATACTTGACACTTGAGAGAGTTGTGATTATTTTAAGGAAGCAAATAAAGTTCTAATATATAGTTGTGACTTACACTATTTTTCGACTTAATGTGACAATTGTTCTCTTCATGAGAATATAACTCTCTATATTCCTTGAATATATACTTGACACTTGAAAGAGTTGTGATTATTTTAAGGTAGCAAATGAAGTTCAAATATATAGTTGTGACTTGTGAGAATTTTGAATTAACAGAGTTGACACTTGACCGACTTTACCCTCCTTGAACTTCATCCGAAACATATATAAACCGACTTGAACTTCATCTGAAATTGATATAGCATGACCTAAATTCATCTGAAACTGATACAACTTGACCTGAACTTGACCAGATACCTGGAATGACTCGACTCAAAGTCCATCCGAATCTGAAATAACTCGATGGTTAACCGACTCGAATTTGAACCTAGTATTGACCGGACCCGAACTCGAACCCGAAATAAGTCTGAGTTAGGATCAATTAGGTGTTGATCCGAACCCGAGTCGATCTAAACTCGACCAAACTCGAGTTGAACTATTGACTTGACCTAATATAATCTAAACCTTGTTTGACTTGATGAGCTCTAAAACCCATCAGAGAACCCGATTTTACATCCCTAATAGAGCCGCATAAATCTTGAGAGAGATTTTGAGCCCAATCTTAAGATATTAAGTGGGATGGTTGATGAAAATTTTATGATAAATTTTTTAGATAAGAGGTTATCATACAATTTTTTTTGCTCACCAAAGTATGATTTTTATTAGAAGAAAAAATCATATAAATGACATTATTGTGTGCCTCATAAATACAATTTTTAACTAAAATCAAAGCAATCATTATTTTGGTAAGAGAAGTGAAGAAAAAACGTTATCTTTTTGTAAAAACAAATAGCATAATCAATCTTTTTTCAAGGATGAGAAATGGTTTATGTTTTTAATTCGCAAATGAGTAAATTAGATAGTAAAAGGGGTAGGTCTGTTGTGCGATAGGTTAAAATGCGGTTACTATATAGCGGCATTTGTTTTTCCAGTTACAGGTTACCAGCCAATTAAATTAGGTTTTGGTTTAGATTTTAGCTAATGAAATGTTTTACCTGTAAACTATTTTTTAACCTTTTAGGTGCCAAGTTAATTGTTTCCCTTGGAATTTAGAAAGTGAAATATGCTCGTAATATTTTAGGTTCCATAATCACTTAAACTCCTTTTTAGTAACATTTTAGGTGGCGAATGAAATATTTTACTCAACTTAAAAAGTTTAATATCTCGGTAATAATTTAGGTTCCCAACGCCAAACTGAATGTTGGTAACATTGTAGGTGCCGATCACGAAACTGAATTTTATTAATATTTTAGAGTCAAACTGAAACCTAGGTAACATTTTAGGTGCCGATCCTGAAACTGAATTTCATTAACATTTTAGGGTCCGAACGCCAAACTAATTTCTACCAATATTTTGGATTCAAAATGCCAAACTGATATTCGTTGACATTATAGGTCACGAACCCCAAACTCGTTGGATGTAACATTTTAAGTGCCGAACCCCAAACTAATTTTTTAATATTATTTTAGGTGTCGAGGCTAAAACTCGTTTTGGATAACATTTTAAGTACCGAACCCCAAACTAAATTTTATCACATTTTAGGTGCCGAACACCAAACTAATTACCGGTAACATTTTAGGTGTCGAACCCAAATTAAATACCAATAACATTTTAGGTGTTGAACACCAAACTAAATATCAATAACATTTTAGGTGCAGAACCTTAAGTTTACCCGTACAAATCTTCTATAAATATTCCTACACCACCATAGTGTGCAGAAATTCTTTATTAAAAATTATGACAAGATTTTCTGCAACCATTTTCTTTTTAGGAACATACCTCAACACTTTATTCAATAGCAACATCAAGAAGGATGATTTGTTTGAGTTGATTACTATGGAGGTTAGCAAATCAACAGGGAAGAAATTGTGTTTATTGGAAGCCAAAATCCCCGTCGATGAGCCAGGCCCTGAAGCTCATTACATGCTACATATATGTAATGCAAGCGACCTTCGCAAGATGTTTAGGAGATACAACCGTGTAGGGGGTACCAACATTGAGCTGTATGTGAAATTTGATGAAGGTGTTAGTTCATCTAGAATCCGAGGAGGTTCTCCTCCTTCCGCAGACGCAGACGTTGTTTGTATACGTAATTTTAGGAGACGACGTGAGAAAAAACAAATAATTGAGGAATTGATCGTCACATCTGATATAACTACATACTACTATAGCACGGAAACAGATTCTTCTTCCGTTCATTTTAACTAAACTAAGCTAGCTTAGTAGCAATAAGCCATGCATCTAATTTCATATTGTACTTTTTAATGTAATTTATGTTGCTAGCTTAGTAGCAATGAACCATGCACCTAATTTTGATATCGTACTTTTTACTGTAATTTATGTTTGTGTTGGTGATCATATTTCTCTCGGTTCCACGAACAAATGTCCAAATGTAATGGGAGTTGTCAACCAGCTTAATCAGAGCTGAGTATACCGTTAAACATTGTAACATCCCAAAATGTTGGCCTAGAAGTGAATAACAAATTTTGATCACAAATCAATTGTAAGGAAATTGTTGCTTAAATGATTAAGATGTGACCAAATTGTTAGTATGATGAAGTTCATGGCTAAATCAAAAGGGACCAAAATGGAATTAAAGGAAAATTCGAAGTTTGCATGATCAATTGAAAGTCTAAGTGGTCTTGTACACATGTCAAAACCCAACTTTTACTTGTGTATGGATGGGTGACTCGGCCTAAAAGAATGATGACCAAATTGTCATCTTCTTCCTCAAGACCGAAAACACCATCTTAGAGAAGTTAGCGAGTTTTGTTTTGGAAGCTTGAATTAGTGAGTGATTTGTATTAATTGCTAGAGTTTGGAACGGGTTTTATTTAAGAAGAGGTAAACCATCTATTTCCTTCTTCCAACCTAAGTTTTTAAGAAAGAATTATCCATGAATGCATCTTGTGTTTATGCTTTAGAAATATTTTATGAACCCACCTTTAAATAAAATAGAAATTTGAAGAAGTACATGATTGATTTTCTTGTTGTTGTGTGAAATTACCACATTGATGTTTCGATCGGAATTTGCTTGGTTGTGAATTTCATAATGATGATAAGTTTAGCATTCAAATTGGTAATTGTTGAGTGGATAAGTTGAGCCTGAATTGGTATAATGACCATGTGCTTATTAGGATCAAATGGACTGCCTTGTAACCAAACTTAGTGGCTGTCTTTTTACAATTTGCTATGCAGTGTAAAAACAGAATTTTAGGACTGTTTTGTGAGAACGGAGAGTAGGTTGTGGACTTTTTTTTGTTAATATATATATAAGCAGTTGGACTGATTTGTATAGAAAAAGAACAAATTAGGGGTTGTTTGAAACAAAATAAGGGCTGATTTAGCAAGATAAAAACAGGGGAGACAGTTTTATTTAACAACAGAACTGTTTTATACTAATAAAATCATATCCGAAACTGATATATATATATATATATATATATATATATATATATATATATATATATATATATATATATATATATATATATAACAGTGAAGTTGGAACTGTTTTACATGATACATGAACGTTGAGAACTGTTTTCGAATGATTAGATATAGCATGGACTGATTTGTGTATGTACATGTACATTAATGCATTTTGGGACTGTTTTATATTATAATAATCATATTGTGGATTGTTTTGAGTAGTTACAACAATGAAAATGCTCAAAGAATGTGAATAGGGATTGTTTTATAAGCTTGAGACTGTTTTGAAGTATTTATGTGTGAATGCTAATGTGTGGACTGTTTTGCATTGATAGGAAAATCAGTGGACTGTTTTGTGTGAAAATGTATGTATCCTTGATTAATGAATAGTTTTGCAAGTGAATGATTGTTAGGAATTGTGCTAATACATGAGTGAAATTTTTGTCATATTAGACCAAGAAGAAGCTAGGAAAGAATTTGGATAAGTAGCAAGATGATTAAGGATTCAGGTATCCCGTAACTTCGGGATAAGATGTGTAACCCCCTAAACCCGACCTAGAAGAAATAGCTGAATTTAGGAAGTCACGTTTGGAAACTTTACCCTAAAAAAACCAATTCGAATTATGATATATTAAAATAGTGTAAAATAAATTATTTCTGATAATAATATAAAATATCTCAATAATTATAAAACCCGAACGTTAAAATAATAATCATATAATTTAAATAAAATATTTAAATTTAAGTCTGAAAACGCATGTGAAAATAATAAGTCTCAAATCTGAATTTACATTAAAATCCCAAAACAATCTTAATAATAAAATACTTCCGAAAGTAAAGTATATCCATACTGAAGATAAAATAAATTTGATAAAAAATAAAGAGATCCTTCGAGTACTAAATTGCCTAGAGTCCAAGATATCTGTAAAAGGAAAACTATGGGGAGTAAGCTAAAGAGCTTAGTGTGTCTCTAAAGTGCAAGAAATCATAGTCGTAAAAACATAATAATATTTTCTTAAAATTCTTTAAAGCACAACACATAAATCACAAGCGCAATGCAATGCACCCAACTACAACCGCTAAGAGGAAAGTTCCCCAGAACCCCTCACTACAACCGCCAATCCGAAGTGGAATTCAGCCCAAATGGTGAAACCACCGAACTTCCCCGAACAAATCTCAACCCATGCTCATAATAATATTGTCTCATAACGTTTTAAGTTTAAGTTTCCGTTTAAATGAATCGAAACTAACATGCATAGGTTCGAACTTTTTTTTACAAATTGAGTTTTTCGCCCTAAACTGTCTTCATCGGTATACTTATAAAACGTCATAAATGTCATTTAAATGGGACGAGAATGTTTCTTTACTGTAAGTTTAAGACTTAAAATATCAACAGAAATGGTCACATTCACAGCTGATCAGTCTTAGTTGTAGTTTCGAAACTCGACGACAAGTTTAAAATATTATAAACCTTTAATTAGCATAAGTGGCCAATACATAAACATAAAAAATAATATTACAAGCAGGTGTGGCCAATGCATTTCAACCCTTAATCTTTTCTAGCATAGTTTGCAAAGCGCTAGGGATTGTTCCTATAAATCAGAGCAAAACCCTCACAATCTGATTGGGGGTCGTCTGGGTTTGGAACAAGTAACAAACCCAGTATACGCGCAAGAATTTCTACAACTCTGATAGTAGGGGTCCAGTTTTCATGGAGGAAATCCAACCTAATTGCGCCAGCTTCAGTGAAATTGGGATGGAATAAGTCCCCATCAAATTTTAAAGCAACCTACATAAACAGATAACAATACTCTTTGAAATTCTTCAGCATAAAAAACGAACAACATATAACAACAATCTTGGGAGGCTAATTATATAACCTTAAAAGGATTCATGGGGTAATGAGGTGGGAAGAAAATGCTAACTTCAAAATTATGCCCTTCATAAGGGATGCCTTCAGGTGCAGCCATTTGAAGTCAATAATGATACAGATAGTCGTCGACATCGACCATTACTAAAGCAGAATCATGGTAATTATAAAGTGTCTGAAAACGAAAATTTTGCGCATATTACACCGTAACATAGGGATGTTTACAAGAAAGCAGATAAGGGGCTACAAATGGATTCTCCAAGGCATCAGGACAGAACTCCCTTCGAATACGTGCAAGCGAACCCATGTTGATCTCTCAAAGTAGATGAAGAAATAAGATGAAAATGATAATTTACAGCACAAAGTGGGGGTATTTATAGGCCAGAAAGTGTCGAGCCATGACTTATTATAGAATTTGTCGCTTTTTTTGGCAGTATCGACACAACTTCAACTTCGTTTGGAACTCTTGAACTTTCAACTTAAACTATTACCTTTTGTTCTCACATTTTTAGTTTTAGGTAATTGGTACCGAACTTGTATTTATGGGTTATGTATACGATGTTAACAACTTTTTTACATACAAAGATGCATGGTCCCAATAAGCAAGCGTCTTTTCAGTGTCAGATTCGAATCTATGTTACTCGTTTCGATACGTCACCAGTAAATAAGTCTTATCGGTTGTACCATACGACAGAACAATGTCTTCTCAGTTTAATTGCCTGACGATTCCAGTTAAGTTCAATTTCTGGTTCCTGCCTAAAACTGTCTTCTCAATTATAATAGCCCCAACTACAAACATCCCAATTAAATACCATAAAAATACAAAACCGTACATTCTAATTTTCAACATAAAAGAAAACCTCAAGGTCCCTATGTCCGCTAAATACGTGAAGAAGGAAGAAAAAAAGTTGATAGATGGATTCTGTCTCTAAGGCGAACAAAATTTCGACCTGCAGCTGTAGAAAGCCTGTCATGTTAAAGACATCCTGGTCAGATAACAATCAGGGAAGAAGATTTTTTTTGGTGTTCTAACTATGGAAAAAGATTTCGAAAATCATGTATTTTTTTCTAGTGGCATGAAACACCTATGAGTCCGCATGCACAAGTACTTATTCTTGGACTCTTAAGGAAATTCCGGGCCAATGATAGGGGAAGAAGAAACAAAAAGATTGCTTGGGTTCTTACTTTTTTTATTTTGTTTTTCTTTTAGTGGATTGGTTTTTTCATGGATAGGAGATAAGGTTGCAGTTCAGGAATTGTTTTAGAAGGCACTTGAGGGTAAGTCCATTACGATTACTACACTACGGTCTTTCCTTTAATCATTTACCTCGCAGAAAGTGTCATTTCCTTATAATACCATGCGTATGGAACGTTTGCAATTACAGTAGCAAATGTATCACGTCAAACCTCAAATGTAACATAATTTCCTAACGATTCCAGTTTAACTTTCACTTTACAACTTTCCATACGCGTATCCATAGTTTCGAACATTAAAAGTAATAATATGTAAAATATGGGGTGCAAAGTTCAAAATTAGTGTACAAAAAAAATTGACTTTTGTACGGGGATGTACAACAATATTTTTTTCAAAAGAAAAGGGTATGCTGCCAGATCTGCACGAACCAAGATCGACCACTCACATTTTGAACATCTGCACAAACCTTCTTGTATGTATAAGATCACCTCAATTAAGTATGAATTATCTTATTTAGTTGTCACTAACATTTCTTAAAATTTAAACTTATCGTCTGTCAAGATGGGACTGGTGATAAATTCTCACAAAAAGTTGTTCAATGGTTACAAATCGATGCAAAATATGTTGTCAATCCAAGCGAAAATGGGACCAAGTCGCATAACTCATATTATAAAATTTCCAAAAACCCAATTTCATTAGTCCATAATAGAAATCGATAACAATGATTGCATATCGAATTAATATGTTATAATTGTGCAAAGATAATGGTTTAGAAATGAACCTGGAGCATTCCTCTATGGTTTCGCACGAATACTGACGTTGAGTAATACTTCTCGGATGTTTTGCATTCTTTCCCAAGTCATTTCCCTATATCAATTTCTTATGTTCTTCCGCATCACGGTGCAGCGCAAACATGTTCGTGTTTGCTTCATGTACACATAGCTGGCATAGCAGCTGCATCATGTCACATTCTCAAAGTCCCTATACTTGGAAAAAAGTAAATATGTTTGTACAAAATTCCCTTTCATCTTAAGCATTCAACGTTTGACTATTAATGAAACGGGATTTATAATCATTCACTTACGATATGCGGAAGACCACTAATTTGGCTACCTGCCCTTATGCTTTTAATCTATGCAATGACGTGCATACCACTGTCCACTCTATCAAGTTCGATGTGGTTCTAGTCATTTAATTACTAATTTCATGATAACAATAAAAAAATATGGAAAGCTAAATACCATCATTCTTCTTTTACTTTAGGACGTTCAAATTTCAGCTTCTCAAATGCCATCTTTGATTTTCCAAACACCTTAACAAAATCCTCATGCTTAGCAAATTCTGCAAAAGTGTGTACCTGAACAATAATGAAAACATTGTACAAAATTCATTCATATACGTTAATAACACACAATGCTAACAATGTGACATGGCAAATGGATGTGTTCTCACCATTTTCCTAACTGCTTCCTCCCTACGTTGCCTACCGTTAGTATCCGGTAGGCTATCTAGTATCCAAACTTCCCCAAGAGCCAAATGCAAGACACACAAGTACCAATCCCATAAATCATTCATGGGGATGAATACCTACAAAATATTTTTTCCTCAACTAATTAAAATTTACCTTATCCTCAAACAAATTAAAAACTAAATCTTTTAATACATTTCTACTTACTATATTAGAGCCAGCAAAGTTCCCATAATACATCATTGTACCAGTATAAAACTCTGCAAACGATGATGTTGTGGCATTTTTCTATCGTTCTTGAGTATGCAACAATTAATAAAGTTTGTTATTTACATTTAAAAATAATTTATCAACAATCAACTATGGCATAAATATTGTATATGATGGTAACAAAAAACTTACATCAAGATAACAAGGCATAAAAACTCGGCATTTAATTTTTTCCATCGCCTCCTTGTGAGCCTCACACACGGACACTATATCAATAATCTTGCGAATTTACAAAAACAATAATGACCACTTAGCAAAATAGGCTCCAAATGTTTCATATAATTTCAAGCCATACACGTTATTTATTACACTAACCATATTGTCGAGCTGTTCATTGGGTCGTAACGTATCAATTTCTCTAACGGTGCAATAAATATTGTCGAATTTAATGACCACATAGCTACATACAAACATTGTATTATGTCTTTTATTTTACATTTCACAATATGACAATGTAAAGTTTTAGAGTTGAAGGCTTACTCTTGCGCCAACGAGGTATTCCATAAATAATCACAGTAGGCCCATGTTTCGTCATAAGCCCATCAGGTAGTACAACATACGAAATTTCTATAGACTCATTGTCAGCCTTTCAAAACAAAAAAATGTATGATGGCAAAAACAATAATCATAAATCATGTCACCAAAAATAATAAATTCATAACCATTAAGGTACAACATTTAATTCAATGTCCTTAATGGCCAAAACCGTATAATTTCCAATGTTCACTTCGATGGGCTTAAAGCCCAATGTTCAATGCATATGGCAACCACCATTTGCTATTATTGAAGTAAACGATATACACAACCAACGCTTACCATTGAGAATGGTAATTACACAACATAATTATTCCAAATTAATTTTCCAAACTTTATGCAGTTGCATGGTTATCTTTTGAAAATCTAGGGGATTTTCGACTAACATGGTGGATAAGTAGCAGATCCTACAATGGAATATTACGCTTTTCAAGACAAGAACAAGATGAATATGATCTTTAAATAAGGTTAGCTTTTACCTCATTCTTCATCGGCGCTGGACAGTCCTAGTTTCTATCTAAATTTAAGCAGCGCTTAGCTCCACCTTCGGATGTTTTGAATTTAGAAGAAGGAGTGATATTTTTTGTTGTCTCTATATGAATACGACTCTGACCTTCAAATCTGTGATGTGACATCTCCCTTAACTTACAGGAAACAATCATATTAAATTCATTCACAATACTTGCCCTATCAGCCTCCATATTCCTTGACATATGCCGCAAAGTACCTTTCATTTTGTACAAAAAGGCTTCGACCGCCTGATGAACACCATCGATTTTGACTTCAACATCATTTATCTTCTTTACCAAGCTTTGCTTTAGGTAGATCATGTCAGCCCACACTTATGGGAAGTCTTCAGAAAGAATACTCATTTTTATTCCAAACTTTTTATTATCTACCCCCTCATATTGTCCAATTTCTCAACTTTTATTTGTTTCTCAATTCCCCTATTGACAACCTCTTTTAGCCCATTCACCTCGGACATTATTTGCTCCTCACCTTTAATTTGCTTTTCCTTTCCCCTATTGACAACCTCTTTTACCCCTTCCACCTTCGACATTATTTGTTGAAGCATCTCTGACATTATCTCCCTCATTGTACCACCATCGTTGCATCTCTCAACGCCATACTCCGCGAATGCAACCTTGCAAATTAAATAAATATTAAAGATTCGCCTTCCCCATCATAAATGATTAATACAATGACTCATAACATACTACCTTACGTCTCTTCAAAGCTTTCCTGCCTTCGTGTGCTTCCATGACTTCCGAATATTCAACTTTACGTGCTTTAAAAGTTTGAGGTAATGGATGCTTCCAGACAATAATCTTTTGAGTGCAAAAAAATATTTAACCATTATTGCAATTTGACATACTAGATGAATAATAAACCAACAGATACCTTTGGTCTATTCAAAGCTCGATCTGTCTTCAAGCGAGAATAAAAAGACGCGACTTTTGACTCCACCCATTAAAGAATGCGAGCCTCACCACCATTAGAAGCTGCACTGCATATGCTATCAAATTCAGACCGGTAATCATAAAGCTGAACCTGAATTCCGTATCATACACAACACAACATTAATATGACAAAGCTTTGGTCCACGGATTTCTAATAACTAATGCTAATTTAACTTTACCTCTAAGATTGAAATACACCGTTTTAGGTAAATGTGCCTTCCTAGCTTTTGTAAATAGCTTATTGCCTCAATAAGCGTATCGTTAACATATTTGGCCCAATTCACTTTTTCTTGTAAGCAATCATCGCAACACAACTTCAAAATATCTGCACATGGCCATATCTCAGCAGTTGGACACATAAACACTACAATATTGTACAACAACACCCTTGCTTTCAAAGCATCCCGTTTAAAAGCACCACACACTATATCTTGCTTGATTTTTCATAAGTTAAAAACTTGCTGAGGTTATACTTTGCACCGAGTTCTCTACCATTCGCACTCTATAGCACTTCATGAACATCAACACTCCCATTCTTCAGGTCTAGTATAGCTTCTACATCTTCAACTGATAGAGTAATGCTGTGTCCTTCAAACTCAATAACACTCCTTCCAACATCAAAACTTTCCATCAATTCCCCACATAGGTCTCGACGTAGACTGCACAATTTTATTAAAAACTAACGACCTAAAACCAATTTCTTCAAGAACAAAATCAATCCTCATCGTCTTCATTTCTTCTATGAAAACATACAATTTCTTCTAACTACACCTTGTGTCAAAAGATGTCTGTAGACAAGGGATAAGTTCCTACGTCAATATTACTGTATCAAACAAAGAATTACTGCTATTGTCTATTACCTTCTTCGGCTGTCCTGGTTTATACTCTTTGTATCTCACCTTCTCCTTCTTAGTTTCATCAATGTAAGGTTGTTTGTCTTCCTTCGGCATTTTCTCTCATTTCATTCCTAACTCTTTCCTCACCTACAAATTTAAATTATTCAAATGAATTTAACATTTTTTATACATAATCGACTAAAACCTACCTCAGTAGTCACATTTTTCTCTTTTTGCTTCATCCTTATATATTCACCTTTACTGTAAAACAATAAAAAAGAACAAAGGTATACATTCAACCATTCATTCCTTCTTCATTTCATTTCAACAAGAACACGTAAATATGAACTTACTAAAACTTCATGAATGGAGGACATGTTTTTTCTTGTACGACTTATCACATATGGCCAGCATCTCAGACGAAGCAACTTCATTACCATTTTTATGAGCAACTTCTTTAGCAGTACAATCTTTATCAACAACTTCCTTAGCAACTTAATCATTACCTTCTTTACCAACTTCATCATTACCATCTTTATCACCAAATTCTTTACCAATTCTATCAACATCTTCGCCAAAAATGTGATTCAAATTTGCAATAGTCCTCCTAAGAATTAAATCTTCACATCAATCAGTGCAGAAACAAACCAACTCATAAATAAACCCATCCTCATTACATACAAATCTAACCTTTTTTGGTTCAAACCGATGGAAAGGGTACCATTTTTAAAACAAAAAAAAACCCAACTCGGACATAATATCCAGTTTAAACGGATTTTCTCCAACACAAAATACAAGTCCATGCCAAAATTTTGAAACGCAATCCGTAGATTTCAAGTATTTTGCAAATAAAAAAACTTTAGGGTTTTGGGTTTTGCTTGTTACCTTCGCGATGGAGATAACTACATAGGTTTAGTTGCTGAACTAAGTTAAGGTTTCGATCCTTTACACTGACTGAAACATTTTTTCAGCTTCAGAGATTTCTCCAGGTTTTAGTTGGGAAATAAAGGTTCGCTTCTCATTCTAGGGAAGCCGGATGGCTTTAAGAGGACCTACAAAAAACTGGAAATATGAATCATTAAACCGAACATAGTATCATCTTGTACTTCAGGTTTCGAAACTCGTAGACGAATTCTGATACTCTGCGATGGCCCTAATATATTATCTACTTCCTTCATTTTTACTGTTTATACGTCTATTTCTTACTATCCAACATATCATACTCCAGATTTCGGTACTTATACGTACGTTCTGATACATATTATACATGCATGTATTGTTAAAGGCACTTAAAACATTTCTAGTTTACACCTTTTCTACAGGTTCCAGAACATGT
This sequence comes from Hibiscus trionum, assembly GCA_030270665.1. NCBI lineage: Eukaryota > Viridiplantae > Streptophyta > Magnoliopsida > Malvales > Malvaceae > Hibiscus > Hibiscus trionum. Next base: position 11,567,583 of record BSYR01000055.1, on the reverse strand, counting down.
ACAAAAGTTCTGATATCATGAGAAAAACGTCAAATGTTACGCGTTAACCATTAAAAGTTACTTTCACATCAAACTATTTCGTTACCCTATATTTAATTTTGAAATATCTTATTCCAACTTTACTTGTTACATAAAGTTTAATTGCTATTTTGTAACTTTTGAAACTTTAGTTACCATTTTGAATTTTTAAACAAAGATTAGTTACCATTTTGGTACTTTACCCTAGATTTTTTTCATATTTAAAACTTGGTGAAAGTAATTATTAAAACTATATAACTTTAATCTTTTCCATTATAGTCCTTCTCTTTCATTTTGGTTCTAGTTCTCCTTTCTATTCAACTTAGTCTTCAATTCTACCTTTTCCTATTAGCCTTAACATTATTTAATCTCTCTCTACTCAATACAAAGCTTGACAAATTAATTACCATTAATAATAATTAATTATGATTATTCAACAATCTCTAGAGCATGTGGTTAAACATTCTCAGTTGACACTGTAACTTCCGTTATCCGGTCTAGAAGGATTGACCTGATTGATCCAACTAAGTGAATCCAAAATTAAGAGACTAAAAATCACTCAAATTTAAAACTTTAAACTCTTAACATGGATTTTGGGATAGACAGCTTCTCCCTCCCCTAGGTCGTGGGTTTAATATCCATTAAGAGCAAATTTGCCCTCCCTCCTCCCCTAGATAGTAATTGTTCAAAAGAATAATCAATCGCGATTAATTATTATTTTAAAATTCATGGTAAGCGATGGAACTTTATTAAAATTTTAGTGAAATTAATCACCAATGAAAATAAGATCGTTACGGAAAATGTTGAGATTACTTTTCATACAATTTGTGGCACTAGAATCAATATCCCACTCAAAGGAGGGAAGAAGAAATGCATTAGATTTACCTGAATCTGAAATAGTAGCAAGAAAATAAATCAAAATTGAGAAGTAACAAATCTCGATAAAAATACTAACAAAACCACCAGACAAGTCCTGGGCTCAAATCCATATCACAAAAAATATCAAGGACGAATAAGAAAATATCTCAATTGAAGAGTAGCAAAATAACAAATGACAGCTAAATCCACCAAAATCCCTACAACCACAGCTCCGATCTAGAGCCTAACATATGTGCTATATTGTCGAAAGAGAGGTCGACGTCGGAAGATGAACCAGACAACAATCGAGCTAAGTACACAGTACACACATCCACTAGTTGGCGCGAGAGGAAAGCATAGAAATTTCTAGTGGTGCAGGAAAGCCCACTCGTAGAGAGTCCAGTGACTAGGGATGGGCATGAGTCGGGTCAGTTGGGGTCGAGTTAGTTTTTTGGTCGATCCGAATTCGACCCGAAAATATAAAGATTCCACCCGAATCCAACATATGATGAATTTTCACACGACCCAAATCTAACTCGAATTTTAAGATCAAAACTCGTCCCTAACCCGACTTAAATAAAAAATAATATTTTTCTCATTTTTATTAAAAAATAGAGGGGAAAAGGAAAAAAATATAAAAATGTGTATTTATAGTAATGATCTTCATTCTCTTTTTTATTGGATAAAATTAAGGATGTAGTTGAATATATATATATATATAGAGAGAGAGAGAGAGAGAGAGAGTTAAGATCAACTTACACAATGTAAAACTCTTTAAGTTTTACACGTTTTCTGGATCGTTAGATGGGGGAATGGATGCCTCAGATTAACTCCTTACTTTTTTTTTTCCAAGTGATAATCTTTACATATTTACTGTTAATCTCATCCATTCATTTCACACAACCAACGGTCTAAAAACGTTTAAAACTTAAAGAAATTTACACTGTGTAAACGGATCCTATCTCATAAAAATTGTATAAATATTTCGGGTTTCATCGGGACGAATATTTTTTACTCTTAATTTGAACTCAACTCAACCCAAACCCAACTTTTTTAGTAAAAAAACATGACCCATCAAAACCCATTGGGTCCGAGTCTCATGCCCATGCCAATGTCCAGTCTTCGAATTTTATACGCCGACTATAAACAATGTTGTACACCTTCCCAAGTTGGAAGTGAGAAGCAAACACCACCGGAAACTGTTAATCGAAATAAAAGAAAATTTGATGGAAAAAGTTTCCAAGAGAAAAAACAAAGAACGAAGAAAAATTACTTAAAACACAAGCTTATGATATAATGTTAAGAGACAGGCAAGGACGAACCCACGCCTACTGTGAGAGGGGCTATTGCCCCAGACACTAATTGTTTTTCCTTTGAAAATTTTAGTTAATTATGAATGTGCTCCCTACCTTTTAAAATTACGTTTTGCTCTCTTAACCCTAAATTCTAACTTTGTCCCTAAAATAGTGAAGATGAGAGAAAACATTATTTATTCGGATAAAAACTTAAACTATATATACTAGTTACATTATGTTAAAAAATATATACTAGTTACATAAATTTAAGTAAGATAAGTAAATCAAACATATTTCTAAAGTTAACCCTAGCAATTAGCCTACGATTATACTAATTTACATATATAGTAGTATACTAGAATTACAATCTATAACATGGACCGATATAGAATCAGACCTGCAATTAATTTGACCAATATACTAAAGTTGAAGTTCAAGTTCATTTTGGTTCCTAATTTGTTTGCTCAAAACATGATTTAAGTAATAGACAAGACAAACCAGGAAAACATGCATATTAGTAAGCAATAGCAAGTTTAGATAAAAAAGAAAAGATAGACAAAGAGAGAAAGAAAAACAATTGCATGTTATATAAATAGTTGAGTTTATAACACGTACAAAAACGCATATACTTTAGAGAAGCATTTTTTTTCTTTTGCACTTTATGCCTAAGACACAAAATTTGCAAGAAAAAAACTTTCTAACTCAGCGAACATTTTTTTTTTTGCTGCATGAAAACAAAATATATATATATGGAAAGAAAAAAATATGATGAATTGGATTTCAGACTGTTTCCAGGAAACACTTGTGGGTTCCCTTCCTTTTTCCGGCTATGGAATCTCGGTGCAAATTTTGTTTGTTGTATTACAAACTATTGATCTTGTGCTTTGGTGCGTCGGAGTTTAAGACGAGCATGTTGGATCCTGGAGTTACTCGGGGAATACGGAATGGAGTCGTCGTCGTTGTCGAAATCGAATGCGGATGGGCTGTCCGGTTGGCCGAACCTCGGGGAGTCTACAAAGTTAACACGACTCAAGGGTGATGAGCAATAAGCCTTGTTCCTCATTGATGGACTGCGTAAACCGTTTGGAGATGGTGGTGGGGGAATGCTGGAATGTCGGTCTTCAGATTTCTGATGATTTGGAAAAATAAGTTAAAAGAGTTTTGTTGAGTGAAATAGAATAAAGCGATAATGAATAGTTACCTTGCGGGGTTTTCCTTGATTAAACTTTGCAGTTTGGCCTGCCAAGAATTGAAACATTTCGAAGAATTTAGCCAACCCCAATTCCGAGCAGTTTGCGGAGGAATGCGTAAAAACGTCCCATGCTCGAGCTCTGAGCTCCATGATCTTCCGGTCCACTTCGGTTTCATGTTTGGACATGTAAGGCTGCAAGAAGGTGTCGAACACAAAGTTGGTTCCCTGCATTATCAAAATACATTAGTATTATATTCAATTGAGTTGGGTGTAGGAATTAGGATTTGGTAAATCACCTTCATTTTAGGGTACCATAGGTAGATCAAAAATGCAAGCTTCATCTCTCCATACAGGGGCAACCTTCATGATAGTTCAAATCTAATGTTAGCAACCTAAGCAATCAGATTGGTCATTGAAGCTTTCAAAGTTGACAGCCTTACCAGGAAACGAATATGTCCATTATCCTCTCCAAAAATGTAAAAAAACCCACCAGGATCCTGCAAAATCAAATTAAAATTAAAGTTTGAATTTTCTTTTTCAATAAAAAATGAAACCAAATGCTCATCGTTTTTATACCAATATTTACACCAAAATCTGAGTTCTTCATTCTCAACCCTCTTCTTCTCCACCATTTTAAAGCACTCAAATGCTGGATATGCATATCCAAAAATCAACCTGAAATTATAATACAAATAAGAATAACCTCAAATTGTAACACAAATACTATCAAATATAATTAAGATCATCTTACATTAGCAATCTGATCAAGAAATCGCCCAACATTTTTATTGATTGATTATTTATTCTCCAAAATCTACCGTGGGAATTTCCCTGTGGACCATAAGACAAAATTTGAAAATTCACTTTATCAAATCATTCATCCGTGGTGAAAAAACAACCTAGAATTCCAAACCTGTTCCCAGGTGTATGGCTTGCAAAAGAAAAAAAAAAACTTCAAAGACCAAAAACCCTGAAAATAAAGAAGAAATGAATTAGAAAACAAACATGAAATCTAAAACAAAAGACAAGATTTTTTTAATTTGTTTTAGATCGAAAAAGAAAGTTAAAAAAAAAACCTCTGAAACAAACTGATAAACAAAACTAAAAAAAAATCAGTTTGATTCTGGGGAGAAATAAATGAAAGAATACTTTATGAGTTTATGTTGGAATTGGATTAGATAATGGATGAACTTATAGCAGTTGTTTATACTATGTTTGTTTGTTTGTTTTTCCCATAATTGAAGGATTGGCCAGAAAGAAAGTCATGGTCTCGTCTTCCCGCTATTTTCGCCATTTTTATATAAAAAAAATACTAAAAATTTGCACACCCACATTAATTAATTTCTTAAAAATAGATACGACTAATTTTCTTAGGAAAAACTTAATATCTTTTTATTTGGTATTGAAATTTAATTGATTATATTTTTAAAATAATTCAATAAAAAACACATGAGTGAGCTGTTGTCATTTTAAACTAAATTCAATCAAAAGCATTAATATTAGTATAGGTGGATAATAATTGTTTTTTATAATAATTGTTAACTATCATGAAAACTAGTTAATCCAACATTTTATGTTGTCAATTATATGTATATAACTATAGGTGATTGACCATTAGTTCAACCGGTGCTTTCGTTGTTGAAACACCGAAACACTAAACTAGACTTGTGATATAGCGGCGCTTTTCGTGGCGTTTTTACTACAAACGCCTCTAAAATTTTACTTATTACAGCGTTTAAGGGACAGCCGCCACAAAATAACAAAGTTCACGGCGTTTTTATAACAAACGCCATCATAAAGTAACAAATAGTGACGTTTGTATAGTAAAACACATAGTCTCGTTTTAGCGGCGTTTAAGTTAATAAACGTAGTAATAGGTCTCGTATTCGCGGTGTTTTATGTAAAACGCCACAATTGACTTAGGTTTAGTGGCATTTTTTTTATAAACGCCACAATAGGTTAACTCTGTTTTGATTATCCCTGAATCTCAGACACTTTCAGTTATGTTCAAAAATCCCCAAATCGTTCCTGCTCCTCCTTGGCTTGCTTTTCATCGCCGTCCGTGCTCCTCGCCGTCTCCGTCGATCCTTGGCTTAGGGTAGGGATGTAAAAAGCTGACCCGACCTGGAAACCCGACTGAAACCTGCTCGAGTCAGAACCTGATTTGACCCGAAGATTTGATGACTCGATCCCGATCTGCGTCCGACTGAAAACGACCCGAACCCGAATTGGACCTGTTACTGTGGACCTGAAACCCGACCTGCGTCCGACTGAAACGAACCCGAACCCGAGGCCGACCTGGCAGATAACCGAATTTACTCGACTGAATTGACCCGATATCTGATTTTACCCGACCTGAAATGAACCCGACCTGAAATGGACCCGACCTGAAACGGACCCGACCTGAAATGGGCCCGACCTGAAATGGACCCGACCTGTTTTGAACCCGACATGTTTTAAACCCGACCTTTTAAGTGACCCGACCTGTTGTTGACCTGAACTGATAAAATACAAGAAGTTTGTTTGTAATAATATTAGCTCTCGGATCTTATAGCTAAGACATAGTTTATCTCACATAAAATACTTTATTTCAATACAAAGGAGAAATCAAGATTGAACATTTGGTGGAATTAAAATATTGAATTTCAAAATTACAAGGACTTAATAAGTATTCAAACTCAAAATTTAGGGACAATACATAGTTTATCTAATAATTATACTTATATAGACCTAAATTGTTATTAGACCAAAAAATTGAGGACACATGTGAGTTGTGACATGCCCATCCTTCTTTTAGTTCAACCATGTTTAATTAAATCTAAAGAAACTATACCAAAAGTTAGCACTAAAAAAACAAACTAAAACTTAAATAATCTAAACCCTAAGCATCTAATTAAGGAAGGGCCTAAAGGGTAATTAACCCTTAGATAACAAATTCAATTAAAAAACAAAACCCTCCCATCAATTTTCACTCAATTTGGCGCCTCCCCTCCCCCATCAAATTTCCCCCAATTTTTTTTTATCGAAAATCCCCCCCAATTTAGTTGCACAAACTTTCCCCCCTAAATTAAAAATTAAAGTATTATTAACTTTTAACTTTCCCCCTAAATTAAAAATTAAAGTATTTTTAATTTTTAACTTCTCCCCCAATTAAATTTTTTTATCATAATTAATAAAATGATTTAAAATTTAAATAATTTATTTTTAATTCATCCATTACAAGTTATTAATTTAATAAAACTTTTAAGTTATTAACGCCACAAATAATTTATATTAAATGAGTTAGTACTAAACATATTGAATTATTTAATAAAATTTAAAACTTAGAAGCGTGAAATGAATATTTAAATACAAATTTTTTTATACATATATATTAAATTGATTATATATGTATATTTAACAGAAATATTATTTAACACTTTAAATTGATTTAAAAAATTAATAGTTAATATTTTACATTTATCAACACTTTAAATTCATCAAATCATAGACCCTAAACTCTAACCCTAAACCCTAAACTCTAAACTATAATGTATATAAGTATGTATATATCTATCAATGTATGAACTCTAAACCCTTGATGAGTTTTACCTTAAACTCTAAACACTAAACCCTAAATATTAAACCCTAATGTATGTGAGTATGTATGTATATACCTATTAATGTCTAAAGCTTAAACCCTTAATGGAGTTTTCCATAAACCCTAAACCCTTAAATCCACAATCTAAACCCATAAACCATAAACTCTAAACCCTAAACCCTAATGTATGTAAGTATGTTTGTATCTATCAATGTATGAACCATAAACCCTTAATGAGTTTTCGCTACACCCTAAACTCTAAACAATTAACCATAAACCATAAACCATAAACCCTAAACCCTAATATATATACATATGTATATATATAGCTATCGATGTATGAGCCCTAAACCCTTAATGAATTTCTCTCTAAACCTTAAACACTAAACATTAAACCTAAACCTTAAACCCTAAACACTTAATGAAGTTTTCATAAAACTCTAAACCCTATACCCTAAACCCTTAAATCCACAACCTAAACCCTTAAAACATAAACTCTAAACCTTAAACCCTAATGTGTGTAAATATGTTTGTATCTATCAATATATGAACCCTAAACCGTTAATGAGTTTTCGCTACACCCTAAACTCTAAACCTTAAACTCTAAACCTTAAACCCTAATGTATGTAAGTATGTATATATGTAGCTATCAATGTATGAGCCATAAACCCTTAATGAGCTTTACCCTAAACCCTAAACCCTAATGTATGTATGTAAATATACCTATAAATGTATGAACCCTAAACTCATATTCATTATTTTTTAATTCGTCCAATATTTTATAATTTTAATTTGATATTTTCATCATTCTAGATCCTAAAACTTTATTTTTATTCCAAATTGACCCACATTTATTTTTTTTAATTTGTCCAATGTTTTACTATTTTAATTTAATATTTTCTTTATTCTAGTCCCTTAACTTTATTTTAATTCCGTATTGACCCTTGTATATATTTTAATTCATCATGTTTTATAATTTAATTTGAAATTTTGTTCATTCTAGACCCTAAAACTTTTTTTTATTCTAAATTGACCTCTACTTATTGTTTTTTAATTACTCTAATTTTTATACTTTTAATTTGATATTTTTGTTCATTATAGTCCCCAAAACTTTATTTTTATTCCAAATTGACCCATTTTCCTTGTTTTCTTTTAAATTTGTCTAATGTTTTATAATTTTAATTTGATATTTTTGTTCATTATAATCTGTGAAAGTTTATTTTTAATCCAAATTGACCCCTTTTCGGTCCAAATTGACCCATTTTCATTATTTTTTTAATTACTCCAATGTTTTATAATTTTAATTTGATATGACTTTAAATAATTAACTCAAAATCAATGACGATTGACGGAGGCCAACCTAAAGTCTATCAACTACTTATACGGTTGTACCGAACTCAAACTCAATACGAATTCCAATTCCAATTCCAAAAATACCCTGACCTGAATTACCCGACCTGAAACTACCCGACCTGAAATTACCTGACCTGAAATGCACCCGACCTGAAATGCAACCGACCTGAAATGAACCCGACCTGAAATGAACCCGACCTGAAATGGACCCGACCTGAAATGGACCCGGCCTGAAACGGACCCGACTTGAAACGGACTCGACCTGAAACGGACCCGACCTGAGGTGTATCCGAACCCGAATTAACCTGTCAATTATATGCTTCAGACCCGACCCGTTTTGACCCGACCTGAAATGGACCCGACCTGGAATAGACTCGACTTGAAATGGACCCGACCTGAAATGGACCCGACCTGAAATAGACCCGACCTGAAATGGACCCGCACCTGACCCGAGTCGAGTCAAAACAGAAAAATGACCTGAAATGACTTGTATCCGATTTTACCCGACCTGACAGTACTTGTCACATCCCAAAAAACCGGTCTAGTAGAAATTAGGTTCGAAATTTTTATTCGGTTTATTATTATTTTATGGAGTAAGTAAAAATTTAGTATTATTTTATGTAGTAGTTAAAATTATTATTATTTTATGTAGTAGTTAAAATTATTATTATTTTAAGGAGTAGGTATGGAGTAGTTAAAATTATTATTATTTTATTATAAAAAAAAGAAAAAAAAAGAAAAAAATTAGGAGTAGTTGACGCCAAATTAGTATAAAAGGGGGGGGGGAGATTGATGAAATCCCACGGCAATTGAGGAAGAAAAAAAAATAATTATTAGTAGGATACGATTCAATCTTTGATTGGTAGTCCGATATTTTCGATATAGGAATATCGAATTTTTGCTGACGACGGGGTAAGCTCAAATCTCTAGTTAGTTTAAGTTTCGGTATCGAGTTTGATTAATATTTTTATATATATTCGATACTGTCTTATTATTTTAATTAATTTTTATCGTAGTACACGAGGTCGATTCAGATCAACTTTCAAGCCCAATAAATAAAAATAAAGCACCGGTCTGTCAAGGTGAGTGTAGATGCATTTGTCTCGGGTGACACGGTGTCATTCCGATATTTTTTTTTATGTTCTGATATGTGGGTATAGTCGTGTCAGGGGTAGGCTCGGTGCCTTCCTATTGCATTAATTATGAATTTATTTGCATCTGGTAAGTACCCTGCATTATTCTGATATGCTTAAAAATGATTATAATACGCTACATGTATATGAAAATAATATGAAATATTATCTGATATGGAGTTACGGCTCATCTTGCTATTTGATATGATATGATCTGAAAATCATGGACTATGTGAAATTATGTGTATTTATGGACGTTGGATACAATTGGCATGCCATAGGAATATTCGAGCTCATCATGTAAGGGAGGACTACGGTCCAGGGCTACGGCCTATATGTGGGAGATAAAAGGATGGAAGTGTAAGGGATACATGGAGCTACGGCTCAGGGCTACGGCTCATTTATGATTTATGATATGGTGTACAGGGAATCCGCGTATCCAATGGTACCAATATAATATGTGTTCGATATGTTATACTATGACATGTTTATGATAAGATTTATGATTATATTATATTATGTCAGTGATATGGATATCTGATCATGTTATGCTTATACTGTTATAGAAGCATGCAAGTAAGTTAGATTAAATTTATATTTAATCATGACACTCATATTATTGTTAATTCACTATCATGACTACCTCACTAGGCTATGTAAGCCTAACATACGTGTCTCATGCATTTTCAGGACCCTGATAGATTTCCAACCTTTGATCGTGTGGTGCAGTTGCAAGTCACATCTCTACCTTATATGTATGATATCTTTCATGAACTCCTAGTAAAGTGGCATATGATCCAACTTTTGTATAAATTGTGTTTTGTAATTTAATAATGTGGTTTTATTTTAGTAATCTAGAAAAGTCCTATTAAATAAATGTTAGAACAATAATAATGATAGATACGAATAATTTTCTAATAAAAATGATTAGAAAGGACTCTAAGATTTTTGTAAGTTGTTAGGCTCATTTAAATATGTAAAAAAATTTTAGTAAGATAATAAAAAGAAATAGATTTGAATATTTTACAAAATAGTCACTAAATATTGCATCGTCTAATCAGGTAGATAAATAACCTCCGATAGTAATGAGGTTTTACAGGCTAATAACTAGTTAGTTTAATTTCAGTATATTTTCACGAATTTTAGATAAAGACCTTTAATTTGTGAAAATTACAATTTAGTTCCCTAAGTTTGAAAAAGTTTAAAATTGACCCCAATTTGAATAAGTGGTTAATAAGTTAAGTGTTAAGTCTTAAAAGAGATTAATAAAAATACGCTAAAATGATTTTTAAACTTTGGATTTATATCTCCGATCTCCGCATCGTTTTCCGGTAGCGCTCTCCGACCCGGTTCTCTACCAGGCCGGGTAGGGAGTGTTACATTTGTGGTATCAGAGCTAGAGTTTAGTCGATTCTAGGACTAACCAGGCATTCGTTAACGAGTCTATGTCTCATATGCCACTTAGGAGTTGATTAAGTATGTATTTTGTGACTTGCAACTTACACGATTTAATTCTTATGTGTGTCTAGACCCAAAATGACTGCTCCTACTATTAGGAAAGAAACAAATGAGCCCGATCATGATTCCTCTTCCACTCGAGGGGAAAATGTGAGGCCAGAACCAAGTACCGAACAAGTGGCTCAGAATGATCCACCTCATCTTCCACCTATGTTGTCGGCTCAACAAGACTATTTGATGTCTATGGCCGACATGATAAAACAAGTAGTGGTGTCTCTTCGACAAGAAGCACCTTCCTCATCTGCTGAAGCTGCTCAGCAGATCTCTCGAGCTCCAATAGATAAGCTAAAACGTTATCAAGTTTATACATTTACTGGCCAAGATCTGGATAATCCTGAAATCGCAGAATATTGGCTAGAAAATACTTTGAAAGTAATCAACAAGCAACTAAAGTGCCCCGAGGAGCATAAGTTGGAGTGTGCCTTAGCCCTGATTGCAGATGAAGCACAAAGCTGGTGGCACACTGTAACTCTCACTGTACCCGAACATAAAGTAACCTGGGAATTTTTCCTCCAGGAGTTTCGTAAAAAGTATATTAGTGAGCATTACCTCGCTGAAAGACGTAAAAAGTTCCTCCATTTGAAGCAAGGAGGAAGGCCAGTGGAACAGTACATTCATGACTTCTGCAAATACGCTAGATATGGTACTGATATCATCCACACTGAAAAAGAAAAATGTAGAATGTTCATAGATGGCCTCTGCGATGAATTACGTCCTCTTTTTGTTGCTCTGGAAATCGAGGATTTTCAAATACTGGTGAATCGAGCCATTGCAACTGAAGCTTCTCAAAGAGCCTCGGAAAGAAGGAAGGGAAACCAAGCTCGACCTGATAAAAGATTCCGAGAAGATTCCAAACCTCCTCTATCTCAAAAAAGAGGAAGACAGTGGGACCAAAGGTCATCTGCCAATCAACAGCTACCTAACTCTAATTATGTCTCTCAATTTCCATCTGGTGGGACCACTGTTACGCGTACGACCTCAATAAACAGTACAGGAGGCTCTGCCAAAAGTTCTCAGATCCCTCTGTGTAATTTTTGTCAAAAGAGACATTTGGGACAGTGCCGTAAACAGTCAGGTTCTTGTTACCTGTGCGGAGAATCTGGTCATTTCATCCGACAATGCCCCCAAAATCCACAAGCCCCTACCTCTATAGCCTCTCATAACGTTCCAGTAAAAGGGAGGGGATTAAATCAAGCACCGTCTGGTTCTTCCGGAAGGCCCCATAACAATAATGCTCCTTCAGGAAGCCGAAATCCAAAGACCTCAGCCCAGATGTACCACGTTCGAGGCCGCGAACAAGAAGACGACCCTGATGTTATTGCAGGTATGGTGGAGTTAGGTTCTGAATTTGTTTATGCTTTGATAGATCCAGGCTCCACGCATTCCTTTATTAGTGAACCTTTGATTGAAAAATATGCCTTAAAATATGATCATGTTGCTTCCAAAATACTTGTGTCAAACCCATTAGGAGATAGTGTAACAATCCAAAAGATCTGTAGATCTTGTCCCCTAAAAATCCAAGGAATTCCTTTTCCGGCCAATTTGATGGTCTTACCCTTTAATGAGTTCGACCTTATCCTTGGTCTAGATTGGTTAGCTGAACATCAAGCATGGGTAGATTGTTCTAAAAAGAAATTATATCTCCGTGGTCTAGGTAGAGAAAGCATCACCTTGATGAAATCTAAATGTCAGAGTAGTCTTATGTGTGCCTTAGAATCTAAGAAGGAATTGAAGCCTGAAGATATATCCATAATAAAAGATTTTCCTGACGTATTCCCTGAAGAACTTCCGGGACTCCCTCCTGTACGTGAAGTTGAGTTTGGGATAGAAGTTCAACCTGGAACTACTCCAATTTCTATCGCTCCATACAGAATGGCTCCAATGGAGTTAAAGGAGTTGAAGGCCCAAATCCAAGACCTTGAAAGTAAGGGGTTTATTCGACCGAGTTCCTCACCCTGGGGAGCACCGGTTTTATTTGTGAAGAAGAAAGATGGATCGATGCGCTTATGCATCGACTATCGACAACTGAATAAAGTAACAATAAAAAATAAGTACCCGCTTCCTAGAATAGACGACCTATTTGATCAACTAAAGGGTGCTTCTGTCTTTTCTAAGATAGACCTCCGATCTGGTTACTATCAAATGCTCGTGAAGGAACCAGATGTTTCAAAAACAGCCTTTCGAACCAGATATGGTCATTACGAATTCTTGGTGATGCCTTTTGGGCTCACCAATGCTCCTGCAGCCTTCATGGATTTGATGAACCGAATATTTCGACCTTATCTTGATAAATTTGTCGTTGTCTTCATAGACGACATTTTGATCTATTCGAAAGATTCTGTTACTCACGAAGAACATCTTCGGATTGTACTCCAAACCCTCCGTGAAAAACAACTCTATGCCAAATTTAGTAAATGCGAGTTTTGGCTGACCGAAGTATCTTTTCTCGGTCATGTGATATCTTCCGCGGGAATTCAAGTGGACCCAAAGAAGATTCAAGCCATTCTCGAATGGATACCCCCGAAAAACGTGGGAGAAATTCGTAGTTTCCTGGGTCTTGCAGGATACTATCGTAGGTTCGTTAAGGGGTTCTCCTTGATTGCTTCACCCCTAACGAAGCTTCTCCGTAAAGACATTCCTTTCAGGTGGACCGTGGACCAACAACGGAGTTTTGACCAGCTTAAACAAATCCTCACCCACGCTCCTGTCCTAATACAACCGGAGCCAGGAAAAGATTTCACAGTATACAGTGATGCATCCCATCAAGGATTGGGCTGTGTCTTGATGCAAGAAGGTAAAGTTATAGCCTATGCCTCACGTCAACTCAAACCGCATGAGCTTAACTATCCAACTCATGACCTTGAGCTAGCAGCGGTTGTGTTCGCACTAAAGATCTGGCGACATTACCTCTATGGTGAAAAGTGTTATCTTTTTACTGACCACAAAAGCCTGAAATACCTTTTGACCCAAAAAGAATTAAACCTTCGTCAGCGTCGTTGGATGGAGCTTTTGAAAGATTATGATTTGGTAATTGAGTACCATCCCGGTAAAGCAAATGTGGTGGCGGACGCTCTTAGCCGGAAGCCCACTTCTTCTCTTAGATGTTTAAACGCTCACTTTCGGCTCATGAAGCATGGCAAGTTATTAGCCGAGCTCAGGGTACAATCGACCATTGTGTCCCTGATTAAAGCACTTCAAGAAGATGATGAGGAGTTGCAACCTATTTTAGCCCGAATCAAGGATGAACCAGACCTTGATTTTGCCATAAATTCTGACGGCTTGTTATGCTTTTGTAATCGTATATGTGTTCCAAACAATGATGATCTTCGGAACCAGATCCTGCGTGAAGCACATGCTAGCCCTTTTTCTATTCACTCCGGAGCTGTTAAGATGTACAAGGATCTAAAAGAGATCTACTGGTGGTCCGGTATGAAAAGTAAAATCACAGATTTTGTAGCAAGGTGTTTGACTTGTCAACGGGTTAAAGCCGAACATAAAGTACCGACGGGACTTCTTCAACCCATTGAACTGCCACAGTGGAAGTGGGAACGTATCATTATGGATTTTGTAAACGGATTACCTCCGACTCCAAAGAAAAACAATGCAATCTGGGTCATCGTAGATCGATTTACCAAGTCAGCTCACTTTCTTCCAGTAAGAATGGACTTCAGCTTATCCAAGCTAGCAGAGTTGTATATCAGCGAAGTCATACGCTTGCACGGAGTTCCAACATCAATAATTTCTGATCGAGACCCACGGTTTGCATCCCGATTTTGGAGAACCTTACAGGAGGCATTGGGAACTAGAGTACATCTCAGTACTGCATTCCATCCCCAAACCGATGGCCAATCTGAAAGGGTTATTCAGGTAACCTCGTTATTGTCTTTCTTTAAACATAAGCTAGGTATCCTATATCAATTACGATCTTCCTTGTAGATTCTGGAAGATATGCTCCGAGCCTGCATTATTGACTTTGGGAAAAATTGGGAGAAATCCCTACCCTTAGTGGAATTTTCCTATAACAATAGTTATCAGTCGTCTATTCAGATGGCTCCTTTTGAAGCATTGTATGGCAGAAAATGCAGAACTCCTCTGTGTTGGTCCGAACTTGGTGAAAACAAGGTGTTGGGACCACAACTGCTCAGAGAAACAGAAGAGAAAGTTCAAATCATTCACTCTCGATTGAAACAAGCTTTTGATAGGCAGAAAGCTTACGCTGATCTAAAACGAAGAGACATTCAGCATAATGTGGGAGACAAAGTCTTTCTTAAAGTCTCTCCATGGAAGAAAGTATTTCGGTTTGGAAAGAGGGGAAAGCTCAGTCCTCGCTTCATTGGACCTTTTGAAATTTCTGAAAGAATTGGCCCAGTAGCTTATCGACTTGCACTTCCTAGCGAGTTCGATAAAATCCACAATGTCTTCCACGTGTCAATGCTCAGAAAGTATAGATCCGATCCATCTCATATCTTAGAGCCGGAAGAATTAGAGCTGAATCCTGACTTGTCTTACGAAGAGGAACCAATTCAGATTCTGGATAGAGAAATCAAAAGACTAAGAAACAAAAATGTTGCATTGGTTAAAGTCTTGTGGAGAAATCACAAGAGGGAAGAGGCAACATGGGAACCTGAGGACACGATGAAAAAGCAATATCCTCATCTATTCGATTCAGGTAAAAATTCGAGGACGAATTTTCTTAAGGGGGGGTGAGTTGTCACATCCCAAAAAACCGGTCTAGTAGAAATTAGGTTCGAAATTTTTATTCGGTTTATTATTATTTTATGGAGTAAGTAAAAATTTAGTATTATTTTATGTAGTAGTTAAAATTATTATTATTTTATGTAGTAGTTAAAATTATTATTATTTTAAGGAGTAGGTATGGAGTAGTTAAAATTATTATTATTTTATTATAAAAAAAAAGAAAAAAAAAAGAAAAAAATTAGGAGTAGTTGACGCCAAATTAGTATAAAAGGGGGGGGGAGATTGATGAAATCCCACGGCAATTGAGGAAGAAAAAAAAATAATTATTAGTAGGATACGATTCAATCTTTGATTGGTAGTCCGATATTTTCGATATAGGAATATCGAATTTTTGCTGACGACGGGGTAAGCTCAAATCTCTAGTTAGTTTAAGTTTCGGTATCGAGTTTGATTAATATTTTTATATATATTCGATACTGTCTTATTATTTTAATTAATTTTTATCGTAGTACACGAGGTCGATTCAGATCAACTTTCAAGCCCAATAAATAAAAATAAAGCACCGGTCTGTCAAGGTGAGTGTAGATGCATTTGTCTCGGGTGACACGGTGTCATTCCGATATTTTTTTTTATGTTCTGATATGTGGGTATAGTCGTGTCAGGGGTAGGCTCGGTGCCTTCCTATTGCATTAATTATGAATTTATTTGCATCTGGTAAGTACCCTGCATTATTCTGATATGCTTAAAAATGATTATAATACGCTACATGTATATGAAAATAATATGAAATATTATCTGATATGGAGTTACGGCTCATCTTGCTATTTGATATGATATGATCTGAAAATCATGGACTATGTGAAATTATGTGTATTTATGGACGTTGGATACAATTGGCATGCCATAGGAATATTCGAGCTCATCATGTAAGGGAGGACTACGGTCCAGGGCTACGGCCTATATGTGGGAGATAAAAGGATGGAAGTGTAAGGGATACATGGAGCTACGGCTCAGGGCTACGGCTCATTTATGATTTATGATATGGTGTACAGGGAATCCGCGTATCCAATGGTACCAATATAATATGTGTTCGATATGTTATACTATGACATGTTTATGATAAGATTTATGATTATATTATATTATGTCAGTGATATGGATATCTGATCATGTTATGCTTATACTGTTATAGAAGCATGCAAGTAAGTTAGATTAAATTTATATTTAATCATGACACTCATATTATTGTTAATTCACTATCATGACTACCTCACTAGGCTATGTAAGCCTAACATACGTGTCTCATGCATTTTCAGGACCCTGATAGATTTCCAACCTTTGATCGTGTGGTGCAGTTGCAAGTCACATCTCTACCTTATATGTATGATATCTTTCATGAACTCCTAGTAAAGTGGCATATGATCCAACTTTTGTATAAATTGTGTTTTGTAATTTAATAATGTGGTTTTATTTTAGTAATCTAGAAAAGTCCTATTAAATAAATGTTAGAACAATAATAATGATAGATACGAATAATTTTCTAATAAAAATGATTAGAAAGGACTCTAAGATTTTTGTAAGTTGTTAGGCTCATTTAAATATGTAAAAAATTTTTAGTAAGATAATAAAAAGAAATAGATTTGAATATTTTACAAAATAGTCACTAAATATTGCATCGTCTAATCAGGTAGATAAATAACCTCCGATAGTAATGAGGTTTTACAGGCTAATAACTAGTTAGTTTAATTTCAGTATATTTTCACGAATTTTAGATAAAGACCTTTAATTTGTGAAAATTACAATTTAGTTCCCTAAGTTTGAAAAAGTTTAAAATTGACCCCAATTTGAATAAGTGGTTAATAAGTTAAGTGTTAAGTCTTAAAAGAGATTAATAAAAATACGCTAAAATGATTTTTAAACTTTGGATTTATATCTCCGATCTCCGCATCGTTTTCCGGTAGCGCTCTCCGACCCGGTTCTCTATCAGGCCGGGTAGGGAGTGTTACAGTACTCGACCTGAAACCCGTCCGATTACCTGTTTTTACATTTAGGGTTATCGTTTTACAACCTGCTCATCCCCAAATCGACTGATCCAAAGGCAAACAACAAGCACCAGTACAAGGTATGTGGCAAGCAATTTCTTAAATTCTTACTATTTGCATACCAAATTTGCGCTTTTTTTTCTTTAGACACCGTTGTTTTGGTTGGTATTTTGCTTGTATCTCTGACAAATTGCATAAGATTTCAAATTGATAACTTGCCTTAAAGTTATAGATTGCATGTGCACTTAGTCTAAACTAAGGGAAAGACATGTGGAGGAAAGCTTGAAGGAAGTTTGACACACGGCAAAGGTGATAGCCAAGGGATTCAAAGTGTCACTTTTCCTCCTTTATTCATCCATCTCCCATAGCCGATATTAGACTAGAAGGTAATTATCTTACTTATTGTTCATTCATTGTGAAATTAGGCTTGGTGTTTCGATGGAAATGTATGTATATATATGTGTATGATTGGTGAATCAATTGCATGCTTGAGTATTTGTGTTTATAACATATTTTGGTTGGAATCATTAATAGAAAAATTGAAATAAAGGAGTATAAATGTATGAGTATAGAAGAGTAGATTGTTTTAGTGGTACAAAACAGGGAATAATTCAGTTTTGAATGACTTGAGAGTCTTTGGGACTGTTTCGATCCAGAAGTATGTTATGGGGGTGTTGGATTGTCGCAAGTACTATAAATTAGGCTAATTTGAGCATGAATTTCAGTAAATTTGAAAAGATTTAAGTGAACAAAGTATAACAAATTTGATGTGCATGACATGATGAATGGGCTGTTAAAAATAGATATAGTAAGGGGTTTCTTTTGTTGTAGAAAACCAGTTTTGTATGTGTAAAATTTGATAAGATTGATTGCAAGATTGGTATAATAGAAAGAAATTCAGTTGTTTAGTGATTTTAAGTGAATGAAAATAAGGGTTTTATTGTTTAATAAGAAATTAGTTTGAAAGCGAGAATTCCAGAAACTGTTATAGTCAATTTGGTTTGAAAATATGGGTAGGATAATGTAATCAAGGTTGTATGTATAATTGACAATAAAAGGGCTGCTGGAATTTAAATGTATTCATGATGAAATATGAAGCTAGATAAAATTAGTATTGTATCATGGCTTGTAAATTGAAAGGAAAATTTTCATAAGAATGCAGTTTTGAATGAACACATATGCAGTGTAGTTTTGTTTTATAATGCAGTAATAAGATGTTTTAACTGTGCAGTTGGTATGATTATAACAGTGCAGAATTATAGAGTAAAAGCTGTGCAGAATTGGATTAAAGACAGTGCAGAATTGAGTTAAAATATTGCAGTTTTAAGATTAAAATGTAGTCTTGAATAAGTTTACTAATAGAACTGATTTAAAGAGTGTATATCAGTATATAGGTGTTGTATTACATCAATATAGTTCCATGATGGACAGTTTTGAAAATAAATGTATATGCATGACTATTTGCACATGTGTATGCTGCTTTGTTCAAATAGATTTCTATATATTCAGATTAAGTTTTGAAAGAAATGTTTTTCACTGATTCTCATGCTTATCATTCTTTGTCTCATTTCAGGGGTCTATCCAAGATTTCATCTTTTGCTTGGATTACAATATTACAGTTGCCGAAAGCTTGAGTGGTTAGAAAAAACATCTATTTCTCATTATTATCTTTTTTTCTCTTGCTTGCTTTCGATAACTGTAGTTAAATTCAGTTCCGTATTCGTTTTGTTAGACAAAAAAGCATAGCACCTAACT
This sequence comes from Hibiscus trionum, assembly GCA_030270665.1. NCBI lineage: Eukaryota > Viridiplantae > Streptophyta > Magnoliopsida > Malvales > Malvaceae > Hibiscus > Hibiscus trionum. The sequence goes on along the minus strand of BSYR01000055.1, from coordinate 11,548,141 downwards.
TAGAATAATATATCCTTCTAAATAAAAACTCTTCATATCTTATTATAAAGAGATTTTATAATCAGTTAAAGAGACAAACTTCTCGATTCTCCCAGAAGGTTATCCTGCCAAAAATTAAAAATAAAAACCTCTAAATTAGAAAACAACAAACTACTTTGGCCCAGCTTTTCTCATTAGAGATTAGGAAATTTTGGTTATACTAGTAATTGGCAGTGTGTTAACAGTAATTGGCACATTCATGAAGTTGTACACGAACATCTAGTTATTTTTTACTTTGTTCTAGGATATAGAAAATGGGTATTCCATGTAGAGTTGACACCTCGTAGAGCTTCTTCAAAGGGTAATCCGGCTTATCCTTCAAGTTCTCATTGTGGATCTCTCAGAGAAAATGACATAGAGGGCATGTTACGAGATGCATTTAATATGCACAATTATCACCAATCTGTTAGACAAGATGAAGCGCCGGGATTGTTTTTAGCGGCGCTTAAAAACGCCGCTATAGGGCTTAAAAAACGCTACTAAAAACATGTTCTGCTGTAGTGAAAAGACTGTAGATTCATTTGTACACTACACAAGCATAATTGTCTCCAATTTGATAGCGAATTATAAATACTTTAGACATTATAAAAATTAGGCTTATATCATAAATATGTAGTTAAAATATAATAATTTTTTTCATAAATATTTTTGGTTAAAATAAATACTTAAAGTATATTTTTTGATTAAATTAAGTATCTAAAGTATGCTTTTTGTCAAAATAAGTACCTAAAATATTTTTTTGTCAAAGTAGGTACCTAAATTATATTTTTTTTCTTAAAATAGGTACTTAAAGTATATATTTTTTTTGTTAAAATAGACACCTAATGTATTTTTTAATCAATACCACATGACAACTTTTAGGAATATATATATAGTTTAAGTACCTATTTTAACCAAAAATATACTTTAGGTACTTATTTTGACGAAAAAAATACTTTAAGTACCTATTTGGACCAAAATAATTATACTTTAGGTACTAAATTTAACCAAAAATATTCTTTAGGTGCTTATTTTGACCAAAAAATACTTTAGGTACCTAAATAAAAAAATTGATATACTTTAAGTATTTATTTGTAAATAAGCCTAAAAATTATGCATATAAATATAGTATTAGTGTTTTATTTTTTAAAATATAGTAATCAAAATATATTTCTAGAATAATCTAGAAAAGATTTTTAAAACACTCTTTTTAACAGAATTCATAAATAATCTTCATTGGAAAATTTGTACTACGTAACGGTTGATAAGATTTTATTGCATTGGACGTGCCTTAACGATGAACGTAATTTCAAATTGGTCTCAAACTTAAAAATATTTAATCACATCCCTTGTTATTGATATATATCAATTAGGTCTTTAAGCTATTAAAGCAATTAATCCAACGGTTAAATGTTACGCCAAATTTTAATGTGTACTATATTTTTATACTTGAACATAAACAACTAAATTAAGCTAACAACTCTAGAGCAATTGGTTAAAATTCTCAATTGATAGCCTCCTCTCTCTTTTAGGTTATGTGTTCAAATAAGAGCAAATTTCCTCTTCCCTCCTCTTAAGTAAATATTGTTCAAAAAAAATTAAGCTAACAACTCTTTAGTACATATCTCTTTGACAACATCAGGCAGACTATTGAAGACAAGAATGCTGACAGGCTCTCCACGGCTAAGACCAGCACACAAATCGGAGATTCTTTGCGTTCTACTAATATTGTGAAACCTAAATTGATTTTGATATAACAAATTATTTTAGGGACTTAATTGAAAAATACAATAAATTTTTAAATATTTTAAAGACTCACTTAATTGAAAAGCATTTTGAACCAAGTACTCTTTCAAGACAAAACAAATTAAAAGGTTCAATTTTCACTAAGTTTTTTCAAGTATTTTCAAGCCAAATTTCAACAAAACGCCTAGGCGTATCGATACCCTTATAGCGTATCGATACAAATTTTCGTTACTAGAATTTTAATCGACCATAGCATACCGATACGGTTTAATCCCGTATTGATACGATATTCATGTAGGTAAGACTTTAAGCTATAGTGTATCGATACTCATCAGAACAGTATCAATACGGTTTTTCAAAGTAAAATATTTTAATTCTATAGCGTACCGATATGGTATGTCACCGTATCGGTACAATATGCTGACCTTTGCAAATCTTTACATTTAATATTCAAACGTTGGCTTGTTAGTTATTGGAATCCTAAATTTTTTAAATGGTCGTTGAACCGTATCGATACGCATAGATAGCGTACCGATACGCTTTCTGTCAAAAAAATAAATCAAGATTCCAGTGAGAAAAAATCGTATCGATACGGCTTTGCGTATCGATATGCCCCTTTATACTGTACCGATACGCCCTTCCCGTGTATCGATACACTATGTTTTTCAGTCACAACGACTCTTTCTTCTTTGAGACAAGTACCGATATGGTTACGAAGTGTACCGATACGGTGTGCAGTTGATGATCATTTATTATGAGAAAACGCATCCCAACGGCTAGATTAATGACCTCAACCACCCAAACAGCTAGAATTCAATGCATGAGTATAAAAACAAGTCTCCAAAGCTATAACAATAACTATTGAACCTTCAAGCAACATCAAAGCATTTATTCCAAACCCTTGAGCCTATTAGAGTCAAATTGTGTACTCAACTTGAAAAATTCTCAATTGTTTATTTTTCTTTCAAGTTTGGGGAGTGTTGGTTTGTAATTGGGCAATATATTAGTCTTGTGTGAGATACATATCAAACTGCCTCTTATTCTTTGTAATTGAGAGTCATGTAATTCAATCTTTGGGTAGAAAGATTGAATTTGTAAAGGTTGCCTCCTTAGCCTAGAAAAGGGGAAGAACAAATTAGTGAAGAGTTTGTTGAAAATCCTTAGTGGGAGCTAAGGTAGTAGATGTAGAGCTTGTTTAGAAGCTTGAACAACTATAAGTGCCTTGTTCTTCATTTCTAAGTGTTCTTTTTGCTCACTTCATTTTTAAAAGTGTCAATTCACCCCCTCTTGGCCATATCGGTTAATCTGATCCACTCAACAATTGGTACCAGAGCCTACCTGTCACAGACCCACTTTTCACGACCGAGCCAGCCGCACCCATAGGTGCTGACCTTAACGCACCATGTGCTTCACCCGACCGAGGGACCCGAGTAGTTGCCGAAGCCACGCACCAAGGGGCCATGCACAACCCCCTTGATGGTGTCCGCGCCCAAGAGAACCGAGCTGGGCCTGTTCCAACGCACCATGGGGCCTTTCCAAGCACCCCATGTGCTACCTACAAGACTTGGACCCGAGGGAGCCCAACACACGCACCCGAGGGGGCCTTGCCATGCACCCTCCATGCCGCCCAAGTCATGGAGCCCGAGCCCGCACCCGACGTGCTCACCAATAAGGCCGAGTATGCACCCGAGGGGGCCTTGCCACACACCCTCCATGCCGCCCAAGCCATGGAGCCCGAGCTCGCACCCAACGTGCACGCCAAGGAGGCCAAGTTTGCACCCGATGTGCACGCCAAGAGGCCTAGGGGATGCCCATCCGAGTTGCCCACACCCTAGGGCCCGACTTAGCATCCAACATGCTAAAGAGGAGGTTTTGGACACAAGAATCGGGTCATGCCAAGCTCAATCCGCCCAAGTATCCAAGACCCAAGCCAAGGTGTCATCTTCTCACCAACAATCATGAAAAGATATCATCCATGGAGACTATTCGAGGAAAGATTCTATCCTTGAAGCTACAATTGAGGAAACAAGCCAATGCCACCAACACAATGATGTCATTGGGCACATATCTTAGGCAACCATGTAATAGAGTGATAGAGTTGCCATGTATGAGAGATTCTCTTTGTAAGACTCATCCATAGCCATTGGATCGAGTCAATCATAGCCATTAGATCGAGGGGGCCTAGGCTATAAATAGAGCCTTCCTCCACCATTTGTAATCACTCCACAGTCACTCCACATTCCACATCTTTCTTTATTTCTTTGTCTTTTAATAAGAGAAGGCATCGAGTACTCTTTTCTCCTCGACTAGGCTTAGGGGGAGTTTTTAACGAGGCTCTTTGCTTATAAAATCCCTTGTCTCTTTTATCTTGCCTTGCCTAGCCATCACCATCCTTTTCAACAAAGCTTCCGCACATCAAGTTCTAAGCGCCTCAGCTTAGATTTTTGAAGGCTGACTTAGTCCTCGACTTAAGATCGACGACTAAGGCCGCACGGGTTGGCGAGTCAGAACCTAGCCCCGTGACACTACATCTTTGAAGGCTTAACAACCACAAGAGGATATCTTAAAAGAGTGTTGATTAACTTCTAAGTCAAGTTATGGCAGCTACCTCTGGGCCAAGCATGTACGAGTTTCAATCTACCACCAAACCACCATTCTTCAATGGGGATAACTATCCCTATTGGAAGAATCGAATGCATCTCTTCATCAAATCAAGCGATTATCTCGCATGGGATGTAGTAGAAGATGGACCAACCATTCCCATGAAGAGAGATGAAGAAAGAAGGCTTGTTCCAAAGAATAAGATGGAGATGAGTGAAGATGATATGAAGAAATTGCAAATGAGTGACAAAGCCTTGTACATGCTATTTTGTGCTCTCGGACCGGACATCTACTGTAAAGTATCCTCAATCACAAGTTTCAAAGAAGTGTGGGACACGTTTGAAACCACATATGAATGAACAAACGATGTGAAGAAGAAGAAGATCAGGATCTTCAATCTTAGTTACGAGAACTTCAAGATAGAGGTCGATGAGACCGTAACGAAGATGTTTGATCGCTTCTCTATCATCATCAATGGTTTGAAGGGCTTCAGAGAGATTATCACCGAAGATAAGTTAGTCCGGAAGCTACTCTACTCCCTTCCCGAATCATGGGATGGGAAGAGAACCGCCATCATCGAAGCAAAGAATTTGAAGACCCTAAAGCTTAATGAACTAGTTGGTTCTCTCCTCACATATGAGATCATGAAGCAAGGGAGAGAAGAAGAGAAGAGAAAAGAAGAAAGAAGAGTAGTCAAGCAAGAGGTAGAGAAGAAAAGGCAAGAAGTTGCTCTCAAAGCCTCTCTACCACAAGAGAAGAGCGCTTCTAGTGGGGAAGATAGATTTGAAGAATTGGCTATGATAGCCAAAAGATTCTCAAGGTTCATGAAATCTAACCGTGGTAGAAAGTTTTCAAGAAGAAAAGACTTCAAGGACAAGAACAAAGAAGAAGAAAAACACCAACTCATTTGCTATGAGTGCAAGAAGTCGGGCCATATTCGCATCGATTGCCCTCAACTAAAGAAGAAGTGCTTTAAGAAGAAGAAGAAGAAGAAGAAGAAGCTCAAGGCTCAAGTAGCAACTTGGAGTGATGAGGAGTCATCATCCGAGAATGAGGAGTATGAAGTGGCCAACCTTTGCCTCATGCCTCTTGAGGAGGAATCTATGGTAAACTCTAACTCATCGTCTCTTAGTTATGATGAACTCTATGATGCATATGATGAGTTGCAAGAAGTTTATGATGAATTGGTTGAAAAATATAAAGAGTCTATTTTGTAAAACAAGAAAAATATTTCCAATTTAAAATCTCAAAATAAGTCTCTTTCAAAAACCAATTCCGAATTGGAAAAGAAAGTTTTGTACTTGATAAATCTTTCAAATGAGCTCAAAAAGAAAAATTTTGATGTTGAAAACTTCTTTCCGATTTCCAAGATTATCTTTGATTTCTAAGATTATCACACTAAGAAAATGGATAATCTTAAAACTTCTCTTGCTATTGGGAAAAATGGTTTTGACAAAGGTAGTTCTTCAAAGACCTAATATGTAAATAGAAAGAATTTTAACTACAAACAAAGTGGCTCTCAAAGGTATTATAGAACTAATAGAATTAGAAGTGTATGGTTTCTAAGGAACTTGTAGCTTCTAACAATATTGTTGTTATTTTATTCTTGGATTCCTAAGGGAACCAAGTTTTTGGGAGCTAACACTCATGGACCCAAAATGGTTTGTGTACCAAAATCAAAGAACTAATCTTTGTTTGTAGGGGGAGCATTGCTACAAGGCCAAAAATTCAAGTCAAAACACATGGTACCTTGATAGTGGATGCTCAAGACATATGAGCGGAAACAAGAGTAGATTCATAGAGCTCAAACCAAAGCATGGTGGAGTGGTAACTTTTGGTGACAACTTCAAAGGCCATATTGAAGGGATTGACTCTATTGATAATCACTCATCCTTTTTTCTTGAAATTATATTGCTTGTTAATGGACTTAAACATAATTTATTGAGCAGTAGTCAATTTTGTGATAAAGGTTTTGATGTTCATTATGATAAAAATGGGTGTAAAATTGTGAACATTAAAACAAATAGAATAATGATCATTGGTCATCGCATAGGAAACATTTATTTGGTGCATTTAGATGACATATATTCATCACATGCATGTTCAGTTGCACATGATGAGAATGATGCATGGTTGTGGCATAGGAAATTAGGGCATGCTAACATAACTGTTTTAGAAAAGTTGGTTTCCCAAAATCTAGTTAGAGGTTTACCCAAACTAAAATTTTCATTAGATAAAATATGTGATGCTTGTGCTAAGGGTAAACAAAAGAGAACCTCATTTAAGCCCGTTAATGATGTTTCGACTAGTAGGGTGTTACAATTAATCTACAAGGATTCATGTGGGCCTATTAGAACTATGAGCTTGGGTGGTAAGTCATATGTATTTATATTGGTAGATGACTTTTCTAGATACATTTGGGTTCTATTCTTAAGTACTAAGAATGAGGCTTTAGAAAATTTTATCGCATTTACAAAAATTACCCAAAATGATCTTGATCTTAAAATCTCACATATTAGAAGTGATCATGGAACCGAATTTCAAAATATGAGTTTTGAAGATTTTGTAATGAAAATGGTATTAGCCATAATTTTTCGGCTCCTCGCACTCCTCAACAAAATGTGGTAGTTGAGAGGAAAAAAAGAACTTTAGAAGAGATAGCTAGAACAATGCTTTGTGGAAACAATTTACCTGAGTATTTTGGGTGGAAGCCATTAATACGACTTGTTATATAATTAATAGAGTAATGATTAGACATATTTTAAAGAAAACACCTTATGAGATTTTAAAATCTAAAAAGCCTAACATTAGCTATTTCCACCCTTTTAATTGTAAATGTTTTGTTTTAAACAATAGAAAAGACAACTTAGGTAAATTTAATGCTAAAATTGATGAAGCAATATTTTTGGGTTATTCCCTAAATTCTAAAGCCTACCAGGTATTTAATAAAAGAACTTTGGTTGTTGAAGAGTCTATACATGTTGTTTTCGATGGTAACCTCCTTCCGAGGAAGGAATCTTGTGATGATGGTGATGTATGGATCATTGAAGTCATTGATGGAGGACAAACATCAAAGGTGGATGAGATTCCAACCAAAGAAGAAGATGCACAAGATCCACCTTTTGAAGCCTTGAAGGACTTAGCTCTTGAAAAAAAGGAGGTGACATGCCCAAGGGAGTTCAACTATGTCAAAGGTGGTGAAATATTGAGTGATTCATCCAAGGGGTTAACTACTAGATCCTCTCTCAAACTTATGAATCATGTTGCATTTATCTCATGCATAGAGCCTAAAAATATCAAAGAAGCATTAAAAGATGATTTTTGGATATTGGATATGCAAGAGGAACTTAATCAATTTGAGAGAAGTAAAGTATGAATATTAGTTTATAGGCCTAGTAATCAATCTACTATAGGAAATAAGTGGGTATTTAGAAACAAACTAGATGAGAGTGATAACATAGTGAATAAACAAGGCTAGACTTGTTGCTCAAGGTTACACTCAAGAAGAGGAAATTGATTTTGATGAAACATATGCACTCGTAACTAGAATGGAAGCTATTAGGATGCTTCTTGCATTTGCATGCTATCATGATTTCAAGCTCTTTCAAATGGATGTGAAAAGTGTTTTTCTAAATGGTTTTATAAATGAAGAAGTGTATGTAGAACAACCACCCGGTTTTGAAGATCCAAACTTTCCAAACCATGTTTTTAAACTAACAAAAGCTTTTATACGGTTCGAAACAAGCTCCTAGAGCTTGGTATGAAAGACTTTCAAACTTTTTAATTGAAAAAGGTTTTGAAAAAGGCAAGGTGGATACTACAATTTTTATTAAAAGATATGGCAATGACATTTTAGTAGTTCAAATATATGTTGATTATATTATTTTTTGTTCTACTAATGAATTTTATTGCCATGAGTTTTCTAAGCTAATGCAAGGTGAATTTGAGATGGGCATGATTAGAGAACTCTCATTTTTCTTGGGGCTCCAAATTAAGCAAAGGAAATATGGTACCTTTATTAATAAAGTTAAATACATCAAGAATATGCTCAAGAAGTTTGGCTTGGAGAATGTGAAGCCTCAAGTCACTCCTATGAGCTCATCAATAAAGCTTGACAAGGATGAAGGAGGTAAGTGTATTGATTCTAAGCTTTATCGTTCCATGATTGGATATTTGCTTTACCTTACTGCAAGTAGACTCGATATCATTTTTAGTGATTGCTTGTATGCTAAGTTTCAAGCTAGTCCTAGAGAATCCCAGCTTGTAGCCATTAAGATAATCTTTAGATACTTTAGAGATACACCTTATTTAGGTCTTTGGTATCCTAGAGACTCTTACTTTGACCTTCATGCCTTCTCCGATGCGGATTATGGAGGATGTAAGATAGATAGGAATTGTAACACCCCTACCCAGCCTCGTCGAGAACTGGGTCGGAGAGTGCTACCGATGAACAATACAACGAAATTTCATTCAATAACTGATGGTTGATCAATATTACAATCAAGACATTACCGGATATACATCTTAGTCCAATTTATCTATTAGAAAACAGTAACTAATCATTTAGGACTAATTTATAACAAATGCAAATTTTAGGGACCAAACTATAAATTCGATAAATTGGAGGTCCTTCGACACAATTAGTTATACCACACTGAAATTCAATGCTACATGAGAAAACCTATAAAATTTCATGCCATTTGAAGTCCATTTACTCATTCAATTTTGTTGAGTTGTAAGGAGCTCGATTCGTTCAACCGATATGACTCACCAAGTGATGGAGAGGTGGATTTTTGGGTGGAAGGGTTGTGGAAGCTAAAAAGATAATTGACACAAAGATTTTAGAGTGGTTCAACCTTCTAACCAAGGTCTACATCCACTACCTTAGCTTCACACTAAGGATTTCTAATGAATCCACTATTGATTCGTCCCTTTTCTAGGCTTAGGAGGAAACCCTTATACACCGATCAAGCTTTCTACCCAAAGCCTTGATCAAAACCTCTTTTACAAAGAGATGAGTAAAGCAAACACAAATCCCTCTAATAGGTGTTTGTTTGCACAATTAAAGTACTCACCCAAAACCTAAAACACTTGAGCAAATTTGACAATTTTGGCTCACTAGTGTTTGTCTATACAAGAATTGACAATTTAAGCACTAAGACAATGTTTGATTATTTGTTGATTGACAATATGAGCATTAACCATATCTTGATGCTTGGAGGTTCCTTTTATACTCCTTGATGAATTTGTAGCCGTTACTAGCCGTTGGGGTTGATTTAGAGCCGTTGGAGACTTAATTTCCCACCATAAATGCAGTTCTGCAGCTCACCGTTTCGAAACACTCGTGACCGTTTCGAAACACCCTTTAAGTAGAAAGAGTCGTTGCAGTCTGATGCAGCACCCGTATCGAACGCCTACCTCCGTATCAAAACGATATGCATTTAAATGTTAGTTGGGAAATAGCCGTTGGGGGTTATGACCGTTGAGGTCGATGCCACATGTTAAACCTTTTTTAAAACATCCCTAAACATAGTTTCAAGTTATTTGGACTTTGGAAATAGTTTTGAATTCTTTTTAAATCAGTCCAAAACATTTTTCAATTATTATATCAAAATATTAGTTCTACAATCTCCCACTTTTTGATATAATAAAACTATCTTGAAAAATTGTTTGAGATTCTCCCCCTTTAACTTTAAAAATGTGAATAAGAGATTAAAGATATGAAATCAAATAAAGCTCCCCTTATTCATTTGAAAATTCAATTTTTCAAACTATTTCTCCCCCTTTTTGTTATATCAAAAAGAATTTAAAACATTAAGTTCAAAATAACTATAGAGGAAAAATTTTGACAAAAATAAGAATTTGGTTTTAAAATGGCTCCCCCTTACTCAAAGCATCATTAAAAATGTTAGTCCAACATATATGATCATCTAGTTGACATAAATGAAAATAAATCAAATAAAAGCAAAAGCAACTAGATTTTACCACACTTGAACTCAAGGGAGGATGTGAAGCCTTCCTTCTTCAAGTGTTCTTCCTTATGTGTATGGAGCTCCCCCTCAATGTTTGACTTGTTGAACATCTCCATCACACCTAGCAACAGACAATCAAGTAATTTTTGGTATCCAATTTGCTTTGGATCCATGAACATTAGTAGCACAAATTTTAGTCCCCTTAGGAATCCATTTTTCAATGTCATCCTTTTTAGTTGAAGTGATTAGTCCTTTTGGGACCCAAACACTTCTAAAACATTTATCGTTTGCAAATCTAGGGGCACTAGATTGCCTTACATAGAAATTTGATTTTCCAAAATTGTTTTTCTTTTCTAGCTCTTTGGAAATCAAATCCTTTTCTTCTTAAACTTTTTGAAGCAAATTTTGTAAATCAAAACATTTTAATTCAAACTCTTCAAGTTTTGCTTCAAGTTCAAGTTTGGTTTTAGAGATCAAATCATTTTGAATTTTTAACTTTGAAATCAATTTATTGTTTTTCAAAATGTGATTTTTAAACTCTAAGACCAAATCATCGTAGGCATCTTGTAATTCATCAAAAGAGTAAGAACATGAAGTAGATGAATTAGAAGTTACCCTTGAATCTTCTTCGGTGGCCATAAGGCAAAGGTTGGCTTGTTCATCGTCGGTGGAGTCCTCATCACTCCAAGTAGCCACATATGTCTTCTTCTTATGGCTTGAAGTGCTTGCCCTATCCTTTTTCTTGGATTCTCGTTCAAGCTCTCTCAAAGCTTTCTTCAAGAACGACATACACTTCTTGAAGAGATGAACTATCTCTTCTTCTTCATCCTCCTCTTCACTTGAGTAAACATGATGGCAAGTGGAGGACTTGAGATCCATGGCATTGGTGTTGATGCCAAGCCCCTTGAGCTTCTTCTCTCCCATAGCTCTAATTTCTTCCCTCTTCTTCTCATCCTCTTTGTTCTTCTTCATGATTTGATGAGTAAGGAGTGACCCCATGAGTTCATCAAGCTTCAAAGTCTTCAAATTCTTTGCTTCGATGATGGCGGTCCTCTTAAAGTCCCAAGACTCGGGAAGTGAGTAGATGGGCTTTCGGACAAGTTTCTCCTCCGGAATGGCTTCTCCATAGCCCTTAAGACCATTGGTGATTGTGGAGAACCTATCAAACATCTTCTCGATGTTCTCTTCTGGATCCATCTTGAAGTTCTCATACTCCAAGGTGAGGAGCCCAATCTTGGGCTCCTTGACTTCATCGGTTCCCTCGTATGTGACTTCAAGCTTGTCCCATATCTCCTTGGCACTCTCACAAGAAGACATCTTCTCATAGATGGATGGACCAAATGCACAAAAGATGATGTGCAAGGCTTTGCAATTTAGCTCTATCTTCTTGCGATCGTCGGCACTCCACTCCGCTTTGCTTCGTTGAGGCACGAACGGACCATCTTCAACTATATCCCATAGCTTGTAGTGTCTAGACTTGATGAAGAACTTCATCTTTATCTTCCAATGGGCATAGTAGGTTCCGTCGAAGAAAGGCGGTTTGTCGATGGATTGCACATTTGAGCCGGTTGGTGAAATGATGATCGAGCTTACCGGATCTTCTCAATAGGATGTGAATCCTCTTCGATTGAGCCAAGCTCTGATACCAATTGTTGAGTTGTGAGGAGCTCGATTCGTTCAACCGATATGACTCACCAAGTGGTGGAGAGGTGGATTTTTGGGTGGAAGGGTTGTGGAAGCTAAAAAGATAATTGACACAAAGATTTTAGAGTGGTTCAACCTTCTAACCAATGTCTACATCCACTACCTTAGCTTCCCACTAAGGATTTACAATCAATCCACTATTGATTCGTCCCCTTTTCTAGGCTTAGGAGGAAACCCTTATAGACCAATCAAGCTTTCTACCCAAAGCCTTGATCAAACCCTCTTTTACAAAGAGATGAATAAAGCAAACACAAATCCCTATAATAGGTGTTTGTTTGCACAATTAAAGTACTCACCCAAAACCTAAAACACTTGAGAAAATTTGACAATTTTGGCTCACTAGTGTTTGTCTATACAAGAATTGACAATTTAAGCTCTAAGACAATGTTTGATCATTTGTTGATTGACAATATGACCATTAACCATATCTTGATGCTTGGAGGTCCCTTTTATACTCCTTGATGAGTTTGTAGCCGTTACTAGCCGTTGGAGACTTAATTTCCCACCATAAATGCAGTTTTGTAGCTCACCGTTTCGAAACACTCGTGACCGTTTCAAAACACCCTTTAAGTAGAAAGAGCCGTTGCAGTCTTATACAACACCCGTATCGAAACACCCTTGGCCATTTCGAAACACCCGTATCGAAACGCCTACCTCCGTATCGAAACGATCTGCATTTAAATGTTAGTTGGGAAATAGCCGTTGGGGGTTATGACCGTTGAGGTCGATGCCATGTAGGCGTATCGAAATGGCATAGCCCGTTTCGAAACGCTGGGCAAAAAATCACATCCAGTGAATGCCCGTTTCGATACCGTATCGAAACGTTTTTGCTGCTAGAATACACCGTATCGAAACACCTTAAGGTGTTTCGAAACACTTGGAAGGTTTTGTGAAATTTGGCTTTGAAAAACATGTTAAACCTTTTTTAAAACATCCCTAAACATAGTTTCAAGTTATTCGGACTTTGGAAATAGTTTTGAATTCTTTTTAAATCAGTCCAAAACATTTTTCAATTATTATATCAAAACATTAGTTCTACAAATTTATTCATCCAAAATTCGTGACCATTTTGAGAATAATACAAACTATCAGATCATGCCTTTTTAACCAACTTAACTAACCTTGTATCGAAACACTCTAGGGCTGTATCGATACGAGGGTATGATGGTCAACCTGTGTTAACTTGTCCTTCAGACCATATCGATACAGGTAAGCCTCGTATCGATACATGTTGACTTCTTTTGACTTTGACCCATTTCGATACGATGTAGACCTATATCGAAACAATTAATTGTAGTAGAAAATGTTCTGTTACGGCCTGAAATCGTATCGATACGCAATCACCCATATCGATACGGCTTGACCTGTAAATACAGATTTTTGCTGGTTTTTATTCGAATTGATCTACCAAAAGATTTTCAAATGCAATGAAACTTTACACACAACATTTCAATGATATAAACTACTAGCATGCCAAATTTCGTGATCATAAGAATATGTTTACTATGTTTTGACCTTTATGAGATAAATATGCAACTTTAGACCACTTTAAGCCAAAACAAAAAGCCATTTAAAGCCATCAACCACATTACAACATAGACATCTCACAACATATCAAAATGGGCATAAACGACTAGTTCGAGTACTTTGCCACCTTTCTAGGAGTTCATAAGGTCAAAATATATTATTTTACGGCTTGTTGTGACTTGTCCTGCCTTGACTAACTGGTCTTCAACCACATGATCTTTCAACCTGAAATGCATGAGATGAGATATGTTAGACATGCATCGCCTAGTGAGGTAGTCATCAACAACATGAACATCAATGTGTGAAGCATATATGTATATATGATCTCATGCTCATCAATGTCAATACTTATGTATCCAAATAAAATGTTTAACATAGTAATTTTATCATTAACCCTTGGATTGAATCAAGATAGTGGATACGTGAATTCCTACGCCTCGCCAAATCAATGAATGGTCTAATCCTTTCGCCTCGCCAATATGACCAATATCAATAAATATCCCTCCGCCTCGCCAAATCAATGTAGGCCGTAGCCTTAGGACCGTAGTCCACTCGTACACTTAGCTCATGAAATCTATGGCATGCCAATTATATCAATTTTCCATTCAAATCCAAGGTTTCAATGTCAGTATCCATATTCAATGTTACATGAGAATTTCAATGACCAATAACTTCAATATTATCAATAACAACCATGTTTCATTATCAATATGCCATATTTCAATGTCAATATCAATATCAATATCTGATGATTTCTTTATAATATTCCAATAACACTAATAATATCAATAATAATGCATGATAGCGATGTCAATAACTATGTCTGATATTCAATTACAACTTACCGACACTTATCAATAAATCCGATTAACAATCCAATGCAACTTCTTCAATAATATTGTTAGCGATATGGTCAAAAAAAACAATAAAAGAATCGAGAAGGCTCTTCGCCTAATCCCGAGACTCCGACTACACTCACCTTAGAATCTGATGCTCCTACGGCTCTCGGAAGACAACTCTCTTGTTCCTAGCCTTCGTCTTGAGCTACAAAATCAATAGGGAGACTATTAGGATCGATAATACGATATCAAAATCAATACAATGATATCAAAATCGATATTCAATTTCAATATAGATGACAACGATGAGATATCCATGGATGATCAAAACCCTAGCTTAAGATTAACCTCAATACATCCATGGAATCCAATAACCGATTGAGGAATACATCTTACCCGATCGATAGCAAGGATTCGATAACAATAAATTGAAGAAAATTGAAACTCAAATCCTAGCTTAAATGGAGGTGTGTGCTTCTAAGAAGAAGGTAGTGTTTGTTTATTTGCAATCGGGTAAGCTTGTTTTTGGCTATTCAATAGCTATTAATTAGAGTAGCTTTCCTTCAAATGAAGGAAGCTCTCCTGATGATTCCACGTATGGAAATTATAAAGGAGGAGGGGCTAATCGCAAGATTAATCCCTCAATTCTCAATACCTTTAAGTCCTTCTCTCAAACTTTCTATCGGCTATAAGTTAGTCACTAAATTGTTTTTGATGCTTATTCAATAAAGTCTATCTTCTATAGTTTCACTCGGATAGGGTCCTATGTTAATATATAGCTAGTCAATGCTATGTTTAGACTTTACCGATGTGAAATTTCCAATCACTAGAACCCAATTCCGACTAGATTGGATTTATGGGGTGTTACAACTCTCCCCCCTTAAGAAAAATTCGTCCTTGAATTTTTACCTGAACCGAAGAGATGAGGATATTGTTGTTTCATGGTCTCTTTAGGTTCTCGGGTAGCTTCTTCAATAGTGTGGCTCCTCCAGAGCACTTTAACTAACAGTTCAATTTTGTTGTGAAGCCTCTTGACTTCTCTTGCAAGAATATGAACTGGTTCTTCCTCGTAGGAAAAATTTGGTCAAATTTCCACAGATTCAAGTTCCACAATATGCATAGGATCGGAACGATACTTCCGGAGCATCGATACATGAAAGACATC
The DNA here is from genome assembly GCA_030270665.1 of Hibiscus trionum. Classification (NCBI taxonomy): domain Eukaryota; kingdom Viridiplantae; phylum Streptophyta; class Magnoliopsida; order Malvales; family Malvaceae; genus Hibiscus; species Hibiscus trionum. The sequence continues at coordinate 11,532,569 of BSYR01000055.1, read as the reverse complement.
GTGGATCCTACTTAATTCAGAGGGCAACAATAATCGATATGCCACGGGGCCAACTCTTTCAATGACTTCAAAAGGTCCAATGAATCAGGGACTCAGTTTTCCCTTCTTGCCAAACCTTAAAACCTTTTTCCACGGTGATACTTTGAGGAATGCTTTCTCACCAGCTTCATACTCAATGTCACTTCTCTTGAGATCAGCATAAGCTATTTGTCGATCAAAAGCAACCTTTAAACGATCATGAATAATGGTAACCTGCTCATCAGTTTCCCGAAGTAAGTCAAGACCTAACATCCTACCTTCACCAAGCTTTGACCTACACAATGGAGTTCGACACCGTCTACCATACAATGCTTCATATGGGGCCATTTAGATTGATGCCTGGTAACTATTATTGTAGGAGAATTCAACAAGGGGTAGAGATTTCTCCCAAGTTCCACCAAAGTCAATGATGCATGCTCGAAGCATATTTTCCAAGATCTGTATAGAAAGGTTCAATAACAACACAGATTTCTAAGGTTTCAATGAACAAGTTTTTCGATAATTACCTAGATTACCCTTTTTGACTGGGCCTCAGACTAAGGGTGAAAGGTTGTGCTAAGATTAACTCTGGTGCCCAGAGCTCCTTGTAAGGTTCTCTGAAACCGAGATGCAAATCAGGGATCTCGATCTTAGATAATAGACTTAGGTACTCCGTGGAGTCGGATCACTTCCTTGATGTACAAGTCAGCTAATTTAGGAAGACCGCAGTTCATTCTGACTGGTATGAAATGAGATGACTTTGTGAAACGATCTACAATAACCTATATGGCATCATGCTTCGCGGGAGTTAACGGTAGACCACTAACAAAATCCATAGTGATATTTTCCTACTTCCATTTCGGTGGATCGATAGGATGCAATAATCTGGTAGGGGCACAATGTTTTACCTTAACACGTTGGCACGTGAGACATTTGGAAATGTAATCAACTATGGCATGTTTCATGCTTGGCCACCAATAGAGTTCACATAGGTTTATATACATCTTCACAGACCCGGGGTGAACGAAAAAAGAACTCGAATGAGCTTCGGAGAGAATATCAATGCGAAGAGATTCATCATTAGGTACACAGACTCGGTCATGAAAACACAAGAGTCCTTTAGAATTAAGTCTGAATTCAGGGTTGTCCTATAGCTTAGAAACAATGGATTGAAGCTCAGGATCTTGCTCTTGCAAATCCTTGATTCATGAAACGATGGTAGACTGAACTTGAAGTTTAGCTACAAGACAATGATGCTTCCAAAGTCGGAAGTGAACATTGATTGCTCGAGGGGGCTACAATATAGCGATATTACAATGAGTTAATGTACTACATAATACATATAACTTTATATTCATTGTCAATGCTTACCAGACAATAGTTTGCGGCTGAGTGCATCAGCTACAACGTTGGCCTTGCTCGGATGGTAATCAATGACAAGATCGTAATCTTTAAGGAGTTCCATCCACCTTCGTTGCCGAAGCTTCAACTCCAATTCAATAGCTACCATACGATATGGTGCAATAGAAACTAGGGCAGTCCCAGGTTGTACCTCGATGCCAAACTCCACTTCACGGGTTGGGGGCAATCCCAGAAGTTCATCAGGGAAGACATTAGGAAATTCACATACAGTTTCAATGTCTCGTAGTTGAGATTCTCTTTTGGTTTCCAACGTCAAAGCATACAATGATGGGTTCTTCGCATTCATCAATACAACATTTTCCTTACCCATACCTCGAAGGTACAATTTCCTCTTACAACAATCTACTTAGGCTTGATGCTCACTAAGCCAATCTAAACCTAGGATGACATCGAACTCATGGATCGGTAAAGCCAACAAATTGGCTGAAAAAGGAATCTCTTGGATCATTAAGGGGCAGTTCTTGCACACTACCCTTACGGTGACGCAATCTCCTAAGGGATTGGTTACAAAGATTCTTGATGCTATTGGTTCGGAAGACATATTATACTTCTTAACTACAATGGTGCTTATAAAAGAGTGAGAAGAACCAGGGTCAATCAATGCATATAAAGGATGTGAATGTTGCTCAATGGTACCTGCAATGACATCAGGCTCGTCCTCCTCTTCCCTGCTCCTTACATGATACATCTAGGCAGGAGCTTTTGTTGGGTTTATAGCACGCTCGAATCTATCACCGAAATCATCAATGAGGGTTGTAAATGTTTGGTGGTTGAATTGGCTAAAATCGAATTAAAGGTTGACAAGTGACACAATGATTTTAGAGTGGTTCAGCCTTCTAACAAGCACCTACATCCACTACCTTAGCACACCACTAAGGATTTCCCAATTCACTCAATAATGAATTCGTCCCCTTTTACCGGTTTAGGAGGAAACCATTACAACCCTATCTTTTGGAATTGGCTAGGATAGAACCAACTCTAGTTTTCTCTCAAGGCTAGACTAGAACCTCTCTTTTTACAAGAAAATTGTTTGGTAAACTTAATACCTCACAAGGTGGGTGTTTACACAAATTTCAGCTCACAAGAGTACAAAAATTTACAATAAAGCTCACTCTCTAAAGACTATATACAAGAGAATAGTAAAAATAAGGATTTAGACTCTAATTCTCTTGACCATGTTGCTTGGATGTTGTCTCTAACATTCTTCAAGTGTTCCAGCCTTCAATTTATAGTCCCAATTGAGTTTGTGGTCGTTACTAGCCGTTAGGGATGTTTTAGAGTCGTTGGAGACTTTATTTCTCGCAATAGACGCAGTTCTGCAGCTACCCGTATCGAAACATGTGTCCATGTTTTGAAACAATCTCAAAATAGAAAGAGTCGTTATGTGAAATAAGAAGACCGTATAAAAATGGGTAGGGGCGTATATAAATGGGTGAGGCCATATAAAAACGGGTGAGGCCGTATAGAAACATGTGAGGCAGTATAGGAACGGCCGTATAGAAACGAGTGAGGCCATATAGGAAAGATTGTATAGAAACAGGTGAGGCCGTATAAAAACAGGTGAGGTCGTATAGGAACAGGTTTTGACCGTTTCAAAACGTTTCGAAACAGATTATGCTTGTTTCGAAACGGGTACATTAAAAGCACTATCTTGGCTACTTAAAAATGTTTCAAACATTGCCAAAACCATTTAAAATATCCACAAATTTATTTTCAAGTTGTTTGGACTTAAAAGCATTTTTGAAATCTTTTCAATTTAGTCCAAAAGTAATTTTCAATTATTATATCAAAATATTAGTTCTAAAGCTTTAGAATCTTTCTTATTGAATGGTTTCCCTGGACCACTCGATTGTCTATAAGTTTTCGATGATCCTTGCTTCGAACCTTTACCTCAAAAGGATTGAGCAGGAGAGGCAGCAATAGTCGGTGTAGCAAATAAATTTGGTTGCATTCAAAGAGCAGTCACGGATAAAGTGACCCTGCTCACCACAGTAGTAACAAGCTCCAGTCTGCTTACGACATTGACCCGATGGGTGCCTATTCTGACAATAATTGCAAACTGGATGTTGGTTGCCTCGATTTGAACCTTCGGTGCTATCAACGGACGTTGCTTTAGTAAAGGACTGCGTTACATATTGAGGCCTCTCAATGTTTCCAGAACGGGAGGGTTGTGGATAGACATTCTGTTTTGGGCCTTGATATCTCCTTTTCTTGTTCCATCTCGGAGGTCGAGAATCATCCATGAACCTCTTTTCAGACTTGCCAGACCCACCAGCTCATTGAGCTTTCTGTGCAGCTTCAGTGATCTTAACTTGATTCACGAGGTCTTGGAAATCAAAAATGCTTAGTGCAGTAAACATAAGGTGTAGTTCATCATTGTGCTTTGCAATGAACATCTGGCACTTCTCTTCCTCCTTCTTTATATACTCGGCATCATATCTACAGTACTTGCAGAAATTGTGTATGTAATGTTCGATCGGTCGTCCGCCTTGTTTAAGGTGGAGGAAGATGCTTAGCCTCTCATCAAGGTAGAACTCGCTGATATATTTCTTGCGGAATTCTTTAAGGAAGAATTCCCAAGTCACAGTGTCTTTAGAGATCGTCAATGTGGTAGTTTCCCACCAGTGTAGTGCCTCATCAGCCAGCAACGCGATGGTACACTCGAGTTTGTGCTCGTCCGAGCATTGAAGTTGTTTATCCAAGATCCGCAAAGTGTTGTCCAACCAGTATTCGACAACTTCAGGGTTGTTGTTGTCTTGTCCAGTAAAAGTGTAAGCTCGATACTGTGAGAGCTTATCAATGGGTGCTCTAGTGTGTTGGACAGTAGGAGCGATAGGTTGCACAACTTGTTCAGCCCTTATAGCAGTCATAAACTGCTTGAACATGTTAGCCATGTTCTTGTAACATTCAGCCTGAGCGGTAGGTGCTACAGGCTCGGTGCACTGAGCAGGAGGATCCTGCGGGTGCGGTGGATTCAGAGGATTTCCTCCTCTAATCTCATCGCCATGCGTCAAGGTGCCTGTGGCAAGCTCGTCGATGTGAGCTTTATTAGTTTTAGAAATAAATATATGAAAGGTTTGATTAGTCGACAAGTCACAATATACGCAATATATATCTCTTAGGTGGCAAAGTAACACAATAACAATGCAACAAGCTTCAGTTTAGTCCTAGAATCGACTAAACTCTAGCTCTGATACCACAAATATAACACCCCCTACCCGGCCTGGTCGAGAACCGGGTCGAAGAGTGCTACCGATGAACAATACAACGAAATTTCATTCAATAACCGATGGTTGATCAATATTAAACAATCAAGATATTACCGAATATACTTCTTAGTCCAATTAATCCATTAGAAAACTATAACTAATCATTTATGACCAATTTATAACAAATACAAGTTTTAGGGACCAAACTATAAATTCAATAAATTGGATGTCATTCGAAGCAATTAGTTATACCACACTGAAATTCAAAGCCACATGAGCAAACCTATAAAATTTCATTCCATTTGAAGTCCATTTACTTATTCAATTTATTGATCCAAAATTCAGTGACCATTCTGAGAACAATACAAACTGTCAAATTATGCCTTTTTAACCAACTTAACTAACCCTATATCGAAAAACTCTAGGGTTTTATCGATACGGGGGTACAATGGTCAAACTGTGTTGACTTGTCTTTCAGACCGTATCGATACAGGCAAGCCTCGTATCGAAACAGGCAAGCCTCGTATCGAAACAGGCAAGCCTCGTATCGATACAGGTTGACTTCCTTTGACTTTGAAGTTGACACGTTTTGATACGCTATAGACCCGTATCGAAACAAAGAATTCCAGTAGCAAAATGTTCTGATACGGCCTATAACCGTATCGATAGGCCCTGATCTTAGAGTCCAGTTTTGCTTAACCGTTTCGTACGCCATTACCCGTATCGATACGGCCTAACTTGTAATGACAAATTTTTACTAGTTTTTATTCGAATTGATCAATCAAACGATGTTCAAATGCAATGAAACTTTACACACAACATTTTAATGATATAAACTACTAGCATGCCAAATTTCATGATCATACGAATATGTTTCTATGTTTTGACCTTTATGAGCTAAATATGCAACTTTAGACCACTTTAAGCCAAAACAAAAAGCCATTTAGGGTCATCAACCACATTCAACATAAGCATCTCACAATATATCAAAATGGGCATAAACAACTAGTTTGACTAATTTTCCACCTTCTTAGGAGTTCATAAGGTCAAAATACATTACTTTACGGCTTGTAGTCACTTGTCCTTCCTTAACTAACCGATCTTCAACCACACGATCTTTCAACCTGAAATGAATGAGATGAGATACGTTAGGCATACATCGCCTAGTGAGGTAGTCATAAACAACATGAACATCAATGTGTGAAGCATATATGTATATATGATCTCATACTCATCAATGTCAATACTTATGTATCCAAATACAATGTTTAACATAGTCATTTCATCATTAACCCTTGGATTGAATTAAGATAGTGGATACACGAATTCCAACGCCTCGCCAAATCAATGAATGGTCTAATCCCTTCGCCTCGCCAATATGACCAATATCAATAAACATCCCTCCGCCTCGCCAAATCAATATAGGTCGTAGCCTTAGGACCGTAGTCCACCCGTACACTGAGCTCACGAATTCTATGGCATGCCAATTGTATCCATTTTCTATTCAAATCCAAGGTTTCAATGTCCGTATCCATATTCAATGTTACATGAGAATTTCAATGACCAATAACTTCAATATTATCAATAGCAACCATGTTTCGTTATCAATATGCCATGTTTCAATGTCAATATCAATATCAATATCCGATGATTTTTTTTACAATATTACAATAACACTAATAATATCAATAACAATGCATGATAGCGATGTCAATAACTATGTCTGATATTCAATTACAACTTACCGACACTTACCAACGAATCCAAATAACAATCCAATGCAACTTCTTCAATGATATTGTTAGCAATATGGTCGAAAACAACAATAAAAGAATCGAGAAGGCTCTTCGCCTAATCCCGAGACTCCGACTACACTCACCTTAGAATCTGATGCTCCTACGGCTCTCAGAAGACAACTCTCTTGTTCCTAGCCTTTGTCTTGAGCTAGGAAATCAATAAGGAGACTATTAGGATCGATAATACGATATCAAAATCAATACAACGATATCATAATCGATTTCCAATTTCAATATAGATGACAACGATGAGATATCTATGGATGGCTAAAACCCTAGCTTAAGATTAACCTCAATACATCTATGCAATCAAACAACCGATTGAGGAATACGGCTTACTCGATCGATAGCAACGATTCGATAACAATAAATGGAAGAAAATCAAAACTCAAATCCTAGCTTAAATAGAGGTGTGTGCTTCTAAGAAGAAGATAGTTATAAGGTGGTGTTTGTTTATTTGCAATCGGGTAAGCTTGTTTTTGGCTATTCAATAGCTATTAATTAGAGTAGCTTTCCTTCAAATGAAGGAAGCTCTCCCGATGATTCCACGTATGAAATTATAAAGGAGGAGAGGCTAATCGCAAGATTAATCCCTCAATTCTCAATACCTTTAAGTTCTTCTCTCAAACTTTCTATCGGCTATAAGTTAGTCACTAAATTGTTTTCGATGCTTATTCAATAAAGTCTATTTTCAATAATTTCACTCGGATAGGGTCCTCTGTTAATATTTAGCTAGCCGATGTTATGTTTAGACTTTACTGATGTGAAATTTCTAATCACTGGAACCCAATTCCGACTAGATTGGATTTTTGGGTGTTACAACTCTCCCCTTAAGAAAAATTCATCCTCGAATTTTTACCTGAACCGAAGAGATGAGGATAATGTTGTTTCATGGTCTCTTCAGGTTCCTAGGTAGCTTCTTCAATAGTGTGGCTCCTCCAAAGCACTTTAACTAACGATACAATTTTGTTACGAAGCCTCTTGATTTCTCTTGCAAGAATCTGAACTGGTTCTTCCTCGTAAGACAAATTTGGTCGAATTTCCACAGATTCAAGTTCCACAATATGCATGGAATCGGAACGATACTTCTAGAGCATTGTTACATGAAAGACATGGTGGATCCTACTTAATTCAGAGGGCAACAATAATCGATATGTCATGGGGCCAACTCTTTCAATGACTTCAAAAGGTCCAATGAATCGGGGACTCAGTTTTCCCTTCTTGCCAAACCTTAAAACCGTTTTCCGCGGTGATACTTTGAGGAAGGCTTTCTCACCAACTTCATACTCAATGTCACTTCTCTTGAGATCAGCATAAGCCATTTGTCGATCAAAAGCAGCCTTTAAACGATCATGAATAATGGCAACCTGCTCATCAGTTTCCCGAAGTAAGTCAAGACCCAACATCCTGCCTTCACCAAGCTTCGACCTACACAATGGAGTTCGACATCGTCTACCATACAATGCTTCATATGAGGCCATTTAGATTGATGCATGGTAACTATTATTGTAGGCAAATTTAACAAGAGGTAGAGATTTCTCCCAAGTTCCACCAAAGTCAATGATGCATGCTCGAAGCATGTCTTCCAAGATCTGTATAGGAAGGTTCAATAACAACACAGATTTCTAAGGTTTCAATAGACAAGTTTTTCGATAATTACTTGGATTACCCTTTTTGACTGACCGTCAGACTGAGGGTGAAAGGCTGTGCTAAGATTAACTCTAGTGCCTAGAGCTCCTTGTAAGGTTCGAGAAGGCTCTCCGCCTAATCCCGAGACTCCGACTACACTCTCCTTAGAATCCGATGCTTCTACGGCTCTTGGATGACAACTCCCTTGTTCCTAGCCTTCGGTGAATTTGATGGATGTTCCTTTTCGTTGTCTTGAGCTAGAAAATCAATAAGAAGACTATTAGGATCGATAATATGATATCAAAATCAATACAACGTTATCAAAATCGATATCCAATTTCAATATAGATGACAATGATGAGATATTCATGGATGGTCAAAACCCTAGCTTAAGATTAACCTCAATACATACATGCAATCCAATAACCAATTGAGGAATACAGCTTACCCGATCGATAGCATCGATTCGATAACAATAAATTTAAGAAAATCGAAACTCAAATCCTAGCTTCAATGGAGGTGTGTGCTTCTAAGAAGAAGATGATGATAAGGTGGTTTTTGTTTATTTGTAATCAGGTAAGCTTGTTTTTTGGCTATTGAATAGCTATTAATTGGAGTAGCTTTCCTTCAATTGAAGGAAGCTCTCCTGATGATTCCACGTATGGAAATTATAAAGGAGGAGGGGCTAATCGCAAGATTAGTCCCTCAATTCTCAATACCTTTAAATTATTCTCTTAAACTTTCTATCGGTTATAAGTTAGTCACTAAATTGTTTTCGATGCTTATTCAATAAAGTCTATTTTCAATAATTTGACTCGGTTAGGGCCCTCTGTTAATATTTAACTATCCGATGCTGTGTTTAGACTTTACCGATGTGAAATTCCCAATCACCAGAACCCAATTTCGACCAGATCAAATTTTGGGGTGTTACATGAAAAGTACCTTCGGAACATGTCAATTCTTAGGTAGTATGCACGTATCTTGGTTCTCTAAGAAACAAAATAGCGTAGCCTTATCTACCACGAAGCGGAATACATATCCTTATGGAGTTGTTGTGCTCAAGTTCTTTGGATGATGCAACAACTCTTAGATTATGGTGTTCAAGTAGATACCATACCCCTTAAGTGTGACAACACTAGTGCCATTTGTCTCACTAAGAATCCCATCCAACACTCTAGAACCAAACATATAGAAATTAGACATCATTCATTAGAGATCATGTCTTGAAAAATGATGTACTTCTAGAATATGTTGATACCTTGAACAATTGGCGGACATATTTACCAAACCTTTAGATAAAGAGCGTTTTTGGACTCTTATGAAGGAGTTAGGTCTAACTAGCCTACCTTGACCTTTTTAGAGCCTTTAAGTGCAAAAATTTGCTTGAATTTTGAATGATGAACATGCTTATGTGATTTTGCTTCTTAATGCATCTATGCTTGTTGATAGAGGGAGTATGCATCATTTTTAGTCCTTAAATCTTGCTCATATATCATTCACATGCATTCAGGGTCGTTCAAATTTGAATTTTTGGACTTAAAACTGTCCAAAATGCATTTTTTGGCAATGGCGTATCGATAAGGCTATATGTGTATTGATATGGGTTCGTCAATGGGAAGTGATACAGTGCAAACTGTATCGATACGGTCACGCAAATCGATACGATATTTTAAAATAATTTAAAATTGTGGCAAGCCGTATCGATACGCTATGTAAGTGTACCGATACGATATCGATTGAAAGTTTAAATCGAACCTTTAATGAGAAACCACTTTTAATTAAAACATCCTCTTTAACCCAAAACAAAACCCTAACCAAAAATCTACTATAAACACCCCTCAAATCTCTTCAATTTTTCACACAAAACCCAAAATTCTTTGATGGATTTTCATCAACACATCAAAGCCAAGCTTTGTTAGCAATTTGGTGCATTTTTATCTCATCTTATGGATTTTTTAGTTGACTTTTCAAATCTACTATGTAAACGTTTAATTTCGTTGGTTGTTTTTAGTTGATTTTGTATGAAACATATACATATATTATGGATTTTCAATTTTTTACAAAAAAATATTTAAAATCTAATTTTTTTATTCAAATATAAAATTATATCGTATATTTTTCAAATCTGTTTTTCAAAATTCTTTTCACCAAAATTTTCTTTTATACTTGTATATATTTTTAACCTATAAAATATAGTGTTTTATCAATACTATGAATTATTGGAATTTTCTTTAGATTGAATGTGATGATAATTGCATACATGTATTTCGAATTGTTTTGATGTTGTTTTCAGGATTATGGCACCTAAAAAGAGAGCGAGAAGATATTTAGCCTCTAGCTCTTCCAATCCTATCGAAGATGATAAGGGTAATCCTAAACCAAACCTTGCTTTCATTATCCAACATAGTTTTCCCGCCACCATGGATTTGACCCGTTACAAACCTTTTCAAGGTTTTACTCTTCGAGAAGAACGTGTTGTCTCAATCCCTTTTTTAAATTCTAAACGTTTTAAATTTGAGTACCTTAGTTTGCTTCGTAGATGGAAATTCGTGAACTTTTTAAGCCTATCCCCGATTTTATATCGAAATCTTGTCATAATCTTCTTTTCAAATGCCAAGTGTATTCATGATGCTAATAGAGAACATGTTGTTGCTATTGAATCTCATCTTATGGGCACAACTTTTCAAATTGATCAAAACGTTCTTTGTCAAGCCTCTGGTTTTGAAAATATTGGGATTGATGATGAAAACTCTTTGGGTCATGGTCCTCTTAGTTCCGTCACTATTTTAAATGTCCAAGACCGTATACTTCATCTTATTATCTCTTGATTTATTCGTCCTTCGGGTGGGAAATTTTCAAATATTCGCCAAGTGGATGATTTTTGGCTTCGTTGTTTTCGTGAGGGTAAGCGCCCAAATCTTTGTCAAATTATGTTTGCCGATCTTTTCTATCTTGTCCAACACCGTCACACCGACCAAGTCAAATCCTTTTATTATTTGATGACATTGAGTCACTTTTTTCATTCCCTTAAGATAGATTGTTCCCATGACTATCCCGAACCCCTTAGCCAAACCATTGATGAGCATTCCTTTACTCGTGCTCACTTTGCATACATCAACAATGAATGAGTTTGTGTTCTTCGAGCTCCTCGCCAAGATGATCAACTAGTGGCTCCACAAGGTCCACAAGGTGCTTCTATCGCTCAATTTTCCATGGATACCCTCATGACGTTTCTCAATGAGAAACTCAACAACATGGATGTCGAATTTTCCACCATTGATACTCGCTTCACATCATTGGAGGATCGAGTCAAGGACCTTGATACTCGCTTCACATCCTTGGAGGATCAAGTCAAGGTCATTGGACTTCAATAAAATTCTATGGATGTCTCTCTCGCCGCCTTTCATGGTGCTTGGCTTAATCACACTCAGAAACCTTAACCAAGTCATGATGATGAAGATGAATAGGACGAGGATGAAGACGATGGTGGGGACGAGTAGCTTTGCATCTCATGCCATATCATTTAGATTTTTAGTTTATGCACCTATGTTTTATATTTAAGAACCTATGCTTTGTTTTATGTTTTTAGGATATGAGTTTGGAATTATGTTTGCACTATTATTTTCTTTGAATATTTCTTGCTTAATGTTGTTATGTTGCTTATTTATGCTTTAAATTGTGCTTCATGTTTATTATCCCTATTTTATGCATTAATTATCTTTGATCTAACAAAAAGGGGGAGAAGATAGTGTAAGAGAGCCAATTTTTTAAAATCAATCAATTTTTAAAAACCTATCTTAAATTAAAGGGGAGTAAGCTTTTCAAAGTTTTCAAAACTTAAAAATTTATACTTGGTTTTGTTATATCAAAAAGGGGAGATTGTGAAACCTAAATTGATTTTAATATAACAAATTACTTTAAGGAATTAATTGAAAAATAAAATAAATTTTTAAGTATTTCAAAGATTCACTTAATTGACAAGCATTTTGAACCAAGTACTCTTTCAAGACAAAACAAATTAAAAGGTTCAATTTTCACTAAGTCTTTTCAAGTATTTTCAAGCCAAATTTCAACAAAACGCCCAAGCCTATCGATACCCTTATAGCGTATCGATACGAATTTTCATTACTGGAATTTTAATCGACCATAGCGTATCGATACGGTTTAATCCCGTATCGATACGATATTCATCTGGGTAAGACTTTAAGCTATAGCGTATCGATACTCATCGGGACAGTGTCAATACGATTTTTCAAAGTAAATTAATTCTATAGCGTACCGATACGGTATGTCACCGTATCGGTACGATATGCTGACCTCTGCAAATCTTTACATTTAATATTTGAACGTTGGCTTGTCAGTTATTGGAATCCTAAATTTTTTAAATGGTCGTTGAACCGTATCGATACGCATAGATAGCTTACCGATACGCTTTTTATCAAAAAAAAAAACAAATTAGGATTCCAGTGAGAAAAAATCGTATCAATGCGGCTTTGTGTATCAATACGCCCCTTTATACCGTACCGATACACCCTTCTCGTGTATCGATACGTTCTGTTTTTCAGTCACAATGGCTCTTTCTTCTTTGAGACAAGTTCCGATACGGTGTGCGGTTGATGAGCATTTATTGCGGGAAAATGCAGCCCAACGACTAGATTAATGACCTCAACCGCCCAAGCGACTAGAATTCAATGTAAGGGTATAAAAACAACTCTCCAAAGCTACAACAATAACTATTGAACCATCAAGCAATATCAAAGCATTTATTCCAAACCCTTGAGCCTATTAGAGTCAAATTGCGTACCCAACTTGTAAAATTCTCGATTGTTTATTTTTCTTTCAAGTTTGGGGAATGTTGGTTTGTAATTGGGCAATATATTAGTCTTGTGAGAGATACATTTCAAATTGCCTCTTATTCTTTGTAATTGAGAGTCTTGTAATTCAATCTTTGGGTAGAAAGATTGAATTTGTAAAGGTTGTCTCCTTAGCCTAGAAAAGGGGAAGAACAAATTAGTGAAGAGTTTGTTGAAAATCCTTAGTGGGAGCTAAGGTAGTGGATGTAGAGTTTTTTTAGAAGCTTGAACCACTATAAGTGCTTTGTTCTTCATTTCTAATTGTTCCTTTTGCTCCCTTCATTTTTAAAAGTGTCAATTCACCCCCCTCTTGGCCATATTGGTTAATTCGATCCACTCAATAAATATGTCGGGGGATAACTATTCAATCCCGATCTACCAATTTTTTTATAATCTCCACAAGTGTATGTCCTTCCAACGCCTTAGATACTTGCCAATCATAATATGAATCACTTCCGAATTATCGGACTCTAATTCTACCTAGTGAATACCAAGGTCCCATGCAAGTTTGAGAATATCATGAACAACCTATAATTCAACGACAAACACCGAGCATCAACCCAAGCTCCTCAAGATGCCTAGGCACCACTGACCATTTTCATCGGGGTTACTCCTCCACAGGCAGTTGCCTCATCAATCAGGCGGACAACACCATCTACATTGGCCTTAACCCAATCATGTGGTGGTTTATACCAATGAGATGTAGCTGAATTCGCACTCACTCGAGGCCTTATTAATCGATTCCCAAGTGCAATAGGCTTTTGAAGGTAAATTACATCATTGTTCACCTAACTATATTAAATATAGGTAAACTACACTATTAATCACCTAACTATTTTCTTTTTGGCATAAAGTCAAAATATACCCCTAACATTTGATTGAATAGTCATTTTGGCCCCTTTTTTGAACAAATTCCCCAACATTTCATTTTGGGTCAAAATGGTTCCTCTGAGGATGAAAATTGTTAGTCAACTGAAGATAAACAACTTGAAATGAGTTGACAGAAATGACGCGTTAGAAGAAAAAAATATTTTATATTTTATACAATTTTATAAAAATATTTTTTGACTGATGTGTCATTATGTAAAGTCAGCATAATTGTCTATATGACATTTCTATCGCGGCGTGCACTGTCATGTAGGTTTGTCACGTCATTTCAAGCTGTTTATCGTCAGTTGACTAACAATTTTCATCCGCAAAGGGGTCATTTTGACTCAAAATGAAACGTTGGAGGTTAAATTGGTTCAAAAAAAGAATTAGGGCCAAAATAATTATTCAGTCAAATGCTAAGGACTTTTTTTAGCATTCTACCTTTCTTTTTTTCTCGACAAACTATGAAAAATTACAAAAAAGTCACTGACATTTGGTTTTGCCCTTTTTGGTCACTTAAAAGAGTAAGCAATCAATAATGTTGCAACTTTCACAATTGACAAAATAAAAAATATTATAACTCTAAATTTTTACACAATATATCAACCAGGTCATTACTCTAAAAAATTTACTCACCCTCTTCTAATCTTCTTCTTTTGGACCACCACTAAAATTTTTAAGTTCTTTAAAACAAGAGGAGTCTTTCATGTATAAACTAGCAAATGCTTTTTTGAACTTGATAGCATATTCAAGCATTAAAAATGTCGAGTTTCATCTTGTCTCAACATCTAAAGTAACAAGACTTTTGTTATCTTCTTTCTCCTCTTCTATGCTAGTTTTAAACTTCTGAACTCTTGCGGGAAAAGACCTAACATATCTCACAAGATCTTTAACTTTCATAATTGACAAATCAAGTTCTTTTAAACCCTCCCTTACAATCAAATTCAAAATTGAGACGCACATCTCATATGTAAATATTGACCTTCCAACAAATTAGACTCCCAAATATTAAGTCTTCTCCTCGAGTAATCAATTGCTAAATCTTGAGCTTGCATTGTCTACTGTCACAGTCATAATATTTTTTAAACTGCATTCATTCAAACATTTTTTCACTGCTCTACCAATAAGTTGTCCGAAATGACCAACAATTGAACAAAAGTTAATAATTCTTTTATGTAAGTTCTAATCATCGTCAATAAAATGAGCAATCAAACACATATAGCTTAAATTTTGACCCGATATCCAAGTGTTTGTGGTTAGACAAACCCTAGAATGCAAGTTCTTAAAAGAAATTTTTAGGTTATTTTTTTTGTTCAATAAAGAGGGTATAACAATCTCTAGTAGCGGTAACACGAGAAGGAAGCATAAAGAGAGAATTTAAAGCTTTACAAAATTCATAAAAACTTTCACATTTGACAAAAATAAAAAGTAATTCATCCACAATAAGCATTTTAGCAAGTTTTTCCCTACAGAAATCTTGATCAAATTCCCACAACCTTAGAACACTAATTGTTTCAATAGTTCCATCTCACTTACTAGTGTTTGAGATTTAAAATCAATCAATTTTTATTTCAAATCTAAATTTGGAAGATACTTTTGGCACCTTTTAATATAATTCGCTAAAGGAGTGGTGTCATTTTTAGTTTCACAACCAATAAGTTTTTTTTGCAATACTTGCAGGAAGCAAAAGAGGGATCCTCAACATCCGAAAAATGAGCCCACCACTTGAATTTTCTCTTCCTCTTTCCTTGAGTAGCAACATCTGAAGTTTCCTTCTCTTTTTTCTTCTTTTTTGGTACTTGAGTTTCTTCCTCATTAAAGAAATCATTTTTAGACTCCTCCATCGTCAACTAAAAAAAAACAGAATTAATATTTTTATTCTCATCAAATGATGATGGTATATTCTGCAAACAAGAAATTATAACATTAGTTTCATATTGTAAGGCTTCTAACTAAGGAGAAACTTGATGCCTATGTACTTGAGCAATAAGATGTGTTACTTTCACCTATTTTTTTTTTCATTTCTTGCTACAATTTATAAGTTTAGGACAAGCTGAAATTTACAATTTACAAGGTTTTATATTATTTTCGTAAATTAAATTCAAATTTCAGTAGGGTATTATTCAAAATGATATGCATAAATAAAGTCCCGACGTTAGTTTTCAAGGAAACTAACTAAGCAAAGCATTAATCACAATTCACAAATGGCACCTAATTTTATTCAAACACAAAATATTATCCTAGTTCAGTAGGGTATTGATCAAAATGATTTGCATAAAAAAAAGTCTCAAAATCATAAGTTTTCAAGACAACTAATTAAGAAAAGGATTGCTTGCAAATGACACCTTATTTTATTCAAATTGAAAATAAAAGCAAAGAGATGAACAAAAAGTCCATGGCTGAAACGACAAATTAAACAGAACACATATTAATCACTAAATTGTGTGTCAATTGTCAAATTCGTGTGTATAGTACATTTATTTGTTTCATTGTCTTAAATCTTAATCACTATTGTGTGCCAAATGCTTATTGCTAAGCACACAAGATATTAAACACTAAACAAAACACCTATTAAGCACACTGTGTAAAATCTGGAAAATGTCTCTAACTATTCGGTTTAGAAACAGAATTGTGTCAAATTCATTTCTCCAGTACTAAAATTATAATCTTATTAAGTACTAAATTAATGTTCATTTCCATTAAAAACAAAATACATGTTACTCTTCTCAATCATTATCCACGATTTGACCTTCAATTTGTTTGTTTCATTGTCTTAATCCTATTTTCCAAGACTACAAGCAACTAAAATCTAAATTTAAGGTTATATTCTCTCTTTATCATGAAAATAAGTGAACCCATGGTTTGAATTTTGAGAACTTAGAGAGAGAAGAAATCGTGATAAAAAATTCAGTGATAATAATATGACTTATTTCAGATTGAGGTTTTTGGATCGACATGAATGAAGAATATGAGATGAGGTATAGACGTGAATTTTCGATCAAAGAGCTGGTGGTTCGATGAAGGTTCAGAGGATTAAGTTTTGAGAGAGGCTAGGGTTAGAAATTGTGAGTCTGTGCGTTGAGGAAGTGAGGAGAGGATCAGAGGAGGGCCTATTCTCTTCAGGTTTTGGGTTGAAGCCTAATTTTTTTTCGGGTTTTCTAATAATTCGAATTATTAAAAAAATGTGATTTGTATCTGATCTGAGTATCCGATTTTTATCCCGAGTATTCAATTCGGTTATCTGAAAATTTTAAAAACGGATCGGATGTCCAAATTTTCAAATCAAATCATCGAAAAAATGAATCAGATTAATCAGATCACCCCTAAATATTTGTCGCCGTTGTTGATAAACAGAATGGAAGTTTAACTATCCAATTATACATTTTAAAATATAGAAATCACTTTAAAATTTAGATATCTTTTAGGGACTATAAGTGCAATTATGCCTAAATTAACTTAATTAAAAACATACATGACCAAGATTAAAAACTCTAATTAAAAAATTAATATGAAATTGTTATATACAAAAAAGTCTGCTCCCTAGATAATTCTTGCTGTCACACTCACGTCAGTTTCTGTAATTAAAAATGCCTTAAGATCTTCCATTTTTACTCAACAAAAAAGTAATGCATGAAATGAAAATCAATATTTTCTCATTGAAAAATGGACGGTTCTGATGAAATTGTCATAAAAGTGAAAATCACAGAGCAGTGAGTGTATCATGAATGGACCCTCCTTGCTCACATGCAGGATTTATAGGCAAAAATCTCCATAGTTGTCGACTCCAATGCATCAGTGTGAGTCAGTTCGTCTCATCCCCAACTCCAAGCCAAGCAAGCACTCTTCCCTCTTATCTCTTCAACCTTAAAACCCAACTCTAAAGACTTGCCATTCTTTTTTTCTTTCTGCTGCAATGTTTAGCAACAAAAAGAAGCTGACACTTAACACTGTTTCAGTCAGCTTAGGTTGCAGCGGCTGCAAGAAATCCAAGCTCACTAGCTTTTTCAACCCCAAACCAAAACCAAAGTCCAAATCGAAATCCCATTCCCTTTACACCTATTCATCTTCAAGCTCTTCCAAGAAAGCAACCCGTTATTATTTCTCCGAGACCGCCACCTCTTTTTCTCCCACCACTGACACTCCTCCTCCATGCTGGGACATGGACACCAAGTGCTCAATGGAGACTGTACGAGGTTTTGGCCGCGTCGGAGGAGAGAGCCTGGCGGTGGAGAAAGACTCCGACGACCCTTATCTGGATTTCAGGCACTCCATGTTGCAAATGATATTGGAGAAAGAGATATATTCTAAAGATGATTTGAGGGAGCTTCTCAACTGTTTCCTGCAGCTGAATTCGCCATATTATCATGGGGTTATTATTAGAGCTTTCACGGAGATCTGGAATGGGGTTTTCTCCGTCAAGCCTGGCGCCGGTGCTTCCCCGAAGATGTGTTTTGGGTTCAGGCCAGGTGACTTCTAGGTGCAGCTGCTGCCACGTTTTCTATGCTTAGAATACAGTATAATGGGTTAATATAATATAATAAACTAGTTAATTCCTGGTGGATGCTTATAAACACTGGTTAAGGTAGTATTTACAGAAATATTTTCGAGCTTAATGCAATGGTAAGTTCTTGCATTAAATGAAAATATTTCTTTAAATAAAATCTTATTAACAAGTGAGTTTATGGCAGTCTTAAGCTTAATCTTAGTTAAAATCTCCTAACTTGAAACTAGAGAAGTAGAATGTGTAAAAGACCCAGCAGAATACAGCATTATGGGTTATGTTTGAGATTATGTGGTGTACAAGTCTATATTTTGCGCTTTGGAATTGAAAATGAAAAAAAAGGGCTTCATTTTTCCCTTTCTTCTTTCATGTTTATGTTTATATAAATGAATTATGAGAATGGTGGTGTGAGTAATGGCATTTCACTTTAAGGAGAGATCTTACATTACTATATTTAACATCAACTGTCAAAATTATTAGCTACAAAATAGAAAAGATTTTTTTGGATGTACCAAAGATAGATGAGGAGTATTGAAAAGTAAATTTATTAAAAAAATTAATTTTTTTTATAATTTAGATATATTTTATATTTTGTATTGACAACTTAATTTTGTACCTCTAAAATTAAATTTTATAATTTTTATATTTGCTTTCTAATAGACTAATACTCTATACCATTTATACAAATTTTGGTTTCTATTCTCTGGGTGGACTCTTTGGAGGTCACCAACTAAGCATTTATCTTATTTGGAAAAATACGTGGCAAGTGCTTATTGGTTTATAAGTAACGTTTTTATTGGTAAATAAACTATATTTGAGAGATGGCAACTTAATGGATAAGAGCCAAGGCAAGGCATATGTTGCTTGTTCGTTTGTGGACTGCATGAGAGTAACGTTCATGTGTAAAAGTAGAGCGTTTATATATAACTATCTTGGGTAAACTACTTGCCCAACAACGGATCTTACTTAATTATGAGTAAGATTATATTTATGTCACTTAATTATTAAAAATTACACTTAAATTATTCAATTATGAGTAAAGTTACATTTATATCACTTAATGATTAAAAGTTATATTTAAGTCACTTACCTATAGGTAAGGTTATATTTGGGTCACCCTTCATATTAAAAAAAACATATCAATTTAGTCATTTTTTCTTTCTAATCACTTGTATACCATCGTTTAACACTAGAGTACTTAAGTTGAAATTATTAATTAATCTAATACACAAATTGATATATATATATATATATATATATATATATATATTTAAATACGAAGGTTGACTCAAATGTAATTTTACCCATAATGGAGTATGGAGTTACACAATTGTAACTTTTAATAATTTGGTGACTTAAATGTAATATTACCTATAATTAAACAACTCAAATATAACTTTTAATAATTCAGTGATTCAAATATAATATTACCTAATTATTATTTTTCTTTTATATAAGTATTTTAGATTATGATATATTTATATACGTCTTAAATAACATTATTTGTAATAATATATATTTGTTTAAGATTAATTAGACTAGTAGTGAAGAGCTCAAATTTGGCGGATGCGGTGTTGGATAGAGAAAGGCGAGGCATTGGGATTTGAAACAGTAATAATTAGAGAAGAGTGTCGTATTGTAAATGCTGAAGGAAGCAGAGCTGCTTCAATTCAATTCAATGCGGCTTTTAATGGAGTAATTTCCATGACAGGCTTTTTACATTTTCCAACACAGTAATCCCTTGTTATTGTTGGAGTTAACGCTTGACTCTTATGCGCTTGGTCCACGACTTTCTATTACATCTCATTATTTTTTTTTTTTTATCTTTTTAACAATAAGTCGATCATTCATTCAAACATAAACAAGTTACAAATACAAACACAAAAAGAACAAGGGAGAGAAGGAGAAAACATCACAGACAGAAAAACAACAACACAATGATAAACACAAGAATAAAAGAATAAAAGATCTAAAAAATCAAACCATACAAAAAATAAACACAACACAAAACACCACAAAGAAGGGTGGAGCACCAACTCCTAACACGAGGGAAAGCTAGGTCTGCCAAGGGGGGACAAGGGAGGAAGACACTAAGCCAGCAACCGCTCTTTAACCTGCATATCGATTTTGACGGCGCAGAGGATGGGACAATGAAGGTGATGGAGGAAGAGATCCAACCCGAATCATCGCGACAGATTTGAAAACATCAATGGTAGGCAGAGACAACGAGAAACATATGTCAAAAAGATCACCAAGCTTGACCGAGGGCGAGACCCCCGAAAAGAAGTCTGACCGAACCAGAGGCATGGCGCCGCACTCGCGAACTTACCAGCAAATCCAACATCCTCTTACAAAATCGAGACCTGAATAGAGCTTCGGTCACCAGAGGACGAGGCTTCATAACAAAGAGACCAAAAGATGATATAAAAAGTGAACGCTGAAAAAAAAAAACCAAAAATATGAGCGAAGAACGGTGCAAAAAAAAAAGAACAAAAGCAAAGGGAGTGGAGGAGGGGGTGGTTACCTCTCAAAGAAGAGGAGCGGCACCACCCAAGAGATCTGAAAAAAGAGACTTGAAAGCTAGGGTTTTGAGAGCCAGGCCCATCCATTACAAGTATGGCATGTAACACGTCACTAGACCTCAAAATTTAGGGCCCCACACTTTAAAAAAATTTGCTAACTCAAAAAAAGTATTTTCCCTATGACATGCATGCGTGAAGAAAACTAGTGAAATTCAGTCTTTTTAATTTTTACATAAATTTTCTTTCCTCACTAATTCTTTGTTCCCTACATCAACCAAGAAAACTCTTGTTATCCATCCTTTATCAATTCTCGTGGCAAGATTCAATAAAAAATTCTTGTAATTTTCTCTCTTATTATCTCAAAAATTCAGTTGTAATTAATTCTTCTTCAAATAATCACCAAGTTTATGGTGCTTAACGGACAAAAAATATTTTTATTTATGTCATACTAGTTTCAATCTTCAATTACTCTAGATTCAACTACTAATTAGTGATATTCATCATTTAAAAACTGAGAAAAAAGTTCATACTACAATTTTTAATTAGTGTTTTGAAAGTTGAATTTCTAATTGGGGAACTTAAAGATTTTGATAATTTGAAAGTTGTTTATTCTCCAATTCGGTGATCTTGTTGAATGTATAGTGCTTCTTCTTCTTTTATTTTTTTGTTGGGATATAAGTTATTCTTTTCATTTTTTAGTATCATAAATTTATTAGTATTTTCATATAAGTTACACTTTTATTGTCTTGGTTTCATATGTTTAGAAATTTTTTATTTTGTAAGAAACAGTCGTAATATAATAATTTTTGATATTTTACAATTTCTTTGTAATCCCCTTGTCCCGGTCCGGACGCTTGACCGATCCGAGTGGGCTACACGGGGATAACCGAGGCAAAACCCGTTAAGGCTTCACATCGGTTACCGGCCCAAGAAAACTTTTTCATTTATTTTCTTGTCTAGAAGCGTTAATTTAACCTATGTGTGAAGCGGCAACGGAAACAAGGCTCACGAGAAACCTAACAGCAAACAGGGCCTAAGCCCAAACCTTGAGACCCTTTAGAGATGTCAAAAAGTCCATTTTCAGGCATGTGTTTCGAAACAGACATCGCCCGTTTCGAAATACAGGCTCCGGTTTAAAAAGCCAGACACTCGTACTGAAACGCATCCACCCCGTTTCGGAACAGAGTCCCATTTTGCCTAGGTGATTCGATACCCGTTTCGGAATAGGCAATCACAATAGCCAAAGTGTTTCGAAACTTGTTTCGAAATAGGGGCTCACAGTAGCCAAACCGTACCGAAACGCGTTCCGATACGGGGGCCCTGGAACCACACCCATTCCGAAACAGCACAACCCGTTTCGAAGCACCTGCAGTCTGTGAATTCCCAAAACCAGTTTTAAACATCTCCAAATGATCCCAAATGCCCTTAACGACCCCAAGAAGCATACATAACATACGAACACACTCTAGAGGCATGCACCCTATTGCAAACATACTCAAATTACATAAGGATATAAGATAGGGGCATCCATTCAAAAGATCATACATGACATACACTTAAGCATTCACGATAGACAATTCAAACATGGTTTACAATCCAAACATGGCATCCAAGAGCCAAACCAACATAACACGTAAAAGGAGTCTAGCATGCTCCTAAACAACCAACACCAACATACTTCAAAAGCTCAAAGCAACTAATATATGTCCCATTGCTTGAATATTACATCCTTTAACTAAAATGTTCATACTTGATAGCTAAGATAGCACCACAAAGCACACTTGGAGGCCCCCTCTTGCACTAGCAACCAACGAACTACAGATCTGCATTGTCGAACAAAAGAGAGCGTAAGCATAAAGCTTAGTGAGGGTAAGCTCATTAAAAACAAACCTCGACAATGCAGGGTCCAAGCACGAGCACAACCTAGGTAGAATGCATGATCTTACCTTCGATCCACATAAGCCAAAATACCCATGATACATGAACATATAATCAATATTATGCCATGCTCATCAAGTTCGATCCTCATCATAAGTAAACACATATATCCATCCATATAAAAATCACATTTCATATCATATTGACACCTAGCTATGACTCGAATACACGGATAACACGTTGGAACTCACATCCAACAACAAACTTTACCTCACGGTGGGATTACACTCATCACCGTTCACGCGGAGGGGATTCCACTCATCCTCACACCCCGTCGATGGGATTACACTCATCACCGACTATCATAAATATAAGAAGGTTTTCCAGGCGAACTCGTACTCGATCTTGATGACTACCATCATCAAGACCACGCGCGCATTTGACTCACGTGTGCACACTAACATCCTAATGATCGATCTTTTGTACCCAAGCATACTAGTGCCAATATTAAACACAATCCACAACCTTTCACAACATCATTTCATATCCAATTCCGTGCTTAACACGTGCTCACCATGATTAACATCATGCACATTCCACATGCATATAACAATGCATCAAACCATGCCTCAACATACATGTATAACACCATGTACATAGCCAACATAATCACAATTAAACATGAGGCATAAACACATTCAAAGATCAACCATAGTCTCTAACTATAGCTTGGGATTAAGCTACCACTCTAATCCCAACTCTAGGTGGGTCTACCAAGCCCAACCTAGTCCACATGCTTGAACCAAAACTCAAAGACTATTTAAAAACATTTAACCACTCACCTTCACTTCCAAGCTCAACAACCAAGCAACCAAGACCTTCAAGCTTCCGGATTCACTCCCGATGCTTCACCAACACAAACTCTTGCTTCTAATCAACTCAACACAAACAAAACAACCTCGAATCAGTCCATACATCACTATAGCAAACCCGAAACACTATTCAAGCATAAAACACATGAATTCAAGCCATGAACAACCCCCAAAACATCAAACTCGAGCAGCCCTCAAAACCAATCCAAAACTTATGATTTCCACCCCTTTTACACACCTCAAGGATTCCAAAACAAGCCCAACTATCATACTAACATCAGCCCTCAATTTCCAACATAAAACAACCCCAAAAATAACCTTAAAACCCTTCTAAAAATCCATTAAAACCCAAATTCGGGAATCTTAACAAAATACTTCAAAAATCACATATGTTGGACCTTATAGTTCATAAACAACATATCTAACCATAATAAATCAAAAGCTTTGATAAAGAATCATAAAGCTTCAACCTTTGACCTAAAACTTTGAAAAATCCAAATGCAAAATACATAGTTTTTATGAAATCTAAGGGTACCAAAATGAAGAGGAGACCAAGGCCAAGTCAAAAATGCAATTACCTTTCAAAAATCACCAACAAGGAGCATGGGAGGTAATGGAATAGTAAAATGAGAATGAGCTCTCTCACTTGTCGTTGAAAAAGAAAATGGGAGAGTGAGGGAGAAGAAGACAAGGGTTTATTTTAATGAAAAGGAAATTTAAATTGAAAGTTCATTTATTTACCCTTTTGTCATTAATGAGATGGCAATCTCATTTATTTGCAAATTCCATGGAAATTAGGTTTCAATTACATTTTGGTCCAACACAAAATGTGTGTTTTGAAAATGTGAAGCCCAAAATAATATATTATTATTTTTATTGTAAAATTGAAACTCAAATATTATTTTCACCCGACCCCCAAACCCGGGTGTTACAACTCTCCCCCACTTAAGGAATTTCGTCCCCGAAATTACCTGACGGAAACAGATACGGAAACTGCTCAAGCATATCCGCTTTCCTCTCCCACGTGGCCTCTTCCACACCTCTATGTCTCCACAACACCTTGACTAACTCTATGGTCTTGCCACGCAATACCTTGCTATCAGAAGCAAGTATCTCAACTGGTTCCTCATTATAAGACAAATCCGGATTCAACTCTATCTCCTCAACAGGCATAACATGAGAAGGATCTGATCTATATCTCCTAAGCATCAACACATGAAACACATCATGAATCTTCTCTAACTCAGATGGCAATCTCAAACGGTAAGCTACTGGCCCAATCCGCTCACTTATCTCATACGGACCAATAAACCTCGGACTCAACTTGCATTTCCGGCCAAATCTCATTACCTTCTTCCACGGAGAAACTTTCAGAAACACTTTCTCACCCACGAAGAACTCAATCTCTTTTCTCTTCAAATCTGCGTAAGACTTTTGACGATCGGAAGCTTCTTTCAGACGATCACAAATCAAATTCACTTTTTCAGTAGTCCCCTTAAGCAAATCCGGCATAGGTAACAATTTCTGACCCATTTCATCCCAACAGATCAGAGTCCTACATCGTCTACCATACAAAGCTTCATAAGGAGCCATCTGTATACTAGCCCGGTAACTGTTGTTGTAAGCAAACTCAACTAACGGCAAATGCTTCTCCCAAGAACCTTGGAAGTCAATCACACAACAACGAAGCATATCCTCTAAAATTTGTATCACTCGCTCTGACTGTCCATCGGACTGCGGATGATAAGAAGTACTGAAATGCAAACGGCTACCTAGAGCACTATACAAACAACCCCAGAACCTCGAAGTGAATCTCGGATCTCTGTCTGATACAATGGACTTCAAAACTCCATGAAGTCTCACAATCTCGCGAATGTACAAATTCGCCAACTTGTCTAAAGAATCTGTGGTGTTCACTGCTAAGAAGTGAGCACACTTAGTAAATCTATCAACAATTACCCAAACCGAGTTATTCTTCAAAGGAGACAACGATAACCCAGACACAAAATCCATGGTGATTCTCTCCCATTTCCATTCCGGAATCTTCAAAGGCTGTAACAAACCTGAAGGAACCTGATGTTCTGCCTTGACTCTCTGACAAACCATACAACGGCTCGCATACTCGGCTACATCCTTCTTCAAACCAACCCAGAAATAATCATTCTTCAAGTCACGATACATCTTGGTACTACCCGGATGCATAGAGAAAGGACTCGAATGTGCTTCACTCAAAATCAGACGTCTCAACTCAACATCTTCAGGTACTACAACTCTGTCTCTGAAACATAACACATTCTCACCACTGAAACTATACTCGGTCGGTCTACCTTCGGCTATGTCCTGAACATGAGGAACTAAAGACACATCTTGCAACTACTTCTCTCTAATCAACTGAGTCAAAGAAGGTTTCACTTGCAACTCTGTGATCAAACCACCATCACCGGATACACTCAATCTAGCAAACATAGCTCGCAACTCAACTGCAACTTTTCTACTCAAAGCATAGGCTACTACATTTGCCTTACCCGAATGGTACTCGATAGTCAAATCGTAATCTTTCAACAGCTCTAGCCATCTTCTCTGTCTCAAGTTCAACTCTCTCTGAGTCATCAAATACTTCAAGCTCTTATGATCGGTGTAAACTATGCATTTCTCACCATACAAGTAATGACGCCAAATCTTCAATGCAAACACAACTGCGGCTAACTCTATATCGTGAGTAGGATAGTTCTTCTCATGTACCTTCAACTGTCTCGAAGCATAGGAAACAACTCTTCTCTCTTGCATTAGGACACACCCTAAACCTATGTAGGAAGCATCACTATAGATCACAAATTTTTTACCTGAAACTGGTTGCACTAACACTGGAGCATTTGTCAAAGCTTCTTTCAATTTCTCAAAGGCCTTCTGTCTTGCATCTGACCACTCGAACTTAACTCCTTTTTGCAACAATTTAGTCAAAGGAGCAGCTACTCTAGAGAAACCATCAACAAATCTCCTATAGTAACCGGCTAATCCTAGGAAACTCCTAATCTCAGTCACGGACTTAGGTTGTTTCCACTCAACAATAGCCTCAATCTTCGTCGGATCAACACGGATACCTTCGGTAGATACAACGTGGCCAAGAAACACAACTTCTTGAATCCAGAACTCACATTTACTAAGCTTCCCATACAACTGGTTGCTCATCAATCTTTGTAGAACAAGTCTCAAGTGCTCATCGTGCTCTTCTTCTGATCTCGAGTACACAAGAATATCATCTATGAAAACAACTACAAAACGATCTAGATAGTCTCTAAAAATTCTGTTCATCATATCCATGAATGCTGCAGGTGCATTCGTGAGCCCAAACGGCATCACAAGGAACTCATAGTGACCATATCTAGTCCTAAAAGCCGTCTTCGGAACATCACACTCTTTCACTTTCAACTGATAGTACCTTGATCTCATATCTATTTTCGAGAACACTGAAGCACCCCTCAACTGATCAAAAAAATCATCTATACGAGGCAACGGATACTTGTTCTTCACGGTCAACTGATTCAACTGCCTGTAGTCAATACACATTCGCATGCTGCCATCTTTCTTTTTTACAAACAATACAGGAGCACCCCAAGGCGAACTACTAGGCCTAATTAAACCACGGTCTAACAACTACTGAAGTCGACTCTTCAATTCTTTCAACTCTTTTGGAGCCATACGATACGGAGCTATATATACTGGTGCAGACCTTGAAACAGTCTCAATTACAAACTCAACATCTCTGTCAGGAGGCAAACCTGGTAACTCTTCTAGAAACACATCCGAAAAATCACAAACTGTTCTAATGTCCTTCGGTCTAGCCTCACTCATATTCAGATTCATCACATATGCTAACTAAGCACTACAACCAGAATCCATCAACCTATGAGCCTCTAAAGCTGACACAACATTAGACAAGAAATTAATGTTCTCGCCTACTACTACTACCTCGTAGTCATCAGAAAGCTTCAGAGAAATTCTCTTCGTTTCAAAATCCACACTAGCTCGGTGCTCAACTAACCAGTCCATACCTAAAATAATATCAAAGCCATAAAACGGAAGTTCCATCATATCAACGGGAAACACATGACCCTGAATCTTCAGCGGACACCTCCTATACATACGTCTAACTACAACTGTCTCACCGAAAGAACTAGTCACATGCATACCTACATCTAAGATCTCAACAGGTATATCTAACTTCTGTGCATGCTCACTCAAAATGTAGGAATGCGTAGAACCCGAATCAACCAAAGAAAGCAAAGACATAGACTGTAACTCAAAATTACCTGCTATCACATCAGTTTCGTTCTCGGCCTCTCTCTGAGCATAGACCCTCGCTGGTCCTCCTGCATCTGGTTGTACGACAACAACATGCGCAAGGTTCCTCTGAGCATCTACCCTAGGAGCATCAGCCCTAGGCTGGAAGTAGCCACGACCGCGCTCACGGCCTCTCTAATAATCTATCGCTCTCGCAGGAGCCTGTGCTATGTTCGGTGCCTGTGCCGCCTGGTGCGGACACTCTCTCCTAAAGTGTTCCCTCGAACCACAGTTCCAACAAGCATGGAAGTTACCCCAACACTTACCAGAATGTTGTCTCCCACAACGTGTACACTCGGGCAACCGCCCTCCACCTCTATGGCCCTGGTGGCCTCTACCGTGGTTGCCACCGCCACGTCTATGGTCAAACTGCTCTCCACCGCCTCTATGCCTCTTAGCATCCTCACGGTCAAAGTTATTATGTCTCTTACCAGAACTAGATCCTCCTGAACGCTTGGTCAGCCCCAAGATGTGCTCAATGTCCTTGGCTGTAGCAACCAAGACATCAAAATCTTAATAATCAAAAGCTAAAGTATACCTCTTAACTTCTTCGTGAAGCCCATATCTGAAACGGTTACAACGGTCCCTCTCAGTCGGAACCAACTCTGGTGCATACTGACTCAAACGAACAAAACGAATCTCATAGTCAGTCACAGAAGCATCTCCCTGAACTAGAGCCATAAACTCTTGTTTTTCTCATCAAGATATCTTGGCCCCAAGTACCTTTTCTGGAAAGCAGACTCAAAGAAATCCCATCCAATCTCAGCATCTAGAACTCCAGTAGTAATGGTGACCCACTAAGTGTAGGCATCACCCTGTAGCAAAGAAATCACACAGCCCAACTTGCAGGCACCAACGCAACCCATCTGAGCTAAGATGCGAACGGTCTTCTCCAACCACAACTCGGATCTCACAGGTGTAGACCCTATGAACTCTTCTGCCCCTAGGCTACGGAGCCTCTCCAACGGTAAACTAGTGTCATCACCCCTAGGCTGAGCTGCAGCCTGAGCTCCGGCAAATGCGGCCTGAAATGCTCTCGCTATAGCTTGTACAAGAGGAGCCATATCTATTCCGGCAGGACCTTGGCCACCCTGACCAACCTGCGGTCCCGCTCCATCAACTCCAGCCTCGCCTCCCGCTTCAGGATGAGGTGGTGGTGGTGGAGGAGCTCCAACTCCAACAACAGCAGGCTCTTCCACATGAGCCTCTACACCAGCTACCGGCTCATTAACGGGAGCTGCGACCCGAGGTTCCTGATGAACCACCCTCGGCCTATCTCTCGGCCTCGACATACGTACTCACAAACAACAACTACAACAACAACAACAAAGCACAAAAGATAGGGTTAGAAAGGCAAGGGTTCCAAGTGGCTCAAGTATGTTCCCTCACTTTAAAAATCCTTTTTTCGATGTAATAGTAGCAATGGGACTCCACACAACATGCTTCAAACAAAACAACACACATACATGCTCAAACAAGCATTCAATAAGGCATACTTGATAAACAAGCAAACATGCTTACACGGCAAGCAAACACCGTGCATTCCAATACGAAAACTTAACTTACCTCACTTACCTGCCCAAGGTCTCGGAAACCTTAGGCTCTGATACCAACAAGTGTAAGCCCCTCGTCCCGGTCCGGACGCTTGACCGATTCGAGTGGGCTACACGGGGATAACCGAGGCGAAACCCGTTAAGGCTTCACATTGGTTACCGACCCAAGAAAACTTTTTCATTTATTTTCTTGTCTAGATGCGTTAATTTAACCTATGTGTGAAGCGACAGCAGAAACAAGGCTCACGAGAAGCCTAACAGCAAAAAGGGCCTAAGCTCAAACCTTCAAACCCTTTAGAGATGTCAAAAAGCCCATTTTAGGCATGTGTTTCGGAACAGACATCGCCCGTTTCGAAACTCGGGCTCCAGTTTAAAAAGCCAGACACCCGTACCAAAACGCATCCACCCCGTTTCGGAACGGGGTCCCATTTTGCCTAGGCGATTCGATACCCGTTTTGGAACAGGCAATCACAGTAGCCAAAGTGTTTTGAAACTTGTTTCGAAGCAGGGGCTCACAGTAGCCAAACCGTACCGAAATGCGTTCCGATACGGGGGCCCTGGAACCACACCCGTTCCGAAACAACACAACCCGTTTCGAAACACCTGCAGTCTGTGAATTCCCAAAACCAGTTTTAAACATCTCCAAATGATCCCAAACGCCCTTAACGATCCCAAGAAGCATACATAACATACGAACACACTCTAGAGGCATGCACCCTACTGCAAATATACTCAAATTACATAAAGATATAAGATGGGGCATCCGTTCAAAAGATCATACATGACATACACTTAAGCATTCAAGATAGGCAATTCAAACATGGTTTACAATCCAAACATGGCATCCAAGAGCAAAACCAACATAACACGTAAAAGGAGTCTAGCATGCTCCTAAACAACCAACACCAACATACTTCAAAAGCTCAAAGCAACTAATACATGTCCCACTGCTTGACTATTACATCCTTTAACTAAAATGTCCATACTTGATAGCTAAGATAGCACCACAAAGCACACTTGGATGCCCCCTCTTGCACTAGCAACCCACGAATTACGGATCTGCATTGTCGAATAAAAGAGAGCGTAAGCATAAAGCTTAGTGAGGGTAAGCTCATTAAAAACAAACCTTGACAATGCATGGTCCAAGCACGAACACAACCATGGTAGAATGCATGATCTTACCTTCGATCCACATAAGCCAAAATACTCATGATGCATGAACATATAATTAATATTATGCCATGCTCATCAAGTTCGATCCTCATCATAAGTAAACACATATATCCATCCATATAAGAATCACATTTCATATCATATTGGCACCTAGCTATGACTCGAATACACGGATAACACGATGGAACTCACATCCAACAACAAACTTTACCTCACGGTGGGATTACACTCATCACCGTTCACGCAGAGAGGATTCCACTCATCCTCACGCCCCGTCGATGGGATTACACTCATCACCGACTATCATAAATATAAGAAGGTTTTCCGGGCGAACTCGTACTCCATCTTGATGACTACCATCATCAAGACCACGCGCGCATTTGACTCACGTGTGCACACTAACATCCTAATGATCGATCATTTGTACCCAAGCATACTAGTGCCAATATTAAACACAATCCATAACCTTTCACAACATCATTTCATATCCAATTCCGTGCTTAACACGTACTCACCATGATTAACATCATGCACATTCCACATGCATATAACAATGCATCAAACCATGCCTCAACATACATGTATAACACCATGTACATAGCCAACATAATCACAATTAAACATGAGGCATAAACACATTCAAAGATCAACCATAGTCTCTAACTATAGCTTGGGATTAGGCTACCACTCTAATCCCAACTCTAGGTGGGTCTACCAAGCCCAACCTAGTCCACATGCTTGAACCAAAACTCAAAGACCATTTAAAAACATTTAACCACTCACATTCACTTCCAAGCTCAACAACCAAGCAACCAAGACCTTCAAGCTTCCGGATTCACTCCCGATGCTTCACCAACACAAACTCTTGCTTCTAATCAACTCAACACAAACAAAACAACCTCGAATCAGTCCATACATCACTGTAGCAAACCCGGAACACTATTCAAGCATAAAACACATGAATTCAAGCCATGAACAACCCCCAAAACATCAAACTCGAGCAGCCCTCAAACCCAATCAAAAACTTATGATTTCCACCCTTTTTACACACCTCAAGGATTCCAAAACAACCCCAACTATCATACTAACATCATTCCTCAATTTCCAACATAAAACAACCCCAAAAATAACCTTAAAACCCTTCTAAAAACCCATTAAAACCCAAATCCGGGAATCTTAACAAAACACTTCAAAAATCACATATGTTGGACCTTATGGTTCATAAACAACATATCTAACCATAATAAATCAAAAGCTTTGATAAAGAATCATAAAGCTTCAACCTTTGACCTAAAACTTTGAAAAACCCAAATGCAAAATACATAGTTTTTATGAAATCTAAGGGTACCAAAATGAAGAGGAGACCAAGGCCAAGTCAAAAAATGCAATTACCTTTAAAAAATCACCAACAAGGAGCATGGGAGGTGATGGAATAGTAAACTGAGAATGAGCTCTCTCACTTTTCGTTTAAAAAGAAAATGGGAGAGTGAGGGAGAAGAAGACAAGGGTTTATTTTAATGAAAAGGGAATTTAAATTGAAAGTTCATTTATTCACCCTTTTGCCATTAATGAGATGACAATCTCATTTATTTGCAAATTCCATGGAAATTAGGTTTCAATTACATTTTGGTCCAACACAAAAATGTGTGTTTTGAAAATGTGAAGCCCAAAATAATATATTATTATTTTAATTGTACAATCGAAACTCAAATATTATTTAAATATTATTTTCACCCGACCCCCAAACCCGGGTGTTACATTCGTCTTATTTTAAAATATTTTAGGGGCCTCATTTTAAAAAGTAACACAGGGTCTCTACTACTTTTGGAACAGGCCTGTTGAGAGCAAAGAAAAAGACATCTGATTATTTATATTTTTTTTGAATTTTTTAATTATAAAATCAGAGTAAAATACTGATGAAAAATAGTTTATTTTGATGATAATATGAAAGTCTAATTAAAATAGTTCATACTGATGATAAATTACCGAGTAAAATACGAGATGCTCCAAGTACCGATTTGCTTAAGAGTTTGAGTATATCTGAAAGAGAAACAAAGGGGAGTAAGCTAAAGAGCATAGCGTGTCTCTAAAGTGCAAGGAAAAATCACAATCTCAAAATCAAAAATATTTCGATAAAATTTTTAAATTCACAAATGACGATGCACAACACAATACTTTAAATTCTCAAAATCCGAAAAGTAAGTTTCCCAGAACCACTCTCTACATTCACCAATCGATGTGTGGTAAAAACCATTGCTTCCACCGTACAATCCTAACCCATGTACGCAATGATGCAAAATCACATTTTTATTAGCCTCAACACATAGATCGATAAATCTGATATTTCACAGTCTAATAAATTCAATGGTAAACAATTCGATAAATCCGATGTTTAGTTAAATCTCAAATCAAGTATGAATACATGGAAAAATTTATCATGCCACGTCACATATAAAATATGCATACGATATAAAATACCACACAATAAAATAATCATTATATAACACAGTAAGAAATACAACTTAAGCAAGCAGGAACCCTAATGTCGAGAATGACACTTCCTATGTTCAAGTCTAGCACTGGATTTAACTGAATCAGAATTTATAATATAAAACTCTACATAGTAATATGACTAAGGAATTATACCTACATACTTATTCAATGTTATTTAATGATAGAAATATATTTATCTGATCTGTATCATTGATGTTCAAGCCAATTAAAGATATGGTTGAACTGTACGGTTAGGACCAGGCCAGCGAGACGGGTCAGACACAAGTCCAAATTTGATTTGGTTCAATTCAAAGGATGGTTCAAAATGCCAGAAGTGCGGATCATTTTTCATAATACACTGACGTATAAGAATAACTTAAACCATATTCATATTGAACATAGTTTATATAATAAAGGGATTAGTAAAATATGTAATAGTAACCTGTTTAAAAAATGTAATAGTAACCATATTATTCATATAAAACAGTAGTGAATTTGTCGTATATGTCTATAAAGTAAAAACAACATTTATATTTATTCTATATCGTAATAATAGAAATAGTATATATGTATAATAAAAGGGCAAAAGTTATGATGACATATATATATATATATATATATATATATATATATATATATATATATATATATATATATATATATATATATATATAGTGATAAAGTAAATTCATATATAAAATAAGGGTGAGGGTCGGTGAGCAGATAACAACAAATAGGGATGTAAAAAGTTGATTCTAACTGTAAAATTGACTTGAGTTAGAACTGTTTGTGATTCGAGGTGGTGGTGATCCGAAATCGATTGGAGTCTGAACTGATGTTGATCTGAACCCGAGTTAGACCTGAAACTTTTGAATCTGAACCCGACCTGCACCTGACTTGAGAATGACTTGAACCCGAATTCAACCTGATAATGTGATAACCGAATCCGACCTGCATTCGACTTGATATGAACATAAACCGAGATTAACCTGGTAAATAACTGATATTACCGACATGTTATCAACCTTACCTGTAATTGACTCAACCTGTAAATGACATGACTTGTTATTAAACTGATCTGATATTTACCTGACTTGGTATTTATTTGACTTGTAATAACTAATAAGTTACAATTAATTAATCTTTGAGATTATAAATTTATTATATTATAGTGTGACAAAATGTATCTTCACAATTTAAGGTACATGATTAACTATGATCATTAAATTAATATATTTATTTTTTTATATTTATAAATTATAGTATATAAAAATATTTAAATTTTTTATTAAATATCTAAATGTTTTCAACATAATTCTTTATGCTCTGTGATTTATGGTTTAGTATTAACAATTTATGGTTAAGTTTAGTGTTATTGGTTGATGAGGTTAATTCTGATTTTTTTAAGATTTATGGTTTAGTTTAGTGTTTAGTTTAAGGTTATTGGTTTATGTGATTAATTTAGATTCCTTAAAGTTTAAGGTTTAGTATCAATGGTTTATGATTTAGCTTGGGTTATTTTATGAGATTAATTTCAATTCAACTTGCTAATTTATGCATTTAAATTTGACTAAATATTTAAATCAAAGCTTCATGTGTACCATTGAACTAAAGTAAAGTTTCAACTTTCATGTGTACAATTACATATTTACATCCAATTCAAAAAATTGTATATAATTATATTAAATCAAATTTTTTTTTGAAAATTATATATTTTATTGATAATATTCCATAACAAGGGCCTCGTTAAAAAACCTCCCTAATCATAAAATGGAGGAAAAAGAGTGCACCTTGTTAATGGATAATAAACTATTACAATTCACACACAAACCTTCCATGTACAGTTTAGAATCATCACTCATCAAACTGTTTGCTCGCCCTTCCTAACCAACATCTGCAGCATTTCTTCAATACACCTACATTACCATAAAACTACTGTCCAAACATAAGCATCCAACAAATCAAATATAAAAGCCATAGGCATTTGCCTACACAATCTGCTACTGGAGCTTTGACCATACATCCAGATGGACTAATTATGAGCAATTTAGTATCCAGCACAGTGGTGAATTTCAGGAAATTCCAGATTTTGCCAACCTGTCTGCAGTTGAATTTGCATCTCTTGGAATATATTGAATCGACCACAGTTGTAACCCCCTTAACCCGGCCTAGACGGTTGACCCGAATTAAGAAAGTCACACGGGGAAAACCAAAGTCAACCCGAAAGTCAACCTTGATTAACGACCCTTTTTTTTTTCTTTTTAATCTTGTCTAGATGCACTTTAGACCTAGTTGTGATCACACAAACATCATACCAAAAGATCACGAACATCAGAGATCGAACAGGGACCCAATTGAACAATTTACAACTTTAGGGACCAAATTGTAAATTCTGATAATTATAATTACTTAATCCAAATTGAAGTTACCAACTTGAAATTAATCAGGTTTCATGCTTCTCTGTGAAATTTCAGCTCAAAAGGACTTCCCAAACTCATACAATTGCACAAACAAGTTTCAGGACCAAAACGCAAACAATCCAAAACACATAACTGCCAATGTCAGCCCCCAACGGTCGACCGTTCCGAAACGGGAGACAGCCCGTTTCGAAACGCGGGGCCGTTCCGAAATAGGCATAGCCCGTTTCGAAACGGGGGTCTGGCAGAGGCTTTTCCGTTTCGGAACGGCCCTTCCCGTTTCGGACGCCTGGGCACGATTAAGGCACCCATTCCGAAACGGTAGGTGCTGTTCCGAAACACCCTGCCCAGATTACTCCAAAACTCAACTTTAACCATGCAATTACACAACCAGTCATGCTCCAAATGCTACCAAACTTTGCCAACATGCAATTCAACATATAAACAACATATTAGCATCATCAATTCATCCAATCATCATCATATGCAAAAAGCCCCAATTCTATAGGCATGCTTCCTACACAAGCTAGACATTCAAGCACCAAACTTACAAAACAAGCATATAAGGTTCCAATTCAAAAGCCAGCAAACACATCAACATTTAACATACTTAGGGAGTCTCCAACACCTCCCAAGACATACACATTGGTCCTCCATTGCCAAATCACATAAAAGCTAAAATGTACTTATAAAACCTTCATACATTGAGCTTCACTTGAACTTGATTGCTTGCCCTTTCTTGCTGCCCTCAAGGTACTCTAATGCTCTGCATTATTGAATTAAGAAAACGTAGAGAGCGTAAGCAAAAGCTTAGTGAGGCATGCTCAATAAAAACAATTCAATAATGCAATTAAAACCATTTATAAAACATGCTTAGAGTCAACCTATGCACATGCTCAAAGCATACTTTAAAACAAGCAATCTCATGCTTCATATCATATATCAAAACAAGCATCTCATGCTTCTTACATACTTAACATGTCATATTGGCTCAAGTGATACATTTCATTTCTTAAGACAAGTTCATCAACTTCCCAAGGACTTTTAAACACCTTGGCCATGGACTTTTAAACACCATGAAGTATCACATCAAGGATTTTTAAACACCTTGATCCCAAGGACTTTTAAACACCTTGGCCATGGACTTTTAAACACCATGAAGTATCTCATCAAGGACTTTTAAACACCTTGATCCCAAGGACTTTTAAACACCTTGGCCTATGGACTTTTAAACACCATAGAAAAGGATCACCTAAGGACTTTTAACCACCTTAGTGTCCACAACATGAACCATCCAAGGACTTTTAACCACCTTGATGTTCATAAGTAACAAGGCTCACTCAAGGACTTTTAACCACCTTAGTGACCTTAACATTTTAAAAACCTCACTTGCCAATATACATCATTTTCATCACTTACATCAATGTTTTTAAGCATAAAACCAAGCCATATTCATCATGCATTTCAAAGCATTAAACCACATCATTTCATTGTACAAAAACAAGGAACTCCTACCTAGAGTTACCCTCAACATATGGCTTACATCAACAGCAAAAACCATGCTAAAACATGCTTCCAAAACAGTATGTAAAACATGCAAATTATCATTTCGCCTCACAACAAAATCATGGCCACCACTAGAGAGAAATTCCGAAAACTTACGCTCGAGCTTAGCAAAGTTGTTTAGACTTAAACTAAGCTCCCAAGACATTGGTTTCAAAGCCGAAAACCCAATTTCACTCACCGATTCCACTTCGCCACTTGCCGAAGCACGAATTCAAGCTTCCGGATCAACAACTCTTGGATCCAAAGATGCCTCCCCTGATTAAACACATTAAAGCAGAGGTTTAATGCATCATCAAGCATCAAAAGCTTCAATGAAAGTACTCAAACTCGCTGCTCTCACTCAACCTCCATTTTCGGCCACCAAACACAACCGAAAATGCATCCAAACCACTTCTAAACAAAGCCCAGCCATAAACCAGCAAAACCTAACATCCATCAACACCATATAACATCTAAAAAACAACCTATTAACATCCTTATACCTCCAGCAACAACAGATCCACAAGATCACCACAAAAACATCCAAGAAACATAAGCTAAACTTAGGAAACACAACCTATCCGGGATTGCATCAATCAAAACTCATTTCCTTATCAATTTAGAGTTCATTTAACATCAAAAACACATCTCAAATCACAGATTAATCAGATCTAACGAAAATCATGAAAAATCATCAAATCTTGCATTTTAAGCCAAGATACAATTCCAAACTCAAAAGCCTTTAATTAAACATCAATCAAGAGTTGATAACTTGGGAATTTCAGCAAAGAACTGATAGTTTAGAGGAGAAGGACGTTCTTACCTCCAAACTTGTGATTCTCCACTTTTTGGAATGAGAGAAAGAAAGTTTAGCAAAGTTGGTTACAAAATCCAAAAATAGCCAAAATGGCTTCCCTCCAATTTTAATAACCTTTAAAATCAGATTTTAGACTTAAAATATCTTAGAAAAATCTGGAGAAATCATCTTTGGATTAATAGCTCCTTAAAGATTCAAAGTTTCAACTCTTTATAAAACAGTCACCAAACTTTCGAAATTTACATTTTGGTCACTAACCAAAATGTCATACTTCCAAAACCCATTTTTCAAAATTGATTTCACAGTTCACTTAATTATATTAAAAGATGATTTTAGAACATTTTTCCATATTTTTAATGCAACCCGAACTAGGCTTTCCTAATTTTACCTCTTAAGATTCGAACAGCACTTTGACCAAACCGGTCAACGCCCAAAACTTCTAAGCCCAAAACCGGGGCGTTACAACTCTCCCCCCCTTAAGAAATTTCGTCCTCGAAATTTACCTGAAGGAAAGAGATAAGGAAACTGCTTCAGCATATCTTCCTTCCGCTCCCACGTGGCTTCCTCAACACCGCGATGCTTCCACAGCACCTTCACCAACTTAATGGTCTTGCCACGAAGAACCTTGCTATCCGAATCCAGAACCTTCACCGGTTCCTCATCATAGGTCAAATCCGGATTCAAAACCACTTCCTCCACAGGCATCACATGCGAAGGATCAGATCTATACTTCCGGAGCATAGAAACATGAAACACATCATGAATCTTCTCCAACTCCTGAGGTAACCTCAACCGATACGCAACAGGACCCACACGCTCAACCACCTCATATGGTCCAATGTATCTAGGGCTCAACTTGCCCTTCCGACCAAACCGCATCACCTTCTTCCAAGGCGAAACCTTCAAGAACACACGGTCACCCACCGCATACTCTATCTCCTTACGCTTCAAATCCGCGTAAGACTTCTGCCGATCAAAAGCAGCCTTTAACCGCTCACAAATGAGCTTCACCTTCTCTGTGGTCCCTTTCAACAAAGCCGGCATCGAAACCAACTTTTGACCAGTTTCAGCCCAACAAAGAGGAGTCATACACTTCCTCCCGTACAAAGCCTCATAAGGTGCCATCTGTATGCTCGCCTGATAACTATTGTTATAGGCAAACTCAACCAAAGGCAGATGCTTCTCCCAAGAACCTTGGAACTCAATCACGCAGCACCTCAACATATCCTCCAAAACCTGGATAACTCGCTCAGACTGACCATCCGACTGAGGATGATAGGATGTACTGAAATGCAACCTTGTACCCAGAGCTTGATGCAAACACTGCCAAAACCGCGATGTGAACCTCGGATCCCTATCCGACACAATCGACTTAGGCACACCATGCAGCCGCACAATCTCAGCAATGTACAGCTCTGCCAGCTTATCCAAAGAAAACGTGGTATGCACAGGCAAGAAATGCGCACACTTCGTCAGGCGATCCACAATCACCCAGACCGAATTCTTTTTCGATGGAGACAAAGGTAAACCAGATACAAAATCCATGGTAACCCTCTCCCACTTCCATTCAGGGATTTTCAACGGTTGCAACAAACCAGAAGGAAACTGATGCTCAGCCTTAACTCGCTGACACACCAAACACTTGCTCACGAACTCCGCAACATCCTTCTTCAAACCCACCCAATAGTACTCATCTCGAAGATCACGATACATCTTAGTACTACCAGGGTGCATAGCAAAAGGACTACTATGACCTTCAGTCAGAATAGCACGCCTCAACTCAGCATCATTGGGCACTACTATCCGACTCCCAAAACACAGCACACCATCATCATTGAAACAGAAATCCGAAGGTCTACCCTCCGCGATATCCTGAACATGAGACACCAAGGAATCATCCAACAACTGCTTATCCTTGATCAACTGAACCAAAGATGGTTTCACTTGCAACTCAGCCACAAGACCACCATCTCGCGATATGCTCAAGCTAGCAAACATGGCTCTCAACTCAACAGCTACCTTCCTACTCAAGGCATCAGCAACAACATTAGCTTTTCCAGGATGATACTCAATCGTCAGATCATAATCCTTGAGCAACTCTAACCAACGCCGCTGCCTAAGATTCAACTCCTTCTGAGACATCAGATACCTCAAACTCTTGTGATCCGTGTACACAGTACACTTCTCACCATACAGATAATGTCTCCAAATCTTCAGAGCAAAAACCACTGCAGCCAGCTCAATATCGTGCGTAGGGTAATTGCGCTCATGCACTTTCAACTGCCGCGATGCATAAGCCACCACCTTACCCTCCTGCATTAGCACACACCCCAAACCAACATAGGATGCATCACTGTAAACCACAAACTCTTTCCCTGATTCAGGCTGAATCAAGATAGGAGCTTGCGTCAAAGCCGCCTTCAGCTTCTCAAAAGCCTGCTGTCTCGCTTCTGTCCACTCATACTTAACATCCTTCTGCAACAG
Organism: Hibiscus trionum; assembly: GCA_030270665.1. Classification (NCBI taxonomy): domain Eukaryota; kingdom Viridiplantae; phylum Streptophyta; class Magnoliopsida; order Malvales; family Malvaceae; genus Hibiscus; species Hibiscus trionum. The sequence goes on along the minus strand of BSYR01000055.1, from coordinate 11,492,176 downwards.
CTTTGTCAAAGGAGCAGCAATCTTGGAAAACCCATCCACAAACCTTCGGTAGTATCCCGCCAAACCAAGGAAACTACGGACCTCATGAACAGACTTAGGAACCTTCCAGCTCATCACCGCCTCAACCTTCTGAGGATCAACACGAATCCCCTCAGCTGAGACCACATGTCCAAGAAAAACCACCTCTCTCAACCAGAACTCACACTTGCTCAGCTTAGCATAAAGCTGATTCTCCAACAAAGCTTGCAAAACAATCCTCAAATGCCCTTCATGCTCCTCCTCAGTACGCGAGTACACGAGGATGTCATCAATGAACACCACAACAAACTTGTCCAGGTATTCATGAAACACACGATTCATCATGTCCATGAAAGCAGCAGGAGCATTTGTCAACCCAAACGGCATCACAAGGAACTCATAATGCCCATACCTTGTCCTGAAAGCTGTCTTAGGCACATCCACATCCTTCACCTTCAACTGATAATACCCTGACCTCAAGTCAATCTTAGAGAACACAGCAGCTCCCCGACATTGATCAAAGAGATCATCAATCCTCGGCAAAGGATACCGATTCTTGATAGTCAACTTGTTCAGCTGACGGTAATCAATGCACATCCTCATAGTGCCATCCTTCTTCTTCACAAACAAGACCGGTGCTCCCCAAGGTGATACACTCGGCCGGATGAAACCACGATCAAGCAACTCTTGCAACTGCGTCTTCAGCTCCTTAGGTGCCATTCTATAGGGAGTAATGGACACAGGAGTTGTATTCTCATACAGCTCTATTCCAAACTCCACCTCGCGGTTAGGAGGTAAACCAGGCAACTCCTCAGGAAAAACACCAGGAAACTCCTTTACAACCCTGATATCTTGCACCCTCAACTCCTTAGAGCTAGGATTCATCACAAAAGCTAGATAGGCTTCGCAACCTTGCCTCAGCATCCTGCTCGCCTCCAAAGAAGATACCACATTGGCAAGAAACTTCACATTCTCACCAACCACCACAACTTCATAATCATCCGCAAGCTTAAGCGAAACACGCTTATTCTCACAATCCACAACAGCACGATGCTCAGCAAGCCAATCCATACCAAGGATCACATCAAAACCATAGAAGGGCAACTCCATAAGATCAACATGAAAGACATGCTCTTGAACAACCAAAGGGCACCTTCTATACAACTTTCGAGTCACAACAGTCTCACCAAAAGAACTAGTGACCCGAACACCAACATCCAAAGACTCAACAGGCAAACCAAGCAATTCAGCATGCTCACGAAGAATATATGAATGCGTAGATCCAGAATCAATCAAAGAAAGCAATGACAAGGACTGCAAAGTAAAGGTACCTGCAATCACATCTGCATCATTCCTGCCCTCTCTCTGAGCATACACCCTCGCTTGGCCTCCACCTTCAGGCTGAATAGCTACAACATGAGCTACCCCACGGCCACCTTCCTCTCTCCTCTGGAAATTACCACGGTCGCGCCCACGACCTCTCTGTGGTGCAGCAACAACAGGAGCACGCACCTGCTCACCAGCCATCCTCGGACAATCTCGCCTCAAGTGGTCCGCAGAACCACAATTCCAGCACCCATTTCCACCAGCATTACCAGCTGTCACAACAGGAGCTTGTGCCACTCTCTCAGCACGAGGACAATCACGCTTCAAGTGACCACGGGAACCACAGATCCAACAAGCACTAGGATCAGCTATAGCATAACCACCTCTAGCAGGCACACCACCGCCTCTCCTGGCTGAGGACTGATACTTCTGATCTCGTCCCCTCTTGTTCCGTCCACCTCCGGAACTATACTCAGCAACTCGCTTGCCAGCACCCTTAGCAGACAAACTCAGGTTCATCTCAACGTCCTTAGCTCGGCCCACCAACACATCAAAATCAACATACTCGGTGGCCAGCAAATACATCTTAACATCCGTCACAAGACCGTAACGAAACCTCTCGCACCTAGCCCTCTCATCAGGTATCAGCTCCGGTGCATACTGACTGAGCCGTACAAACTGTACCTCGTACTCAGCCACACTCATGCTCCCTTGGGTAAGAGACATGAATTCCCGCTTTTTCTCATCCAGATATCTCACTCCCAGATATCTTCTTTTAAACACATTCTGAAAGAATGTCCAGGTAACATCAGCTTCAGCCATACCAGAAATGGTAGTCGTCCACCATGTATAAGCATCGTCCTGCAGCAAGGACACAACACAGCCCAGCTTTTGCACATCCGTGCAACTCATCTGACCCAAGATACGCTTGGTACTTTCCAGCCAAGCCTCAGAACTCTCAGCTGACAAACCTCTAAACTCAGTCCCTCCAAGACTGCGCAGACGCTCCAAAGGCAATCTGACTCCAGCATCTCCCTGATGCCCAGCTCCCTGAGCTCCAGCTACTGCTGCTCGAAAAGCACCCGCAATAGCTTGTACCAAAACAGACATATCAGGCATAGCTTGCCCCTGACCAACCTCTGGTCCAGCAGCTCCAGCACCAGCATCAGCTGCAGCTTCAGCTCTCGCACCTCCAGCACCACCACCAGGCGGAGGAGGGGGTAACACAGCACTACCAGTGTGCTCTTCATTCTCATTCTCGTTAGGAGCCGTAGCTCTCGCATTACCTCTTAACTCTCTACGTGGTGCCATACTTTTACCATGCAATCACAACACAAATAAAACAAAATCAGGCCCAGCAAGGTAAGCAATCCAAGTATTCAAGCTCAATTTCATTTCAAAACAACATCTTTCCTTTAGCTTTTGTTTGGCAATGGGTACCCTCAACATGCAACAACAGAGCATACACTCATCTGCATCAACATTTCAAACCACTGAACATGCTTTCAAACAACAAGCATTAATAGCATACATACTTCAATCATGCATACAAACATTCCCAATTACTCGAGAACTCAGCTCTGATACCACCAAATGTAACCCCCTTAACCCGGCCTAGACGGTTGACCCGAATTAAGAAAGTCACACGGGGAAAACCAAAGTCAACCCGAAAGTCAACCTTGATTAACGACCCTTTTTTTTCTTTTTAATCTTGTCTAGATGCACTTTAGACCTAGTTGTGATCACACAAACATCATACCAAAAGATCACGAACATCAGAGATCGAACAGGGACCCAATTGAACAATTTACAACTTTAGGGACCAAATTGTAAATTCTGATAATTATAAGGACTTAATCCAAATTGAAGTTACCAACTTGAAATTAATCAGGTTTCATGCTTCTCTGTGAAATTTCAGCTCAAAAGGACTTCCCAAACTCATACAATTGCACAAACAAGTTTCAGGACTAAAACGCAAACAATCCAAAACACATAACTGCCAATGTCAGCCCCCAACGGTCGACCGTTCCGAAACGGGAGACAGCCCGTTTCGAAACGCGGGGCCGTTCCGAAATAGGCATAGCCCGTTTCGAAACGGGGGTCTGGCAGAGGCTTTTCTGTTTCGGAACGGCCCTTCCCGTTTCGGACGCCTGGGCACGATTAAGGCACCCGTTCCAAAACGGTAGGTGCTGTTCCGAAACACCCTGCCCAGATTACTCCAAAACTCAACTTTAACCATGAAATTACACAACCAGTCATGCTCCAAATGCTACCAAACTTTGCCAACATGCAATTCAACATATAAACAACATATTAGCATCATCAATTCATCCAATCATCATCATATGCAAAAAGCCCCAATTCTATAGGCATGCTTCCTACACAAGCTAGACATTCAAGCACCAAACTTACAAAACAAGCATATAAGGTTCCAATTCAAAAGCCAGCAAACACATCAACATTTAACATACTTAGGGAGTCTCCAACACCTCCCAAGACATACACATTGGTCCCCCATTGCCAAATCACATAAAAGCTAAAATGTACTTATAAAACCTTCATACATTGAGCTTCACTTGAACTTGATTGCTTGCCCTTTCTTGCTGCCCTCAAGGTACTCTAATGCTCTGCATTATTGAATTAAGAAAACGTAGAGAGCGTAAGCAAAAGCTTAGTGAGGCATGCTCAATAAAAACAATTCAATAATGCAATTAAAACCATTTATAAAACATGCTTAGAGTCAACCTATGCACATGCTCAAAGCATACTTTAAAACAAGCAATCTCATGCTTCATATCATATATCAAAACAAGCATCTCATGCTTCTTACATACTTAACATGTCATATTGGCTCAAGTGATACATTTCATTTCTTAAGACAAGTTCATCAACTTCCCAAGGACTTTTAAACACCTTGGCCATGGACTTTTAAACACCATGAAGTATCACATCAAGGACTTTTAAACACCTTGATCCCAAAGACTTTTAAACACCTTGGCCATGGACTTTTAAACACCATGAAGTATCTCATCAAGGACTTTTAAACACCTTGATCCCAAGGACTTTTAAACACCTTGGCCTATGGACTTTTAAACACCATAGAAAAGGATCACCTAAGGACTTTTAACCACCTTAGTGTCCACAACATGAACCATCCAAGGACTTTTAACCACCTTGATGTTCATAAGTAACAAGGCTCACTCAAGGACTTTTAACCACCTTAGTGACCTTAACATTTTAAAAACCTCACTTGCCAATATACATCATTTTCATCACTTACATCACTGTTTTTAAGCATAAAACCAAGCCATATTCATCATGCATTTCAAAGCATTAAACCACATCATTTCATTGTACAAAAACAAGGAACTCCTACCTAGAGTTACCCTCAACATATGGCTTACATCAACAGCAAAAACCATGCTAAAACATGCTTCCAAAACAGTATGTAAAACATGCAAATTATCATTTCGCCTCACAACAAAATCATGGCCACCACTAGAGAGAAATTCCGAAAACTTACGCTCGAGCTTAGCAAAGTTGTTTAGACTTAAACTAAACTCCCAAGACATTGGTTTCAAAGCCGAAAACCCAATTTCACTCACCGATTCCACTTCGCCACTTGCCGAAGCACGAATTCAAGCTTCCGGATCAACAACTCTTGGATCCAAAGATGCCTCCCCTGATTAAACACATTAAAGCAGAGGTTTAATGCATCATCAAGCATCAAAAGCTTCAATGAAAGCACTCAAACTCGCTGCTCTCACTCAACCTCCATTTTCGGCCACCAAACACAACCGAAAATGCATCCAAACCACTTCTAAACAAAGCCCAGCCATAAACCAGCAAAACCTAACATCCATCAACACCATATAACATCTAAAAAACAACCTATTAACATCCTTATACCTCCAGCAACAACAGATCCACAAGATCACCACAAAAACATCCAAGAAACATAAGCTAAACTTAGGAAACACAACCTATCCGGGATTGCATCAATCAAAACTCATTTCCTTATCAATTTAGAGTTCATTTAACATCAAAAACACATCTCAAATCACAGATTAATCAGATCTAACGAAAATCATGAAAAATCATCAAATCTTGCATTTTAAGCCAAGATACAATTCCAAACTCAAAAGCCTTTAATTAAACATCAATCAAGAGTTGATAACTTGAGAATTTCAGCAAAGAACTGATAGTTTAGAGGAGAAGGACGTTCTTACCTCCAAACTTGTGATTCTCCACTTTTTGGAATGAAAATCCTTGTTGAAACACTTAGAAATTGAAGAGGTTTGAAGATACAATGATTTGGAATCAAATGAGAGTTGAATGGAGGGATTTAGGTGAAGAAATCAGATCCAATTCTCTGGAAAAGTAGTGTTTGGTTTGAGAGAAAATGAGAGAAAGAAAGTTTAGCAAAGTTGGTTACAAAATCCAAAAATAGCCAAAATGGCTTCCCTCCAATTTTAATAACCTTTAAAATCAGATTTTAGACTTAAAATATCTTAGAAAAATCTGGAGAAATCATCTTTGGATTAATAGCTCCTTAAAGATTCAAAGTTTCAACTCTTTATAAAACAGTCACCAAACTTTCGAAATTTACATTTTGGTCACTAACCAAAATGTCATACTTCCAAAACCCATTTTTCAAAATTGATTTCACAGTTCACTTAATTATATTAAAAGATGATTTTAGAACATTTTTCCATATTTTTAATGCAACCCGAACTAGGCTTTCCTAATTTTACCTCTTAAGATTCGAACAGCACTTTGACCAAACCGGTCAACGCCCAAAACTTCTAAGCCCAAAACCGGGGCGTTACAACAGTATTTCCTTGCAACGGCTCCGACAATCTTCGATTGTATCCTTGAAAATAGAAGGAGCCTTCATAGGCCGCTCAAACCAATCAACTATTGAACTACAATCCGACTCTATAATCAAAGTAAAGCTCTTGGCCCATTATGAACTCAGAAAAAGCAAAACAGCCTCTTTTACTACAAGAATTTCAGCCGATGTGGCATCTATGATGCCAATATGTTTGGAGAACATAATTAAAGACTTGTTTTCTGCGTTTCTCAGAATTCCACCAATTCCGGCTTTTCCAAATCCACCCTCCACGGCACCATCTACATTGAATTTAAGAGTACCCGGCAAAGGCTTCACCCAACTATAATGCTTGGAATTTATCTGTTTATTTATCTTTGATTTCATAATATGGGGACAGAGAAGGATGTCATCAGCTTTACTGATTAGATTTGGCCATTTTACTTTGCACCACCATCCTAGTCGTAAAACACAAATATCAAACAGTTGGTTCTCATCTACCCGGATTCCTTTAAATATAACATCATTCCTAAATAACCAAATAGACCAAGCAATGCACAGAAACGAGAGCTACCATATTTCTTTTAATCTTATAAGATTAAACATAGAGCACCAAGAAATGTAAAATGATGAGATGTTACCCGGTAATACGCTTGCTGATCCCCAAACCTTGCACCATCGTTGCCAAATGCGCCAGCTGATTCGACAATGGCAAAATAAATGTGAGATTGTTTCATTCTCCACAGAACAAAGAGGGCACAACAGTGTAGCTTGACCTGTTATCCCTCTTTTAGAGAGTTCAACTCTTGTTGGTACCCGTCCATGCATCAGTTTCCAAAGAAAAGCCTCCACCTTAGGTGGAGCTAAATTCGGCCATACCTTCTTCCAAAGATCATTTTCAGCTCTGTCGTTGTGCGATAAGAGATCACAGAAGGATTTGGAAGAGTACAGTCCGTTAGAATTAGCTATCCATCGGATGCTGTCATTTTGGAATTGACCCGGTGTTGTTTTTTCAATCAAAATCCAAAACTCTTCCCATAGATTTTTTTCCCAGTCAAAAAGAGGTCTGCGAAATTCTATTTCCCACTTCCACTGATCATCATAGAATTTCCCAAAATCTGCTACTACTCCCTCTTTTCTTGAAGCAAGTGTGAATAATCTGGGGAAAGCATTTTTCAAAGAGGACGAACCCACCCAAACATCTTCCCAAAACCTTACTCTCTTGCCATTTCCTAGGATAAACCTAAGATTAAGAGAGAATTTGTCATCTGTAATTGAGAGGGGTGAGACAATATTCTTCCAAATCCACGATTTATTAGCCGGTTTTAAGTTTGTCGGAAGTAAACTCGACTGGTCTTCGTGATATTTTGCGCTAACAACTTTTCTCCACAAGCTGTTCGGCTCCGTGCTGTACCTCCAGAGCCACTTATTGAGAAGTGCTCTATTTTTTAATTTGAAATCAATGAAGCCAAGACCTCCACAAGCCTTGGGCAGGCATATGGTTTCCCATCTAATCCAATGGATGGATTTTTTGTTTAGAGAACCCCAAAGAAACTTTGTTATCAGGCTAGTGATTCTAGATTTGATCGACACTGGCATCGGGAAGATAGAGATGAAGTATAACGGTAAATTTGCCAACACTGCCTTTAATAAAGCAATTTCCCCCCCAAAAGACAGCAGCTTGGATTTCCATGGTGAAAGTTTAACCCGAAATTTTTCCACTATTGGATTCCAAATTTGGGTTGCATTCTTAGCAGCTCCCAGCGGAAGACCCAAGTAATGAGTGGGAAAGTTTTCCTTTTGACATTTCAGAATACACGCCCATTTATCAACTAGCGATGGATCTACATTAACCTCAAGCAGCTTTGATTTTTTCAGATTCAAGCGTAAGCCTGCTGCAAGTTCAAATCCTTTCAATATTCTCACCACATTCTTTATTTTTTCTTCCTCAGCTCCACTGAATAGAATAAGGTCATCCGCAAATTGGATGTGAGAGATTTCAACTTTATTATCACCTATTCAGACTCCATTGAACAGTTCAATCGAGATGGCTTTTTTGATTAAAGCACTTAGTGCTTCAGCTACTAGATTGAACAAAATTGGTGAAAGGGGGCAGCCTTGCCTAAGGCCACGACCGATTGCGAAAGGAGCTGTTGGTGAGCCATTCACTAACACAGAAATGTATGCAGAGGAAATGCACATATGTATCCACTTGCAGAAAATTGATCCGAAACCCATCTTTCTCAAAACAGTCAATAGAAAACCCCAATCCACTGTATCATACGCCTTGCGGAAATCCACTTTTAGAACTACGCCTTTCAGCCCTTTTCTTCTTGTGTAGTCAATCGTCTCATTAACAATTAACGAACAATCCATTATTTGTTTTCCAGGGCAGAACGCAAACTGATTCTCCCCGATAATATCCTCCAGCACCTCTCCGAATCTTAAGGCTAGAACTTTAGCAAGTAGCTTGTATATACATCCCACGAGGCTTATAGGTCTATAATCTTCAATAGTGCTCGGGCTTTGATTTTTAGGGATCAAAACGATGAAAGAATGATTGAAAGAGTAATCTGTGATTTTGCCCTTATGGAATTTATCAAAGAAATCCCATATTTCTTCCTTGAGAGAGGACCATAATTTTTTTAGGAACCCCATGTTGAAGCCATCGGGACCAGGAGCCTTTGAGTTATCGCACGAATCTAAAGCCCGTAAGATTTCTTCATTAGTAAAAGGCTTCTCCAAATGCTTTGACATTTCCAAACTGATACGGCTTAGCTCACAGTTGAATAATTTGAGAGGTAGAGTTCTGGAAGTATTGTAAATATTTCTAAAGTGCACCATGATAGCTTTTTTCACTTCCTTTGGCTTGTAGAGCTTATCTTCGCCTATTTTTATGCTTGAAATGAGATTTGATCTTCTTCTGGAAGAGGCAATAAGATGGAAAAATCTTGTATTCCTGTCCCCCTCGATAGCCCACTTCAACCTCGATTTTTGCATCCATTCACGTTCCTCTCTTCTGTAACAACTCCATAGAGATCTTCTACATTCTCTTAGCTCTGATATTAGCTGCTGGTCCTGGTTCCCATTTGAAATTAATTCTTCAAATTCTGCACACTTTTTCTCGAGATCTTGTATAGAAATTCCAGTTTTACCATTTTCCTTGCGGACCCAATCTTTTGACACAATCTTGCACTTTTTCAGCATTGTTCCAATGCCTTCTCCCGAAACCATGTTACAAGCTTCACTAATTTTCTCACCATAATCTTTGTCTTCGGCAAGGTGGTTGAACCATTTAAATGGTCTTGCTCCCCAGCAAATTTTCGGCTTGGCCAGGCAGATTGGATTGTGATCAGAAATGCTCTTAGGAAACGCACTTTGAAGTAAGTCCGACCATATTCGAAGAATTTCTGTTGAGATCAAAAATCTGTCCAGGCGACTAAAAGATGGTTGATCTCTATAGTTTGACCAAGTAAACCGACTCCCGTGTAATGGTAGATCTACCATTGCCAATTCTTCAATGAAATTATTGAAAACTCCAATAGCCCTTTTGTTCACACTGCCTCCAGAACGTTCATCAGTTGAGGACACAATATTAAAATCACCCCTATAATCACTGGGAGATTGATGCTCAAGATTTTGTGCTTTAGGATATCGAACATATGGGACCTTTCACAATCATCATTTGGAGCGTAAACATTCACTATGCAGCATCTAAGGTTTTCCTCTACTAATTTACCAATTAGGATGATAAAATTTCGGTCTATCATGTTACTGTCATTCTCAAAGAAACAAGGATCCCATGCTGAAATAACACCACCCGCAGCTCCAATTGAAGAAGAGAAACATAATTTGAGGTTCGATTGCTTACCGAAAATTTGCCCTGCAATTTTCTCGTTCACCTTTTGCAATTTAGATTCCTGCAATAAGATTATCTTTGTTGTTGACTTTCGCACCAATTTCCTGACTGCAGCTTTTTTTTCAATTTTACCTAAACCACGAACGTTCCAAGAAATTATTAAGCTCTGATTCATCTGGTGGAATGTAGCACACCCTTTGTCCTTCCTTAAAACTCAGATTTCCTTCCCATTTTCGATCAGTCTATTAGCCACCGTCTCTTTATCTGCTTCGAATTGAAGGCCCAGCCTTTCACAAACCTCTATTGTAGCTTTTGCTTCCAGTAGAACTTCAACAGTTTGATCCCCAACTGCCGCCGAGTTAGAGCTTTTTGTTGCCGAAACGGACTTCTTAGCATGTTTCCCATTTTGGTTGAAGAGAGGCGAAAGTCTTGCAAGCCCTGGATTGAACCACTTTTGTGAACTTTGAATTCCCTTAAGATTTAGGAATTTGGGTCTTATGGTGAAGAGACCTGTTGAGGGATCAAATACAGGTTCGAGAAAATTACTTTGACCGGAGGAATTCTCTGAAACTGTCGCATTCATTACTGGTACCTCATACAACCCATCATCAGAATTGGGCCGATCGAAAGAATTGAACCCATTTTGTGTTACCTCAACTACACCGGTATTAGATATGGGCCCACCTGCTGAGTTTATTCCATTGAGAGAGGATTGATTCAAACCCACTACCTCATTTGTCTCACACGTAGGCATGTCTTCATAAATTCTTGAATTGCCACGTGTTTTTATCAAAAATTGCATGTGTCCCCTGGTTCATCTCAACCCAACGGTTTTCGCAGCTTCCGAAATCCTTAGAACCCGGCTCCATATTAAATTTTTGGCTCCACGATGCAAACTCATCATTATGGTTGTCGGCTTGAATTTCCGGCGAACCCTTCGGCTGCTCTTGGTCTATCCAGCACCGTTCTTCGTCAGATTCGACGGTGTGTATCCTTAGTGTTAGTTTTTCTCCCTGAAAACTGATGGTGGCTGTCGGTGGAATATCCGATAAACAACTAACCCCCATAAAGATTCTTGCCATATCGAGTCGTCTCCTTTCAATTGTATCCTCATCCATTCTAATCACCTTCCCCCATTTTGTCGCAATGCTTCTGAAAACTTGTTCTTCCCAAGCTACAATTGGAATACCTTCAATGCAGACCCAAACGCTGAGTTTCTTCATGTTCATGAAATTATCTAATGTATCAATATCGGAGAACCAAGAGTTCAGCAAAGTTAATAGATCCTAAGTCTAATGTATCAATATGGTATAATAATAATGTTCGAATTGCATTAACTTATTAAACTTAGGATCTAATTGAGTCAAATTAAAATTTAGAAGCATAAATTACAGACATAATTAAAAGAATTCTAAAACTAAATGTGAAATTTCAATTAAATTAATTTAATTTAAGACTCAAAATTTAATTAAAACCTAAAAGTGAAAATTTAGGACTTAAATAAAAAAACATCTAAACTTGGAAGGGTTAAAAAAATAATTTATCTAACCTAAAAACCCACGCGGGTGGGAAATTTTCCCTCTAACTGTTTCACTTTAATTAAAATCATGAAAAAAAAATAATTGGTAAGGGGAAGGACAAAAATTTGGAGGGAATTAAGCCCCATAAATTTTAGGTTCTTTCCCTCCAAAATCTAAATGAAATCTTTCTAAATTTGATTCAATAATTAATTGCCCATTTGACATTTACCTCCTAATTTTTTTGCTTAGTGATTAATTACCTTTTAGGTCATCATTTGTTTAAAATTTTCATTTTAGTCCTAATATTCACTTTTAAATTTTAGTTTATCAATTTAGTCACTTGTAAAATATAACCCTAAACCCTGACCTAAAACTAACCCGACCAGAATCCAAACTCAATCTGATTTGAAATCAACTTAATAATAACCTGAATTTAAGTCGACTTGAATCTAAATGATCCGAGTTAAACTATTAAATTGACCTGACATAACACGTATCTGATTTGATCTGAGCTAACATAACCTAACCTGAACGATTGGGCAAGTGGAGGAATTTAAAACACTACTAATAATTATATAATGGTTACTATTGGTTCATTCCAAAATAAGTAAAATATAAAGGAACATGGAATTTTGCGTGAATAAAACGCACCAGTGGGGTGTGAGGCGGTTGGAGCCGAAGGGAAATAGGCGGTGCAAACTAGGCAGTGGCGGCCGATGATTGACTCTAAAGGTTTCAAACGGGGTACCTTGGGTTCTTCAGATGGTGGGTGTCACCGATGGGCTGAGAAAGACGATAACATGTTTGAGGTGGAGACGACAGATATGGGAAAAAGCTCTCTAGGGTCCGAGTGAATAAGAAAAAGATGATGGCGTAAACATGAGTATGCATATTGAATTTATAAAGGGTTAATTGCCTAAAGAGGCCTTGAACTTCTTTGGATTCACGTAGATAACACCTACCTTTCTATGCAATCTAGTTTTGACTCATGACTTTTAGAACTTCACAATTGACCTCATACTTGATAAATAATTTACAAAATCAACAATAAGTTTAAGAAATTTTAAATAATAGACCATAGAAACACTAATTTATACAAATCGACCGTATTTCAATTTTTTAGTTTTTAATAAAGAATTCAAAATTTCCAAAAATTAGGGTTTCATAAATGTGAGAATTCTAAAATTAGTTTTTTTAATTTATGGAAAAATTCAGGGTGTTAACTCTTACACCCTTAAAAAAGTAACGTCCTTGAAATTTTCAAATTAAATCGTAGATTCTTGAAAGTACGAATGTTCTGATGGAATATTTGTAAAGCACTTCGAATCGAGTTAAGAATAACAACACAAGGTTTACATATAGACTTGATCTCATATTCTCAAAACCAAAATGAGGGTGGTCACGATGATCCATTTAGTTATCTAAAGTTCGAGTCGTGATCTCTAAAAGATATTTCAACGAATCTAGCGGTTATGATGTATCTTTAACGATGATGTTGAGTCAAAAGGTTTCGAGCAATTCTATATCTTGAGTAGTATAACTATAGAGTACTTATTTTTCCTAGTTCTGAATTAAGGTGAAACACGCTCAAGTCTAGAACTCATACTAGGTGGCATAGAAGACTATCTAAAAAAGACAACCTAAAGTTAGATTTGATACTTGAAGTTTCTATTTAAAACCATAACTGAAATTCTATAAAATAGATGACTTATATAAAAAAAAATCCTGTTTTACCCCCAAACATTTAGATGCATGCAAAAATTCTTTTTTATTTAAATCTTACTTTATGTGAGCCTCATAGTCCGAGGATTTGAACTTAGCTTTGATACCACTAAATGTAACCCTTAAACCCGGCTGACAAGAAAATGCTGAATTTAGGAAGTCGCCGTTGAAATTTTTTTTCCTCAAGTAATATATTTTAGGTTTAAATAATTTATAAATCAAAATAATTATTAAATAACAATAATTATCATAAAATACCACACTTGTTTGTAACTCTCAAAAGTTAACAAATTCTGATTATTTAGTAAAAGCATCTAAATTAAAATATGTAATACATGCTGAAATAATTACCCCAAATATAAAGATCCAAAGTCTGAATTACATAACTGTCTCAAAATATTAAATAATAATATGAAAGTCTAATTAAAATAGTTCACACTGATGATAAATTATTCGAATAAAATACGAGATGCTCTAAGTATCGAGTCGCCTAAGAGTCTGAATATATATCTGAAAGAGAAACTAATGGGGAGTAAGCTAAAGAGCTTAGTGTGTCTCTAAAGTGGAAGGAAAAATTCAATCTCAAAATCACAATTATTTCGATAAAATCATTAAATTCACAAATGACGACGTACAACACAAAACTTTAATTTATAAAAATGATGCAATGAACCCAACTACGTAGCACCATCCGAAGAGTAATGATATCTAGATCCACTCTCTACATCCACCAATCGGTGTTTGGTAAAAACCACTGCTTCCACTGTATAATCCTAACACATGCACACAATGATGCAAAATCACGTTTTTACTAGCCTCAACACATAGTTCAATATATTCGATATTTCACAGTCCAATAAATACGATGTTTAGTTAAATCTCAAATCAAGTATAAATGCATAGAAAAATTCTTCATGCCACATCACATGCAAACATATGCATATGATATAAAACGCCACACAATAAAATCATCATTATATAGCATAGTAAGAAACACACCTTAAGCAAGCAAGAACCCTAATGTCGAGAATGACGCTTCTCACGTTCAAGTCTAGCACTGGGTCGAGTGATTTTCCCTCAAATCCTAGGGATTCTCAATTTCTCGAGTTGGCCTTTGATCACAGGTCTCTGCTAGGAGTTAGTTCACTAAGTTTGTCTTTGGCTTGTATCTAGCCCTTCGTCTCCTCGAGTTCCTTAGGTTATCGACTTCTCGATGTTTCCTTGGTGAGGAAGGGTGATTTTGCTTGGTTTTTGCTATCCATTTGCTCCCCCTTTTCAGCGCTCTCTTTGATGTCATTGTCGATTTCTACTGTCTTCAAGGATCGATGCTGGTGTGATCGGCTCGCGCCGCTTGATTTGAAGCTCGGTCTTCCTCTTCTCCTTGAGCGGATTCTTTCTTCCTGCTTAGCCAAGTACCATTTAATTTTTTGGGGTTCAAGATCTTGTTGCTTTTGGTCATTTTCTCTTTGGTTGCAGATTCCCTCCTCCGATGGCTCTGGTTTCGCTAGGAAGGTTCAACAAAAATGATCTCTTTTAGCCCAGCTATCATCGTTTGCAGGAAGGTTCGATGGATGGCTATGAGTATGTTACCTTCCATAGCGATCAATTACGATTCTCAGGCCTCGAGTCTTAAACCTTTTGATCTCTTGTTTATGTTAAGGATTACCGAGAGCGGCTGCTCTTCACATCCTACGTGTTCAACGCCTTTGTGCCTTGTGAAGGTTCTTAGTGTCGATGAATGTAATTTCTTGTCATTGGGTGCCATCCTAACAACGGTTTGGTGTGGTCTAGGATTTTCTGGTGGCCTTTACCTCTCCATCGTTTATCTCTTATGATTCGGTCCTTATATCTAACATATAGGGAGACTTATCTCTGACCCTGGAGCTCTCTAAGAGATTATGCGATGATTAAGGATAGGTTCAGCTGGCCTTGGAATCTGATGTCCCTGCTTTGCTCTTTTGATTTGTTCCTCCACTTTTTGGTTGCGGTTCTGCTTGTCTCCACCAAATGCTTGTTTTGTCTATTGTTGGCTTGGTCGCCTGGGGATCAACTTGCTTTTATGCTTTCCTTTTTCGGTTTTCTTGTGTTGTTTTTTTGGCCAGTCAAGCTTGTTTTTACGAGGTTTTAGGGTCTCTTATCGTTTTTTGTTGTTGAACCCTTTTAACCTCTTCCTTTATGTACTTTTCTTGTTCTTTTGAATGAATCCAGTCTTACCTTTTCAAAAAAAAGTCTAGCATTGGGTCTAACTGAATCAGAACCTATGATATAAAACTCTACATTAATACTATAGCAATGTGCAGGGTGGCTCAAAGATTTAAGGGGCCTCTGTGCAATTTAATAAAATGAGTCCTTAATTTATAATATTTTTTAAAAAATAAAATTTTCTTAATAAAAAATGTTGGATTACTCTCTTAAGCAACATAAAAATGACTTACAAACATTTAAAAGTCTAACATTTTCACTTAAAAAGTGATGTTATTCTTGTATATTTTGAAGCAAAATCATCTACAATGCTTTCGATATCAACTTCTTCCAAAAGACTAGTCTCGATTGCCATCAAAACAAGTCTATTTAGTCTTTCTTGTGACATAGTTGTATGTAAGTATGAGTGCACAAACTTTAATTTTGAAAAGCTTCGTTCTTTTAGAAGCAACAATAATAGTATTAGTCAATAAAACTTTATATGCAATTGTCGCATTTGGGAAGCAATTAAAATGTTCTAAAACTTTAATAAATTCATTGCTCCTATTTTTTTTCCTTGGGTAAAAACTCTATAAGTAATTTCAGCTCAACAAATAACTCATTTCCATCAACATCAGATAACACATCTTTCTTAAGATCATTTTCAAAATTATTGCAATAAGATTTGAGATTAACGTTGTAACACCCAAATTGTAACACCCCCTTCCCGGTCTGGTCGAGAACCGGGTCGAAAGGTGATACCGATAAATAGTACGATGATCGGTGTAATAAAATTTCAACTTATAATCAATACTTGAACAATGTTATACAATAATACATTACCAAAATGCATCTTAGTCTAATTAATCCATTATGAAACAATAATTAATTATTTAGGACCAATTCTTAACTATTATAAGTTTTAGGGGCTAAACTATAAATATTGACAAATTAGAGGTCCTTCAATACAATTGATTATACCTTAATGAAATTCAACACAATAACAACAAGCCTGTAAAATTTCATGTAATTTGGAGTTCATTTACTCATCCAATTTACTCATTCTAATTTTAGTGACCAATCTGTGAACATTGTAAACTTCCAGATTATGCCATCTTAACCAACTTAACAAACTCTTTATCGAAACGCTTTGATGCTGTTTCTATATGGGTGCATGATGATCAACCTTGGCTGACTATGCTCATTACCCGTATCGATACAAGTAAGCCCTATTTCGGTACAAGTTGACTTTCATGGACTTTGACTTTGACCCGTTCTGATACATGTTAGGCCCGTATCGAAACAAAAAATTCCAGTAGAAAAACGTTCCGATACAGTCCCAAACCATATCGGTATGCCCTGTTCTATGGTTCAATTATGCTTAACCGTATCGATACGCCATTACCCCGTATCGATACGACCTGACCTGTAATGACAAATTTTTGCTGCTTTTTAATCAAATTGACCTATCAAACGATGTTCAAATGAAATGAAACTTTACACACAATATTTCAATACTATAAAATACTGGCATGCCAAATTTCATGTTCATACGAATATGTTTACTAGGTTTTCACCTAAGCGAGCCAATTATGCCATTTTTGCCAAGTTTTAACCGAACCAAAAGTCATATTTAAGCCTTTAACAACCTTACAACTTATGCACATTACAAACATGCCAAAATGGGCACAAAAGACTAGTTCAACTACTTTGCCACCTTTCTATGAGTTCGTAAGGTCAAAATACATTACTTTGGCTTGTAGTGACTTGTCTTGCTGCGACTTATCCGATCTTCTACCACTGACGATTCCTAACCTGAAATGCATGAGATGAGACACGTTAGGCATACATTGCCCAGTGAGATAGTCACAACAATGTGAATAATAATGTATGATGCATATACATAATCTCATGCTTATCAATAACAATATCATATTTCAATATAAAATGTTTAACATATCAAATTCATTAATAATCCTTGGATTGAATCAAGATAGTGGATACGCGAATTCCTACGCCTCGCCAAATCAATGAATGGTCCAATCCCTCCGCCTCACCAATATGACCAATATCAAAACACATCCCTCCGCCTTGCTGAATCAATATAGGTCATAGCCTTAGGACCGTAGTCCACCCGTACACTGAGCTCATGAATTTTATGATATGCCAATTGTATCCAATGTCCATTCAAATCCAAGGTTTCAATGTCAATAACCATATTCAATATTCAAGAATAATTCCAATGACCAATGACTTTAATATTATCAATAGTGAACATGTCTCATTATCAATATTTCATGGTTTCAATGTCAATGTCAATATCAATATCTAATGATTTATTTATAATGTTTCAATAACTAACAATAACAATATCGATGTCAATGCATGATGACGATGCCAATAACTATGTCTGATGTTCATTAACAAACTTACCGACGCTTACCAATGGAACCATTTACTAATCCGATGCAACTTCCTCAATGGTAATGTTAGCTATAAGATCGAAAAAAATAATAAAGGATTCAAGAAGGCTCCTCTCCTAATCCCAAGACTCCGACTACACTCACCTTAAAATCCGATGCTTTTACGGCTCTCAGATGACAACTCCCTTGTTCCTAGTCTTCGGTGAATTCGATAGATACTCATTTTTGTTATCTTGAGCTAGGAAATCAATATGAAGATTATTAGGATCGATATTACGATATCAAAATCAATATAACGATAACAAAATCAACATCCAAATTCAATATAAACAACAACGATGAAATATCCATGGATGGTCAAAACCCTAGCTTGAGATTAAGCTTGATATATCCATGGGATTCAATGATTGATAGAGGAATATAGCTTACCCAATCACTAGCAATGATTCGATATCAATAAATCGAAGAAAAACTAAACTAAAGCTTGCTCTCCAATGGAGGTTCTAGCTTGGAGGAAGATGATGAAGATAGCAAAGAGAGGTGCTTACTTACTAAAGTATCGGTAAGTTCTTTTTCTTTCTATTTCTTGTCTATCTTTTCTTTTATTATCAAGCCAACCGATGGCTTTCCTTCAATTTAAGGAAAGCTCCCAATTTGATCCACGTAGGTGGAAATATGATTGAGGAGGGGCTAATCACAAGATTAGTCCCTCAACTCTCACCATACTATAGTTTTGCTCTTCAACTTGCATTTTCCTTAACTTAGTTACGGATTAGATTCTAATATTATTCGATAGGGTCTAATAATAATGATTTAACTCAATTAGAGTTCAATATCAATAATTAACTAGCCGATACAATATTTATACTTTATCGAAGTGAAAATTTCGATTATTGGAACTTAATTCCGACTAGACTAGATTTTGGGGTGTTACACCAATTTTCCCCCAAATTAAAAACACTAAATTAGGAAATTTGTAATATTTAAGCCCTAATTTTTAGGATATATGATCTTAAACCTAATTTGATTTAAGAACTAAATTGAGATAATTCGAAACTTCAGTGACATTTCTGTAAAGCGGGTAATACTAGAGACCCTTGTTTTGTGATTTATCCATTAAGTTGGGGTATTTAAGCACCATTTTCAGCCCTAGCCACCCCTTCGTATTCCATAATCAGGAATTGCAACAACTCTACTCTCTCCCTCAATCTCTCCTTTCAATAACCACCCTCACCTACGTTTCTGATCACACTCCAACGAGGGTGTTATCAGCGCCCGTTCACAAATTCGAGACCACCTCTCGTCTCCTCGTCTTCATCCGATCAAAACCCTATCAGTTTCAACCTTGCGACAAGCCGTTTGCTCAGAAACGGTGCTAAACCATTTGAAAACCTTGCGCTATCTTCCCTCTTTCGAATTTGTTTGGGTAAGTGTTTGTGTGGCTTTCCCTTTTTCCTTATGGTTTATGTGTTTAACCCTTAATCTTTGATGTGTTTTGGCCAGAAATGACCACTATGGTCTCTGTTGGTGTTTGCCTCCAGACACAGCGTCGTTGGAGGGTTTTAAACCCTAGTTTCCAGATTGCATATGAGGGGTAATCGAGCTTTGAGTGTGTATTTGGGTTTAACCCAATCTGGTAAGTGAGCCGAGAGAGGGAGCCTAGATCTGTGTGTGTAACCAAACCAAATCGGTCTAGGGAACCGAACCGTTTTCCAAACTGAACCTATCGGACAAAACTGAATCAGCATTAAACCGGAACGATCAGACCGGACCATTGAACCCGACCCGTTGACCTTGTTGACGTCAACATTGACAATGACATCAACATTGACCTTGATGACATCAACACCGTCGTTGACCGTTGACTTCCACCGTTGACCATTGACCACCATCGTTGATCATTGACCGCTGCCGTTGACTGCAGCCGTTGACCGTTGACTTTTCGGCATTGACTTTTTCGGTCAAAGTTAACTTTACATTTTTCGACGTTCTGATTCTAAATCCGCTGCTTGTTTTCCCAAATTCGAACCCGAAAGACTGATTTACTATTTACATTTATTTGGACTTAGTATTTTAAGATATTGAGTACATCAAAATTTGATACGAATTATTCTTATGTTTAGGTTACGTTGATTCAGATACCAAGATCCTTCCTCCTCTGCCATCTGTGTGGCCTGCTGTTGTACAACCTTGTAGAACTAATGTTTTGATATAATAATTGAAAAATATTTTGGACTGATTTAAAAAGTATTTAAAACAATTTCCAAAAGTCCAAATAACTTGAAACTATGTTTAGGGATGTTTTAAAAGGGTTTTATATGTTTTCAAAGGCCAATTTTCACAAAACTGTCCTAGTGTTTCGAAACACCTTAGGGCGTTTCGAAACAGGTGCCTCCAGTAGCCAAAACGTTTCGAAACGTGTTTCGAAACGGGCTCTCTATGGACAACATTTTTGCCCAGCGTTTCGAAACGGGCTAGGCCGTTTCGATACGCCCACGTGGCACTGACCACAACGGTCATAAACCCCAACGGCTATTTTCCCAACCAACTTTTAAATGCAGGCGTTTCGATACGGGACTGTAGCGTTTCGATACGAGTTTCGAAACGGCCAGGAGGCGTTCCGAAACGGACATGAGGCGTTCCGAAACGGCCAGGAGGCGTTCCGAAACGGATGCCCTGACAGACTGCAACGGCTCTTTCTACATTAAGAGTGTTTCGAAACGGCTTCGAGCGTTTCGAAACGGGGAGCTGCAGAATGCATTTATGGTGGGAATTAAAGTCCTCAACGGCTCCAATTTGATCCCAACGGCTAGTAACGGCTACAAACTCAATTGGGAGTATAAAAGGGACCTCCAAGCATCAAGAGAAGGCTAATGCTCATATTGTCAAACATCAAATGATCAAGAAATTCTCTTAGCACTTAAATTGTCAATTCTTGTATAGACAAACACTAGTGAGCCAAAATTGTCAAATTTGCTCAAGTGTTTTAGGATTGAGTGAGTGCAAAATTGTGCAAACAAACTCCTATTAGAGGATTACAAGTTTGCTTTGTTTATCCTTTGTAAAGAGGGTTTCAATCAAGGCTTTGGGTAGAAAGCTTGATTGGTTGTAAGGGTTTCCTCCTTGTCCTAGAAAAGGGGACGAATCAATTAGTGGATTGATTGTGAAATCCTTAGTGGGAAGCTAAGGTAGTGGATGTAGGTGCTTGTTAGAAGACCGAACCACTATAAATCATTGTGTCTTTTTTCTTTCTAGCTTCCTAAACCCTTCCACCCAAAAATCCACCTCTCCACCACTTGGTGAGCATAATCGGTTGAACGAATCGAGCACCACACAACTCAACAATTGGTATCAGAGCTTGGCTCAATCGAAGAGGATTCACATCCTATTGAGAAGATCCGGCAAGCTCGATCACTAGTTCATCAACCGGCTCAAATGGCACAATCAATCGACAAACCGTCTTTCTTTGACGGAGACCACTATGCCCATTGGAAGACAAAGATGAAATTCTTCTTGAAGTCAAGAGATTACAAGCTATGGGACATAGTTGAAGATGGTCCGTTCGTGCCTCAAAGAAGTAAAGCGAAGTGGAGTGCCGACGATCGCAAGAAGATGGAGCTCAATTGCAAGGCCTTGCACATCTTGTTTTGTGCTTTTGGCCCATCCATCTATGAGAAGATGTCTTCTTGTGAGAGTGCCAAGGAGGTATGGGACAAGCTTGAAGTTACATACGAGGGAGCCGATGAAGTCAAGGAGACCAAGATTGGGCTCCTAACCTTAGAGTATGAGAACTTCAAGATGGATCCGGAAGAGAACATCGAGAAGATGTTTGATAGGTTCTCCACCATCACCAACGGTCTTAAAGGTTATGGAGAAGCCATCCCGGAGGAAAAGCTTGTCCGAAAGCTCATCTACTCACTTCCCGAGTCTTGGGACTCAAAGAGGACCGCCATCATCGAAGCCAAAAATTTGAAAACTTTGAAGCTTGATGAACTCATGGGGTTACTCCTTACTCATCAAATCATGAAGAAGAATAAAGAGGATGAGAAGAAGAGGGAAGAAATTCGAGCTATGGGAGAGAAGAAAATCAAAGGGCTTGGCATCAATGCTAGTGCCATGGCTCTCAAATCCTCCACTTGCCATCATGTCTACTCAAGTGAAGAGGAGGATGAAGAAGAAGAGATAGTTCATCTCTTCAAGAAGTGTGCCCCGTTCATGAAGAAAGCCTTGAGAGAGCTTGAACGAGAACCTAAGAGAAAGGAGAGGGCAAGCACTTCAAGCCATAAGAAGAAGGCACATTTGGCTACTTGGAGTGATGAAGACTCCACCGACGATGAACAAGCCAACCTTTGCCTTATGGCCATCGAAGAAGATTCAAGGGTAACTTCTAATTCATCTACTTCATGTTCTTATTCCTTTGATGAATTACAAGATGCCTATGATGATTTGGTTTTAGATTTTAAAAGCCACATTTTGAAAAACAAAAAATTGGTTTCAAAGTTAAAAATTCAAAATGATTTGCTTTCTAAAACCAAACTTGAACTTGAAGCAAAACTTGAAGAGTTTGAATTAAAATGTCTTGATTTACAAAAATTGCTTCAAAATGTTCAAGAAGAAAAAGATTTGATTTCCAAAGAGCTTGAAAAGAAAAACAATTTTGGAAAATCAAATTTTTATGTTAGACAATCTAGTGCCCCTAGATTTAAAAATGGTAAATGTTTTAGAAGTGTTTGGGTCCCAAAAGGACTAACCACTTCAATTAAAAAGGATGACATTGAAAAATGGATTCCTAAGGGGTCAAAAATTTGTGCTACTAACGTTCATGGATCCAAAGCAATTTGGATACCAAAAATTACTTGATTGTCTATTGCTAGGTGTGATGGAGATGTTCAACAAGTCAAACATTGAGGGGGAGCTCCATGCACACAAGGAAGAACACTTGAAGAAGGAAGGCTTCACATCCTACCTTGAGTTCAAGTGTTGGTAAAATTTCTAGTTGTTTTGTGCTTTCATTTGTTTATTTCTTAGTTTAAATTCAACTAGATGATCATTTATGATGGACTAACATTTCAATGATGCCTTGAGTAAGGGGGAGCCATTTTTAAACCAAATTTTTATTTTTGTCAAAGTTTTTACCTCTATTGTTATTTTTGAACTTAATGTTTTAAATCTTTTTGATATAACAAAAAGGGGGAGAAATGGTTTGAAAAATTGAATTTTCAAATGAATAAGGGGGAGCCAAAAAGAACCAAAAAGATTTGTGCAAAAACAATAGATGCCAAGAAGAACAAAAGGCCTTGGACGCGTAGTGGATCTTGAAGTACTATTTCTGCATCCCCCTGACCAAATCCACCCACATTAGGATTAATTGTTAATGGTTGATCGAGTTTGATAGATTCACCCTCTGAAACAAGAAGTTCTGGTCCTGGGGGAATAATATCAACCACTTGATGTCCATCCAATGCATCCGTTATGGTTATTTCGTACCCCCCTTTTTCTTTTCGTATGATTTTGCTTACTATACCTGTTGCCGTAGCATTATAAACTGTATTGTTACTTTTGTTCCCGTCGGGATAAATCTGTCCCCTTCCCCTGTTTCCGCCTACGTATATGGGATATTTTAAGAAATGAACATCCTTATTACTAGCAGGGTCTGGGGAAAGAATAGGAAAGGTGATTTCACTATATTTTTGACCAGGAACAGGACCTATCACAAGAATATTTTTCTTAGTGGGGCGGTAGTTCTGAAAAGACAGATTGCCTATCTTTTCTTTCATCTCGGGCGAAATACGATCAGGAGGGGCTAACTCAAACCCCTCCGGTAAAATAAGAACAGCACCCACATTCAAAGCCCCTTTCTTACCATTAGCAAGAACTTGTTTCAGTTGCATATCATAAGGAATTCTAACAACCGCTTCAAATACAGTATCAGGAAGTACCGCTTGTGGAACCTCAATATCCACGGGTTTATTAGCTAAATGGCAATTGGCACATACAATACGCCCAGTTGCTTCTCGTGGATTTTCATACCCCTGCTGCGCAAAAATGGGATATGCATTTGAAATGGATGCCCCGGTTATTATATAGATCATGAGCGATACGGAAATGGATCGAGTAATCTCCTTCTTTATCCAAGAAAAAGTATTTCTATTCACTCTTTTTAAAGTTAAAGGGGGAGAATCCCAAACAATTTTTCAAGTGGTTTTATTATATCAAAAAGGGGGAGATTGTAGAACTAATGTTTTGATATAATAATTGAAAAATATTTTGGACTGATTTAAAAAGTATTTAAAACAATTTCCAAAAGTCCAAATAACTTGAAACTATGTTTAGGGATGTTTTAAAAGGGTTTTATATGTTTTCAAAGGCCAATTTTCACAAAACTGTCCTAGTGTTTCGAAACACCTTAGGGCGTTTCGAAACAGGTGCCTCCAGTAGCCAAAACGTTTCGAAACGTGTTTCGAAACGGGCTCTCTATGGACAGCATTTTTGCCCAGCGTTTCGAAACGGGCTAGGCCGTTTCGATACGCCCACGTGGCACTGACCACAACGGTCATAAACCCCAACGGCTATTTTCCCAACCAACTTTTAAATGCAGGCGTTTCGATACGGGACTGTAGCGTTTCAATACGAGTTTCGAAACGGCCAGGAGGCGTTCCGAAACGGACATGAGGCGTTCCGAAACGGCCAGGAGGCGTTCCGAAACGGATGCCCTGACAGACTGCAACGGCTCTTTCTACATTAAGAGTGTTTCGAAACGGCTTCGAGCGTTTCGAAATGGGGAGCTGCAGAATGCATTTATGGTGGGAATTAAAGTCCTCAACGGCTCCAATTTGATCCCAACGGCTAGTAACGGCTACAAACTCAATTGGGAGTATAAAAGGGACCTCCAAGCATCAAGAGAAGGCTAATGCTCATATTGTCAAACATCAAATGATCAAGAAATTCTCTTAGCACTTAAATTGTCAATTCTTGTATAGACAAACACTAGTGAGCCAAAATTGTCAAATTTGCTCAAGTGTTTTAGGATTGAGTGAGTGCAAAATTGTGCAAACAAACTCCTATTAGAGGATTACAAGTTTGCTTTGTTTATCCTTTGTAAAGAGGGTTTCAATCAAGGCTTTGGGTAGAAAGCTTGATTGGTTGTAAGGGTTTCCTCCTTGTCCTAGAAAAGGGGACGAATCAATTAGTGGATTGATTGTGAAATCCTTAGTGGGAAGCTAAGGTAGTGGATGTAGGTGCTTGTTAGAAGACCGAACCACTATAAATCATTGTGTCTTTTTTCTTTCTAGCTTCCTAAACCCTTCCACCCAAAAATCCACCTCTCCACCACTTGGTGAGCATAATCGGTTGAACGAATCGAGCACCACACAACTCAACAAACCTGCAAGATCCACACATGAGTATAGCTTGGTTATTGAATATCTCCAATTAGTGTTATGCCATAATAGTAGTAGTGGAACCTTATGTAGTGCTTACTCTCGTAGGTGCTGACTCTGTCCGACCTAGTGCTAGGGTTGAGCGTGGGAGATATCACTCTCGACGTTGAGTTATTAGCTGCCTAAGGTGTGTTCTCTTCTTGTGCTACATATTTCGGTGCTTAATATGTGTATGTGAGTATGTTGGTATGATTTGTGAATTTATGATATGATTTGTGTGACGTGTGATATATGACATAACTTAAGCGATTTGTGATTTATGACATGATCTATCTGACTTGTGATTATGATATGATTTGTATAATGACATGCCATGCATCATATATCAGAATCAGAACAATTAATATCAGACTTTTTGTACATGCATCTTCGTTTATTAAACAAGAATGCATTCGGATTCAGAAATCGGAATAACATGTCATATTATATGGGTTAGGAAATTGTACAGGGAAGATCAGTGGTTTCACCATTCAGGCTAAATTCCACTTTGAACACGGTGACGATGTAGACAGTGGTTCTGGGTAACCTTACTCTTCAGACGATGATGTAGTTGGGTGCATGACATTATATCATGTGCATCATATATATATATATATATATATATATATATATATTTGTATATCAGAATATCTGTTTGAGTTTGAGCATGTTGATCGAATTATCTTGATGTATGTTTTATTTGCACTTTAGAGACACACTGAGCTTTATAGCTGACTCCCCCTTAGTTATTGTTTCAGATACTCAAACTTAAGCATACGGTACCCGGAGGACCTCATTTATCAGACTTATTATATATTATCAGTATGGACTGTTCCAGATCTATGAACTTTATTTTATCATTTAGAATTTATGTAATTTCGAACTTGAACATTATTATTTGGGAACTTATTGTTTTAGCATACATATGAAACAATCTCTGAATATTTATTCAACTTTTCAAAATACTTTCATACGTCTGCGTTTTATACAAATGGATACTATTGTGTTTAGTTAGTTTTTAATAACTACTATGAATATTAACTTTCTAAACCTAATAACGTTTCTTGAGGGACAAGTTTTCAAATGCGACTTCCTAAATTCAGCCCATTTCTTCCAGGTCGAGTTTAGGGGGTTACATTTAGTGGTATCAGAGCCTAGGTTCAACCGTCGTACTGTGAGGCTCAAAATCAATTTTAGATCGAAAATGATTTTTGCATGCATAATAAATATTTTCGGGAGAAATGAGAATTTTTAGAAATTTTTTTATTTTAAAAGAACTTGATATGTTTTGAATATAAACTCTAAGTACCGACTCTAATCTTAGGGTTCTTTTTTTGTAGATAGACTACTATGCCACCTCGTAAGAGCTCTAGATTAGCTACTGCTCGTGGCCGAGGTCAAGGCCGAGGTCGTACTGTTGCTGTAGAGAGTGACGTTACGCCCCATGTGGATCTGCCACAGAATCATGATAATATTCATGATGATGTAGAGGACCAGACTGTGGATCAGACTGGAGCTCAGCAGACTAGAGTACATCAGACTTGTGGTGGAGATCTACATGTTCAACAGACTTAGAGTGATGGTCCACATGATTATGGGGATAGTGAGACTGTGGGCATGGATACTGCTACAGTGCATCAAGATTTGCTTCGTTACCTCCGTCAGTCTGAGGATGCCAGGAAACCCATATCCATTAAGCTCTTGGATGTTGGGATGACTATGTTTGAAGGGAAGACGAGAACAGATTCGGCTGATGCAGAATACTGGCTAAAGAAGCTTCAACGTTTGTTTATTGAGATGGATTATCCCGCCGATCGGAAGCTTAGGGCTGCTGTATCATTGCTTCAGGGTGAAGCCTAAAATTGGTGGGAGGCAGAGGAAAATGTTGTTGCAACTAGTCAGATCTCTTGCGATTATTTTCGACAGCCATTCTTAGATCGATATGTTGGACCGGAGTGTTTAGCACAATGCCGACATGATTTCATGAACTTGGAGCAGAATAATATGACCGTTAATGATTATGAGATTGAGTTTATGAGGCTGATTCAGTATGTTTTGGGGTTAGTGACCACAGGGAAAGAAAAATGTGAATGGTTTCTAAGGGGGTTGTGATCTACTATTAAGGAAGGTGTCGCTTTACACATGGATACAAAGTATAAAGAGATTACAAAACGAGCTAGGATTATTGAGCGGGTTGAAGCACAAAAGAAACATCAAGAATCTCAGGTTACCGATCAAGCTAGGAGACAACTGACCGCATCAGTTCAACACAGTTAGGGGAGTTAGTGTAGGAAGAGGGCTAGAGATGAGTCTGACCATCAGGGTTATTCTAGAGCTAGACCAACGACATCTACTGTTCCGACTGTCAGTGCTTGAAGTTCGACTAGTTCTCATGGGGGTGCCACAATGTTCTTTTTGCAAGAAATGGCATTCGGGCAAGTGTAAGAGGCAGAATAGGGCTTGTTTCCAATGTGGCTCTTTTGAGCATCTCTTTAGGGATTGTACGTTTTCACCTCCATCAGCTTATGTTCTGAGTCAGTCTCAGGCATTTGTACTGACTCCTGCTAGGGGTAGAGGACATGGAGACCTACTGCTTCGGGTATTGCTGATAGAGGTAGGCCAGCTCAGAGTAGAGGATCAACTGGATCATGGGCAAGACAACCATGGTTGGTTTATTCTACCAGAAGGCATAAGGATGGTGAAGAGCCATGTGTTATTGCTGGTACCTTTTCTATTCATGCTATTTCATATTTTGCACTCATTGATAATGGTTCGTCCCATTCATATGTTGCGAGTTCTGTATCTGGGGGACTTGAAATTCCTGTTGAAGACAACACCAATGATGTTACCGTACATAGTCTGGTGGGTAATCTGGTTGAGGTTACAAAAGTGTACAAGAATTGTCCTCTTGAGATTCAAGGGGAAATCTTTTCGGCTAATTTGATGGAGTTACCTTTTGGGGAGTTTGATCTCATTCTTGGTATGGATTGGTTATCTGCTCACCGAGTCAATCTGGATTGTGAAAAAAGAGGGCAACTCTAAAAACTTCTAATGATTGTGAGGTGATTCTTATTAGAGAGCGCAAAGGTTTTCTATCTAATGTAATATCGGCTCTCAAAGCTGAGAAGATGATCAAGAAGGGTTCCATTGCCTACCTTGCTTATATTCTTGATCCGAGACAGTCTGATTATGGGGTGGATAAGATCCAAGTTGTGAGAGACTTTATAGATGTTTTTTTCCAGAAGAATTGCTTGGTGTATTGCCAAAGCATGATGATGTTGAGTTTGGCATCGAGGTTTATCCGGGTACAACTTACGTGTCTATGGCACCTTACCGAATGGCACTAAAAAAGCTTAAAGAGTTGAAGATATAGTTGCAAGAATTTCTAGACCGAGGTTTCATTCGACCAAGTGTTTCATCATGGGGAGCTCATGTTCTGTTTGTGAAGAAGAAGGATGGGACACTTCGACTATGTATTGATTATCGAAAGTTAAATAAGCTAACGATCAAGAATAAGTATCCCCTCCCTCGTATTGATGATCTCTTCGACCAGTTCTGGGGAGCAATGGTGTTTTCTATGATAGACCTGAGATCTGGTTATTACCGACTCAATGTTAAGGATACTAATGTGTTCTAATCAGCTTTCTGGAAACTTTACGGTCATTACGAGTTCCTTGTTGTTGAGTGGATCGAAGAATCGATTTAAGCCAAGAGGGGGGTGAATTGGATTTTTAGAAATTTTGGTGGTGGAGTGGAAAATTAAAATTTGCTAGATAAGAGAATTTAGAGTGGTTCAAGTTCCAATTGAACTCTACATCCACTACCTTAGCTACCACTAAGGATTTTCCAACAATCTACTAATTGCTCTTCCCCTTTTCTAGGCTTAGGAGGTAACCTTTACAATACCGATCAAATTTTCTACCCAAAATTTGACCCAATCGTCACTCAAGTAATACAAAGAAGTTTAAGGCTAAAGACTAGTATCTCTCAATACAAATGTAGCCCTTTTTACAAGAACTCAACCCAATTAAACAAATAAGATTGGAAATACAAAGTTCTACAATTGGGGTTTATAAGAAAATATGGAAATTTATCACAATTGCTTGGATTTGATGTTTGGATAATTCTTTTGGGATCAATAGTTGTTGCTGGTGCTTTTAGAGGTTCCTTGTATACCTTCTCATTGAATTCTATCCGTTGGGGTTGTTGCCTTTATTATTATAGCCGTTGGGATGTTATCTTCCCTCCATAAATGCAGTCTGCAACTACCCATTTCGAAACGCCCGACCCTGTTTCGAAACATACCAAAATAGAAAGATCCGTTGGGGTGTAATAAATAGGCCGTACCGAAACGAGCACGATCGTTTCGATACGCTAAGAGGCTATTCTGAAATGTGCTAAAGCCCGTTTCGAAACATTTTGCCACTATCAAAACATGTATCGAAACGATTTAGAAGCGTTTCGATACACCTTAACAATATTTTTAAATTCAGTTATAAAACTTCAACGGTCATATTTTGAAACCAAGTTTGAAATTCGTTTAGAAATGTTTGAGGTAGTTTTGATACAGCCGTATCGAAACGGTTCAAACCGTTCCATTGTTCTTCATCCGTTTCGAAACATAACTAGCTGTTTCAATACACCTGTAACGAAACAGGAAAGCTAGTTCCGAAACAGAAGTTAACAGTTTCAAAATGTTCCGAAACGCCCAAAGGCTGTTCTGAAACGATGACTCGAAAATCAATGTTTTGACTTGGTAAACACTTAGAAAATATTTGATAAGTTAAGGTTTTGACTTGTACATTTTTCTTTAAACACATAGAGAGGTTTTGAGGACTTAAAAATTCATTTTCTCTTTTTCAATTTAGTCCTTAAATCCTTTGGTATATCAAAATCAATTTATTAGTTTTACAATCTCCCCCTTTTTGATATAACAAAACCAAGTTAGAATAAGATGGTTTTTAAAGTTTTGAAGAGATTAAAATTCAAGTGTTTACAACTCAAAACCTTCTTAATTTTTTTTGGCTCTTATATTACTTCTCCCCCTTTTTGTTAGATCAAAAAGAATAATAATCAAGGGTAATCGTGAGAAGAAACAAGGTTATAAGCAAAAAACCAAACAACATAATATAGATAGAAATAAGTTCAAATAACCAAACATAAATACTTAAAGCAATAGAGTTTAATCTCAATCTCAAACTAAATATGCAAAGCGTAGGTCTTTAAAGCATAAAAATTTGAAAGATGCAAACTTATTCCTAATATGATAGACTAAAATGAGATGCAATGGAGATCCTAAGCCTCATCATCATCGTCACCATCATCATCGTTTTTAGCTTGAGCCCGACGAAAGTTCCTCCAATCACCATAGAATGTGGGGAAAGACAAGTCCATAGATGATTGTTGATTCTCAAGAGCGGTAAGACGATTCTCGTTTCCAAGAACACGATCCTCCAAGGATTGCAAACGAGTGTTGATAGCACCAAATCTCGAAGTCATGTTTGTATCCATCGAGTTGAACCGCTCGGTAAGGAAAGCCATAAGAGCTTCATTGTTAGGAGCCGGAGCTTGAGATGGTGGCTCAACTTGAGGTGGAGGAGCTTGCCTATCAACACGAACCCATTGGCCAAGAGTATAGCGGAACCCGGACTTACAGAGAGAAGATTCACCAATCTTGTTCTTGCGGGGTTCCGGAGAATCATAGGAGCAATCAATGTTGAGGGTACCAAAGACATAGCTTAAAACAGCCCCATAAGTGAAAGATGTAAGAGCATCGGTTTCACGAATCTTCACATTATGGACCATTGCGGCGAACATGATTTTGATAAGATTTGGCCTTTGTCCTTGGCGAAAGCACTCTAACAAAAAATAGTCAACTTTACGAACATGAGAGAATTTACCTCCGGAAGGGCGGATGAACCAAGAAATCATCAAATGGAGGAACCAGTCATGAGCATCCAATTAGAGAACGGATCCGGTGTGAGCACCAAAGTGGTTCTCATCCTCAACGCCTTCATCCTTGAGCCCAAGAGCATTCTCTAAAATGGATATACTAATGGTGAACTTCTTACCCAAAAGGCACGACTCAATGCCAATAACCTCGGTATGATCTTCATTATCAATAAGAATGGCATTGGAGTAGAAAAGAAGGACCATATGCTTGTAGACAATATCCGGAATGCTAAAAAAGGCCAAGAAGCTCCATTCTCGCAAACGAGCTAGATAGCGGAATTCAAAACGCTCGGAGCCAAGGAAGTCGATATGCACAACACACTCTCAACAAACTGCTATATCTTTGATGATTTTGAAATGGTCCTTAGTATCTTGATTCCAAAGACTCCTTTGAAAAAGGAGGGTGAGGTTAGGACGGATGTTCGCTTGGGTTGAAGCTTCACCCGTTTGAGTCGTCTTGCGTTTCTTGTTAATGTTTTCCATGAAATTCCTAAAAACATAAAGCAAGCAATTAAAAAATTAAATGTATGCATATTAATCCTTAATTCAATCAAATGACAAATCCCATTTAGGTTAAAAAAACTTTAAAAACATATATACATATAACAATTTTTTGAAAAAGAAACAACTTTTGAAAAACAGTAAAAAAACACGAGTAAAAATAAATATATTCGAATTTTTTTAAAGATTTTGAATTTTTTTCCAAGTTTTGAAGAACCCAAATTGCAAAACATATAATCTATACAAAATTAATATTCTCTAACCTAAGATTTGAATAAAATCAAAGGAAAAAGAAAAAGATGAAAAATACCTCAAATAGAGATTTTGGATGAATGAATGAAAGAAATTGCACCAATTTGTTGAAGCTTGCTTAGACTTAAGTTTGTGAGTAAAAGCCCTCAAGATTTGATGAAAAACAATGAGGTTTAGAGGGTTTTTATAGGGAAAAATTGGGCTTAGGGTTTTTAGGAGTTTTAATGAAAAACAAACTTTGCAATTAAATCCCTTTAAAAAGCTCTCCGCAGAGGCGTTTCAGAACAAGCACGATCGTTCTGAAACGTGCGTACCGAAACGTTGACTGACGTTTCGAATTCTATTGACCGTTTTGATACGGCTTTGACCGTATCAAATCCCATGTGGTAACCCGTATCGAAATGCTTTTGGGCCATTTCGATACAAATCTTGGCAGAGGCAAAACATTTCGAAACCCTTTTAGGCGTTTCGAAGCACCCTGGTCACAGACCATTCTATTAAGACACCCATATCGAAACAGATTGACCCGTTTCGGTACGTCTAGGCCTAGAGGTGCAGATGAGGCTCTAATATTGCAGAAATATTGTGTAACCCCCTTAGCCCGGCCTAGACGGTTGACCCGAACTACGAAGATTACACGGGGAAAACCAAAGTCAACCCGAAAGTCAACCTTGATTAACAACCCTTTTTTTATTTTTAAGCCTGTCTATATGCACATTAACCCTAGGTGTACTCTTGAGATAAGCATACTAAAAAATTACAGCAATCGAAAAACAATAAAGGACTCAATTGCACAACATACGAATTTAGGGACCAATTTGTAAATTCTGGAAATTAAGAGGAATTTACCAATTTTTGAGTTACCATTATGAAATTAATCATGTTTCATGCCTCTCTGCCAAATTTCACCTTAAACGGACATCTCGAACTCAAGCAATTGCACATACAAAAATCAGGACTAAAAGGTAAAGCTTGCAAACTTCAAAACCATTCAAATCAGTGCCCAACGGTCAAGTGTTTCGAAATGGGAATAGACCGTTCAGAAACGGGGCTTGGCAGTAGCCAAAGTGTTTCGAAACACCTCTACCCGTTTCGAAACACCCAGGCCAAATCCAGCACCTGTTTCGAAACAGGCAAGGGTGTTTCGAAACACCGAGCCCAGAAACAGCAGAAAAGCCTGTTTTAACTCATCTAAACACCATCGAACGTACTCTAAATCAATCCTCAACAAATCAACAACATGCCAAGCATCATAACTACCAAATTGCATTAAAAACTAGATACAAAACAACCCCTAGGTGCACCAACTCTTTCAACACATCCAACACTTAATCATGCTTTTTAAAACAAGAAGCATAGCATAACGACTTATGAATAAGAAGATTCAAACGTTGCAAGCGTTAAACCACATAGTTCAAATCATAAACCAAACTTGCCCAACATACACAATCTCATTACACATCAATATAAAAGACTCCCCCCCCATTGCCTTTATTATCTATAGCTATTAACCGAGACATACTTCTCAAGTGGCGCTCTCCTTGAATCCCTTGCTTCTTGCTGTCCCAACTCCAATTATCTGCATTGATGGACAAAAAGGAGCGTAAGCACATAATGCTATGTGAGGAATGCTCAAAACCAAAACAACATCAATGCAGCGAATCACAAAAACTTCTTAAAAAGTAGATACAATTCGATAAACCAAAGCATTGTTTGAAAACTCCTTTTTTAACAACATGCTTTAAATCATGCATTGCTCAATCATGAAAACCAACCCTTAGATTAGAAAAGCTAAAAACTCACTTCAAAGCACATTCTCGCGAAACCATCAATTAAAACCTTTCCAAGCATGAACACCTTATGCAAAGTTAAACTCAAATACCTTGAAAAACATTTCCTCTTCATAACATGCTTTTCTCATGCTTAATGATCCATTCAAGCAAAATCTTTGGAAAACCATTTGTTTCCTCAACTATATCATGTATTCAACAAATGCACAACACATGATCTACCAAAGCAACATTTACATTTCATGCCTTTCTAAACAAGTCTTCACAATACTTCAATGCATTTAAGAGATTCCTTGCACATAAACACCATTCATAAAAGAAGATAAACACTTGTTCAAGCTTAACAAGTAATACATGCATTCTTATAACATCACACACTTCCCATGCAACCTTGCATCATTTCAAGCATCTCATGCTTCATTACATCCAAGAACATTATATTGGCTTCCAAGTGATAATTCACAAACCATCACAACACAAGACACAATCGGATACGCGGATTACAAACATTGTCCCACACGCTTCATACACACAACCGAACAACACAAGGTGGAGTTTACCGGTACAATCACAACCCCCTCAACACCCGTGATGGAGTTTAACGGTACAATCACAACCCCCTCAACACCCGTGATGGAGTTTAACGGTACAATCACAACCCCTCAACATCACTCATCGGAAGTTGTATAACACACTAGCGAGAGCCGGGACACATCACAAGGCTTACACATGGAAGCTACCACAACCATTGTAATCACCTTAACCAAGCTCACACACGGGAGCAACCCTCCACCGTTGTGACACTTAACAAAGTCCACCCACGAGAGCCATCCTCCATCGTGGTGACGTTTAACGAGGTTCACCCACGAGAGCCATCCTCCATCGTGGTGGCACTTAACCAAGCCCACCCACGAGAGCCATCCTCTATCGTGGTGGCACTTAACAAAGCCCACCCACGAGAGCCATCCTCCATCGTGGTGACACCATCTATCTCAATCGCTAGGATTCTTGGATGGAGTTTACGGTACCATTACAACCCCTCAACATCCAAGGCGACTCAATTCACGGTGCACCCAATCCTATAGCCGGCTAACTATATCCGATTAAAGTAACCAACAACCACTTACATTACTTGCCAATACCATCAATTACCATCATCAATTCACTGTTTTAAAGCATTAAACAAAGCCATTAAACAACATGCAACACTATGCATCAATTCCACAATTCCATTGTACAAAACCAAGGATCTCTTACCTTGAGCATCCTTCAACACATGACTTTCAAAACCAGCATTAAACCATGCTAAAACATGCTTTCAAAACAGAATTTAAACATTCAAATCACATACATTGCATCCAACCATCTCAAGTGCATTAAAAACCAATTCATAACACAAACCAATAGAGAAATTCCATTTACTTACTCTTGAGCTTAGCTAAGTTGCTTAGACTTAAACTAAGCTCCCAAAACCTTCAAACATTGGTTTTAAAGCTGAAAACCCCAACTTCACTCACCGATACACAAAACTACGCTAGCCGTTACGCCTTCCAAGCATCCGAAACCCTCCAACGCTACCTCTATTGCTTTCGGATTATTCTCCCCTGTTTTAAACACATAACAACAGAGGATTAATGCATCATCATGCATTAAAAACACCAGCAACACAACTCAACTCGCTGCTCTACATAAATCCAACATTTCGGCTACCAAACACAACCGAAAACACCTCCAAACTCTTCCAAAACTTAACCCAGCCAAGATCCATCACTTCCAACCATTTTTAAACATGAATTAACATCCAAAATGAACCCAAACTCGTCCTTATACCTCCAGCATTAACAGAACACCAAGATCACCCCAAAAACTACCATTTTCACAAGTAAAAACTTAGGAAAATCAACCTATTCGGGATTGCATTGATTAAACCTCCATTTCACATCATTTAGACATCCAAAATACATCAAAAAGACATCTCAAAACAGAGCCCAATCATCTATTACGAATTTCTTCAAAATTAAATCCAAATCTTGCATTTTAAGCCAAAATCAAGATCACAACATTAAAACCTTTAATAAAACTCAATTTAAGGATTGAGAACTTGGGAATTTCAGTAAAGAACTGAGTATTTAGAGGAGAAGGACGTTCATACCTCTAAATGTGGATTTCTCCTTGTTTAGAGCCAAAATCCTTGAAAATTCATTAAGCAAATGGTGAGGATTTGATGTAGAAATGATTAGGAATCATTTAGGAATTGAAATCTCAAATTTAGGTGTGAAAATCAAAGGAAAAGTTTCTGTGGAAATGTGTTTGGCTGAGGGAATTTTGAGAGAAAATGAAATGGGAAAATTTTGGTAAAAGTTAGTTATAAAACTAAAAATATCTTTTTCCCTCTTTTCTTTTCATTAATTAAACATTAAACGAGTCTTAAAAATCAAGAAAAATCTGGAGAAATCCTCCCTTGGGTAAATTAGCTCCTTAAAGATTCAAAGTTTCAATCCTTTTAAAACAGTCACGAACTTTTCAAAAATTACATTTTAGTCACTAACTCAAAATGTCATATTTCCAAATCTCATTTTGTAAAATTGATTTCACAACCCTCTTATATATATTAAAAGAGGATTTTTAGATATTTTTCCATATTTTTAATGCATCCCGAACTAGGCTTTCCTTAAAACCACCTTTTATATTCGAACCGAAAATCCGACCGGTCTGGTTGAAACCCAAAACTTCTAAGCCCAAAATTGGGGTGTTACAACTCTCCCCCTCTTAGGAAATTTCGTCCTCGAAATTTCAACCGGCGAAAAGAGCACAACCAAACTTCTCAAAGCAACCCACAAAGCAACACAAGAGACTTAACCACCACTGAACACTCTCCACACAAAACTCCACCAAACCAACTTCTCCACAAATCAACTTACACTATAACCAAACCCAACACCACCGCATACTGTTCACAATTTCCAGAACACTCAGATGTTAACCACAACTTAACCTTTCACACTTCCGAACTGCACATAGCCCCAACAACCCGAAGAACCTCCAAACTTTTACAGCATACACCACCTTAACTCATAACTCCCAAAACTCGTACACACAGTGACACTAACCCATCCAGTTTCAGCCACCATGTGACCCACAACCTTCACTGCTTCTAAAACCCCTTGCAAAACTGCTCAACTTCTTCCAAAGGTTACCACATCAAGCAAAAATTCTTAAGCATCAACTGCTTACTCAAACTTCTCAACGTATTGATGACATTCCTTCACATCCGCCACTATCATTACCTTAACGACTCACCAGGACTACTCACCCAACATCTGAAATTCACGTCACAAAACCCCAACCTTGGCTCCGCCAGCCGTTCCACATACCACTAGCTGACTACATAAGGGATTTACTTATACACGACTAGCCAACCACTTCTCACAAGAACCTGTCCAACCAACAATGGCCCTTGAACTTACATTGCCTTTCCACCTCAAGCTTTGACTACAACAATAGCCTTACCAGGACACCGCCCATTCTATACATACATATTAAGATTACGAAACTTCTATTCACCCCAGGCCAACCCTTTTCTACAGCCCTCAACACAACCTCTTCTCAACTCTTCGAAGGTTGCTACGAACCATCACCTACAAAAACAACCCTTCTATTACAACATCAATGCCAAATTACCTCAGCACTCTGGAACACATCCACTAACTTACTACATCACTTAACACCAAGAAACTACCACTTCTACCAGCTATTCACAACCACTCTGACCGATTCTAACTTCAATCGGTAATCTCCTCACCACCACACCGCTAAACTCTTTAAGCACCAAAACACTTTCCTTCTGCCAACATGCTATATCGCACTCACTATTACTGACAGCTCGCTTAATACCCTCCATTACTTCTAACATTCTCCCAGCACAAAAAACAACTTTTAAAACCCATCATCCAACCTAACCCTATTGATGAGTGTTTAAAAGTTCTATTATTTACACCTTTTTTAACCCATATTTCTGCTGCATTCAAGCATTATTCATTGCATTTAGGTCAGTTTACAACAAAACATCACAAATATATTAAAAGGCGCAGATTCTACTAAAAATGGCTGTTTTTGTAGGTATCTGCCATGGTTGACGATGAAGGCAGGCCCAGGGCAGATAAGCAGAAGAGCTGAACTGGACAAGCAGCCGAAGAAGACGAACCTGTCATGGACCTGTCGTGACAGCAAGGTGACAGCAACCTTATGAAGAGGAAAAGTAAAGTGGACCTCGATAGATAGAGAAAAATCTGCTCGTCTGTCGTGTGAAAGCCAAATATTTTTCCAAGCCCCGGATCAAAAGATATGACAAGCCAAAGCTCAAGGAGAGTAAATTCCTAGAAACAAGGATGGCGGCTGCAAAGTAGGATACTTAGAGATTAAGTCTTTATTAGAATCTTACTTTTAATTAAAGTTGTAATCCTTATTACCTTAGATAACTTGAGCCCAAAGCTTATATAAGGGCATAGTTTTAACCTAGGAGGGGATATCCCTCATTCTACCCCATAACCGATAACCAAAACCCCCCTGCCGTTTACCTGTCACCGACATGTTCTAAAACCCCCTAGGGCCACGGGTTGTTTTGTAAAGTAGTTGCAAGGGTTGCTTTGTTTTAGGATTTTTCAAGTTCAATAAAATAAATTTCAAGTTCTTTTATCTTGGTTTTAATCTCTTGCAAGAGCATCGGGAGAGCATTGTGAGGTTATCCATTTACTTAGCATCGGGAGAGTTAAGTATACGAAAGAGATAAGAGCGCGTTCTCTAGTTTATAGTTGATCCATCTCGTGCCTAGGGATATGGCGAGGTTAAGTGGCTAAGGAAGAATTCATACACATCGGTGTTCATCCTTCGATTCACGCCGGGAGGTATCATCAAAGACGTGATCATCGACAGACTTGTGCCTAGGGATAGGGCAAGGCAGATCTGGGATTCTTGCCAAGCTTGAAGTACGGAGTTAGTGTTCGCTGCCGCGACAGCTAACGGACAGCCGCCGCGACAGGTGCTGTCGGCGACGGGCGCGACGACAGAACTGGAGTTCCTAAGCGATTCAATACCTGCACTACTGAGCAATTCAATACCAGCCCATTCTCTTTATCTTGATATCTTTATTCTTTTTATTTACGTTTACTTCATTATTTTCGTGACAAATATCTTAATCTATTCTTTTCCCCTTGTGCAGATAGCGAAGGAAAGGGTTAGCCCAGTCCCTGTGGAGACGATATCCGATACTTCGTATCACTTTACTACTTGCGTCGTGTACACTTGTACTACATTGCGATAGACACTTTTACACGCAACAAGTTTTTGGCGCCGTTGCCGGGGACTGGCAACACACTCTTACCCTAGCTTCTACACTTTTCTTTTCTTTTATTTTTTATTTTTTTTATTTTCTTTTATTTTTTAACAAAAAAAAAATTCAGGTGAAAATACAGGTTCAAGGGCATCAACATGCCAGGAAAAACCATTCGAGAGTTGATGTGGGAAAGTTCTTGCAATTACCGTGAAGACATGCTGCCAGGGCAGCAGCCGTGGCAGCAACAGGGGCAGCAAATGCCGATGCCGCAGCAGCAAAATTTTTTATGGTACGATCAAAACCCACAAAATTTTTTATATCATGACAGTTTTGCTGCAGAACCCGACCTACCCTGGCAATGTCATCATCCTCAAGAGCAGTCAAAATCCTTAGAAGACACACTGCAAGCCTTCTTGGCAATCTCTCAAAAAGTGTCAGCCTCTACGAAAGCAAGTATCGCCAAGATGGATGAACTCTTGAGCAGACCAGTCCTCATTCATGCCACAGATGAACCTGAAATCCTGAGGCAAGACGACGAGGATGCCCATGTGAAGGAATACCCAACATATGATGAGTCTGAGCAACAACCTGCCATGGCAATGACCGAGGAGCCGGAATGGAGCAACACCGCGACAATGCTTAGTGAAATTCAAGAGAATGTCACGGCAGCAACAACTTTTGAGGCAGAAACTCCAGTCAAAGCGGAAACTGCCGCCTCGACAGAAACTGCCGCCTCGATAGAAACTGCCGCCTCGACAGCAACTGCCGCCTCGAAAGCAACTGCCGCCTCGACAGCAACTGATGCTGAAGCAACAACCACATCAGAGGCAAACTCTCAACCCACGACCTCGATTATGCCTAACCAAGATTGCACACATCCATCCCTATCATGGCACTCGCACGACCACCTAGAAGAGCTACCCAATGACAATGCCTCGCCGATGGAATATGAGCAGGTAATAAACGAACCTTTTGAATTATATGAAAACTCACCAATTCCATTGCAGGTATTAGAGGAACCAAAGCCGGTGGACATAGAATCATCAAAGTCTCTACTGATGGAGATTTACGAGTGGTCAACAGAATTTAGTATAGAGAGCGATGGCACTTACCAATGTCCCATTGACCTGCAAAGTAACCTGCCAACGGACTGTCAAAATAACTGCCTGCCACAGCAGCAGGCACGACAGCAAGGGCTACATTCAACCACAACAACATTCAACGAAAACAAGGTAAGTTTGTGGCCGAATGTCAATTTGATTTTTTCTAATCATATATTCATGCCCTCAGAAACATTACCAAGAAGGGAGGACTTCATGGACTACAAAGGGAAGAGAAAGAAAGGAGCCCCCACCATGAGAAAAATCACCAGATGGAGGGTACAGATGGACTTCAAGAAGTACCAGAAACGACCCCTCAAGCATCGATAGAACAGGGAGTATTTTTATTACTTATTTATTATTAGGAAATAAGGTTTATTTTATTCGAATAATGTTTTTCTATTTTTATGTTTTTAGGAAATAAAGGAGTCAAGAAGAAAAGGAGAAGTGACCCAAGCCCACCGCCCATCCATCAGCCCATTGAAGCCCATTTATGGAAACCTGTCGTTTCGGCTGCCGCCGCGGACGGATATGACAGGCTGTCAACAGACTGACACGGCAGACGCAGAAGCGTGCGGCAGACGCGTAACAGACGAATAAATGCGTGTCAGACGCGTCAGACACGCTAAATCCAATCTGCCGCTCCGTTATTCACGCCTGCCGTTACAGCATTAACGGGCAGCACCTCGACCACTATAAAACCCCGTTTCATTTTCATTTTCACTCACTTCTGTCTTTCTTACTTGTTCTCCCTTTTTAGTTTTCATTTACTTTTCACAACCCTTGCACTAATATGTCTTATAGGAAAACCCGACGCAATGCTGCTTCCACTTTCTCAGAGGCAGCAGCTCCGACATCCAGGTCGTGGAGCAACCTGCCCCTGAACCTGCCCAGCCTCCTCCACAGCCCAGACGCCCCCATCAGATCCGTGTCAGCAGCAGCAGCGAGGCAGCGACTAAAATTTAAGTTTTTACCTCTTATTGCTGCATGCCTTTATATTTTGTGATGTACTTTTTCTTTATTTTATTTTTCATATCATTTTGCATTGAGGGCAATGCAACCCTTGAGTTTGGGGGTGGCAACCCTCCATCATTAATGGAGTCTTAAGTACATTTTTTTCATTAATTATTGTGTCTATTTATTTATTTAAGTTCTCTTAAAAAAAATCAGAAAATATAAAACTATTGGCTTAAAACTGTGAAGTTAACTTACCTGTCATGACGGCTCTGTCGTGGCAGCATCTTTAGGACAGGTTAAGGAAAAGTTTAGAGCCTTTCTATAGTTCTGAAAACTTAAACACTTTTGTGACTGTTATATCGCTTAGATTTCTTTTAGCCAAACTAGAATAGGATGCTTAGAACTTGAATAGCCCCTAGAGGTGCCTAACACTGGCTCTAGGAAAGAAGTTTAGCAAAAGAAAAACAAAAACCTAGAGGTGCCCGAAACCGGCTCTAGGAAGCTAACTAGAGGTGCCCAAAACTGGCTCTAGAAAAATTTAGCTTGAAAATAGAAGAAAAAGAAGCATGAAAATGTGCCTTCTAAAAAAAAAACTTTGGCATAAAAATTCGAGTTAAGAAGTTGAATATTCTAGTGAAACTAAGAGAGTCTTAGCATATAACTGTTCACAAGCATGCACACACTGCACGAGAGCTATAGAGAGATTCCGGACAGATCCTAACCTTTCCGACAGGTTGCTGCCGCCATAGAGAACGAGCGACGGGTAAGGGACAGTTCACTGTTTGAAGGCCAACACAAAATTTTTTCTTGTTTTCATTTTTCTTTTAAGTCTTAATTGCTTGAGGACAAGCAAAAACTTGAGTTTGGGGGTGTGATGAGTGTTTAAAAGTTCTATTATTTACACCTTTTTTAACCCATATTTCTGCTGCATTCAAGCATTATTCATTGCATTTAGGTCAGTTTACAGCAAAACATCACAAATATATTAAAAGGCGCAGATTCTACTAAAAATGGCTGTTTTTGTAGGTATCTGCCATGGTTGACGATGAAGGCAGGCCCAGGGCAGATAAGCAGAAGAGCTGAACTGGACAAGCAGCCGAAGAAGACGAACCTGTCATGGACCTGTCGTGACAGCAAGGTGACAGCAACCTTATGAAGAGGAAAAGTAAAGTGGACCTCGAT
Organism: Hibiscus trionum; assembly: GCA_030270665.1. NCBI lineage: Eukaryota > Viridiplantae > Streptophyta > Magnoliopsida > Malvales > Malvaceae > Hibiscus > Hibiscus trionum. The sequence continues at coordinate 11,449,812 of BSYR01000055.1, read as the reverse complement.
AGATAGAGAAAAATCTGCTCGTCTGTCGTGTGAAAGCCAAATATTTTTCCAAGCCCCGGATCAAAAGATATGACAAGCCAAAGCTCAAGGAGAGTAAATTCCTAGAAACAAGGATGGCGGCTGCAAAGTAGGATACTTAGAGATTAAGTCTTTATTAGAATCTTACTTTTAATTAAAGTTGTAATCCTTATTACCTTAGATAACTTGAGCCCAAAGCTTATATAAGGGCATAGTTTTAACCTAGGAGGGGATATCCCTCATTCTACCCCATAACCGATAACCAAAACCCCCCTGCCGTTTACCTGTCACCGACATGTTCTAAAACCCCCTAGGGCCACGGGTTGTTTTGTAAAGTAGTTGCAAGGGTTGCTTTGTTTTAGGATTTTTCAAGTTCAATAAAATAAATTTCAAGTTCTTTTATCTTGGTTTTAATCTCTTGCAAGAGCATCGGGAGAGCATTGTGAGGTTATCCATTTACTTAGCATCGGGAGAGTTAAGTATACGAAAGAGATAAGAGCGCGTTCTCTAGTTTATAGTTGAACCATCTCGTGCCTAGGGATAGGGCGAGGTTAAGTGGCTAAGGAAGAATTCATACACATCGGTGTTCATCCTTCGATTCACGCCGGGAGGTATCATCAAAGACGTGATCATCGACAGACTTGTGCCTAGGGATAGGGCAAGGCAGATCTGGGATTCTTGCCAAGCTTGAAGTACGGAGTTAGTGTTCGCTGCCGCGACAGCTAACGGACAGCCGCCGCGACAGGTGCTGTCGGCGACGGGCGCGACGACAGAACTGGAGTTCCTAAGAGATTCAATACCTGCACTACTGAGCAATTCAATACCAGCCCATTCTCTTTATCTTGATATCTTTATTCTTTTTATTTACGTTTACTTCATTATTTTCGTGACAAATATCTTAATCTATTCTTTTCCCCTTGTGCAGATAGCGAAGGAAAGGGTTAGCCCAGTCCCTGTGGAGACGATATCCGATACTTCGTATCACTTTACTACTTGCGTCGTGTACACTTGCACTACATTGCGATAGACACTTTTACACGCAACACCTATCCCAACACTAACGGACCCAACTAGCTATTAGCAAGTGTGAACGTTCGTATGCATGGTCACCAATATTCCTTATCAATGCCTGTGTACATGTATGCAAAACCTCTAATGTCATGTCACATGTATGCATGTACCAACACATATATATAATATAGTATATAACAAATGGTTTTAACTGTGCATGTATGTCAGTTCACACCCACCAATAACATCCTAAGGATCCGCCTAAGAACAACCTCCTATCTCACTTCCAACTTGTCCAACCCTACCATTCTAACAACCCACTAACCATAAAATACCCACTAATGCCCTCTTCACACTAAAGTTGTTTTCAAAACAACACCAACTACTACCCCAAACTTGCTAGCTATAAGACCATACCACTACGCAAGGGAAAACCAAACCGAAACCAAACTAAGATAACTAGGGTAAAGGTTACTTAACAAGGTTACCTGTAAACATCTCACTGCCTTGGGGCTTCAACAGACAAGCTCTCTTCTTCGCAGAACCATCATTCTCTAGCCGCACCACCGCAGCATCAGCCAACACCTTAAGATCATCACCATCTCCCTGCGGTAAAAAACCCTGACTACCTCGAGCCAACTTCAAACAATTACGTCTCAAATGTCCAACAGACCCACAATTCCAACAAGATTCATTCCCCAAGCTCCTCACACCTTTCTGCCCTTCCTGCCACCTTCGAACCTTGTCTCGGCCGTGCCCACGACCCTTCTGAGACCCTTTTGCTACCACTGAAGCTGATCTCACCACTTGAGGACAATTTCTCTTCACATGCTCCTTAGAACCACAGTTCCAACAAACTCTCGTGCCCCGACAACCTCCAACATGACACCTTCCACAACGGTCACACTTCGGCAACCGAACTACCACTCCTTGATCATACCACACTTGACCCACGTCTGCACCACCACCCAGACTTTGATTCAAACAAAACCTTCTATCACGTAGCCTCTTACGCTGACCGCTCCCGAGGTCAGTACCCACAACTCTCTTGCTTAAACTTTTCTCACCTTCATAATCTGAAGCCACACCCCCACGCTGCTTAACCCTTGGAAATTTCTCTCTAAGGTACCTTTCATAAAAGGCAGACACAAAGAAGTCCCAATCTATATCGTGGATATGCGATGCCACCGCCACAGATGTCCACCAAGCACAAGCGTCCTCAAACATCAATGAGACAACACTTCCTAGCTTACAGGCATAGTCACAACCTTCCTGATCCAAAATCAGAATTACACCGGCCAACCAGGCCTCGAACGTCTCAGGTGTCGAACCATGATACTCCACAGCTCCCAAATCATGTAAACGCTGTTTCGACAAACTCGCACGTCCCACAGTCAGCACGTCTACAGGCCTCACTTTCGCCACAACCTGAGATGTTCCCGACACCTCTTGAACTATAGGTGATGAACCATTCATCACAAAACCAGCTTCTTCCTCCTGCCTCACTACCTCAACTCCAGGCACTGAAGACTGAGACGAAACACCTCCACTAAAAGGTGAATTCCACGCCCTAACAACATGATCTAAAGCAGCAACCATCTCACCCAACTGCCATACTCTCATCGATTTCAACATGCTATTAACAACAAACAATCATAACAAAACAAACAAAACGATCAGGCCAGCTTCAAGCAAGGATTCAAAACTCCAACTCCAACATAACACAATAGCTATAATAATAAGGCAATGGGTATCCCGAATTCTCTCCTTTTACACAACATAACAATCAATAAAAACATGATTATCACAACATCGAGCATATCAATCAACATACTTCGATCATGCTCTCATCAAACAACATTCACCCGCAACAGCATAACATCAACATATCATACCCATCACACTTTCATCATTCATAAAATCAGCTCACATCACCAGCATATCATCAGCACAAATCTACATTAGCTTAATGAAGATTCACAACCAAAAAAGCATGATAAAAACATCAACAATTCGCTCAAAGACACACATTTCAACCGACTTTCAACCACACATCAGAATAAACATCAAACACTTATTACAACAATTTACCATTTCCCCAAGCATTCGCAACTCAGCTCTGATACCACCAAATGTAACCCCCTTAGCCCGGCCTAGACGGTTGACCCGAACTACGAAGATTACACGGGGAAAACCAAAGTCAACCCGAAAGTCAACCTTGATTAACGACCCCTTTTTTTTCTTTTTAAGCCTGTCTAGATGCACATTAACCCTAGGTGTACTCTTGAGATAAGCATACTAAAAAATCACAGCAATCGGAAAACAATAAGGGACTCAATTGCACAACATACGAATTTAGGGACCAATTTGTAAATTCTGGAAATTAAGAGAACTTTACCAATTTTTGAGTTACAATTATGAAATTAATCATGTTTCATGCCTCTCTGCCAAATTTCACCTTAAACGGACATCTCGAACTCAAGCAATTGCACATACAAAAATCAGGACTAAAACGTAAAGCTTGCAAACTTCAAAACCATTCAAATCAGTGCCCAACGGTCAAGTGTTTCGAAACGGGAATAGACCGTTCAGAAACGGGGCTTGGCAGTAGCCAAAGTGTTTCGGAACACCTCTACCCGTTTTGAAACACCCAGGCCAAATCCAGCACCTGTTTCGAAACAGGCAAGGGTGTTTAGAAACACCCTGCCCAGAAACAGCAGAAAAGCCTATTTTAACTCGTCTAAACACCATCGAACGTACTCTAAATCAATCCTCAACAAATCAACAACATGCCAAGCATCATAACTACCAAATTGCATTAAAAACTAGATACAAAACAACCCCTAGGTGCACCAACTCTTTCAACACATCCAACACTTAATCATGCTTTTTAAAACAAGAAGCATAGCATAACGACTTATGAATAAGAAGATTCAAACGTTGCAAGCGTTAAACCACATAGTTCAAATCATAAACCAAACTTGCCCAACATACACAATCTCATTACACATCAATATAAAAGACTCTCCCCCCATTGCCTTTATTATCTATAGCTATTAACCGAGACATACTTCTCAAGTGGAGCTCTCCTTGAATCCCTTGCTTCTTGCTGTCCCAACTTCAATTATCTGCATTGATGGAAAAAAAGGAGCGTAAGCACATAATGCTTAGTGAGGAATGCTCAAAACCAAAACAACATCAATGCAGCGAATCACAAAACCTTCTTAAAAAGTAGATACAATTCGATAAACCAAAGCATTGTTTGAAAACTCCTTTTTAAACAACATGCTTTAAATCATGCATTCCTCAATCATGAAAACCAACCCTTAGCTTAGAAAAGCTAAAAACTCACTTCAAAGCACATTCTCGCGAAACCATCAATTAAAACCTTTCCAAGCATGAACACCTTATGCAAAGTTAAACTCAAATACCTTGAAAAACATTTCCTCTTCATAACATGCTTTTCTCATGCTTAATGATCCATTCAAGCAAAATCTTTGGAAAACCATTTGTTTCCTCAACTATCTCATGTATTCAACAAATGCACAACACATGATCTACCAAAGCAACATTTACATTTCATGCCTTTCTAAACAAGTCTTCACAAGACTTCAATGCATTTAAGAGATTCCTTGCACATAAACACCATTCATAAAAGAAGATAAACACTTGTTCAAGCTTAACAAGTAATACATGCATTCTTATAACATCACACACTTCCCATGCAACCTTGCATCATTTCAAGCATCTCATGCTTCATTACATCCAAGAACATTATATTGGCTTCCAAGTGATAATTCACAAACCATCACAACACAAGACACAATCGGATACGCGGATTACAAGCGTTGTCCCACACGCTTCATACACACAACCGAACAACACAAGGTGGAGTTTACCGGTACAATCACAACCCCCTCAACACCCGTGATGGAGTTTAACGGTACAATCACAACCCCTCAACATCACTCATCGGAAGTTGTATAACACACTAGCGAGAGCCGGGACACATCACAAGGCTTACACATGGAAGCTACCACAACCATTGTAATCACCTTAACCAAGCTCACACACGGGAGCAACCCTCCACCGTTGTGACACTTAACAAAGTCCACCCACGAGAGCCATCCTCCATCGTGGTGACGTTTAACGAGGTTCACCCACGAGAGCCATCCTCCATCGTGGTGGCACTTAACCAAGCCCACCCACGAGAGCCATCCTCCATTGTGGTGGAACTTAACAAAGCCCACCCACGAGAGCCATCCTCCATCGTGGTGACACCATCTATCTCAATCGCTAGGATTCTTGGATGGAGTTTACGGTACCATTACAACCCCTCGACATCCAAGGCGACTCAATTCACGGTGCACCCAATCCTATAGCCGGCTAACTATATCCGATTAAAGTAACCAACAACCACTTACATCACTTGCCAATACCATCAATTACCATCATCAATTCATTGTTTTAAAGCATTAAACAAAGCCATTAAACAACATGCAACACTATGCATCAATTCCACAATTCCATTGTACAAAACCAAGGATCTCTTACCTTGAGCATCCTTCAACACATGACTTTCAAAACCAGCATTAAACCATGCTAAAACATGCTTTCAAAACAGAATTTAAACATTCAAATCACATACATTGCATCCAACCATCTCAAGTGCATTAAAAACCAATTCATAACACAAACCAAGAGAGAAATTCCATTTACTTACTCTTGAGCTTAGCTAAGTTGCTTAGACTTAAACTAAGCTCCCAAAACCTTCAAACATTGGTTTTAAAGCTGAAAACCCCAACTTCACTCACCGATACACAAAACTACGCTAGCCGTTAAGCCTTCCAAGCATCCGAAACCCTCCAACGCTACCTCTATTGCTTTCGGATTATTCTCCCCTGTTTTAAACACATAACAACAGAGGATTAATGCATCATCATGCATTAAAAACACCACCAACACAACTCAACTCGCTGCTCTACATAAATCCAACATTTCGGCTACCAAACACAACCGAAAACACCTCCAAACTCTTCCAAAACTTAACCCAGCCAAGATCCATCACTTCTAACCATTTTTAAACATCAATTAACATCCAAAATGAACCCAAACTCGTCCTTATACCTCCAGCATTAACGGAACACCAAGATCACCCCAAAAACTACCATTTTCACAAGTAAAAACTTAGGAAAATCAACCTATTCGGGATTGCATTGATTAAACCTCCATTTCACATCATTTAGACATCCAAAATACATCAAAAAGACATCTCAAAACAGAGCCCAATCATCTATTACGAATTTCTTCAAAATTAAATCCAAATCTTGCATTTTAAGCCAAAATCAAGATCACAACATTAAAACCTTTAATAAAACTCAATTTAAGGATTGAGAACTTGGGAATTTCAGTAAAGAACTGAGTATTTAGAGGAGAAGGACGTTCATACCTCTAAATGTGGATTTCTCCTTGTTTAGAGCCAAAATCCTTGAAAATTCATTAAGCAAATGATGAGGATTTGATGTAGAAATGATTAGGAATCATTTAGGAATTGAAATCTCAACTTTAGGTGTGAAAATCAAAGGAAAAGTTTCTGTGGAAATGTGTTTGGCTGAGGGAACTTTGAGAGAAAATGAAATGAGAAAATTTTGGTAAAAGTTAGTTATGAAACTAAAAATATCTTTTTCCCTCTTTTCTTTTTATTAATTAAACATTAAATGAGTCTTAAAAATCAAGAAAAATCTGGAGAAATCCTCCCTTGGGTAAATTAGCTCCTTAAAGATTCAAAGTTTCAATCCTTTTAAAACAGTCACGAACTTTTCAAAAATTACATTTTAGTCACTAACTCAAAATGTCATATTTCCAAATCTCATTTTGTAAAATTGATTTCACAACTCTCTTATATATATTAAAAGAGGATTTTTAGATATTTTTCCATATTTTTAATGCATCCCGAACTAGGCTTTCCTTAAAACCACCTTTTATATTCGAACCGAAAATCCGACCGGTCCGGTTCAAACCCAAAACTTCTAAGCCCAAAATTGGGGTGTTACATATTGAATTTTATGAAGTCATAGATGCATAAATGATATGATTGAGCAGGAATAACATGGTAAAACACAAACATACTCCCCCTAACTATAAGATGGATGAAATTAGGAATAAAAGCACATAAGCATGTCATGTTGCAAGAAATCAAGCAATTTAAGCACAAAAAAGGTCTTAAAAGGTCAAGATAGGCTAGTTAGACCTAACTCTCTCCTAAGGGACCAAAAACGCTCCTTATCTAGAGGTTTTGTAAAGATGTCTGCTAGTTGATTTAAGGTGTCTACGGACTCTAAAACAACATCTTCCTTAAATACATGATCTCTAATAAAATGATGTCTTATTTCTATATGTTTGGTTCTAGAGAGTTGGATGGTATTTTTAGTTAGGCATATAGCACTAGTGTTGTCACACTTAAGGGGTATGGTTTCAACTTTAACACCATAATCTAAGAGTTGTTGCTTCATCCAAAGGACTTGAGCACAACAACTCCCTAAGGATATGCACTCGGCTTCGGTGGTAGAAAGAGCTACACTATTTTGTTTCTTAGAGAACCAAGATATGAGCATACTACCTAAGAATTGGCAAGTGCCAGAAGTACTTTTCCTATCAATTTTACAACCCTCGTAATCCACATCCGAATAAGCATGAAGGTTAAAGGTTGAGTCTCTAGGGTACCAAAGACCTAGATAAGGAGTATCTCTAAGGTACCTAAAGATTCTCTTAACGGCTATAAGGTGAGACCCTCTAGGACTAACTTGAAACCTACCACACAAGCAAACACTAAACAATATATCCTGTCTACTTGCGGTAAGGTAAAGCAAAGATCCAATCATAGAGCGATAAAGCTTAGAGTCAACACACTTACCTCCTTCATCTTTGTTAAGCTTTGTAGATGAGCTCATTGGTGTGGCTTGAGGCTTTGCATTCTCCAAGCCAAACTTCTTGAGCATATCTTTGATGTACTTAGCTTGATTAATGAAGATGCCATCATTCATTTGTTTGATTTGGAGTCCCAAAAAGAATGAGAACTCCCCCATCATGCTCATTTCAAATTCACCTTGCATCAACTTAGAAAAATCTTGACAAAGCAATTCATTAGTAGAACCAAATATAATATCATCAACATAAATTTGAACTACTAATATATCTTTGTCATTGTTTTTAATAAAAAGTGTTGTGTCGACCTTTCCTTTCTCAAAACCTTTTCCAACTAGAAAACTTGAAAGTCTTTAATACCAAGCTCTAGGAGCTTGTTTTAAACCATATAAAGATTTTGACAATTTAAAAACATGGTTTTGAAAAATCGGATCTTCAAAACCCGATGGTTGTTCCACATACACTTCTTCATTTATAAAGCCATTTAAAAATGCACTCTTGACATCCATTTGAAAAAGCTTGAAATCATGATAACATGCATATGAAAGGAACATCCTAATAGTTTCCATTCTAGCTACGGGTGCATAGGTTTCATCAAAATCAATTCCCTCTTCTTGAGTGTAACCTTGAGCAACTAGCCTAACTTTGTTTCTCACTATGTTACCACTCTCATCTAGTTTATTCCTAAATACCCATTTAGTTCCTATAGTAGATTGATTTCTAGGCCTTTCAACTAATGTCCACACTTTACTTCTCTCAAATTGATTTAACTCATCTTGCATGACCATAATCCTAAAATCATCTTTTAAAGCTTCTTTAATATTTTTAGGCTCAATGCATGAGATAAATGCAACATGATTAAGCATTTTAAGAGAAGAGCGAGTAGTTACCCCCTTGGATGGATCACCCAAGATTTCATCACCTTTGACATAGTTGTACTCCCTTGGGTAGCTCACTTCCTTTTCCTCAAGAGCCAAGTCCTTCAAGGCTTCAAGAGGTGGATCTTGTGCATCTTCTTCTTTAGTTGGAATCTCATCCTCCTTTGAAGTTTGTCCTCCATCAAAGGCATCAAGGATTCCTACATCATCATCATCACAAGATTCCTTCCTCGGAAGGAGGTTATCATCGAAAACCACATGAATAGATTCCTCTACAACTAAAGTTCTTTTGTTAGACACACGATATGCTTTAGAGTTTAAAGAGTAACCTAGAAAAATAGCTTCATCACTTTTTGCATCAAATTTACCTAAATTGTCTTTTTCATTATTTAAGACAAAACACTTGCAACCAAAAGGGTGAAAATAACTAATGTTAGGCTTTTTAGATTTTAAAATCTCGTAAGGAGTTTTCTTTAAAATAGGCCTAATCATTACTCAGTTAATAATATAACAAGCAGTGTTAGTGGCTTCCGCCTAAAAATACTCAGGTAAATTGTTTTCACAAAGCATAGTCCTAGCCATTTCTTCTAAAGTTCTATTTTTCCCTTTCAACTACCCCATTTTGTTGAGAAGTTTGAGGAGCCGAAAAATTATGGCTAATCCGATTTTCATTACAAAATTCAATAAAACCCATATTTTGAAATTTCGTTCCATGATCACTTCTAATATGTGAAATTCTAAGTTCAAGATCATTTTGGGTTAATTTTGAAAATGTGATGAAGTTTTCTAAAGCCTCATCCTTGGTGCTTAAAAAGAGAACCCAAGTATATCTAGAGTAATCATCAACAAGCATAAAAGCATATGATTTTCCACCCAAGCTAGTTGTTCTAATTGGCCCAAATAGATCCATATGAATTAGATGTAAGCACCTACTTGTAGAAACATCATTAATGGATTTAAAGGATGATCTATGTTGTTTACCCTTAGAGCATGTATCATATATTTTATCATTTGACTACTTGATCTTAGGTAAACCTCTAACTAGATTTAGGGAAACTAATTTTTCTAAAACACTAATGTTAGCATGTCCTAGTTTCCTATGCCATAACCATGCATCATTTTCATCTTGAGCAACAAAACATGCATGAGATGTATGAATGTCATCTAGATGCACCATATAAATGTTACCTATGCGATGACCAATGAACATTATTTTATTTGATTTAATGTCAACAATTTTACACCCATTTTATCAAACAAGACATTAAAACCCTTTATCACACAATTGACTAATGTTCAATAAATTATGTTTTAGACCATTGACATACAAAACATTTTCAATGAGTATAGTAGAGTGATTACCTATAGAGCCAATACCTTCAATGTGGCCTTTGAAGTTGTCACCGAATGTCACTACTCCTCCACTTTTTGGCTTTAAGTCCATGAATCGACTCTTGTCTCCGGTCATGTGCCTTGAGCATCCACTATCAAGGTACCATGAGTTTTAGCTTTGTGCTTTGGCCTTGTAGCAATGCTCCCCTACAAACAAAGAGTTAAACTTTGATTTTTGGTACCCCAGTCATTTTGGGTCCATGAGTGTTAGTTCCCAAATACTTGGTTCCCTTAGGAATCCAAGATGAAATGGCTACAATATTGTTAGAAACTACAAGTTCCTTAAGAACCCATACACTTCTAACCTTTTTGTTCTTATGATACTTATGGGAGCCTCTTTGTTTATGGTCAACAAAGTTTCTCTTCACATGTTGGGATTTTGAAGAAGATGCTTTTTCAAAACGGGTTTTCCCAACATTGGTTAGAGAAGCTTTGAGTTTACCCACCTCCTCTTGGTGGTAAACATGGTATTTCTCAAGAAGGTCATTTAAATCATTTGATTTCTTTTCAAATTCATTTGATGAATTTTGTAAAACCCAGACCTTCTTTTCAAATCCGAGTTGGTTTTAGAAAGGGAGTCATTTTGGGTCCTTAAAACTAAAATCATTTTCTTTTTTTTTAAAACCGACTCCTTGTATTTCTCAACCAACTCATCATATACCTCTTGCAACTCATCATAAGCATCTTGAAGTTCATCAAATGTAAAATCAAATGTAGATGAGTTAGAGGTTACCATAGATGAATCCTCCTCAAGAGCTATGAGGCAAAGGTTGGCCACTTCATGTTCCTCATCCTCGGATGAATCCTCATCACTCCAAGTAGAAAGCTTGGCTTTGAGCTTCTTCTTCTTCTCAAAGCCCTTCTTCTTGAGTTGAGGGCAATCAGAACGTATGTGACCCGACTTCTTGCACTCAAAGCAAATGATTTGGTCACTCTATTCTTCTTTGCCTTTTTTTCTTGAAGTCCATCTTTCTTTGAAATTTTCTCCCTCTGTTGGACTTCATGAACCATGAGAATCGTTTGGCTATCATAACCAATTCCTCAAAGTCTTTCTTCTCACTAGAAGAGCTCTCCTCATGTAGAGAGGCTTTGAGAGAAACTCCTAGCTTCTTTTTCTTTTCTACCTCATGGTTCTCTGTCCTTCTCTCTTCCTTATTCTTCTCTTCCTCTCTTCCTTGCTTCATAATCTCGTGTGTAAGAAGAGACCCAACAAGCTCATCAAGCTTCAAAGTTTTCAAATTCTTGGCTTCAATGATGGCCGTCCTCTTACCATCCCAAGACTCCGGGAGAGAGTATAGAAGCTTCCTCACTAGCTTATCTTCAGGAATTACTTCACCGAATCCTTTAAGGCCATTGACGATGATTGAAAAATGATCAAACATCTTTGAGACGCTCTCATTGGGGTCCATCTTAAAATTCTCATAGCTCAAGTTTAGCAACCCAATCTTCGCCTCTTTCAAATCGCTAGTGCCCTCATAAGTCGTCTCCAAAGTGTCCCACACTTCCTTTGCGCTTTCGATAGATGAAACCTTGGAGTAGATATCTGGACCAAGTGCACAAAATATGATATGTAGAGCTTTGTCATTGACTTGCATCTTTCGTCTATCTTCCTCGGTCATCTCTGACTTTACTTTTGGAACTAGTCTTCCTTCATCGATTCTCTTAAACGGAATGTAGGGGTCTTATTCCACTACATCCCAAACCATGTAATTTTTTGAATTGATGAAGAGACGCATCCGATTCTTTCAATATGGGTAGTTGTCCCCATTGAAGAATGGTGGTTTAGTGGTTGATTGTGACTCATAGAGGCTGGAGGTTGAAGTAGATGTCATGACTTGTCTTTAGAATAGATCACACTCTCTTAGGAACTCCTCTTGTGGTTGTTAATCCTTCAAAGAGGTAGGCTCTGATACCAATTGTTGAGTGGATCGAAGAATCGATTTAAGTCAAGAGGGGGTGAATTGGATTTTTAGAAATTTAGGTGGTGGAGTGGAAAATTAAAATTTGCTAGACAAGAGAATTTAGAGTGGTTCAAGTTCCAATTGAACTCTACATACACTACCTTAGCTACAACTAAGGATTTTCCAACAATCCACTAAATTCTCTTCCCCTTTTCTAGGCTTATGAGGTAACCTTTACAATACCGGTCAAATTTTCTACCTAAAATTTGACCCAATCCTAACTCAAGTAATACAAAGAAGTTTAAGGCTAAAGACTAGTATCTCTCAATACAAATGTAGCCCTTTTTACAAGCACTCAACCCAATTAAACAAATAAGATTGGAAATACAAAGTTCTACAATTGGAGTTTACAAGAAAATATGGGATTTTAGCACAATTGCTTGGATTTGATGTTTGGATAATTCTTTTGGGATCAATAGTTGTTGTTGGTGCTTTTAGAGGTCCCTTTTATACCTTCTCATTGAATTCTAGCCGTTGAGGTTGTTGCCTTCATTATTATAGCTGTTGGGATGTTATCTTCCCTCCATAAATGCAGTATGCAACTACCTGTGCCGAAACGTCTAAACCTGTTTTGAAATAGACCAAAATAGAAAGAGTCGTTGGGGTGTAATAAATAGGCCATGCCGAAACAGGCACGACCGTTTCGATACACTAAGAGCCTGTTTTGAACCGTGCTGAAGCCTGTTTTGAAACATTTTGCCACTGTCAAAACCTGTATCAAAACGGCTTAGAAGCGTTTCGATACTCCTTAACAATATTTTTAAATTCAGTTATAAAACTTCAACGGTCATATTTTGAAACCAAGTTTGAAATTCGTTTCGAAACGTTTGAGGTCGTTTCGATACAACCGTATCAAAACGATTCAAATCGTTCTATTGTTCTTCATCCGTTTTAAAACATAACTAGCTATTTCAATACACCCGTATCGAAACAGGAAAGCTAGTTCCGAAACAGAGGTTAACAGTTTCAAAATGTTCCGAAACACCCAAAGGCCGTTCCGAAACAGTGACTCGAAAATCACTGTTTTAACTTGGTAAACACTTAGAAAATATTTGATAAGTTAAGGTTTTGACTTGTACATTTTTCTTTAAACACATAGAGAGGTTTTGAGGACTTAAAAATTCATTTTCTCTTTTTTCAATTTAGTCCTTAAATCCTTTGTTATATCAAAATCAATTTATTAGTTTTACACTTGTGATGCCTTACGGATTGACCAAATCCCCTGCCACTTTTATGGACATGATGAATATGGTGTTTCAAACCTACTTGGACCAATTCATTGTGGTTTTCATATATGATATTTTGGTCTAATCCAAATCTGAGGCTGAACATGAGGAACATCTCCGGTTTATATTGTAGACTCTACGAGAGAAGCAATTATATGCAAAATTCAACAAGTGTGAGTTTTAGCTCTTAGAGGTTGTGTTTTTGGGGCATGTATTGTCAGTTGAGGGTATTCGGGTTGATTCGAAGAAGATTGAGGCTATAATGAGATGTAAGCAGCCCAAGAATGTTCTTAAGATCCAAAGCTTCTTAGGTTTAGCTGGCTATTATTGGAGGTTTGATGAGGGTTTCTCTATTATTTTAGCTCCGTTAACTAAACTTCCGAGGAAGAATGTTCCTTTTGTTTGGAATGAGGCTCAACAGACTAGTTTTAAGAAGCTCAAGATCGTGTTGACTAAAGCACCCGTTTTAACTCAACCTGAGCCTGGGAAGGCTTACATCGTTTACAATTGATGTGAGCACATCCATGCCAGCAAAGGAGGCTAATCCGGAGGTCTTGTCAATAGGACCTATCACTCGTTCTAAGGCAAAGAAATTCATGGAAGTTCTTTCCCTCACTTGTGCTAAAGTTTCTGAATCTTTTAATAGTGATTGTGCCTTAGAGAATAGGTTTTATAATGTGTTGCATGCTGATATGTGACATATCTATGCTTATACTACATATCTAAGTGTGTTTACTATGTATATATTATGTTTGGTGTGTTTTGGATCTGTTTGATATGACTTATAATGTTTTTGTATTTGTTTGTGTGTTATTGAATAAGATTACAAAGCTTTGATAAGTGTTTCATTGTTTTGTAACATGTACATGAAAGGAAAATAGCTCAAGAGAGTTATATTTAGCTCGGAGGGAGCTCAAGAGAGTGTATGCAGCTCAGCTCCAGCTGAGGAGAGTGTATCCAACTCACCTTCAGCTAAAGATAGCTGGAAGGCGTTGATCCCAGCTCACATCAGCTCACTTCACTTGTAGCTAGCTCATTCTAGCTCAGCTCAGTTCCAATCAGCTCAACTTCAGCTGACAAGTCCAAAAGTAGCTGAAAAGTGTCCTACATGTTGGGGAGTGTACCAGTGCACATGTGGCAGCCTAGGTGGCATCCAGACATACCAAGCATCCACCTGGCAGCTTGGATGATGTGTGAGGCCGAAACCAACCTTCTTCATGTGTGTATGTGCGGCAAAGTGAAGATAAGAAGGAAAAGTTAATTGTTTGAATTTCAAACAAATTAACACATGTTAAATGTGTTAAACATGGCACCATCTTTTCAAATGCATGGCTAGGAATGTATGCCGCCCAAAGGATGAATTTATGTGTTTGAATTTAATTTTTTTAATTAATTTCAGCCATATAATCAAATTCGGCCACCCTCATTTTTTCATATATATATGTGTTCTAAACAATGTAAAAGGGTTAGACTTTTTGAATGAAAAATTTATTTGTGAGTTTTCTCTCAAATTCGGTTCGTTTTAGAACTTCTTTGACATTTCAGACTTAATTTTTTTGTGTCAAATTTCCTTGATACTTCGGGTTCCTAGATTGCTATCTAGAGGGTCCAAGTCCGTTGACGTTGAACGTATTCAATTCTGGTTTGTATAATAGATTGTGCGAGTTCTTTCGAGTTCTACGTTGTTCAAGTTTCCAGCAAATTTCCAGCAAGTTTCTACCATTTTGAGCACTCAAGACGGCCATGGATGAACGTTGAAGCATTCATCTTCCGCCTCCTTCAAATCTGCCCAAAAATTCCAGCAACTTCTTCCCCTATATCCTTTTGTTTCTTTTCTTCATTTCGTGTCATTTCGGAGTCTACATCAGCCTTCTTGTTTTGTTTCACTTGGAGGGATATGCTTGCTTCAATCATATATCCGTATCACTCAAGGAACGTTGTTTCGACAAGCAACGCCCTTATCATATAGAATCAGAGCCAGGTTGAATTTTAGCACGTTCTGCATTCAAAAATCATGAAAACAAAACAAAAAGACAAAAAATGAGTTCGATAATTACATAAATCAAAGACAAAGTTTGACTTTAAAAAGTCAAAATTCGAAATAAAAAAAACAAAAATTTCCAGATTCGAAATTTACAAGAAAAAGTGAAAAGGAAAGAGTGCTGGTTCATTGAAATGATGAAGGATGCTCAAGCTGTGCCATGAAATGTTTGAAAATCAACCGAAACAACTTATTCTTGTTTGTTCGGTGATAGGATTGTTGAAAGCATTTCTTTTGCAGTAAGTTGCTGAATTTTATTTCGTTTTGTCATCCTAATTTTCTTAATTTCACTTGTTCTTAATTTCCATCCTTGTCTTTTATTTTCTAGCCTTGTTATTTCATTTTACACCCCTAACTTTGTTTTAACTGTTTGTTTCTTTGACCTTATTACTTTCTTTGAAAGTTGACACAGTTAACAAGTCTGAAAGATCAAGTTAGTTCCTTAAAGAACTGATTGCGAGAGATCGAGTGGAAAAAGGTAATTGTGCATAGTGAGAACAGAAGGGGAGACAAAAAGAGCCATTCAAGTTTTCTCCCGAGTGAAACACGAGTGTTGAGTGCAATTGTTGAGTGATTTTCTTTGGAGCGATCTGTGAGACTTTGTTGTGTGTGCAGTGAGGTCCATTTCTTTATTTTCACTAACCTATATATATATTGTGTTGTTTTGTTTGTTGCTTTTTATTTAAAATGGCAGGCTCTAATGATTATTCGGGTGGACAGAAACCATTGAATCTCCAGATGCAAGCCTTGGAACGCATGATGCAACGAGTGGTGACTACTGCATTGGAGCCATTACAGTCTAGAATGGAAAGAATTGATGGAGGATCCAATTCTGCCCATCAAGGACTAAACGATAATGAAGTCGACCAGTCACCGAGACATCATACTCCTAGGCAAGGACGTGTGCAACAGGTAGACAAAAATTTGACTAACATAAAGGTTGCTATTCCTTCTTTTCAGAGACGTACATATCCTGATGCATACATATCTTGGGAAAGCAAAGTTGAACACGTTTTTGAGTGTTACAATTACTCGGAATGAAAGAAGGTCCGTTTAGCAGCGATGAAGTTTGTCGACTATGCCTTGATATGGTGGGATCAGTTACTGCTTAGTTAGGGACGTACAAGCGAAGGTCCAGTGACTACATGGGATGAAATGAAACGAATAATGCGAAAACGCTTTGTTCCATCTCATTACCATCGTGATTTATATAAAAAGTTACAAAGTTTGAAACAGGGTAATAGAAGCGTCAAAGATTATTTCAAGGATATGGAGATGGCCATGATGCGTCCAAACGTCGAGGAAGATCGAGAAGCAACCATGACACGTTTTCTTGTAGGATTAAATCAAGAAATTGCCATTGTTGTTGAATTGCAGCATTACGTCAAATTAGATGATATGGTGCACATGGCAATTAAAGTTGAACGCCAGCAGCGCAGAAAGTCTTCAAATCGAGGTAATACTCCATTTAAATCATTTTCAAATCCATTGAATGCTCCTAACAATTTCAGGAAGCAAGCACCACAAGCACCACTTCAGATACGCGAGAAAGAAGAATCGAGCAAGCTAAAGACTCCTATTACTGAAAATAGGCGTGACAAGTAGGTGGTGACACAAGAACGTTTGAGAGACATTATGTGTTTCAAGTGCTTAGGATGAGGACATGTTGTCAGTCAGTGCCTAAATTGAAGGACCATGATGTTGTTAGAGAGTGGCGAGATCGAGTCTGAGTCTAAGGAAGATGAGCAGGAACCCCCCTACAGTGGACGTTGAAGAAGATGATGATAATGTGCAGACATTTGCCACCGGTGAAGCACTTGTTGTCAAGGGAAGTTTGAATACGCAACCAATTCAGGATGAATAGTAGTGAGAGAACGTCTTTCATACAAGATGTCTCATCAATGATAAGGTATGTGTTGTAATTATCGATGATGGTAGTTGCACTAATGTTGCTAGTTCTGTGATGGTTGATAAGTTAGGTTTGAAGACGACAAAGCATCCAAATCCTTACAAGTTACAGTGGCTGAACAACGGAGGAGAGATCAGAGTGACTAAACAAGTTCTAGTGTCGTTTGCCATTGGAAAGTACAAGGATGAAGTACTTTGCGATGTCGTTTTGATGGATGCAAGCCATTTGCTTTTGGGACGCTCGTGGCAGTTTGACAAGAGGGCGATGCATGATGGCTTTACGAACATGTATTCTTTTATGAATCAGGTAAAAAGATCACCTTGTCACCTTTGACACCGAGTCAAGTGCAAGAAGACCAAGTGACATTGCGAAAAAATATCGAAGAAGCTCGAGGGGAAAATGATGAATGTGTACGCAAGCAGCAAGGAAATCAGGAAATGTCTTTCCTCCCAACATTCTTTTCTTATTTTGTTATTTAAAGATAGTTGTTTATTGGCTGAGATTTCAAGTGATTTGCCTGCTTCAATTTCATCTCTTTTGCAGGAATTTGAGGATGTGTTTCCGGATGAAACACCAAAGGGTTTACCCCCTCTTCGTGGCATTGAACATCATATTGATTTTATTCCAAGAGCCAAGATTCTAAATAGACCAGTATACCGAAGTAACCCCGAAGAGACGAAGGAACTTCAAAGACAGATTTCATAGTTGTTGGACAAGGGGTACATTCGAGAGAGTTTGAGTATGTGTGTTGTACCAGTGCTACTGGTACCAAAGAAAGACAAAACTTGGAGGATGTGTGTTGATTGTCGAGCAGTGAACCAGATTACAATCAAGTATCGACATCCCATTCCTCGACTCGATGACATGCTTGATGAGTTGTGCAGAGCGACTATCTTCTCCCAAATTGATTTGAAGAGTGGATATCATCAGATTCGTATGAGAGAAGGTGACGAGTGGAAGATAGCCTTCAAGACGAAGCTAGGTCTGTATGAATGGTTAGTGATACCTTTTGGTTTAACTAATGCACCTAGTACTTTTATGCGTTTGATGAATCATGTTCTGCGATCTTTTATTGGCAAGTTTTGTGTTGTGTATTTTGATGACATTTTGATCTATAGCAAGACTTTGCATGATCATGTAGAACATTTGAGAGCTATTTTGCAGACTTTGCGAGAAGAAAAGTTGTTTGGTAACATGGAGAAATGTGTGTTTTGTACTGACAAACTTACATTTCTTGGCTACATTGTTAGTTCATAGGGTGTTGAAGTCGATCTTGAGCAGATTAAGGCGATTCAAGAATGGCCACGACTGACATCGATTAGTCAGGTTAGATTGTTTCATGGTTTAGCTAGTTTCTATCGTCGGTTTGTTCCCCATTTTAGTTCTATTACCGCCCCTTAACCGAGATTATAAAGAAGAATTCAGTCTTCTCATGGGGTAAAGAACAAGAGAACACCTTTTTAAAAATAAAAGATTGTTTGACAAAAGCACATGTTTTAGCATTACCTGATTTTGATAAAATGTTTGAGTTGAATGTGATGCTTCTAGAGTTGGTATAGGTGCTGTTTTGTCATAGGAAAAGAGGCCCGTTGAATATTTCAGTGAGAAACTTAGTGGAGCAACATTGAACTATCTTGTCTATGACAAGGAGATGTATGCATTGATTCGGGCATTGGAGACTTGGTAGCATTATTTGTTGCCTAAGGAATTTGTGATTCACACTAATCATGAGGCTTTACGATACATTACATGTCAGCATAAATTGAATAAACGACATGCTAAATGGGTTGAATTTCTTGAGTCTTTTCCTTATATCATTCGTTACAAAAAGGGTAAAGACAATGTCGTTGTTGATGCTTTATCACGCAGATATGCACTTTTAAATTACCTTGATTCTCATTTGATTGGATTTGCATATATTCGTGAGTTATAAACTGATGATCCTAATTTTAGAGATAAGTTTAATGCTTGTGAAAAAGGTGCAGATAGAAAGTTTTACAAGCATGATGGCTATCTTTTCAAAGAAAACAGGATATGCATTCCACAAGGATCTATGCGTGATATTCTGCTCCGTGAAGCACGTGAAGGTGGACTAATGGGTCACTTTGGAGTCACCAAGACGTTGCAGACATGGAAGGAGCATCTATTTTGACCTAAGATGCGCAAGGATGTTGAAAGGCACTGTGAACGTTGTGTGACTTGTAGGAAAGCAAAATTGAAGGTTTCCCCACATGGTATGTACTTGCCTTTACCTATTCTTGATTCCCCTTGGACTGATATTTCGATGGATTTTGTTTTGGGACTGCCTAGAACTAGGACAAGTAGAGATAGTATATCTGTTGTGGTTTATAGGTTCTTGAAGATGGCACATTTTATTGCATGCCATAAGACTGATGATGCTGTGAATGTGGCTAACTTGTTCTTTAGAGATGTTGTTTGTTTGCATGGTATTCCTAGGTCAATTGTTTCTGACAGGGATGTAAAGTTTTTAAGTCACTTCTGGAGGACTCTTTGGAGCAAACTAGGTACGAAACTTATGTTTTCTACTACTTGCCATCCCCAGACTGATGGACAAACTAAGGTTATTAACAGAGTTTTATCTACTTTACTTTAATCCATCATTAAAAAGAACATTAAAACTTGGGAAGATTGTTTGCCACATGTTGAATTTGCTTATAATCATGATGTACATTATGCTATTAAGATGTCACTGTTTGAAGTTGTTTATGAATTTAATCATATCACTTCTCTAGATATGTTGCCTTTACCACATGAACAAGTGATGAATAGTGATGGTCAAAGCAAAGCAGAATATGTGAAGAATTGCATCAACAAGTTAAGGAGAACCTAGAACGAAGGACTCGGCACTATGAAAAGCAAGAAAACAAAGGAAGGAAGCGAGTCACCTTCGATGTTGGTGATTGGGTTTGGGTTCATTTTCGAAAGGAACGATTTCCAGCCCAAAAACAGTCTAAGCTGTTACCACAAGGAGATGGTCCTTTTCAGGTGTTGGCAAAAGTGAATGAAAATGCCTACAAGTTGGATTTACCGGGTGAATATAATGTGAGTGCCATATTTAATGTTTCTGATTTAACCCCTTATGACGACTCTGTAGATTTGAGGACAAATCCTTTTCAAGAAGGGGGATGATGTGAGCACATCCACGCCAGCAAAGGAGGCTGATCCAGAGGTCTTGCCAATAGGACCTATCACTCGTTCTAAGGCAAAGAAATTTAGGGAAGTTCTTTCCCTCGTGTTAAAGTTTCTGAATCTTTTGATAGTGATTGTACCTTAGAGAATAGGCTTTATAATGTGTTGCATGCTGATATGTGACATATCTATGCTTATACTACGTATCTAAGTGTGTTTACTATGTATATATTATGTTTGGTATGTTTTGGATTTGTTTGATATGACTTATAATGTTTTTGTATTTGTTTGTGTGTTATTGAATAAGATCACAAAGCTTTGATAAGTGTTTCATTGTTTTGTAACATGTACATGAAAGGACAACAACTCAAGAGAGTTTTATTCAGCTCGGAGGAAGCTCAAGAGAGTGTATGCAGTTCAGCTCCAGGTCAAGAGAGTGTATGCAGCTCAGCTCCAGCTCAAGAGAGTGTATCCAACTCACCTTCAGCTCAAGATAGCTGGAAGGCTTTGATCCCAGCTCACTTCAGCTCACTTCACTTGTAGCTAGCTCATTCTAGCTCAGCTCAGATCCAGTCAGCTCAACTTTAGCTTACAAGTCCAAAAGTAGTTGAAAAGTGTCCTACATGTTGGGGAGTGTACCAGTGCACATGTGGCAGCCTAGGTGGCATCCTGTCATACGAAGCATCCACGTGGCAGCTTGGATGATGTGTGTGCATGTGTGAGGATGAAACCAACCTTCTTCATGTGTGTATTTGAGGTCGAAACCGTTGTTTGGACTGAGGCTCAACAGACTAATTTTGAGAAGCTCAAGATCGTGTTGACTAAAGCACCAGTTTTAACTCAGCCTGAGCATGGGAAGGCTTACACCGTATACAATGATGCTTCTCACACCGGATTAGGATGTATTCTGATGCAGGATGGGAAGGTAGTTGCCTATGCGTCCCAATAGCTAAAATGCATGAGTGCAACTATCCTACTCATGATCTTAAGCTTACTTCCATGGTTTTTGCTCTCAAGATCTGGAGACATTATCTCCACTGAGAGAAGTGTTATATCTACACAGCTAAGAGTCTGAAATATCTCTTCACCTAGAAGGATCTTAATCTAAGATAACGACGTTGTTTAGAGCTTCTCAAGGACTATGACTGTGAGATTGAATATCATCTAGGCAAGACTAATGTTGTTTCCAATGCCTTGAGTCGTAATGCCATTTCATATTTGAGAGCTTTATTTGCCCAGATGAATTTTTCTGAGGATGGCAGTCTTTTGGCAGAACTTCAGGTTATTCCTACTCTAATTTTTGATATTCGAGCTGAGTAGCCTAGTGATCTATTTGTGATGCACCGTGTGAGAGAGGTTGAAGAAGGTACATCTTAGGATTTCTTTATTGATCAGGATGGAGTTTTTTGTTTTCTTGGTCGGTACTGCATTTCGAGGAATTCTAGGTTGAAATAGGTTATTCTTCGTGAGGCCCATGACAGTCCTTATTATATGCATCCTAGTGAGGACAAGATGTATAAGAATCTTCGTGAGAGGTACTGATGGAAAGGCCTCAAGCACGATGTATTTGGATTTGTGTCGAAGTGTTTGACCTGTTAGAAGGTCAAAGTAGAGCATCATCGTCCATCTAGGTTACTTCATCATATTGAGATTCCTCGGTAGAAGTGAGAGTGTGTGACTTTGGACTTTGTTAGTGCTCTTCCTTTGACTCCGTCAAGGAAGGACTCTATTTGGGTTATTGTTGATCATCTAACTAAGTCTACGCATTTCATCCTTGTTCGAGTTGACTATTCTTTGAGCAAGTTGGCTCGACTTTACATCTCTGAGATTGTTTGACTTCACGAGGTACAGTTTTCCATCATTTCTAACCGTGATATAAGGTTTATAGCTAAGTTCTGGATTCTTTCCATATTACTCTAGGTACTCGGTTGAACTTCAATACTTCTTATCACCCGCAAACTGATGGTCAGTCTGAGAGAGTAATCCAGATTCTTGAGGATATGTTGAGAGGCTATGTGGTTGATTATAGAAGCAGTAGGGAGGATTTCTTACCGCTTACAGAGTTTGCCTACAATAAAAGTTATTAGTCCATTATCAAGATGGCATCATGTGAGGCTTTGTGTGGGCGTGAGTGTTGTACACCTATTGGTTGGACCGAGCTTAATGAGCACAAGTTGTTGGGACCAGATATTGTTCATGTGGCTGAACAAACTGTAAGACTAATTCGGGGTCGGCTTAAGGTTGCTTTTGACAGATAAAAGTCTTATGACGGTTTGAGACGTTGGGATATCGAGTATGATGTGGGCGATGATGTTTTCATTAAAGTATCTCCGTGGAAGAAGGTACTTCGTTTTTGTAGTAAAGGCAAGCTGAGTCCTCATTCCATTGGCCTCTATTAGATTATTCATTGAGTTGGACCAGTTGCCCATAAGCTTGAGTTACCACCAGAGCTTGCACATATTCATGACGTCTTTCACGTCTCTGTGTTGAGGCGATATCATACTGACCCGTCTCATATCCTTCCTATGGAGGAAATTGAGATCTGTCCCGATTTGCATTTTGAGGAGGAACCAGTTGATATTTTTGCTTAGGACAAGAATGTTCTTAGGAGTAAGACCATTAAGATGGTTAAGGTCTTGTGGTGTAATCATGGTCATGATAAGGCTACATGGGAGCTCAAAGCCGTTGTCAAAGCTCAGTATCCACACCTCTTTGATCCAAGTAAATTTCGAGGCCGGAATTTCTTTTAAGGGGGAGAGTTGTAACGCCCTAATTTTCCCCTAAATTAAAAACCTTAAATTAGGAAATCCCTAATTTCTAAGCCCTAATTTTTGGGAATTATGATCTTAAATCCTAATTTGATTTAAGTACTAATTCTTCCTAGTTCTGAATCAAGGTGAAACAAGCTTAAGTCTAGAACTCATACTAGGTGGCATAGAAGACTATCTAAAAAAGACAATAACCTAAAGTTAGATTTGGTACTTGAAGTTTCTATTTAAAACCATAACTGAAATTCTATAAAATAGAAGACTTATCAAAAAAATCTCGTTTTACCCCCAAAACATTTTAGATGCATACAAAAATTGTTTTTTATTTAATTCTTACTTTATGTGAGCCTCAAATTCTGAGGGTTTTGTAACTCTCAAACGTTAACGAATCCTGATTATTTAATAAAAGCATCTAAATTAAAATCCGTAATGCATGCTTAAATAATTATCTCAATTATAATGACCCAGAGTTTGAATTACATAATTGTCTCAAAACATTAAATAATAATCTGAAAGTCTAATTAAAAATAGTTTATACTGATGATAAATTATCCAAAAAAATACGATATGCTCCAAGTACCGAGTCACCTAAGAGTCTGAGTATATCTCAAAATCACAAATATTTCGATAAAATATTTAAATTCACAAATGATGATGCACAACACAAAACTTTACTTTATAAAAATGATTCAATGAACCCAACTACGTAGCACCGTCTGAAGAGCGAGTTTCCCAGAACCACTCTCTACATTCACCAATCGATGTGTGGTAAAAACCACTGCTTACACCGCACAATCCTAACCCATGCACACAATGATGTAAAATCACATTTTTACTAGCCTCAACACATGTTTCCAGGAAACTTCTGAACTGATGCTCTTGGTTTTGTTGCTTTAGCCTTTGGGAGAAGGGTACCAGTGGGCGGATGTCCTCTATATGCTCCTTACGTTGGAACTTAATCTGAGGAGGATCATCTGCTTTAGGACAATTGTCCTTTTCAGCAGATGTGGCGACTGGTGTTGGTGCTGCTGCGGCAGGCTTTTCTTTCTAGTCTGGCTGAGTTTTTGGCTATTTCTCCACCCTGGGTTCATCCAACTGCTTCCCACTTCTTGTAGATATGGCCTTGCATTTTTTGTAAGTGGGTTTGGTTGCTACCTCTGAGCTGCTGGATGCTGCTCCCATTGTTCGGCTGTTGTAGATCTCTGTGAACTACCCAAATTGGGTCTCCAGATTTTTTATAGCAGCCTCCTGGTTGTTCATCATCATCTCCTTCCTGTTCATAAAAGACTCAGTTTTATCAATGAATTTACTGGTACGAACAATAAAATCACTAGTTCTAGTCATAAAAGTGTGAAGTGTTTCTTCTAGTGAATTATTGTTTTGTGGTTGTTGAGTCTGCTGTGTGGATTGGTTCTGTTGGTAGCCTCCCTGTAGCTGTTGTGGGTTTGCAGCAATATTTGGGTTGCTTCAGGAGAAATTAGGATGGTTCTTCCATCTAGGGTTGTAAGTGTTCTGGGCATGTCTGATGTTCCTCTCATATCCTCCCATATAATTAACAGATGTGGTACAGTCAGAGGAATCATGGTTGCCCCCACACTTGCCACAGAATGGTTCTACATCCTTTACCTCATGGACTTTCCCAGCAGGTTGTACAATTTTCATGACCAACTCTGTCAGAGTGTCAAGGCGGGCATTAACAGAGTCGAAGGCTTCTACCTCGTTCACAATGGTTGGCCGCCTAATGCCGCCTCGATGGGCGGTTAGATACTTGTAGTCATTTTTGGCGGCTTGATTCAGCAGCCGCGGTGCCTCCTCTGATGGTCTGTCGAGGATGATTCCATTGGCAGAGGCATCGATCATCATCCGCGTTGGGTAGTTCACCCCGTTGTAGAATATTGATACCTGCGTCCAAGCTAGAAGACCATGCAGCGGGCAATTATTCAACATCTGTTGGTACCTCTCTCATGCTTCGTACATCAGCTCATCATCCTCTTGCCTGAAAGTTGTTATCTCATTGCGCAGTCTCTCTTTGACATTGGACGGGCTGAATCGGTCCATGAAATCCTTGCACAGTTCCGTCTATGTGTTGAATGATCCTACCGGTTGATTGTTTAACCACTGTTTTGCCCTATCCCTCAATGAATAGGGGAATAACCTCAGCCTCAGGACATCTTGATGGACCTCGTGTATCTTGAATGCTCTGCAGATGTCTAGGAATCCTCTCAAGTGCTGCCGAGCATCTTCAGTGGTAGTTCCTCCAAAGTGCCCTAGTGTGTTGATCATGTTAAACATGACATGATTCAACTTGAAGTGGTCCGCCTCTATATCAGGTTATGTCATGGTTGGATCAAACCCTCTGAAATCATGTTCCAAATAGTCTCTAGTGGTTTGGACATACTGGGGCTGCCTGGACGGAATATGGGGTTCTGCCTTGGTGGATCTTGTTCATCTCTAGGCGGCAAGTCTTGCTGCCCATCCCTGTCGTGCGCAGCGTTGTTGTTGTCCATGTTTATCTTTGCTTTTTCCTTTTCTTCTTTGTTTTTAGCTAGGACTACCCTGATCCCCTTCTTATGTTCTCTTACCTTACGCTCGATATCGTCGTAAAACAGGAGTTCTCCTTTTGGGTTTGCCCTGGTCATACACTAGCAAAGGCAACTCTAAAATTCTTTTTTTCGATTAAAAATGAAAATAAAATAAAAATTTAAGAAAAATGTAGAAATTAAAAACGAAATTCGCTGTTACTAATCCCCGGCAATGGCGCCAAAAACTTGTAGGGTGTGTAGGTGTTCCCCTTTTTGTAAGAGTGCAAGTGCACACTCCTGCCAAGTTATAGTATAAAAGATGTTGAATCCCATGATGATTGGACATCTTGTTTCGAATTGTCGTTCCTGCACATGGAAAAGTAAATTGCACAAGTGAAGTGGTTGTTGATGAGAAAAGTAAATTAAAACACAAGTAATAGAGGAAGTGATCAGGTTGATAGAGAGGGCAGGGTTATGCTGCTTCTTAGTGTAAGAATGCGTTGAAAAGGTCAAGTTATTTTGTGCTGCCACGATATGCTGCCAAGGCGGGTAATGGCAGATTGAGGCTGCGGCAACTTTCGCTGCCATGGCGAACTTTGCTCCTGCAACTTTCGCTGTCTTGGCAGGTGGAATGGAGAGAAGTCCTGGCAGCAAGTCTGGCAAATACTCCAAGTTCGGCAAAGCAATTCTAAAGTGATCCTTCCTATGTCTAGGCAAGAATTCTGTCACCACGTGATGTAGGCAATACCTAGCAATCTCAACATAAACCTAACACAGGCAGTCGACGTTTGGTTGCTCCTTTTAGCCACAGAAACTCAAACTTATGTTTAAGCCGAATTAGTCAACACCTCGACATGATGAGACCGTACTTAATTCTTTTGTGAGTTTGACACTCACGTGCCCAACAAATGGATTTCTTCAACTGGACTTCTGGAACTAATTGAAGAAGTGAAGAAGATGAATTAAGTAAACGTGGAATATTTTATTGAAAACAAACTTGAAACCTGAACAACCATTTTCAAAACTAATTTGCAACATAACCACAAACCCAAGAGAAGTTTAGAACATGGCGGTGGCAGAAAACCCTAACTATGTCTAGAGAAAACCCAAGATGATTTGAACTAGGAGTACAATGAGTATTTATAGACAAATAGATAGGTCTAGTCCTTCTTGAAGTAGAAGTCCTCAAAAGTAGCTTTCAACATTTAATGTGACTTTAAACTCTGACTTCTTTGAGTTGAATGTGGACTTTATCATGTTGCCTTAGCCTACAAGCAATCTTGAGATTTCACTTTCGCGGCTTTGCCCGCTGCTACAGACGTTAAAAAATCAAGTGGATGCCATCGATAGACTTAGGATTTTTAGCTCTACAAATCACACTCCGATTCTCCATCTCCATAGTTTGCTGCCGTGGGCAGTAAGGTCGGCGGCGGTAGCACTTCACAGCTACTTCGGCAACTACTATCTTCGGCTAGAATTGCTTCAGTACAGCTCCATGGTTCGCTGCCTCAGCATCACATCCTCAGCTCCTCTTTCCCTCTATCATTCGTTAGTACCTAAAACCAAAAGTACACTAAAAAAGTATCTCTTCTTCACCAAATAAAAGATAATCTATAAAAACAAGGTAAAGCGTAGAAACACTGTAAAATGCAATGCATGATCCTAATTATGCCTAAGATGTGCTCAAGAATGGCAATAATATGAGGTGGAATGTGCATGAAATATAGGACTTGTGGAAACTTTACACAGAGCATCAGGTTAGTCTGGATTGTGAGTCAAAAAAGGGCTACCTTGAAGACTTCAGATGGTCGATCAGTGATCTTAGTCGGAGAACGTCGAGGTTACTCGTCTAATGTGGTATCCGCTTTGACTGCCGATAGAATGATCCAGAAAGGATATGAAACCTTCATTGCTTGTTTCTTGAACACGAAGGGCTCTCTATCTAAGATTGAGGATATTCGCAGTGTTAGCGAGTTTCCTGATGTCTTCCCAGAAGAGTTACTCGGGCTACCACCAGATAGGGATGTTGAGTTTGAAATCGAGACTTATCCGGGGTCTGGGCCTGTATCCATGAATCCTTATCGTATTGCCCCTAAAGAGCTTAAGGAGTTAAAAGTCTAGTTGCAAGAGCTTCTTGACCGAGGCTTTATCCGACCCAGCTCTTCGCCTTGGAGAGCTTCTATTCTCTTTGTGAAGAAGAAGGGTGGTTCACTTCGGTTATGTATTGATTATCGGAAGTTGAATAAGTTGATTGTGAAGAACAAATATATGTTACCCAGGATTGATGACTTATTTGATCAATTTCGGGGAGCCACAGTTTTCTCGAAGATTGATCTTCGATTTGGGTATTATCAGTTGAAGATAAAAGATTCTAATGTTGCTAAGACGGCAATCCGTACCAGATATGGGCATTACAAGTTTCTAGTGATGCCTTTTGGTCTTACTAATGCACCAGCTGCTTTTATGGACATGATGAATCGTGTGTTCCGACCCTTTATAGATCAGTTTTTTGTGGTTTTTATTGACGATATCCTGGTTTATTCTCAGACAGAGATAGAGCATGTTGAGCATTTGAGGATTGTTTTGCAAACTTTGAGAGAACATCGTTTGTATGCTAAGTTGAGCAAATGTGAATTTTGGCTCAAAAAAGTGACATTTCTGGGACATTTTGTGTCTGCTCGAGGCATCCAGGTTGATCCAAGTAAGATCGAGGCCATCACCTATTGGAAGCAACCTAAGAATGTCTCTGAGATCTGTAGCTTTTTGGGTTTGGCTGGATACTACCGACGCTTTGTCGAGGGTTTCTCCATCATTGCCACCCCTTTAACAGAGCTATTGAGGAAGAATGTTTCTTTTGTTTGGTCTGAAGCCCAGCAAGCTAGTTTTGAGAAACTGAAGGTAGCTTTGACTCAAGCCCCGGTTCTTACACAACCCGAGTCTGGGAAGGACTTCTCAGTGTATAGTGATGGTTCACACTCTAGGATCAGTTGTGTACTGATGCAGGATGGGAAGGTTATCGCTTGCATCACGTCAGTTACGACCACATGAGTATAACTATCTGACCCATGACCTCGAGTTAGCTGCGGTGGTCTTTGCTCTGAAAATCTGGAGGCACTACCTCTACGGAGAGAAGTGTTATATCTTTACTAACCACAAGAGCTTGAAGTATATCCTCACTCAGAGGGATTTAAATATGAGGAAATGTCATTGGGTTGAGCTTTTAAAGGACTATGATTGTGTGATTGAGTACCACCCGGGAAAAACCAATGTTGTTGTCGATGCCTTGAGTCGTAAGGCCATATCCGACCTGAGATCCCTGTTTTCCAGGATGAGCATTTATAGTGATGGCAATTTGCTAGCAGAATTGTAAGTTAAACCAACTTTGGCCGATGAGATTAAGGCCAAGCAACTCTTAGATAGTTCCCTACTTCCAGTCATACAACAAGTTGAGCAGAGATCCACATCTATTTATGCCTTCGATTAGGATGACATCATGTGCTTCAGGGGTCGTTATTGTGTCCCCGATGATGCCGACCTGAAGTGAGCCATACTTAGTGAGACTCATAGCAACCCTTATGCTATGCATCCTGATGGAGACAAGATGCACCAGAACCTGAAGCAAAGGTACCGTTGGGAGGGTATTAAGAAGGATATATTGGATTATGTATCAAAGTGTATGACTTGTCAGAAAGTCAAAGCAGAACATCATCATCCTTCTGGTTTACTGTAGCCCATCTAGATTCCCGAGTGGAAATGGGAGCGTATCACGATGGACTTTTTCACCGGGTTACCATTGACTCCTTCTAAAAAAGATTCTATTTGGGTTATTGTGGACCGTCTCACCAAGTCAACCCACTTCATTCTTGTTCGAGTTACTTATTCTCTGGAGAAGTTGGCTAGGCTTTATATCTTAGAGATCGTCATATTGCATGGTGTACCCTTATCTATCATATCTGATTGAGACCCGAGGTTCACTTCTCATTTCTGGTCGGCCTTGCATAATGCTTTGGGTACACTTTTGAATTTCAGTACATCCTTCCATCCACAGACCGATGGTCAGTTTGAGAGGGTAATTCAGATTCTGGAGGATATGTTGAGGGGATGTGTGATCGACTTCCACGATAGTTGGGAAGACTTCTTGCCCTTGGCCGAGTTTGCTTATAATAACAGCTATCAGGCTAGTATCCGTATGGCACCATATGAGGCCCTATACGGTCGCAAGTATCGGACACCTATCTGTTGGACCGAATTATATGATCGCAAGACCTTGGGTCCGGAGTTGATCCAAGAAACTGATGAGACTGTCAGGTTAATCTGTGATCGTCTGAAGGAGGCCTTTGACAGACAGAAATCTTATGCTGATCGAAGAAGGAAGGATATTGAGTTTGAGGTTGGTGACAAGGTTTTTCTGAAAGTATCTCCATGGAAGAAAGTTCTGAGATTTGGACGCAAGAGTAAGTTGAGCCTGAGATTCATTGGGTCGTATCGGATTGTGAAGAGAGTTGGGCATGTTGCCTATCAGCTTGAGCTACCTCGCCATCTTAACCGTATCCACGATGTCTTTCATGTGTCCATGTTGAGGCAATACCATCCAGATCCGAGTCATGTCATTCAGGTTTAGGATGTGGAGTTTAGGCCAGACTTGTCCTATGAGGAGGAACCAATACAGATTCTAGACTCAGACGAGAGTGTTTTGAGGAACAGACGTATTCCTATTGTTAAAGTTTTATGGAGCAATCGTAGTTCTGCAGAGGCTACTTGGGAGATCGAAGGATCCATGAGAGAACAATTTTCGCATCTGTGTTAATTAGGTAAATTTCGAGGACGAAATTTCTGAAGGGGAGGAGAATTTTAACAATGAAAAAAAGAGAGAGAAGGGAATTGTTGGTTGTGGGAATCAAACCCACAACCCATTTGTAGCCAAGTCCGTGACCCAACCATCTAAGCTAAACAACTCTTAGTATTTAAGATTCCTCAGTTTTCTTTTGAACCTTTCGTGTGGTGTACCTAGATAATAAAACTGATCTGACTTTTCAACTACCAAAATTTATGCCCATTGTTTTCCCCCATTTGAGAACCTTCCTCTCCCCCCCCAACGCCTCACCTCCCCAAGCATCGACCACCGATCGTCCCGCCTCATCGTCACTCTGTGCGCGACACAGTCGCCACCGGCGTGAGCGCCACCTTGCTCTGAACCCCCAACCACCGTTCACTCGCGCATCCGGGGCACCATTCACCGAGGAAAACGATTCGAAATCCTGACGTAAACCCAAGTTGTCAACCGTATTCGAAATCCTCGATGCCCAATCGTGTAGTGGTCGTCAGATCTGGGCAACTCGCGTCGGTCTGACCAAAACCCAAGTTGTCAACCTCCGTTTTGTCGCCGTTACCCCCCCACGTTGGAGCTATGCGTATCTCCAACCATAAGGTTGCATCTTCGGGTTTCCAATGATATTCCGGTTGGCTTCTGTTTGGGTAAGTGAAGATCAGTTCAAAAATAGAGCATCCCCGTACTTTTCCATCAAAAATTGGGTGTTTTGGGACCTCCGGCGACCTTTTCGATGGCCGGCCAGCAAGGTTCGTGTTTTGATAAGTGGGCCGGTTCGATTCAGCCCATACCCGACCCGGTCAACCCAAACCCGAGTCTGACCCGTATCTGAGTCAACTAAGCCCGAGTCAGTCACCGAGTCAACTCAGCCCGAGTCAACTCAGTGAGTCAGCCGAGTCAACCCAGTTGACCTCTGCTCGTTGACTGCTGACGTCATCGTTGACTTTGATCGTTGACCAAAAAGTCATATTTTCCGAAAACTCTCGTTTTATGTTTTTTGACGTCCTAAGTCTGTTTTTGAAGCCCGTTTCGTGAAATTCTAACTCGAAGACCTCCGAATCTAACCCTAAACCTAATCACGCATATGTATTTAATTGTTTCATTAAGTTAAATGTATATCGAATAAAGGGCTAATATAAGCTTTTATCTGTTTAAAGGTAATCGAGACTCCCCCAACCGTTCGTCTGCTCACCCTAGTTCCTCCCGATCCACTCCTCCGCGCGTTCCGATAGTTACTAGTATGAACTTGTAAACCCTATAAGCTATTAGAGTTATCACTTATATCTTGTAGTAACCATAATCCTTTATTGATCTAGGATCTAGCACTGTGGCAGATTGTAGCGAGGCAGGAGCCCGATAGATTCTCTGACAAGCTTTTGAGGTGTGTTCCATGTGTGCTATATTTCTGTTATATATATATATATATATGTGTGTGTGTGTGTGTGTGTGTGTGTGTGTGTGTGTGTGTGTGTGTGTGTGTGTGTGTGTGTGTGTGTGTGAATTCTAAAATGATCCTCTGAATGCACAATAGAACGTTATTCTGTTTGAAAAGCATAATTACTTCCTGTTTGAAAAGCGTGATGATAATATGTTGAAAATCTTTCTGTTGCGATATATTGGAAAGTATACCTCTTGTCTGATCTTAACCAGGGATATTAGATTTCTAGATTATAGAGATATTACATGTCTGTTGTCTGAACTCTGTTGATGATGTATATTAAATTGTATTGCTCTGCTTGGGGTATACTCTTGGGATATGATTGAAGTGTCTGCAGGTACAACCCTGATCCAACTGGTAAAACCTTCGGTTAAGCTCCTACGCCTAATGGGCCTAGGGTAAGACTTTCTGGGTAGGCTCCTACGCTCACGGGCCTAGGTTAAGTCCTTCAGTATACAGTTCATGGGGAATTGCACTTTGGTGTCTGGTCGGAGGGTATATAGGTTAAAATGGACTTTGGTTGTACTTACAACATACTTTGAAATGTCTTACATATATATGAAATATATATATTTATGTGTGTGTGTGTGTGTCTATGTGTTTTCTTGCACTTATTGGAACACACTGAGCTCCCTAACTCACGCCCCCAATTTTTTCCCCTTTCAGATACTTTTGGATAGGCTACCCTGGGACTCGGCACTTGGAGGATCGTCACATTCTTACTTGTCTTTTGTTGTAATGTTTCTATCCACCATACTGTCTGTATTGGGTGACATGAGCTTATATATATTTTGATATGATACACTTTACTAATGGCCCGATGTGGCATCATTTTGTAAATAAACCTTGATATGGTTTTAAACTACGTGATACCTTATTCTATGGTATATGATTATCACCTATTATGGGTCTTTGATGAGAAATGCTATTTTGAAATGTTGTAGTGTGTGTGTATATATATATATATTATGGCCCCTTGAAATTCAGGTGAAATGCATAAGCAGGTTCTGGGGGTTACGGAATTCGAGTATAGAATGAACCAAAGATAAGTTTCTTTTTTTCCCTTATTTTTTTAGTTACTGATTATCTGTATGTTTATATTTTGAACTTGGTTTTTAATTTTTGAAAGACATGGAAGCATGTTTGATTGTATTTGAATTTTGACAATTGGACAAAGACGAGTTTGTGATTTCTTACAATTTTTGAATGGCGTGGAAGCATATTTTAACTCAAAACATGATATCGCTCAATTACCGTGGTTTGGTTGGTAATTCTCGGAAAAGATTTCAATATGATATTGAAGAATACATCCACTATACATTCAAACTATCTTGGAAATTTTGGTATGTTTTTTTTAATCGTTCTTAAATTAAGGTCAATATATCTTGATCTATTATTTGGTTATTGTCTTGTTTTAATAATTTTGATTAAGGGTTTGACCATTTTTTATTGAAGTTAATAGTAACGACATTCAGGTATGATTCGTCGATTTACGGATCATCTCAGGTGGGAAATAACATGCAGCCTATTAACATGATTTTGCTAATTAGAAATCCAATCATACGAATTGCAATTATGGATCCTATTATATATATATATATAGATATATATTATTTTATCGTTGAGAATTGATATTTTAACCAGGTTTTAAGTTTTACATGTCTTTAAACGGCTTGGAAAGAGATATGGCATAAAGAGATTACGAGGAGCTGTCTTGGTTATTTATATCTCCATTTTCCTCGAGAGGAAAATCAATATCGGTAAATTCTGATTTTATTTTTATTCTTTATATTATTATTTTAA
This sequence comes from Hibiscus trionum, assembly GCA_030270665.1. Taxonomy (NCBI): domain Eukaryota; kingdom Viridiplantae; phylum Streptophyta; class Magnoliopsida; order Malvales; family Malvaceae; genus Hibiscus; species Hibiscus trionum. The sequence goes on along the minus strand of BSYR01000055.1, from coordinate 11,415,943 downwards.
AGTGTGAAAAATCATGGTGATTTTGCTCGAAAGTAATATTTCTTCTACATCGAAAAACTCAACTATAGACTTCTCCTAATGTCAGATTACAAAATTTCATCTTGACAAGAATTTTGTGGGAGACATTCCTTGAAGTGAATGCAATCATGATGTTTATTCCATGCGATTATCAGTGATGAGGCATTCCTTGAAGTGAATGCAAGCATGATATTTATTCCATGCAATTATTGGATCCGTTTCATTCCCTAAAGAGAATACAAACATGGTAAATCACTATTTAATTGGTAACATAACTTCGATATAATCCAAGTATATTGGCTGGACATCCCGTTCTGCGAGGCTATTGGTCTCAAAGGAGGTTTTTAAAGGACCTTGTGGACTGATTTAACAATGTCGCGTACGAGGATTAAATCTTTGTTCTCTGTGATAAGGATATGTGAAAAAGGTTTCAAAGGCCCACTGGCTCTACTCTATTCACTAAAGTGAATGTGAGATTATATTATGGAAAGAATAAAAGCCACATTAGAAGTTGTGGTCGTGATTGAAACCATGAATATAGACATGGAAAATATGGTCATTTTAAGGATACTTCTACCCACCGGTAGTGAAGTTATAAGGATGATAAGAGTGATAAATATCATTCTAATGAAGTAAAATCCTTTTTATTACCAATGCGATATTATAAATCATTGGTCTTGTATTTGTCGTACGTTGAAAAATCAACAATCATTGAATGATAAAGGGAAGCAAATAGAAGCAAATTTTGTTTGCAAAAAATGACGAAGATGATATTGGTCCAACTTTATTTGGACATTGTTGGTCCAATTCATTTGGACGTTGTTGATTTTCTTATAACCCTCGAAAGGAATAAATCATCATCTAATTATTCTCATAACTTTGAAGAAATTATTTATTGTTTTATTTATTTTTCTTTATGTTTATTTACTTTACACGCATTAATTGTTTACGTTTTATTTTTATATTTGTATATTATGATATTTATTTTGTTTAACATGATTACTTGTCAAATACAATCTATGGTGACGATTTATGCTCAACATTAGCATAAGATATATTTTCTCATTTAAATGCAAGGGAATAATATGAGTACTATATCTCTAAGTACTGAAAATATTGATGCTCCATAAGAGCAATAAGTTCTTGAGAGAAAGCACATTATGAAAAGTGCAGAATTGCGAATATTGTAAAAATTACCGTTGATGGTAATAATATCGTCACCACTAAAAGTGGAAATTTTAAGAAAGTAATATGAGTTCGCAAAATAATCCTTTAGAAATTATAGATAACATATGTTATCAATTGGCATTTGAAATAAACCAATGTGGATATAAGTTCTGGTAGCCAAAAGTTAGTGGAAAGCTCTAGAAGAGCTATATATTGCTACCAAAAGATAATTTCCATTGAAATCTCCGAAAGAGCTAAGTATATTCCTATTTAAAGGAACAATTTTGATGGTTGTACTAGACATGTACGTGTAAAATTGAATCACATGTTATGGTAAACCAGAAGTTTATCAAATTCAGAAATATATATACACACATGTATATAGTTGGTATGATCGGTTAGACCATCCTGATCAATAATGATGCAGAAATTGTTGAGATTTACATGCACATGTATCAAAAGAACCTAGAGTTCTCATGGTGATTATTCTTAAAGGAATTAATTAAATTTCGTTTATCAAAGAACATGAAGTTCTTGTGTTGCTTAAAGGAATTGATTAAATTCCACTTACTAAAAGAACCTGAAGTTCTTGTGTTGTTTGTTCTCAAAGGACTTAGTTGATCTCACTTACCAAAAGAACTAGAACTTGAAGTTCTAGTACTGAAGTTGAGACTACATGTCTTGCATATCTTAATGAAATATGGGCCCATATATCCACAAATGTGGAAAGTTTTATATGATTTTAGTATATGCATCTACATTGTTTTATCAACTTACGACCATAAGTTTGTGAGATTGATTCTAAAAGAATTCAGATTATGCAATTAGAATATTCGTCTTGCAAAAGCTAGTGGGTTTATATTCTAGGATATATCAGTTGTTACAAAGCCTATTGATTATGAAAAATACAGTTTAACAAAATTTCATTTGGATGCCTCCTCTTTAATAGCTAAACTATGAGAACAAAAGAGTTATTATTTATATGGTGTTTCTATATAGCAACACTTATACGCATCAAGCCAACGAGTTAGAATAAACTCCCCGTTATGATTGGTTTTTGGTCAAAAGCCATACATTTCCCATTTTATAATTTTTGAATGTGCGATATGAATTGCTCCACCACAACGCACAAAATGGGTAAATAAAAAGGGTTGAGAATATATATTGATTACGAGTCTCCTTTTATGTTTAAACTCTTAAACATTAATTGGAGAATCATTTATGAGATGGTTTTTCTCAACATCAAAAAGGAGAGAATAATCAGCTGGATAAAGAAGGAAAATGAATTATCATTATCTAGATCCTCGAATATGAACTAAAAGTTCATAAGATAATTCAAGTTATTGTATGTCAACCGCAAGGCATATTTACTAAACTAATGAGAGTAATCAAGTCTCATATACCAGCTGAAAATGCTCTAAGTTTAAATTACATGTTAGAGCTGTTAGAGAGAATGGATGTAAATCATGACTGAAGTATGATAGTTGAAATTGGTTCCAATTATCAAAATTCTCGTAAATAGAAAGTAGTATGAAATGGTCATATATTGGAGGCGGGTGCTCCTGAAGAGACCCAAGATATAACTAATTATAAAACTCTTGAAGAGTTTCAGGTACCTGAAATAAAGATTGAAATCTTGAAGAGATCTCGATGAGTTATGTCACTACGAGAATGGAACCAGAAAATTGAAAAGTTGTCGACAACAATTTTACAAACGATTTTACATAGAATACTTCTGTAGAAGTAAATAAAGAAAATGAGGATCTTGTATAAGAATCTATAGATGTTGAAATGATTGGCCAATATAGAAAGACGTTTTGAACTTCCAAAAGAGAAGTATTTGGACCAGCAATCCAAACACCTAAAGGTGTAATACAAGTGGGGCATAAATAAGTAGTCATAAATACGGATGAATTATGATTTATGAAGAGTTTTAATTATTTCACGGTGGATGAAATTACTTTGGCAGTTATTAAATATTTTATATGCGTCTATTTTTTTGTGGATCCATATTTATCCCTAAAGGATTCAAAATGCTAGAAGCATTTGGAAATATCTGAGGAAATTTATTTAGATATATCTCATTAAATATTTATATTTTGGCGCTTTTGGTATAATCGCCTTAGTAAGTACTTATTGTGGAAATACTATAAGAATGATCATATTTCCTTATGCATTTTATAAAGGAGTTTGGATCAAGATTCATGATATTATAGATCTCTTGAAAAAGCTTCAAATTAGAAAGTCATGAAGAGCTTTCAAAGTATTTAATGAAAGTATTTGAGAAAAAGAGTTTTGAGATGTGGTTTTATCTCGACCTAAAGGTCGAGCACTTAAATATGTGTTTTTGTCTATGAATTGACATAAGTTGAAAGAATCTTAAAGAAGATTCAGTATGGATAAAGCATATTTATTGAGTATCCTTATGGTTGCAAGATGATTGGGTGTGAATAAATTTATCTTCGGAAGAAAGATAAATAATTAATTCTTCTAGAAGCATCATATATTAGTTGATCAAGAAATATCCATAGATATACAAAGATGGATTACCTTTAGATCTTCAAACATTCGTCAATACCTCCTCAAATCTTGTAGAAATAATTGTTATGCACGAGGCAAGCCAAAAATGTGTTTGGCTAAGACCATTGACTCAACATATCCAGAAGATATGTGAATTTACTTTCACAAGATATGATACAAAGCTATTTTGTGTAGAGATAATGCAAGATGTATATCTCAATTTAAAAGTTGGATACATCATGAAACATATTACTCCAAAGTTTCATCCCTCACGATCATTAGAAAAATAATATTCAAGATTTAATTATGAAGATTCAAAGATCTTATGTGATGTTTTCATGAGGGGGAGTAAATACGCGTTGCACTCTTTTTCCCTTAACCGAGGTTTTGTCCCAATGGGTTTTCCTGGTAAGGTTTTTAATGAGGTAACATGTTATGCGTATCAAAGATGTGTGTACTCTTTTTCCTTCACTAAATATTTTTTTCCCACTGAGTTTTTATCTTAGTAATGTTTTAGCGAGGCACATTATCTTCATAGACATCCAAGGGGGAGTGTTATGAACATTTATCTATGTGGATGTCTATAATGATAAGAACTTTATCTAGGAGATTTGATTTACTTTATCATTAGGAATATTATCTCCATTAGTTAGAGTTTAATGTATTATGTACATCTTATGCTTATAAGTAGATGAAGGCATTGTACACAAGTCTAGTTTGGATAATAATACGAATCTCTCTCTTTCTCTCATCTTTTTATTATTTTATTCTTATTCGTTGTTTTTCGTTATTTTCTTCACAACAATTTTTATATTATTTTTAATTTATATTGTAATACCCATTTTATGTCCGGGCTATAATCACTCATTTTTTGTTCGGATAATATTATTATATAGTATTATTATATCTTATTATTATAATTAAAAAACACAAAAAGTAAAAAAAAAAATGGGAAAGCATTTACCCTCAATTGCCTATAAAAGGCTGGGGGAGGCAGCCCCAAAACACAGGCACGAGCCATTAGAGAAATGGCAAGGGCAGTGCCCTTTCGAAGTGAGAGCAGTGCTCTCACCGGGTTGCTCCGATGGTTCAATCAATCATTCGATTGAGGTCATGCTGAGATTTGTTCGGATCGTTTTTTATTATGGCTAGATGATGCGAACATCTTACTAGGGGTCGGTCAAAGTTCTTCATCGAGCTTCTAGTAAGGTAAATTTTAATCTTTATCTTTGTATTTATTTTAATGTTAGATTAGATATAGGGTAATATATATTTATTGGCATGTTTTTGTAATAAATATATTTGTTATGCTATGTTTGTATATTTTAAGTTATATGAATTATTTACAATGTTCTTTTAATTATTGATATGTTTTTTTTATATTTTGTATGCTATGTTTGTATCTTTTAAGTTGTATGAATTATTTACATGAATAAAATATATTTATATATATTGTTTAATTGAATTTTAAATGACTTTCTTTTATTGGGGATTATCGTGAAAAACGTACCTCGAGCGTAAGGGGTGCCGCTTTCCGTTAGTCTCTATTACAAAATATTATTTTTAATTTTGAATTATAATTTTCAAAATAGATCTCTTCAGTCGGGAATCTAACGGAAATTATGCCCCGAGCGTAAGGGTGATAATTTCCTTCGTATAAAGAAATATTTCTAAATATTTTAAGGGGTCACAAATTTTAAATTAAATTCGAATTTTTAATTTCCATTGTTAAAACAATCTGTAATTGACTAGGTACCAATTTTGGGCGTTGTGGGGTGCTCATCCTTCCCCACACTTAACCGACTCCCGAACCTCTTCTCTGGTTTTTGCAGACCAAAACACGTTGTTTTTAATAAAAATGACAAGAAACGAGTTTTATTAAAATAATCGGGTTTTCAGGTGATCCAATCTCACCTAAATTAAAAGATTGGTAGTGACTCCCATTAAAACCGGAAATAAATCATTTTTTTGTAAAAAATGCGTCAAGCTATCGGCGAGATCGTTATTACAGCTTGGCGACTCCGCTGGGGACTTTTTTTTAGAGTCAAGCCACAAGTTGATTAATTTTTGTTTTAATATACGAAAATTATGACTTCGATTTAATTTAATTTTGTGATCCCTGCTCTTTTATTTCTGATATGCTTACAACTGTTTTTATTAAATTTGCTGAGTTTCATATCACGAGTTCTGCACCCGAGCTCCGTCCCTTTTAAGTTGGAGCGAAAAGCTACTCGTTCGTGAGGTACCCCTCTATGCAGGATAGTAGATTGCATCCGGGATATAGGTCCTTTTGTCTTCGTGAGACGTTCATCTTCGTGCAGACCTATAGACATGCGTCTCCCTAAATAGAACTTTGCTAGCCTTAGCAGGCGACAACATCAACAATTTGGGTACTGTCCCTCTAGAACCTAAACCGCATTTAGCAAGCCGTTGGAGCCAACTTTGTAGAGCTAATGCAAAACTCTGCCTGTTAGCAATCACCATGTTTAGGTTTTTTTGGCCAATTATGTACATTTTCTTTACTGTTAATTTTTGCTCATTTCATTATCTGATTTATTCATTCAATTCTTTTAATTTGAACTAACTATTTTTTCTTTTGGTGATCACACTACATTAAGCCATTCATTTCGCATTAGTTACATGACATCACTATAACATTTTAATTTTTTGCATTTCACCAGCATGAAGTATTGATTCACGACTGGTTCCCAAAAAGATTTATTATGGGGAGAAAATCTAGTACCCTAGATATCGATGCGGCATTAAAAGTTGCAAATGAATCCCGTGAATTTAGAAGTTGACCCATGAGAATCATTTTTGAGTCAGTACCTTCGCATCTAGGACATGCATCTTGTATTTACATGCATAGATTTCAAAATTTTGAAATCGGTCCCTGAGATGCCCTACGACAGCAAATACCGGATAAATCAAAGTCGATCGATCTAGCACCATACTAAACCTATGCAAGAAACTGGTACAGGGGCATTTTTTAGAATAACCATCACGTTCATACATACGCCATGCCTCTACAAGGCCCAGTCTAGGGGCATTTATCGACGAATTTAGAAAGCGAGCCTACGATGTCGAGTCAGACTTTTGCACCCTAATTGACTATATCAATTATCGTCCATAACACTTTGCCAGAGCCGAAAGTAATGAGATGTCGTGAACCAATGCAACAAATTTATAGACCCGACCGGGGGCAACATATCGCGTTCACGAGAACAATGAAAAGCCCTTCGAGAAAAGGCGAAAACATACTTCAAGCTTCGAGTTTGCTTCAAGAGCTCTAACCCCCTAGACTCGCCTATGCGTTACAACAGATCCCAAGAAGTCACATTAGGGTCACAAGAGCGACCCACAGTAAAAATACACATAAAAACATTTTTTCTCAAAACACTTATTAAACTATAAAATCAACTTCTATTTAAAATACAATTTCAGGAAGTCATTTAAACACATAACAAAAATTTCAGAAAGTGATTTACAGAAACTATCATAAAACAATACATGACATACATGCCCACTAACTATACAGTACCGTACTCCAAAAGCAACACCAAGAGGACTCCGAACACATATGTCAAACATTATACCGTGATATATTCTTTGAACCTGCGATGGTAAAAACAACGCGAGCTTGGAAAAGCTCTGTAATACAGAACTACCAAAAGATGCTATAAGCTCATGTAGATATATGGTAGGCATAACATTTTAATGATGTTCCAAGGAGTAACAGTCTTCATTTTTGTTCTACTATTTTGAGGTAGCATTACTCGAGAATAACGATATTTGTTATTTATTCAAACATTGAGAATTAGACGGGAATTATAGGCTGATAACATACGGAGGTGGAATCAAGGAGTTTAGTGTCTAGTGTGTTCCAACAGTGCAACGTTAATGCATGAAATGTAACAATGCAGTAAACCTTTTTATTTCAAATACACTTGTTTAAAGTAACAGTAAAGTTCATTTTAATTCTTTATTTACCCTCCAACCATACTCCAGTATATAGTTTCCCCAGTGCGGTATCATGTACAGGCATTAACCTGAGCCCATTGGGCGTGGGTACCATCCTAAGGGAATACCTTAGAATACGGGCGGCCCTAGCCGAAGCATAGGAACCGAATACGGGCGGACCTAGTCGAAATATAGGAATCGAAACGAGCGGACCTAGCCGAAGAATAGGAACCGAAAACGGCCGGACTTACCAGTTGGATCAGGGCTGAGCTGTTAGTAACTTCATATCATATCCCAAGTACCTCAGTGAATCAGATCATCAATAGTTCATTAATCAATAACAGTGTTTTTATTAATACATTATCTATAAAGCATGTTTGTCATATCGGATGCATGGGCATATATCAGAAATACAGTACGGTCATGCTTAATTTATAAAACATGTCATGTTCCTATGAATTCAAGCATGTTAGTCATGTGCACGTGATCAGTATTATAACATGTAAACCAGTATGCAAAAATAGTCGTGTAGCACACATGGAACACTAGGTGGAACAGTTTATTTCTTGGAGATATTTGGCATTTACAGAAGGGAACACATTAAACTTTTGACAATTTGAACGGATTTTAGAAATGAGTTCCCTATTAAAAGAGGGTTTGTACTAATGGTTCAAACTAGATATTCGGGAGTTGATACATCAAGATCTTTGAGAGTTTAGATATATCATGAGTGATTTAGTCATTTAATCCTACAATGGCATTATGGTCATTTTATCATACATAGGCATTTTGGTAATTTATACCAACAATGCATTCAGAGATTTCTATGTCAAGATCTTTCATGATATCAAATACATTCACTGCTATTTTTATTACTTTGGCCAACGAGGGCATTTTGGTCATTTAACTATCATGGGTGATTTTGTAATTTAGCCCAATAATGATAAAATGACGATTTAAAATATTTAAGATTTCTAGAGGTTTATCGAGCCTCCAAAACCATTCGGACTAATATATCCCAACCTTACAGTACTAACCAAACCTTCTAATGTTTCCGGTTGTATCGTATATCTGAACAGTTGCTTTCATATTTCAGCACAAGACTTGCCGCGGAGTAGTCGAACTTATATTATGTGCGGAAAAACTCCCAACCTTATATTAATATCACGAGTGATTGACATACATGAGTCATGCTTCAACCCTTAGGGGCATTTCAGTCATTTTCATCTTTATTGGCATTTCCAGAAATTTATCAGAGGCAATTTACTTATTCCAGTCAAGGGGGTATTTCAGTCATTTTGAATCTCAGGATATCCATCATTCCTGTCATTTGAACTATATATAGTATTTCAATCATTTAAGTATTTGTGGGTGTTTCGGCCATTCAAGTAATTTCGGTGCCTCCAACCACTTCATTCATGTAACACCCCAATTTTGGGCTTGGAAGTTTAGGGTCTGAACCGGACCGGTCTGATTTTCGGTTCGAATATAAAAGGAGGTTTTAGGGAAAGCCTAGTTCGGGATGCTTTAAAAATATGGGAAAATATCTAAAAATCCTCTTTTAATATATATAAGAGAGTGGTGAAATCAATTTTACAAAATAAGGTTTGGAAATACTACATTTCGGTGTAGTGACTAAAATGTGATTTTTGAAAAGTTTAGTGGTGACTGTTTTGTAAGGATTGAAACTTTGAATCTTTAAGGAGCCAATATACCCAAAAATGATTTCTCCAGATTTTTCCTTAATTTGAGTGAATTAATTAATGTTTTAATTAATTAAATGAAAAGGGAAACTACTTTTTGGAATTTCATAACTACCTTTTTCCTAAATTTTTCTCATTCCTTTTTCTCTTAAAATTCCATCATCCAAACACTATTTCTCCAGCAACTTTTGCATTGATCTTCACTTCAATTGATGAGATTTCTATCATCAATTAGTTCCTAAACAATCTTGCATCAAATCCTTTTGATTTCCTCATTGAATTTTCAAGAAAATTGGCTCAAATCAAGGAGAAATCACCATTTAGAGGTAAGATTGTTCTTCTCCTCTAAATACTCAGTTCTTTACTGAAATTCCCAAGTTTTCAATCCTTAGTTTAAGTTTTGTAAATGGTTTTAATGATAGAAACTTGATTTTGGCTTAAAACTCAAGATTTGGAAGAAATCTTGAAGAATTTCGTTGTGATTGTTTGGGCTCTGTTTTGAGATGAATCTTTAATGTATTTTGGATGTCTAATGATGTGGAAATGAGGTTTTATCAATGCAATCCCGAATAGGTTGTATTTCCTAAGTTTTTGCTTATGAAAACGGTGGTTTTTGAGGTGTTTTTGGTGTTCTGTTATAGCTGGAGGTATAAGGACGAGTTGAGGTGTATTTTGGATGTTGATTGATGTTTAGAAATGGTTAGAAGTAATGGATCTTGGCTGGGTTAAGTTGTGAAAGAGTTTGGAGGTGTTTTCGGTGGTGTTTGGTAGCCGAAATGTTGGTTTTGGGTAGATCAGCGAGTTTAGGTGTGTTGGTTGAAGATTTCAATGCATGATGATGCATTAATCCTCTGCTTTGATGTGTTTAAAATAGGGGAAGCATCTTCGGACACTATTGGAGTTGATCCAGAGGCTTGATTGGCGTTTCAGCAAGCGTGCGAAACGTAATCGGTGAGTGGAGTTGGATTTCCAGCTTTGAAACAATTAATTGAAGGTTATGGGAGCTTAGTTTAAGTCTAATCAACTTAGCTAAGCTCAAGAGTAAGTTTTCGGAAAAACTCCCTCGAATGTGCCATGAAGTGGTTTGATGCATTGGTTATAAATTGTGTGTTTAAATTCTGTTTTGAAAGCCATGTGTTGAAGGATGCCCAAGGTAAGAGATCCTTGTTTTGGCATGTTGTTAAATTGGTAATGATGCATGGTGATGCATGGTGTTTAATGGCTTTGTTTAATGCTTTAAAACAGTGAGTTGATGATGGTATTTGATGTATATTGGCAAGTGATCAATTGGTTTCAAAGTACTTGAATCGGATATAGTTAGCCGGCTATAGGATTGGGTGCAAGGTGAATAAAGTCGCCTTGGATGTTGAGGGGTTGTGATTGTACCGTAAACTCCATCCAAGTACCCTAACGAGTGAGGTAAGATCACAACGGTGGTTAAAAGTCCGTGTGTGGGTCTTGTGTTATGTGTCCCTTGCACTCGTTAGTGGAATTATACAACTACCAATGAGTGATGTGGAGGGGTTGTGATTGTACCGTTAAACTCCATCACGGGTGTTGAGGGGTTGTGATTGTACCGATAGACTCCACCTTATGATGTTCGGTAGTGTGTATGAAGCATGTGGGACAACGCTTGTAATCCGCGTATTCGATTGTGTTTTGTGTTGTAAATGGTTATGAACTATCACTTGAAAGCCAATATGTTGAGTTGAATGTAATGAAACATCTATGCAAGGTTGCATGAAAAGAGATGAGCTTGTGTTTAAAAGCTTTGTTGAAAGTGTTTTCTAAAATGCATTATTGTTTTGTTTTCTTTAGAGCATGCCTCACTAAGCAATTGTGCTTACGCTCTCTCTCTTGTACCAATAATGCAGATAATTGAAGTGCTTAAGGGCAACAAGGAGGCTAGAGTGTCCAAGGGAAACCAAGCTCATGTATGGTGATGTTTTCATACACTATTAGTTTTGGTAATTTGGCAATGGGAACCTAAGTTTGTGTTTTGGGAGATGTGTTGAACTCCCTAGGTTGTGGCATGTTGTTTTTTATGGTTTGAATTTTTAAATGGCCTTTTAATGCTTGTTTTGGAGATTGGTTGATTGCTTGGTTTTGGTTAATAGGAAGCATGCCTATTGATATGTGAAATTCCATGATTGATGCTATGAATGTGTTTAGGTGGTGCAATCATGCTCTATATATGTATGATGACTTGTTGGCATGATTAGGAAGTCATTAGGTTGTGTTTGAGTGGGTTTATGTATGAAAAACCAGCAAAATCTGCAGCTTCTGGGCAAACCGTATCGGAACAGGCACTGGCGTTTCGAAACGGGAGCCTGTAATGGCCTTCGTGTTTCGAAACGGCTGGAGGCTGTTCCGAAACGATTTGGCTACTGGAAGGCCCTGTTTCGGAACCAGTCTCGGAACGAACCCGTGTTTCGGAACGGTCAAAGATGTTTCGAAACAGGTGACCGTTGGGCACTGATTTGAATGGTGTTGAAGCATGCAAGCTTTACATTTTAGTCCCGAAAGTTCTTTTTGCAATTGTATGAGTTCGAGATGTCCAAATAAGGTGAAATTTGACAGGGAAGCTTGTAATATGACTAATTTCATATTGGTAACTTTAAAATCAGTTATGACCTTCTAATTTACTGAATTTGCAATTTGGTCCCTAAACTTGTGTTATATGCAATTGAGTCCCTGTATGCTATCCAATCGTTGTGCCCTTTTCAAATAAGTCTTATGGGATCTCACTTAGGGATTAATGTGCATCTAGACAAGATATAAAGAAAAAAAAGGGTCGTTAATCAAGGTTGACTTTCGAGTTGACTTTAGTTTTCCCCGTGTAATCTTCGTAGTTCGGGTCAACCGTCTAGGCCAGGCTAAGGGGGTTACATTTGGTGGTATCAGAGATTGGTTCTCGTGTAATTGGGAATTGTTATGTGGGTGACGTATGTGTTTTTGCATGATGGACCTTTTAAGTGAAGGAATGTTTTATGAATGGTGATGTGTGGTTGCAATTGTGATGCTATGCTATGTTGAAGCATGTTAGGGGAACCCATTGCCATATCAAAACTAATGAAAGGAATTGTTTTTGGAAAATGAGCTTGAGTACTTGGATTACTTACCTTGTTGAGCCTAATTATGTTTATTGCATTTGTGTCAGTGCATTGTTTTTTTTATAAATGGGGCCTCGTAGAGAGATGAGGATGAATACGAGAGCTATGGCTCAGAATGAGAACGAGGAAAATGCTGAGAATGTTGTGGATTTACCTCCTCCCCCTGGTGGTGGACCACCCGGCGGTGGTGGTGCTGGACGTGATAATGCTGGTGTTGGTGCTGAGGCTGGGGTCGCTGGACCTGAAGGTGTGCAGGGGCAAGCTGCTCCTGACATGACTGTGTTGATTCAGGCTATTACGGGAGCCTTTCAGGCAGCGGTAACTGGAGCTCACGGAGCTGCGCATCAGGGTGATGCTAACGTGAGATTACCTTTGGAACGTCTTCGCAGTCTGGGAGGGACTAAGTTCAGAGGTTTATCTCCTGAAGGATCTGAATCTTGGTTGGAAAGCACCAAGAGGATTTTGGGGCAAATGAATTGCAGTAATGCGCAGAAGTTGGGTTGTGTGGTGTCGCTGCTGCATGATGATGCGTATACGTGGTGGACGACCACTGTCTCCGGAATGGAGGAAAATGATGTGACTTGGACGTTCTTCTTGAACGTGTTCAAGCGAAAGTATCTAGGTGTGCGATACCTAGATGAGAAGAAAAGAGAATTCATGTCTCTTGTGCAAGGAAGCGTGACGGTAGCTGAGTATGAGATCCAGTTTGTTCGTCTAAGCCAGTATGCACCTGAGCTAATCCCTGATGAGTGGGAGAGGTGTGAACGTTTCCGTTATGGTTTGGTGACGGACGTGAAGACTTTCATGCTTGCTACTGAGTATACGGATTTTGATGTGTTGGTGAGTAGAGCGAAGGACATTGAGCAGAACTTGGGTATGTCTTCTAGAGGCGTTGGTTCTAGCTCGGGCAAAAGAGCTGCTGATTATAGTTCTGGTGGTGGACGGAACAAGAGAGGACGTGATAAGAGGTATCAGTCTTCTGCTAGGCGTGGTGGTGGAGGACATGGTGCGCCTGTTCAGGGAGATAGGATGAGAGCTGATCAGAACACGTGCTGGACGTGTGGATCTCGTGGCCATATGAGGCGAGATTGTCCTCGAGCAGCGAGGGAGGTTCAGGCTTCTATAGCAGTGACCGGTAATTCATGCTTGAATTGTGGTTCGGCAGACCACATGAGGAGAGAGTGTCCTTTATTGGCCGGTGGTGGTCAAGGAAGTGCTCCTGGAGTAGTTGCACCACAGAGAGGTCGTGGGCGCGGCCGTGGTAACTTCCAGCGCAGAGATGATGGTGGGAGGAATGTGGCGCATGTGGTGGCTGTTCAACCTGAGGGTTGTGGCCAGGCTCGAGTGTATGCTCAGCGTGAGGGAAGGAATGATACGGATGTGATCGCAGGTACCTTTACTTTGCAATCCTTTTCATTACTTTCCTTGATTGATTCTGGATCTACACACTCATACATATTGCATGAACATGCTCAATTGCTTGGTTTACCTGTTGAGTCTTTGGATATTGGTATGCGTGTAACTAGTTCCTTTGAGGAGACCGTCGTAACACGGAAGTTGTATAGAAGATGTCCCTTGGAAGTGCAAAACCATGTTTTTCTTGTTGATCTTATGGAATTGCCTTTCTATGGTTTTGATGTAATCCTTGGTATGGATTGGCTTGTTGAACATCAAGCTGTAGTGGATTTTGAGAACAAGCGAGTTTCGTTTAAACTTGCGGATGATTACGAGGTAGTGGTGGTTGGTGAGAATGTGAAGTTTCTTGCCAATGGGTGTCTTCGTTGGAAGCAAGCCGAATGTTGAGGCAAGGTTGTGAGGCTTATCTAGCCTTTGTTATGAATCCTAGCTCTAAGGAGTTGCGAGTTCAAGATATCAGGACTGTGCGAGAGTTTCCTGGAGAGTTTCCGGAGGAGTTACCTGGATTGCCTCCTAGTCGAGGGGTGGAGTTTGGGATTGAGTTGTATGAAAACACAACTCCAGTGTCCATTACTCCTTACCGAATGGCACCTAAGGAGTTGAAGGAGCTGAAGACGCAACTTCAGGAGTTGCTGGGTCGTGGTTTCATTCGGCCGAGTGTGTCACATTGGGGTGCACCGGTCTTGTTTGTGAAGAAGAAGGATGGCACTATGAGAATGTGCATCGATTATCGTCAGCTGAACAAGTTGACTATCAAGAATCGGTATCCTTTGCCGAGGATTGATGATCTTTTTGATCAGTTTTGGGGAGCAGCTTGTTCTCTAAGATTGACTTAAGGTCAGGTTATTATCAGCTTAAGGTGAAGGATGTGGATGTGCCAAAAACAGCTTTTAGGACGAGGTATGGGCATTATGAGTTCCTTGTGATGCCGTTTGGCTTGACGAATGCTCCTGCAGCTTTTATGGACATGATGAATAAAGTGTTCCATGAATATTTGGACATGTTTGTTGTGGTGTTCATTGATGATATCCTTGTGTACTCTCGTACTGAGGAGGAGCATGAGGGGCATTTGCGGATTGTGTTGCAGGCGCTGTTGGAGAATCAGCTTTATGCTAAGCTGAGCAAGTGCGAATTCTGGCTTAGGGAAGTTTTTTTCCTTGGTCATGTGGTTTCTGCTGAGGGGATTCGTGTTGATCCTCAAAAGATTGAGGCGGTGATGAATTGGAAGCCTCCTAAGTCGGTTCATGAAGTCTGTAGTTTCCTTGGGTTGGCAGGATACTACCGGAGGTTTGTGAATGGATTTTCAAAGATTGCTGCACCTTTAACAAAGTTGTTGCAAAAGGATGTCAAGTTTAAGTGGACAGAAGCAAGGCAACATGATTTTGAGAAGCTTAAGGCAGCTTTGACGCAAGCTCCTATCTTGGTTCAACCTGAATCAGGGAAAGAGTTTGTAGTGTACAGCGACGCATCCTATGTTGGTTTGGGGTGTGTGTTGATGCAAGAGGGTAAGGTGGTGGCTTATGCATCGCGCCAGTTGAAGGTGCATGAGCGCAATTATCCTGCGCGTGATATTGAGTTAGCTGCGGTGGTTTTTGCTTTGAAGATTTAGAGACATTACTTGTATGGTGAGAAGTGTACTGTGTACACGGATCACAAAAGTTTGAAGTATCTGATGTCTCATAAAGAGTTGAATCTTAGGCAACGATGTTAGGTGGAGTTGCTTAAAGATTACTATCTGACGATCGAGTACCATCCGGGAAAAGCTAATGTTGTAGCGGATGCCTTGAGTAGGAAAGTGGCAGTGGAGTTAAGGGCTATGTTTGCCAGCTTGAGTATTTCGCGAGATGGATGGCTTGTGGCTGAATTGCAAGTGAAACCATCTTTGGTTCAGTTGATAAAGGATAAGCAGTTGTTGGATGATTCTTTGGTGCCACATGTTCAGGATATTGTTGAGGATAGACCATCAGATTTCTGTTTTAATGATGATGGGGTTCTATGTTTTGGTAGTCGGGTAGTAGTGCCGAATGATGCAGAGTTGAGGCGTACTATTTTGACTGAGGCTCATAGCAGTCCTTTTGCTATGCACCTTGGTAGTACACCGATTTCAAGCCTCCGTAACATCAGGTATCACGTCCAAAGTACCCAAACCAATCTTCTCTTTCCTTAAGGCAACCCAAAACAGAACATTAGGATGTTAATATACTTGTAAACCAGCAACAACCCGGAAATCCAACTTCTTACAACTAAAACACATTGATTCAAACTCAAATTTCACCAAAAACCTCACCAATTTCGTTCTAAACAAACCCCAAACTGAATCCATCGATTTACCCATCAAAACAATCAAATATCATCTAGAAACATCCCTCAACCACTAAGGAACCAACACCCACGAAATCAACCCAAAGTTAAGCCAAAAACTTCATATTTTCAACCTAAAAATCCCATTTTTTTTACCCATTTCGGGTTTCCCATCATTAAGCCAATATTCCAACATGTCTAACCATTCAAAACTTTGCTTAAAGCCCATGAAAAACCATGGATAATCAAATCCACGAAAAAATTAAGTGAAAATACCCATTTCCAACTCCAAACCAAAATGAAATATAATGGGTTCAGAAGAAAGATTTCATTGATAACAAGTCAAATAAGTAAAAACCAAATTAAATGAGAAGTTACCTTGCAAATTCTTGATAATGAAATAGTTTTTTTTTTGGATTGGAGGGAAGAAACAAACGTGAAATCCCTTTTGCTCAAGAAATGAAGATGTTAGCTTTTTAGTGAAATGGCTTTTTGATTTCAAAATATCATTTTTAATTTCTTTTGGGAAAATTCCTCTTTTGCCACTCAAAACTTTCTTTTTGCCCAAATGTATTTTAAAAACCATTTTATTAGAAATGGGTCCCAAAATTAACCCTAACAAACAAACTAACCCGTACCGAACTCGAACCGGATCCGATTACCTTTCGGACCCTAAACTCGGGGCATTACATATACCACCTTGTAATAAACTAAAACTATTCAGATGGAGTTTTGAATTGTTTTGTCTAAAAATGTATGGTTTTTATTTATTTTATTTAAAATATTAAAATGTGAAAGTCAAAAAGTGTAATTACCAAAATATTAATTATTATTAAAAATAATTTTATAATTTCTCAACTAAATGATACTTAATTATTCAATGACACTTTCAATTGCTTCACAGGTACTCGTACTTCTGTGATTAAAGACTTGACTTGCAGCTGAAGAATTTGAATCTGCTGGGCCGGTGGCTTCTTTCTCCTTAGCTTCGATTCGTTGTTTCTCTTGCCTTGTGCTCGTCCTTGTCTCAGGTTTTTCGTTTCCCGTTTGCTTGTTTGTGTTTATATTGTGTTGATGTGCTTCTTGTGTTTGTTTGTGTATTCATGTGTTTCTAGTTTGTTGTTCATAGCTCTGTATTTCAATCCTTTCCCCTGCATTCTCCTTCTTTATTTGTATGTTTTTTTGTTTGTTGAATGCTAATGATCTTTCGTTCAAAAAAATTGATTATTGAGAAAGTAATAAAATTGAGTTAGTTGATATTCATTAAATGGAAGCCAAAATCTCAAAATAGTTGACTTGGATTATAAGTAGGGAATAATGTGTGTTTAATGGAAGGTATGGTGCGGTACCAAATGTTATAAGACACGAAAATGGAAATTTTACACTTTTTGATGACATTTTAAGTTGGTGGTTAAGTATCTATTAGGATTTCTTCTTGATAGAATTCTTGAGTTAGGGTTAGAAAAGGGGAAAGATCGGGAGAGTAGAGAGAGAAGAAAGGTAAATTGATATTATTAAATTGTGTCCAGAATAGTCAAAAAGTCTTTACATATATACAATAAGTAAAATAAAGAACCCTGTTGACCTGTCAATTAACTTACTAACTAATCTTCGTAACTAACAAATAACCAACTCCTAATACCCCCCTCAAGTTGGAGCATACAAATTCTGAATGCCCAACTTGAGTATAGAATTTTGAAAGGTTGTTAAGGGAAAAACCTTGGTAAAACAATCGGCAAGTTGGTTCAAATTGGAAACTGGCAACAAGTTGATTGTTCTATTGTGAACCTTCTCCCTAATTATGTGACAGTCGATCTCTATGTGCTTGGTGCGTTCATGGTGCACTGGATTTTCTGCAAGTTTAACACCAGAAAGGTTGTCACAATAGAGGTTAGTTGGAGAAGAAATAATATGGAAATCATTAAGCAAGTAATGTAGCCATTGAATTTCACAAACAGTCGTGGCAAGAGCACGATATTCTGCTTCACTGGAGGAACGAGATACAATTGGTTGCTTTTTGGATTTTCAAGATATTAGTGCTGAGCCAAGAAATATGCAAAACCCAATGGTGGATTTTCTTAAATCAGAGTAAGAGGCCCAGTCTGAGTCTGAGAAAGCATTAAGCTTTATCTGATTTGAAGCAGGGAAAAATAGACCCTGACCAGGTGTTGCCTTAAGGTACCTAAGAACCCTATGAACAACAGCCAAATGAGCATTAGTAGGTGCAGACATGAACTAGGACAACTGATGAACATCAAAAGATATATCATGACGAGTATTGGTAAGATATAAGAGTTTTTCTATAAGAAGTAACATCTGTTAAAATATCACCATCATCCTTTGAAAGAATTTTAACCATTGGTGTGGAAGCAGGCTTAGAATCAGAAAAACCAGAATCATTTAAAAGATCCAAAGTATACTTTCTTTGGCATAGATTTATTCCTTGATTGTTCCTAACAACTTCAAGACCAAGGAAAAATTTCAGATTTCCTAAATCTTTGATTTTAAAAAGATCATGAAGATATTTTTTAATTGAGTCAATGGAAGTTAAACTAGGCCCAGCAAGAATAATGTCATCAACATAGATGACCAAAGCAATAAATTCAGAACCTATTCCTTTTGTAAAGAGAGAAAAATCAGAAGAAGATTGTTTGAAACCTTGTTCTAGTAAAACTGAAGTTAACCTTTCATTCCATTGACGACTGGCTTGTTTCAACCCATAAAGACTCTTTTTTAACTTACAAACTAAACCAGGAGAAGGAGGAGTAAAACCAGGTGGCAATTGCATGTACACTTCTTCATCTAAAAATCCATGCAAAAAAGCATTGTTTATATCAAACTGTTGAAGAAACCAATTCTGGGCAGCAGCTAGAGCAAGAATTAACCTAACAGTAGTTAACTTTGCTACAGGACTAAAGGTATTAAGATAGTCAATTCCAGGTTGTTGGGTATATCCTTTTGCCACTAATCTAGCCTTGTACCTCTCTAAACTTCCATCAGAATTTAATTTTGTTTTATAGACCCACTTACAACACTCATGTTGAATAGCTTGAGCATAATTTTTAGGTTCAGCAAGAATCTCAGTAGATCAGATATATGACATGTAATTTGGAGAAAGATGTTGGTAAGATATTACCTGAGCTATAGAATGAGGAGAAGTTCTCTGTTTTGGCAGAGAAACATGAAAGTCTTTAAGATGAAAAGGCAACTGCTTAATTCTTGTTGGCCTTGTAGAAACAAACTGTTGTTTGTCTAAGGAATCAGTAACAACAGAATCAGGAACAATAGAATTATCTTGAGAGTTATTATTATTATTCAAAGAATCAGTTAAGGACTGATGTTCAGAACTATTGTTTGAGAAAACAGGATCAGAATGTGAACTCTTATATTGTTGTTTAGCTTTAGAAACAACATCTTCAATACCAACATTTAGACACTGAGGTAAAACAACATTTCCTTCATGTATACTGTTATTTTTAAAAGGGATAATAGTTTCTGAAAAAGAAACAACTCTAGAGACAAAAACAGATTTATTTTGAAGATCATATAATCTATATCCTTTAATATTTTTAGGAATGCCTAGAAAAACACATTTAACAGCACGAGCATAGAGTTTTGTTTTAGGTTTCGGAAGAACACTAGCAAAAACAAGACAGCCAAAAGATTTTAGATTGTCAGTCTGAGGAATCTTATTATACAGCAACTCAAAAGGTGTTTTATTACTAAGAACATGAGTAGGAGTAACATTTATTAAAGAAGTAGCATGTAATATACAATCAGTCCAGAAAACTAAAGGCAGATTAGATTGTAATCTTAAGGATCTTGCAACATTTAAAAGGTGCTGATGCTTCCTTTCAACAATATTATTCTATTGAGGTGTGTAAATACAGGAATTTTGGTGAATTATGCCTTTAGAATTATAAAAATCAGTCATGTCAAACTCTTTGACATTATCAGTTCTTATGCATTTGATTTTAAGAGAAAACTGAGTACGAATTAATTCATAGAAGGAAGTAATTAAAGGCCTAACCTCAGTTTTAGATTTCATAGGATAAACCCAGAAATATCTACTCCTATCATCTACAATGGTCAATAAATATAGATGACCATAGATACTAGCAAGAGGGAAAGTGCCTTAAACATCCACATGAATTAAATCAAAAACATTATCAGAATGAGAAGAACTCACGGGAAAAGGCAACCTCTTATGCTTAGACAAATGACAAACCTCACATTTATTGGCAGAATCAGAATTATTTACAGGAATATCAGGATTTATCAAGGAAAAATATTTCATCCTTTGTTTTGAAGGATGCCCTAATCTAACATGCCAAAGATCAAAATCAGAAATATGGACAGAAGCATTACAAGAATTATCAAAAACATGAACATAATCAGTACAAGAATCAGAAGACTGAAAATGTAAAATAAAAGAACTGACTGTAAGCTGATACAAGCCATCAACCAATTTAGCTAAACCAATCTTCTTGCAACTCTTGGTTTCCTGAAGAAAACAAGAATTAGAATAAAAAAATAAACCAATGTCTCCAGACTTAGTCAATTGAGAAACAAAAACCAAGTTAAACTTGAAAAATGGTATATGTAAAACATTAAACAAAACCAGATCGGATGTAAGTTTAACAATTCCAACATGAGAAACCTTAACTAAAGAACCATTAGGCAGCTTAACAAATTTATTATGAACATCAATATAATCTGTAAAATGAGATAAAGAGGATGCAACATGATCAGTAGCTCCTGAATCCAAGATCCAGAGAGATACCATATCTTGAGAAGTACTAAAACAATTAAAGATTGTACCTGACACCTGAGTAGGATCAACATCAAAAGCTGAATTCAACATATTCACCCGAGAAGTTTGCACAGAAGAAGAGGCAACAGGAGGATGCGTAGAACCGCGTTCTTGTAACAGACTCAATAAACTTTCATATTGTTCCTTAGTAAAGGAAATAGGCTGACCAGACTCCTTAGGAAAACATTGAGAATTTTGACTCATCCCACTGTTAGACTGATGAATAACCTCACTTGACCCAAGTTGATTGATCCTAGTGGACTGAGAATTTCTTTGCCTATAGTTCAGAGGGAAACTATGTTTCCTATAGCATTTATCGACAGTGTGGCCATAAAGACCACAAAAAACACACAAAGGCTTTCTCGCAACACCAGAGAAACCTCTTTTTGCCAAATTACCAAATTTAATTTCTTATTTTTTACCCCTATCCCCAAACCTATTTGAGGAAACTTTGTCCACCATAAAAATATTAGACTCACTATTTAGAGGACTGGAGAAAGTATGTTCGTGTTGAACGACAATAGCAAAAATTTTATTAATGGTAGGCAAGGGTTTGGTCATGAGAATCTGAGACTTCTGAATCGAAAAATTTTCACTAAGACCCCTAACAAATTTTAGGGAAAAATCCTGACTCCTATATTTCACAGCTAAGCAAGAACAGGAACTCAAAGGTCTTAAATTTGAAATCTCATCCCAAAGAATCTTGAGTTGCGTATGATAAGAAGTTACTGAGAGAGTACCTTGCTGCAACGCGTAAAATTCATGGAGCAAATATAAGATTCGGACCAAATCCCCTTGATTGAACCGGTCATGGAGATCTTGCCAAAGATCATACGCCGTGTCGATCCAGATCACACTCTGGACGATATCCGGATGAATTGCCCTTTGTAACCACGATAGCACCAGGTTATTGCATTTTACCCAAGCTTCATACTGAGAATCATCACCGCGGGGCTCCTTAATAGCACCAGAAACGAATCGAAACTTGTTTTTCGATATCAACGCCATTTTCATCGACCTGGCCCAAGCGTGATAATTTGCTCTAGTGAGAAGACTCGAAACAAAGAGATGGGTTCTCATTCGGATGGATGTAGAAATCATCATGCGGATCATCGGTATGGTAAACCCAAGCAGAATCGTGAGAACGCGAGACGGTATCGCTTTCATCTGATACCATATTAGGATTTCTTCTTGATAGGATTCTTGAGTTAGTGTTAAAAAAGGGGAAAGATCGGGAGAGTAGAGAGAGAAGAAAGGTAAATTGATATTATTAAATTGTGTCCAGAATAGTCAAAAAGTCTTTACATATATACAATAAGTAAAATAAAGAACCCTGCTGACCTGTCAATTAACTTACTAACTAATCTTCCTAACTAACAAATAACCAACTCGTAATAGTATCGAAACTTAACTCTAGTATCGATACTTATCTCTTCTGATAACATTTTAAGTTTTTGTAAATATCAAAATTTTTCTCTAAATATCGATACTGTCGCGAGACACTAACCGAAAATATTACAAAAACATAATAATTTTAATTTCATATTTTATATTTTATAATATTTTCAGTTGGTATTATACTATAACCGTACCGCGAATATGGTGCATCGTATAACTAACCATGGAATGGTAGCGGAAATTCAGAGTTCATTTGCTCTATATAGTGTTGTGAATGAGTGTGTGGGGGCTATATATGTCTATCGATATTTCTGAGTATCTCGTAACTCTTTCATAAATGACGTTGTCTTGTCTGATCTCATAAATAAAAGGGTGAAAAGAATAAATAAATAAATAAATAAAAGGACATGATGGCCTGCCTTTCAAGTCTCTGTGTACTCCAAATACGATCAAAATTGATCTCAGAATCTTTTTGGACAGTGACCACCACCATCAGCACTCAGCAGCAACACCCAGGCTGCAGAGATCTCTTTTACTCCTTTCTGCTCCACTGATTGTTTAGGATCGCAACTTCAAAGTTACAGAACCAGCCCTCAACCTTTTCTGTTTGCCATCTTCAGGGGCGGAACACAAGAGGGGCATGTGGGGGCCACGGCCCCTCAAATTTTGAAAATTTTAAATTTAGATCCTTGCAATTTTTAAAAATATCAATTTGGCCCCCACAACTTTTTTAAAAATTTAGATTAAGCTTCAAATTTTTTGAATGTTTTTAATTAAATCTTTACCATAATTATTAAAAGTCTCATTAAGTCTCTTAAAAATTCAAAAATTTTAGTTAGACTCTAAACTTTTAGAAAAAAGTAAATTGAATCCTTCAAAATTATTGAAAATTTTAATCTAAAGCTTTAAAAATTTTAAAAAAATTACTTTGGCCCCCCCAAACTCTATCACCAAGTTCCGCCACTGGCCATCTTCTTTCTTTAGCCTTCTCCCATCGCATACAAAAGGATACTCTCACCTCTACTTTCTATTACATTTCAAAAACAAATTTATGTAAATTTTCACTGCTGCTCCCTTTTATTTTGGTTACCAATTTTGAAAACGTGTTGTTTTGGTCACTTATCATTTTGGTCACTCAACCGTTAGTCTCTGTTAACTCTTGTAAATACGATGACATGACACATTAATAAAAAAATTAATTTTAAATTTGACCTTTAAACTTTTAAACTTTTATTTTTTTCCATCTTAAAAGAAAACACCCCCTCATTTTCCTAAAAAATTTCTCTAACTCAAACCATAACCCAACTCTAAAATTGCAAACACCATTTAAAAAAAAAGTGAACCCCATGCTTTTAATACCTATCTAAGTTAGATGCACGTTCGTGAAGGTGAGAATGAGCAAAACAAAACATTGAGTGCTTCAAATTGAAACTCCATGTCAATCCTAAGGATAAAAAGTAAGATTCGGATTTGCATAAAATGTATCTCATAATTGTTAATCCATAAGCTTATAAAAAATAAAGTAATCCAACAAGCGATTTCAGATGAAAAGAGAATGATGTTCATCTTAAGAGATTCGGGTTCAAAACGTTTTGTCCGTAAGATGTATGTGCATTGTTAAAGAGTTACGAATATCTATAAACAAATATTACATTATAATTACCTTGCCTTTGCTCTTTAGTGAAACTCTAGACGTCATTAAAACTGTTTATTTTTTTGCTGGACAATCCTCGGATTAGGGGAACCCTATTACATTGTAAGAGGAAACAAGTACTTCATTCAATATGATATTCGAAAATTTGTACGCAAAAGCTGCTAAAAGTGATGAACACTGAACCCCTTAAATACTCAATTACTATGTAAAAACGTATTTTCAGAAAAGAGAAATGAAATTAAAACTAAACAGTGAAGTTCAATCATGATTAACAATAAACAAGTTTCACCATAAAAACCTTGAAATAGAACATCAGGCAAAAAGTTTCAGATCAACATGAAATATCCAATATTCCAAATATTCAAAATCCCATAAAGGGGAAGTTAAATTCATATCATGTGCGAAATGACTTATCATATACCAAGCAAAGTGATCTTCACAACAAATATAACCCCAAATGATTGAAAGTCCAGCTCCTTTCCTGCAATCAGCAACGTCGAGCAGGGCTCTGCAAAGCATCTGAATATTCAGTAAACAAGAATCAACATTTTAATTATAGAGGGAGGGGTTAAGGTTTGAGATTTTTTTAAAGAAAGGGTTTTTTATGAAGGTGATGAAAAGAAATTTTTTTAAAAGTTTGAGGGTCAAATATATAAACTCTTTAATTAATGTGCCACGTCATCGTATTAACAATGTTAAGTTGTTAACGAAGACAAACGATCGAGGTGTCCAAGACGATAAACGTCGAAATAACACTTTTTTAAATTTAATGACCAAAGTAAAACACACCCTTACCCCTAATTAAACTATACATCGTCTCTTCAATTTTCCGTAAGAACCCTTTCAAAAGAACCCCTTTCTCTTTCATTATGCAAGTCTTGAGGTAAGCCGCTCTTCGACGACTTCGACCTCTTCGAAAGCTATCTAATCCCATGTCCTTTCCTCTCCCCTTTTGCATTCAATTGACCTTCTTTTCACTCGTTTTTTGATGTCATTTTCTCTTTTGGTCCTGGTTGTTCGTTAGGAGTTTTCTCCTCAATGCCAAAGCTATCATTCGAGACACTATCTGATGGTTGGTTAAGATGTCTCCTCCGACGAAAGCGGTTCGAGTGGAACTGCGAAAGGCCCTCATTTTCTTTTCTCGGTGATTTTGGACATGGACCATGGAGTTTGTTGTCGAGAAGATCGTTGGCTCGGCTACCTGTTCTATTTTGTTCTCTTTGCCCACCAATCACCGACAACTCATGGATCTTGACACAGTGATTGGTTCGACATCATATATGCATTTATCCAAATTTGCATGCCCATCTGTGTCGCCAGATGCGACATGCAGTAAAGGATGGATTTGCTAGCATGTTCTGGTCTTGATTTCTCATGTCGGCGTTCTTTGCTTGTTGTGTCTGCCCCGGTGATTGTTTTTCTCTATTTTGTGTTCTCCATTGTCTTATGGTGTGTTCTTCTTTGTTGTATGTTTCTGCTTCGATTTGCCGAGGATTTTTTTCGGTTCAATTTTATTGTTTTGCTTCGATTTTTTTACCGAAAGATTTGTCCGATTCGGTTTTGATTGATTGTTCTTGTTTATATCTTGTTTCTTGTTTGTATCTCGTTATGTATGAATGTTGTTAATCTTTCATTAAAAAAAATTATGTATCATTTTTTGACACATCAACCAGGCAACTTTATTGATAAACAAAAGTAAAAACAAAACATAATCTAGCAGAGGTTTTAAAACATCTAAATAAACAACAAAAAAGAAAGCAAAAAATAATAAAAGAAAAGATCAGCGCTATACCAGTCAAATCAGACACTTTTTTTTTGTACCAAAGAAAATCTCTATGGTCCTTTGTAAGAAGGGTCCTTAGAGAGTTGTCAAAAATGAACCAGATGAAATCCCCCAAATTGGAAATCACCTTTCATGCTTATTCACAATGAGGATCCCCTACAAATTACATCGACAAACAAACCAAAAGGAAATCAAACTCACGTGACCACCGACAACCACAAATCGAAAACAAGCAACGTGAGGGTCACCATACGAACACTAAAATCCTGCAAAAATAATCATAGAAATGTTCTATAAGGCAGAGACGTGTCATAAAGGCAGAAAAAATGTGTCACGAGGACAATTTAAAATATTAAAGTTAGCCTGTGGGCCTCTTGCTTATTTGAACCATTAATGTGAAAGTTGTTTAGCCAGTTGGCCTCTTGCTTATTTGAACCATTAATGTGAAAGTTGTTTAGCCAGTTGGCCTCTTGCTTAATTTGATTTCACCCATATTGGGCGTGTATATTGTTTTTTAATTGACCATTTGGGCTTGTATATTGAATTGGCCCAAATATGGGTTACTGTCCTTATCCTCTCCAATCAACAAATCCCAGTGAATCTACAACGAATTCGCAGTAAAATTAGAAGAGGGGATTCACAGCAAGATTTGCACTAAAATTATAAGAGGTGATTCACAGCATGATTTGCAGTAAAAGTAGAAAATTCTAGATACATTTATCAAGTCAATGAGAACAGGAGTGCAAAATGGTTTTTTTAGATAGTTACAAAGGATCTAATCATTTGACTAACGAAACAGAGAAGAAATTCATAGACTATTTGGGATAAGATTGAAAAGTGGTTGGCTATACTCGATGACTAAGATTTGCATCCAGCCATTTGGATAATAAATACTGTAACAAGTAGTTTTTAGATATATATATTTTCCAATTCATTCATTACTATTTAAAATTTATTATTGATAATATATATGGGTTAAGATCAACTTAAACAGTGTAAAACTCTTTAAGTTTTATACGTTTTTTGGATCGTTGGATGGAGGAAATGGAAGGCTAAGATTAAATCCTTACTTTTTTTTCCCAAGTGATAATCTTCCCATATTTTATTGTTAATCTCATCCATCCGTTTCACTCATCCAACGATCCAAAAAACGTGTAAAACTTAGCGAGTTTTACACTGTGTAACTGGATCCTATCTCTCTCTCTATATATATTAAAAACCTCTAATCAAATAGTTTTCAAATATATATTTCTATAAATTTAACTATTTAAAAATATTTCATATAAATATAGTCAAAGTTTACAAATTCCGACTTTCAAAAAGGTAATAAGGGACAATTATCATAGGACAAAGGAAGTAGATTTTTCGACAAACTTGTTGGTGTAATATTACGTTATATATTTTACAGTAAACTACATAAATTGTCACCAAATTTTTAGAACGCTTTTATTTTGGTTATTAAACTTTTAAAACTTGTGTTATAATCATCGAACTTTTGGTATGTTCCATCCTATTACATTCCGTTAAAAGTTACTGACGTGCCACATTAGTTTTCATTTTTCCTGAATAAAATAATGGGTAAACTACGACATTGATTACTCAACTTTCTTCTCACTTTTATTTTGTTCACTAAAATGTAAAAAATTTCAATTAAATAACTCAACTTTCGAATTGTTTCTATTTTGCTCACTCTCGAATGACATAATTTTTTTTTATCACGGGAGAATTATCTATTCTCGTTTTTAATCTATTCTTCTTGGTTGAGAGAGTGGTGTGATAAAAAAGCAAATGAAAAGAGCAATGAAAAATAAAAAATGACTTTTTTTTTATGTTCAAACTTTACACTGTTGTATAATGCAATACAACCCTAAAACGATTAGGTTGAGGATTTGGTGTATAATTTGTTGGTGAAAACATGTAAAGGTTATGTGTGATTATTAGATTTTGTTGCCTCAAAATTCTTATTGGATTTGTGTTTTTTTATTCTTTTGGTTAGGGGTTGTAAAATTGAGTTCGATTAATCCTTAAAAAATATTTTGGTTAATTGGTAAATTCAGATATGGTACCAATTAAATTGGATAGTTGATTGACCAGTTAATCGAAATATTTGATTCGAGTAATGATTTTTTATTGTGCTTATTAAAATATCAAATATGATAATATGGTAAATATGATAATTGTTTGGTTGTGATAAAAGAAAACAACTAGAAAGTTAAAAATCGAGAGTTCACACCTAGTATCCTATCCAGAGCCAAACCGTCTTTAAAAAAATCAAAAGAGTATCAAAATCACTAGACTATAATATATTTTAATGTATATAACTTATCGGATTAGTTAATTTATTTTGCTTAAAAATATGAACCGTAACCGAATGAAATAATTTATTTTAAAAAATATGTCCAAAATTGAATTTTTGATTTTTATAACCACATCATTCGAGAGTGACCAAAATATGAACAATTTGAAAGTTAAGTTATTAAATTGAAAATTTTTAAACTTCGGTGACCAAACTAGGAGTGAGAAGAAAGTTGAGTGATGGACAATGTAGTTTACCCATTATTTTATTTAGAAAATGAAAACTAATGTGCATCATCAATAGCTTCTAACATAGGGTAACGAGAGGGACCATACTGAAAGCGAACTAAACGTTTAGTGACTATAACACAAGTTTTACAATTTCGATGACCAAAATGAAAGCGCCCTAAAAATTCGGTGACCATTTATATAGTTGACCCTTTATTTTATTATACATACACTTATCATTGTTTACATTGTTTTATATATTATATATTATATATTTTATATTATATTATATTATATTATATTATATATAGTTTATGAATTATTTTTGGTAAATAATGTTTTGAATCAAAATTAGAGGTTTAAATCAATTTTAAAGCTTTGAGCTGTTAAATTTACTAATTTGGATGTTAGGTAAATAAAGAATTGTAACAAAGGATGGAGGGTGAAGCCTCTCAAATTGAAAAAAGCTACTAAGAAGAGTTGTTGAGTTTAGAGGATTTGACATAAAGTTGTAAAGACTTTTTATCCTTCAAATATGCTTAGTAATGTTATATTAAAAAATAATTTTATAATCTAATTAATATTAATAGATACAAAATATTGATAACCTTTTTGATCAAAGAGGACACCGACATTCAATACAAACAACATACAACCAAGCAGAACCGATCACATACAAATCAAGGAAACACCGGAAAACAAGCCGAAGAAAACAAAGAAAGAAACATCAAAAAGCATGCAACCAGAGCAAAGAGAACAGTGGAAACAAGGAAAAACCACAATGGACCAACACCAACGACTAGAAATGGGACAGAGAAGAAGCCAACAACCAACGCCTTCACCTACATGACGGTCTGGAGGTCGTTGGAGGATGAAATCGTTGAAAGAGATGCAGGAAGCACGACCAACATCAACATCGCACCAAGATATGTAGATCATCGATGGCTGAAAGGACAGTGGAGGCGGAGCCGAGAAGTCAAGCCACTGGATGGGCTATCGGCGAGAACGAAAACCCAGCAAGTAAAGCCTCACCTATAGAGAGAGAACACCAGTGCAAAAAATGCCCAAGATAACCAAGCAAAAAAGACAAAGGAAAGCTACCTCTTGTGGCCAAACGTCGTCTGATGGATCGCTCTCTACCACAATAAAGGAATCGCTCTCGCTTGGAGCAAAAACGACAGGGAGGCACTCCTAACGCGATCGTCCAGGCCCAAAAATGAAAAGTAGCATTAGAGAGGGATGAAACAAGACCAACCGAAAGATTAGGGACAATGGAGAAGGAGGGAAATAAGAAGAACAAACTGGGGTTAAAGGCTATCCACCGCTCATGACGGCGGCTAGTCGTCGTCGCTAAATAAAAGTAGGGTTTGATATTTAGAGAGAGGGCAAAGGGCATGTTTTTAGAGAGATAAGGCTTAAGCCAGTTAAGAAACACTACACAATATTGATAACTAATAAACTATTTAAACAAGTATTGAATATAATTATGTTCTTATATGTCATTTTGCTTGTTCAAATAATCAAACAACTATAAGCTATCAATTAATTTTACAAAACACTTTTATACAATAAGCTAATGCAATTCACTAGTCAAATTAGCTAATGAAATTCGCTATGAGCTAATGCAATATGTTATCAGCTATTATCTATTGTAATCCGCTATTAGATATCTGCTAATTGCCAAACTTGATCATTATGTATTGTTTTTGTTATGTGTGTGTTGTACCTTAATAAATTTTGAATTCATTAGCTAATTAACAAATTTAATTAATTCGATTTATCTTGCAATTCGGCTAAGAAGGACTAAATTGAATAAAATCACAAATTACTGGATAGGACAATTCAAGGATTAAATCGAATAGAATCAAAGATGAGGGAGTTGCATGTCTCAAAACTAAGACTCCCTAATCTGCCCCTCCACTATCCTAAGCTCCAAGACTTAACTAAGGAGGGCAATTTAGACAAAACCTAGGTCTAGTTGTATGACACATTGTCATCTCCTTCATTTCTTCTCCTAGCCGGCTAAGTAATCGAGAGAAGGAGAGAAGAAATTGAGAGAGCAGACATGGAAAACATCCATTTTCTCTTTACATGAAGTGGAAATTAAGCTTGGAAAATTAGAAGAGAAAGCTTGGTAAGCTCCTCATTCCAAGTTATGTCCAATTTTAACCTTAGATCTTGTAATGCCGATTCTTTCATGATGATTTGAGTTGAGATTAATGTTGGAAAAAGTTGGTTAGAAGAGATGTAAGGATTATAATCATGTTAGAATATAAATTGAATGCTAAAATTGGTAGCTAATGATTAGCCGAACCATAGGAAAATGCTTAGGATTTCTCTAGAATTGCATTTGCATGAAATTTGTGAAATTGGGGAATTTACACTCGAAATTAGAGAAATTTCAGTAGGAAGAAGTTATTCGAGGCTATGTGATCTAAAGGATGGAAATTTTAATTCATTGAAAAAGGATGATGAAATATTGAATTGTGACCATGGATCGAAATTAAGTGCATAAGTGGAAAAATTGAAAGTTTAGGGACTAGTGTAGTCAAATTGAAAATCTAAAGCTTAATTGAATAAATTGAAAACTGAAAATCCTTTAGAATAATTGAAAGAGTATTAAAATAAATATTAGAGGGATTGAATTAATGAATTAGAGATAAAATAAGCCAATTAGGTGATTCGGATGCAAAACATGCCTATAGGGACTAGTCTGGAAAATTTGTCTAATTGAGGACTTAAGTGAATTTAATTAAGGATGATTCCAGTGTAGAAATGTAATTGAAATGTGGAATGTTGCATTATAAAAAGAAGTTAACTGAATCGATATGGAATTTAGACCAATCGAACCACTCAAGTATGTTTTTAAATTCAGGAATAGTTTCGAAACACTGTTTTGGCCTAACCTTATTGAATAAACTGCTTTAATTGAGAAACAATTAGAACGCAAGCCTTACATAGTTGTAACGGTAACTAGGGAAGAATAACTTAAATTAATGATTGGACTCTTTGATTGAAACTTGTGGATATGGATTGAGTAGTTTATGTTGCAATCTCTATGTTGTTTTGCATGAATTGGTGTTTATTGATCCAGTAATGAGGGTCATGAAATTGTTATATGGTTGTTGGAATTTAAAGCTTAATTTTGAGTACATATATCCATGTATGTAATTTAATGTCTTGGATGCTAGAATTGTTGTTATGTGATCAATTGAGTTTAGATTGATGCTTGATATATCGAAATGATATGATTGCCTCTTGGATTGTGAATAATCATGTATTAACATGTTTGTTAAATGAAACTAAAGAATTGGAATTACATTCTTGTTCGATTGAAACAAGTTTATGTATTTAAGATTTAATTGTTTGTGCCATTTGCTTGTATTGCTTATCGTTGATAATTAATTGAAGGGAGAAAAACTTCAAAATTAAGAATTATAAAGACCCTGGTTCTAGTTGTTCTTAAGTAGTACGTCATGCCTAGAGTCTAGAGCTCGACTTGTTAGGTACTAAGTGTACCGTCTTGTTTGGTGATGCATTCACCTCATGCTAGATACCACGTGTATCGACTTGATAGGTACTTTGTGTACCGACTTGCTTGGGTGTATAAGACACCTCATTGTTAAGATACTTTAAGTATCGACTTGAATTATGTGACTCGAATACCTTTGAATTAACTAGGTACCAAGACCTATTTGAGCATTGTGATAATTGTTGCTATGAATTGAATTGAGCATTGTGGTATTTGTTTGTTATGAATCGAATTGAGCATTGGAATAATTGTTGCTATGAATCGAATTGAACTTTTTGATAATTATTGTTATGAATTGAATTGAGCATGATTAATATTTGTTTGTATTGATCGATTGGAGTATAATTGACACTTGTATTAAGGTCAAATTGAGCAAAAGTGACCCTTACATGACATGAATTGAACAATCAAAATATTGGATTAGGTGAATGAACAACTTCTAATAACCTGATTTAAAAATTGAGAATTATGTATTACCTCACTAAGTACTTCTATGTACTTATCACTCTTGTTTGTTATTCTTCCCAAAACTCAGGATCTGTTGCTTAGAGTTACTCAATGCTTGGAGCTAATATAAGTGAAGAAGACCTTGAAAGTATGGCATGCTTTGGTTATATCTTGATAATTGTTGGTGGCTTAGGTTCTTGCATTGTGGTTTTAGTCCTTTGCATTATGATGGTCCTTAGGCTTTATCTAAGGAGTGTGTATTGAAGTTTGGGATGATATCCTTTTGAATGCCATGAGTTTGTAAATGTTAATCTCATGGTATTTTGATTAGAGGCATGGAAATTATTTTGCTGTAAATATGCCATGTATGTAAATAAGAACTATGAACATGAAAGCCTCTTGGGATGTGATCATATATATATGGTTATGAATGAAATGGCATGATCTTTTGGGTTGCTTAGCTATTTCGATATACCTATTGCCAAGTTAATGAACCGAATACTCTTAATACGTTGATTGCAGTATCGATTATATTGATTTGGGAATTAAGCCACTTGTGTAATTAAATAGATCCACTCGAATTGGGTTTAGAGAAATTACAATTAGTAACTAATTAAGATAAGTTATGGTGTAAGACATTAAATAGAAATGCTAGTATTGAATCGGCTAAATGATATTGCATGAAATTGATATAGATTCGAATGGAGTTTTTAGAATATGAAATTATTTTTTTATATTGATATTGCTTGTTTGAAATTTTTCTATGTTTGCTCATCGGTTAGATCTTCTCTTATTAGAAGAAAATTTTTAAATTGGCCTACTATTCTGTTATGTTTTGATTAAACTATTTCCGGATGCTCCTTGCTCCTAACCCGGGAAAGGGGGTGTCACAGTGTGTGTGTGTGTGTGTGTGTATTTATGGGTACATTACATCAATTATCACTAAACTTTACTCTTTACCTATTTTAGTCATTGAAGTTTCAAAACATTCAATTTACTCACTAAACTTTATACATTGATTTTTTTGGTCACTCGTCCGTTAATTTTCTAGCATCGTTATTATAAGCATGAAATTTTTTTCGTTGTTTAATTATAAATATAATTTAAAAATAAAAATATTTAAAATCTCTAAAATAACTAAATCCCAATCCCCTTTGAACCCTTTGAATTTCTACAACATCGATGTATGGCAACTAAAGGGGTCAGCGTGGATGGTCGAAGATATGCATTCTATATTGTTAACCAACCCTACAATTTTTCTTGGGGTTTGTCTAAAGAACGACAAGTTAGTGTTCGACTAATAAACGACGGGATGTTAGAGCTGTCAGATGGGAAAACTTATGATTTTGACCGTTAGATTATGATCCCCATTAAAAACACACGGAAACGAGCAAAGGTCGTTGTTGATGAGTATCGAAACGTATTAAGAAGTTTCGCAACTGTATGGGGGAGAACATTTGTGTTGCAACGTAAAAAGTTAAACTAACAAATTCGTTGTGGAACTATGAAATATGTACTAGAACCGGTAGTTAATAGTTTAAACTCAAATAGTTAGTGAAGTATTTGACAAGTAAAGTTGGAAGAAGATATCTCAGAATTTGATATAGAGTAACGAAATAGTCTAATGCTAAAGTAACATTTAAGGGTTAATACGTAACAATTGACATTTTTCTCATGATTTTGGTACATTTTTACATGTTCCAGAACCTTTAGAAAAAGTGTAAACTAGAAATGTTTAAAGTTACTTTAAGAATACATGTTTGTATAGTATGTTTCGGAATCTATGAAAGTTACTTTAAGAATACATGTTTGCATGGTATGTTTCGGAACGTAGGTAAACATGCCGAAACTTGGCCAAAGGTATGTTGGATAGATAAAAGTAGACGTAGAAACCGTAAAAGTGTAGCAAGTAGATAATATATTAGGTGAAATCGACAAGTATCTGATTTTGTCATCGAGTTTTGCGAACTAAAGTTGAAGCTGATAATAATCGCGGTTTAACAATTCATATTTCCAGTGCTTCTTTTAGGTCTCGAAACGTACTTTGTCGTTTCGCTACTCGTAGCGAATAAAACCCTTCGGCTCCTAGAATGAGACTCGAACCTTCACTTTTCAATAAGATTTTAGGGTTAGAATTCATTTTCCCTCTAAAAATTTGGAGAACCCTCTGAAATTCGGAAAAACGTTTTAGTCAGTTCAAAGGATCGAAACCGGAACTTATGTTTGCAACTAAAACTGTGCAAATGTCTCCATTGCGAAGGTAATAAGCAAAGAAAACCCTAAGTTTTTTTATTTACGGAATAATTGAAATCTAGGGTTTGTGTTTTGAAATTTTGGTATGAAATTCCATTTCTTGTTGGTGGAAATCTGTTTAAACTGAAAATTTTGTTTCGGTTTTTTAAATGGTAAGTTTTCATCGACTTTAACTTAATAGGGTTAGATTTGTTTGTAATGAGGATGTGTTTATTTATGAGTGAGTTGGTTTGTTTCTGCACTGACTCATTTGAAGATTTAATCCTTAGGATGAGTACTATAAATCTGAATCCCGTTTTTGACGATGTTGCTGATGATGTTGGTAAAGAAGTTGCTAATAAAGATGCTAATAACAAAGTTGGTAAATAAGGGGCTGATGAAGTTGCTGATAAAGAAGGTAATGATGAAGTTCCTAAAGACTTTGCTCATAAAGATGGTAATGATAAAGTTGGCAATGAAGTTGCTGATAACGAAGTTGCCGATAAGGAAGCTCCGTTTGAGATGCTGGCCATATGTGACAAGCCGCACGAAAAAAACATTGCCTCCCTTCATGTAGTTTTAGTAAGTTGATAATTACGTGTTCTTATTGAATTGAAGTGTAGAATGAATGAATGTATACCAATGGCTTTTTTTCATGTTTTATAGTAAAGGTGAATGTAAAAGGATGAAGCAAACTGAGGAGAAGGTGACTCATGAGGTAGGTTTCAATGCTTTATGATGTGTAAAATGTTAAATTCATTTGATTTTTTTCATTTGTAGGTTAGGAAAGAGCTAGGCAAGAAATGGAAGGAAATGCTGAAAGAAGACAAACAACCTTACATTGATGAAACTAAGAAGGAGAAGGCAGCATACAAAGAATCTAAATCAGGACAACCGAAGTAGGTAATAGGGAATAACAGTCTTTACATTGTTTCTTTGATAGAGTATAATAGTTTATATTGAGATTGACGTAGGAAGTTGTTATGTTATCCCCTGTAGACATCTTTTGACACAAGGTGTAGTCAAAAGCAATTGTACGATTTCATAAAGGGAATGAAGACGATGGGGATTGATCATGTTCTTGATGAAATTGGTTTTTGGGTCCTTAGATTTTATAAAACCTCTCATTCTACGCCGGGACCTATGTGGGGAATTGATGGAAAGTTTTGATTTAGATAGGAGTGTTATTCAGTTTGAAGGACACAACATCCCTATATCAGTTGAAGATGTAAAAGCTATATTGGGCCTAAAGAATGAGGGTGTTGATGTTAATGAAGTGATGTCGAGGGAGAATGGTAGAGAACTCGGTGAAAAGTATAAGCTAAGCACGGTTTTCACATTTAGTAAAATCAAGCGAGATGTACTGTCTAGTTCTTTTGGAGGGGATGCTTTGAAAGGAAGGGTGTTGCTATACATTATTGGAGTTTTTCCGTGTCCTACTGCTGAGATACGGTCAAGTCTAGATTTGTTGAAGTTGTTTGCGATGATTGCTTACAGGGAAAAGTGAATTGGGCCAAGTATGTTTATGATATTCTTATTGATGCAACAAGCTTATATAGAGGCCGAGAAGGCACATTTACCTAAAAGGATGCATTACAGTCTTAGAGGCAAAGTTTAATTAGCATTAGTAATGAGAAATGAGTGGAACTGAGTATTTTCTTATCCATTAATGTTGTGTTGTGAATGATATGGAATTTAGGTTAGACTGTGTGATTATTGGTCTTGATTTGATAGCATAGCTAGTGCAGCTTGTAATGGTGGTCATGCTCGCATTTTGCATTGGCTCGCATTTTGCACTGGGTGCAGCTTGTAATGGTTTTATGAAACAAATACGAAACAACATGAAAAATTCTTTGCAGACGATGTCAATGAATATGGAGCTTGATAAGGCCTATATTGTGACCGAAATTAATAGGGTTGTTGACTGTAACTTTATGTGGACGTCACCTGTGAGAGAGAATAGTCAGAGTTGTATTCCTATAGAGACACCAGAAATTGTTGCTCCTTCTTCCAAGTTCAAAACACCCCAAAGTCGAGTTAAGTGGTGCATAGATGGATATATAAAATCTGACTGTCCAATTGAAGAAAAAGGTAAAAGCTATAATTAAATTTTAAACATCAATTTCATCTTTTCCATAGACCTACGGGCTTGGGCTTGACTTTAGTACTGTTTCGTTGTAGGCTAACAAAGAAGGCAACCAGGTTATTCGAAAATCCCCTCGACTCTCAAAGGATAATCATTCAACTGAATAAAGTTTTGAAATTTAATTGGGAAAAAATATTCCGTGTAATTACCATTCGCAATGGTAATTGTTGGTTGTGTGTATCGTGTACATTAATAATAACATATGGCAGTTTCCATATGCATTGAACATTTGCCATCGAACATTGGGACTTAAGCCCATCGAAGGGAACATTAGAAACAATACAATTTTGGCCGTTAAGGCCATCAAATTAAATGTTGTCCCTTAATGTTTATGATTTTTGTTTTCATTTACATGAATTATGATTGTTGTGGTTACCATCATATCATTCTTGTGAAAGGCTAAAGATGAAGGGTCAAAAACATTACCGTATGTTGTACTACATGATGGGCTTGGTGAACAAGAACGTGCCTATTGTGATTATTTATGGAATACCCCATTGGCATAAGAGTAAACATTCAACTTTATAACTTTAATTTTTTATATTGTGAAATGAAAAATCAAAGGCATAATACAATGTTTGTATGTAGCTATATAGTGATTACATGCGACATCACCGATGCCAAAATATCAAACATAGATGTGTTACGACCAGATACATGGGTTGACGATATGGTTAGTCTAATAAATATCGTGTATGGCTTGAAATTATATGAAACAGTTAGAACCTATTTTGCATTGTGTTCATTATTGTTTTTTAAATTTGCAAGATTACTGATATGGTGTCCTTCGAGAATAGCAAGGTGGTGAAAGAAGGGAGTAAACGACAGGTATTTATGCTTTCTAGTATTGATGTATGTTATTTTTTACCATCTTATATAGTGTTTATGCCATATTTGTTTGTCGATAAATTGTTCTTGATTGTAAGTAACAAACTTTATTTACTGTAGAATATTGTTCGAGCAAATCCAATTGTCACATCGAAACGGTTTGCACAGTTCTATAAGTCGCAAATGCAACATTGGGTGGACATGACTGGCGCTGATATTGTAAGATGTAATCTATTAAAGGAAACATGTTAAGTTGTTTCAGGATATGGTAAATATTAAGAAGTCGAGGACACAATATTTGCAAGTATTCTTTCCCATGAATTATGAGAATAATCACTGGTACTTGTGTGTGAATCGTATGGAATGTCATGAACTTTGGATACTAGATAGCTTAGGGGATACTCCAGCAGGTTTGCATAGGGAGGAAGCAGTTAAGACAATGGTGAGAACACATCCATTTTCCATGTCGTCTTGTTAGAATTGTATGTTATTAGCGTGCATGAATGAAATTTATTGTTATCATTGTATGTTATTGACGTCCAGATAAGCACGTTACCAGAATATTGTAAGAATGAGGACTTCGTTAAGGTGTTTGGCTCACCGAAGGTGGCATTTGACAAGCTGAACTTTAAACGTCCTAAACTCATGGCACAAGGAAATGTGTATCCAGCTTTTCATATTCTTTATTTTTATCATAAAATCAGTAATTAAATGACTAGAACCGCATCGAACTTGATAGGAATGACTGTGGTATGTTCGTCATTGCATGGATGAGAGGCATACGTTCAGGTACTGATATAGAATACTCGCCGAATATCGTAAGTGAATAATTACCATTATTGTTTCATGTATAATCAAACGTTGAATGGTCGTAATGTTTAGTTTTTTTTATAGTAACATATTTGTTTATTTCCCATTATAGGTAGTTAGAAAATGTGACAAGATGAAGTTGTTATAGGATCTGTGTACGGATAAAAAAAACTAGAAGAGGGTGGATTTGCTCAAGGAGGTGGAAGCACATAAGAAAAGGATGAAGAGAAAGGGCTATAAACAGCCGACAACTATTACGCGACGAAAGAAGGCACTTTGAATCATACTAGAATGAGTCAGGTTCATTTCTAAACCATTATCTTTCCACAATTACATCATACTAATTCGATTTACAATCATATTTATTGATTTCTATTCTATTCCGGTCTTACAAAATTGGGTTTTGATAAATTTCTAATCTGAGGGTATTAGTCTGAAACTTGGTCCCCACTTCCGCTTGGGTTGATAGCATATTCTGCTTCGATTTGCAACTGTATGATAACTTTTTGTTAGAAACGATCATTGGTCCCATCTTGACGGACGATAGGTGTTTATTTTATGAAATTTTAGTTTCTTCCCTAATTAATTAAGGTCATATAATGCATGTAAACATATATGGTTTGATGTTTGAGAAGTCAATAGTCGATCTTCGTTCGTGCTGAGTAGCGAGGATCTAACCATTATTTTTTTATACAATTTTGTTGTACAGTCACCACCCAACACCAATTGTACAAGAGGCAAATTGTATTGTACAATAGTTTCGAACTCTCGATGTAAACGTTTGATAGTAGTCGTGTTACGGAAAGTCGATCATTTAAAATTTATAGCACATTTAATAATAATATTATTTTTTAAAAACAAATGTTATGCCGGAAGCAAAATTTTGAAAATAGGTTCCATGCATTTTTTGCAAACGTTTGATACTCGTCGTATCAAATGGATATGGCAATTTCTACGAGTTAAATGCCATTTAAAGCAAAAACGATAGTGCATTACTCAAAAGGGACCTACCCTTTGTCTTCTTCAACCTTCTAAAAGAAGGCTAAAGATCAACTTTAATCTCCTATCGCTGAGAAAACCAACTATCAAAGTAATAACCCAAGCAATCCTTTCGTTTCTTCTTCCCCTACCATTCGCCCAAACTTTTCGTAAGAGTCCAAGAATAAGTACTTTGACACGCGGACTCATTGGTGGTTCAGACCATTGGGAAAAAGTACATGATTTGCAAAATCTATTCCCATGGTTAAAAGACCCAAAAAATCTTTTTTTTTGCTTGGCAAACATGTATGATTTATTAATAAATGTCTCATACATAGCCAACATTCCCCAAGCCTCGTTAAAAATCTCTCTACACCTATAGAGGAAAAGAGTACTCAGGGTAATGTTACAACACTAGGCAACATTCCTCAAGCCTCGTTAAAAACCTCTCTACACCTATAGAGGAAAAGAGTACTCAGGGTAATGTTACAACACTAGGCAACATTCCCCAAGCCTCGTTAAACTTCGAACCAATCATCAACTCTAACGCAAAGCAAATCGCCTGCACCTCCGCCTCATTTGAATCCGCGATACCAATTGGTCCTGAAAATAACGCCAAAATTTGTCCCGACTCATTGCGTAGAACACCACCACAACCAGCCTTACCCGGCTTCCCCCTTGCAGCTCCATCAACATTAAATTTCAAAGCCCCCGCCGGCGGCAATTCCCACCTCACGTTCATCCGTGGCGCTACATCGTGTGACTGAAATTCACAATTCCACGGGCATTCCCACCATGCCGACTCCATAACCACCCCCGGTTGAAGTCCCAATCGCATCCTAAACAAAGAGCGCATTTTCACCAAAAAGAACACTACCCCAGGCTCTGTTATTTTACCATTGAAAATACAATCATTCCTTGCCAACCATAAAGACCACGCCACTGCCGCGCAACATGTCAACCACCAATCGCAGATACTACCCTTGAAGCTGCAAGCGAAACACTGCTCCAATAGACCCCCAAACTCTCTCGGCTGCACAAACACAACACTCCACCATCGGAAGAATTGCTGCCACACATCCCATGCCTTCGGGCAACGAAACAACACGTGATCCAGAGTTTCCACTGCTGCCCAACACCAACAACAGCAAATATCAGTCGCCCCTACCGGCACACCACGAGCCTGCAACATTGCCATAGTCGGCAACCGATCCACCATAGCAAACCACATAAAGTATTGTACCTTTGGCGGTATAGGCAATTTCCAAATCGCTGTTAGTTCCTCCCTCGCCTCAAGACAAAACGACTACATCAACTTATACAACCCAGCAACCGATAACTCTCCTGTATGTGATGGCATCCAAATTAGGCCGTCCACAAATGCAGGAAAAATCCTGTACCCCCACAAGCATGCCATCAATTCGGATACCTGCAGTACCTCAAATGACCTCAAATTTTGGCCAAAAAAATTACACCATTTGTCATGCTCGAAACTCCCCTCAATCGCATAGTCCCTAACCATCGCCCTTTTGTCAACCGCCAATCGAAACAATCTCAGAAACATCATCTCCAATGGCTCCTCGGCACACCACATATCCTGCCAAAATAGGATTTGGTCCCCGACCCCTAACTTCCAACAAAACATCGACGGTCCCATGAAACGCCCCACGTCCACCTCGTCTTGTACTTCGACAATTTGTCTCCACACCCTCGACATGTTCCTTACACCTATTGTATTTGGTTTCCAACGTTCTGCACTACAACCATATTTAGCTTCAATCATCCGTCGCCACAACGAATCCTCCGACATTGCATACCTCCATCGCCATTTAGCCAACAAAGCTATGTTCCGCGCATGTAAATCCACTACGCCCAGACCCCCAAAGTGTCTAGGCCGACACGCAATAGACCAATTCACCCTGCTCATCTTCAGTTTTGTATCCGAGCCTCCCCAAAGAAATCGGCGTCTAATCCTATCAATCTTCGCAATTACACTGCACGGTACTAAAACAAGTCCCATGTAGTACAACGGCAAAGCCAACAATACGAAATTAAGCAACAGTAATCTACCAGCAAAGGATAGCGCATCACGTTTCCAACCTGTTGAACACTTCCGGAAACGTTGAATTAATGGTTCCCACATCTGTAGACTCCTCGGATTCACTCCCAACGGCAAACCCAAATAAGTGATTGGTAAATCGGCACATTCACATCCCATGATACTAGCAATATTACTAACTACATTCTCCTCCACACCTACCTCATATAATCTTGATTTTGCAAAATTAATTTCCAGACCATAAGCATATTCGAAACATGTCAAAATGCGTTTAAGGTTCCGAGCAACATTTACCTCATCTTGAAAAAACGACACGTGTCGTCCGCGAATTGCAAGTGTGACACCTCACACCCGTCCGCCACCTTCACACCCCAAATCACCTCCAACTCCGTGGCATTCCTCAAGAATTGATGCAACATTTCGGCCACTATCACAAAGAGCAAGGGCGACAACGGATCCCCTTGCCTCAATCCACGTTGCATCGCAAATTCCTTTGTCGGCGACCCATTGACAAGCACGGACAACATCGCTGTGCTAATACATTCGCGAACCCATGCACACCATACTGCCCCAAAACCCATCCGCACCATTACTTGTTCTAAACAACCCCACTTGATGCAATCACAAGCCTTGGCAAAATCCAATTTTAGGATTAATCCCCCAGCGCCAAAATGCTTCCTCTGTAGCGAGTGGATTGTTTCATTCGCAAGCAAAATTCCATCTAAAATTTGTAGCCCACGTACAAACGCCGATTGTACATCGCTGATTAACTTCGGCAACACAGCTTGTAATCGCTTCGCCAAACATTTGGCCAATATTTTGTACAATGAATTGAGCAAACAGATTAGTCGATAGTCCCCTACCCCTTTTGGATCATCCTTCTTCGGAATTAAAACCACAAAAGTTGAGTTCACTCCCTTCGGTAATTTACAAGATTCCTGGAAAGTGTTAACAAACTTGAGCACGTCACGTTTGAGAAATGACCATCCCTTTCGATAGAATTCAAATGTGAATCCGTCCGGACCCGACGCTTTAGAACCGTCACTCGTCCAAATCACCTCCTTAACTTCACCTTCCGTAAACTCCACTTCCAAACTCGCCGCCTCGAATTCACCTAAACAATTAAAATGAAGTGCTGCATCTAATGTACTCGCCACCTGAATCCGTGCAAAATGTTGTCGAAAAGCACTAAAAAAATACGCTTTCAATTTATCCGGCTCCGTTAGCCAAACCCCACGAACCAATACCCCTCGAATCACATTTCGTACTGCTCTAATCCGAGCAGCTTTATGAAAAAATGATGTGTTATGGTCACCTTCTTTCAACCATGTCATTCGCGACTTTTGTCGCCAAATTGATTCCCTGAACTTCGATCGCTGCCAAAGCTCAGAAGTAAGCTGCCACCTCTCATGTACTTCGTCC
The DNA here is from genome assembly GCA_030270665.1 of Hibiscus trionum. Lineage (NCBI taxonomy): Eukaryota > Viridiplantae > Streptophyta > Magnoliopsida > Malvales > Malvaceae > Hibiscus > Hibiscus trionum. Next base: position 11,373,120 of record BSYR01000055.1, on the reverse strand, counting down.
CATGTTGTTGACCCATCCACCACCCTTCCATCAATTACATCCAATTGATTGATAATTTCCTTTATTCGGTTGTCCAATTCACCTAAAGGAGTTGTGTTCCATTGCTTGAGAAACAATTTCAAGCCTCGCAATTTGCCCAGCATGCCAACCTCTCCCCAACCCGTCTCTATTGCTTCCATACGTTGCCACTCCTGCTCCATTAGTTCCAATGAATTTTTGGATTTCAACCATGCATTCACAAAGCGAAACGGCCGCGGACCACTATGCATCGGATCACTAACTAATAGAATGGGCGAATGGTCCGACAATCCTCGCAGTAATGCCAACATCCGTAAGTCAGAAAAAGTTTCAAACCACTGTGACGCTAGCAAAAAACGGTCTAAACGACTACATCTCTTACCCGGACCGAACCATGTGAAAGCCTTCGCTTGCATCGGCATATCAACAAGGCATTAGCCTCTACAAAATCCGCAAATGATACCATACCACGTGTCATTAAATCACATCCCCTTCGTTCGGTCGGGTCTAAAATCATATTGAAATCCCCTCCCACACACCACATCACACTATATTCGGACATCTCATTTGTTAACAGTCGCCACAGCTCCTCTTGTTCATTCACCACACATGGTGCATAGACACTTATTATACCACAACGCCATCCGTCCAGCAACCATGTGCCTTCTATTTTCACAAATCTTTCACCCCATTTCACTGTTGTCGCATTAAATTTATGTGTATCCCATATCACTAAAATTCTGCCTGATCGTCCGGATGACGGAGCGAAAGCAAATTCGCAAGCATCCGAATTCCATAAACGCCCAACCAAAGCATTGGTAACCTCTTCAATTTTTGTTTCCTGTAAGAACAACACTTCACACCTTTGTTGTCGCACTAAATTAAGCACCGCACGTCTTTTCGATGCCCCACCCAATCCCCTCACGTTCCACGACAACATCCGCATCGCGGATTGCTATTGTTGCCCCTCCCTCGTCGCAATCATTCGCGTAATATCCTGAACGATATCTTCCTCATTCCCAACTACCTCCGCGCCCACGTATTTTCCTAATTTTAAAGTCTCCTGTGCCTCCTTTATTATCGCCCTCTTCCTATTCTCAAAATCCGTATCCGAAAGAGACCCGTTTGCTATTTCATGTGATCGATCTGGTTGCTTTTTCGGACGACCCCTTCCCCTCTTGATCAATTTCTGCTCTGCCTCTTGTTGTTTCGCAGGAGATAAATCACTCATAATAATCTCAGATAACTGTCGTACTCTTCTTAATTCCCTATTTGTTTCAACCACTGTTGCCTTACCCACTCGTTGTATTTCAGATCGTGTGCCAGCACTTATCCTCCTAGACTCCTCCTCGAAGTGAACCACTTGCAACTGCCCAGCCGAATCCTTTTCCCAATCCTTATCCTTTACTTCTTTCCCATAATTCAGCTCAATCATCTCGAGTCGATCCTCCACAGTTCTTGACACTATGCTAATATCCTCATCAGCCTTCCAACTTAGCTCTTTAGATGACACCGCCCTCCCTTGTTCCACAATCTCACAATTACCTGAAATCGAATCTGGAATAACAGTTTTCGTTGAGTGGCTCAACTTATCCTTCGAATTCCAATGTGCTGACGTAGCATCCTCCCCATCCTCATCCACCGTTGTTGCCCCGTTATTTTCCACCTCCACCCCACAGCAACATTCACATTTCACCCCCACGGATTCCTCCATCTCCACAATTCGTACCCGGAAAGAATTTTCCCCAACGGTTAATGTAATCACTTCATCGATATGTTCTATCCAATCTGTTTCGATTAGAAAGCGACACCTTTCAAACGACGACGACGCCAATGATTTCGCGTTCATTTGGATGAAATTCCCCCATAATTCCGCAATGTTCCTACACGTACTTTCTGACCAAGCATGAATCGGAATCCCACATGCTGAAATCCACACACGCCTATTAGGCATACCCAATGCCGGTGTCCAATCCATCACATTTTCCAGCCAATTGTTAAATGCTTGTTCATCCACCAATTTCTGTCGTGTCTCCCTATCGTCGAACATTAATAGGACCATCGGTCCCATCGCCCTCATGATCGAAAATCCTTCCAATTTTGCTTTTTTGAATTCAATCGCCAATTCTCGAATGCTATAGGGTTTTCGACAATAACCCACAACACATGTACTCAGTATACCCAATTTTTCCGAATCAATCACACCTTCTATCATCCTTTCCTTCATGTTACCCTCCTTCGGTTTCTCCTCCCCTGATCGTGTTTCCTCCTGCTACTTATTCGATCGATCTGAACCCTGACCCCGTTAGCTTATATCCTTTTTCTTTTTTCCAGTAATCTGTATGTATATCTCGCTGCGCATATGTCACTCGAATCCACTCGCCATATAACCGGAATCCATCCAATCGCTCAATCACACGATCCGCATCCTCCTTAGAACCCATTCGCACGAATCCAAATCGCTTCCCACTTCTTGATTTCTTTTGAGGGATGAAAATGTCGATCACCACGCCATGTCGATCGAATACCTGCCAGACTCCCTTCCAGTGTAGTTGTGACGGCAAATTCAATACGAACAACGTCCACACCCTCTTTTGCTGCCCTCTCCCCTGTGGAACCCCGTCACCCATCGAAATCCTTTTTGGATATTTTATTATAATTATTCCAAAAAATCTTATTCCCGGATTGTTATCTGACCAAGATGTCTTCAACACGGCTGGCTTTCCATAACTGTAGGTGGGAATTTCGGTCTCCACAGAGACAAAGTCCATTTATCCACTTTTGTTTCCTCCTTCTTCACTTACGTTGGTAGATAGAGTGACCTGCACGTTTTAGTTTATTTTGAAAGTAGAAATTAGGATGTACGTATTTTAAGAGTATTAGTCTAAGGGTTATAGTTTGATACACAAGCTGTGTAAAAAAAATTTACACATGCCTTCTATAAAATTTAAAACCTAAACCTCAAACTCAAAACCCTAAACCATAAAATCTAACCATAAACCTTAAATTTTACATCATACAAACTAAACCCCTAAACCCTAACCTCAAAACCCTAAACCCTAAAATTGAAGAGATTATGAAAACTAGAGTTTACACAAGTTTGTGTATCAAAGTATTTTCCTTAGTTTAATAATATAACTGACACGACTGTATTAGGCGGGAATCAAAATTTGAAGATAGTTTCGAAACTGAATATTACGGTTTAGATACTTGTAATTTCCAACTTAAATTGAAATCGTTAGGAAAACATGTTTCATTTGTGATTTCACATGATAAGTTCAAAACTTTATAGAAAAACGTTCGGTACTTGTCAAATTACTAAGAAGCCACGTTCTGACAGTCATAAATGTGATGTTTAATATTATGCCCGAAAACACATTTAGTTTAGCATCGAAATTGTCAATGAAGGTTTGGATACTTCAAAACCACAACTTAAATTGAAATCATTAGGCAAAACCTAATATTTTAGGTTATCAATAATAAGTTCAAAATATTTTATACAAACGTTCGGTACTTGTCGTATTAATGAAATGCCACGTTCTACCTGGCCTAAATGTGCCACGTTAAATATTAAATAATAATTAATCACTCTACTTATATAAACAATCTAGATGAAGCGACACGCTCTTGCCTGTAAATACCCCAACAAAGTAATGTAAATTTTCATTCTCCTCTTTGTATCATTTCTTCATCTACTTTGTCAGATCATCATGGTTACGCTTTCATTTATTCGCAGGGAGTTCTATCGGGTTGCCTTGGAGAATCCACTAGTAGCCCCTTATCCAGTTTCTGGTAATTAAACATCCCTCTGTCTATTAGGAAATATTTAAATGTTTTCAAAAAGTTTATAATTTGGATTATTTTTCTTTAGTTACGGAAGATGTCGATGACAGTCTGTTTTGTTATCGACTTAAAATGGATGCACTAGAGGGTAGCCCGTTCGAAGGCCATAATTTTGAAGTTAGAATTTTTTCCCACCTGATTAACCTATGAGACCTCATAGGGTAATGTAATAAACCTCCCAAGATTGTTGTTTCAATTAAATTTGTGAATATGTTTTATGACGATACATTTCTAAGATAATGGTTATCTGTTTATGTAGTTTGCTTTTCAATTTCACGGGGACGTCTTCCATCCCAACTTCACTGAATCTGGATGCACTAGGCTGGACATCCTCCAGGAAATGTAGAGCCATGCTTTCAGACTTGTGTACATTCTTGCGCGTATATTGGGTTTGTTGCATGTTCCAAACCCAGACGACCCTTACCCGAATTGTGAGGGTGTTGCTATGATTTACATGAACAATCCATAGTGCTATACAAGGTATGTAAGATGGATTTTTTTGGGGTTGAAATGCACTGGCCACATATTTAGAAAAAAGATCATTTTGACTATATATTTATTTTCCACATCATATTCTATTATTATAAGTTTTTTATATATTAAAATGAGAGTTGTGGTAAAGTTCCGAAACATACACTCAAAATGAGTAGCCGTCAATTTCAGATTTTATATTAATATTTTAATTTTAAAACGTAGCATACCAAAATTTTATTTAGCTGTAAGACATTTATCAAAAATATAGTTGAAAAGACAGTTGCGGCCGGCAAAAATAAATTTAAATAGCGTCGAACCTATGGATGTGGGTTTCGTGACTTCGAGAGAGCAAAAAAAATGAAATTGTTAGAAAAAATGTCCTATTTTAGATTTATGGTAAAATGTTCAATACTCTATAAGTAAACGTTCGATACTCTTTGTATTACAGATATGTCACTTTCTGCTACCATAAAGAAAAGGCATGTAACACCCCAAAATCTAGTCTAGTAGGAATTTAGTTCCGGTGATCGGAAATTCTACATTGATAGTACTCTAAATATTGTATCGACTAATTAATTATTGATATCGAACCCTAATTAAGCTAAAAATATCGTCATCGGACTCTATTGAATAATATTGAACCTATATAATGACTAAATTGAAGAAAATGCGAGTTAAGGAGCAAAGTTGAATTATGGTGAGAATTGAGGGACTAATCTTGCGATTAGCCCCTCCTTAATTCATTTTAGCTCATGTGGGATGGCTTGAGAGCTTTCCTTCAATGGAAGGAAAGCTAAATAACAATAAATGTTATAAAACAAAAAGGAAAAAGGGAATTAGGAAACTCACCAAAAATTGTTGAAGCATACACCTCGCCCAAACCCTTCATCTTCCTTATCTTCTTCAACTAAGCAAGCATCTCCATTGGAGATAATCTATAGCTTGGTTTTTCTTTGTTCTATAGATATCGAATCATTGTTATCATTCGGGTAAGCAATAATTCTCAAACAATTGTTGGATTCCATGGATATATCGAGCTTAAACTTAAGCTAGGGTTTTGGCCATCCATGGATATTTCATTGTTAGTGTTTATATTGAAGTTGAAAATCGATTTTGATATCGTTGTATTGATTTTGATATCGAAATATCGATCCTAATAGTTTTCTTTTGATTTTTAGCTCAAGAAGTGGAGAAAGAGGTTTCACTGTCTCCATCTCAAGCTAGGAACAAGAGGATTGTTATCCGAGAGCCTTGAAAGCTTCAGATTGCTAAGGTGAGTGTAGTCGGAGTCTCTGGTTTAGGCGAAAGGCCTTCCCGTATCATTATTTGATAATTTAGATTTCATCGCTAACATTGTTGTTGAAGAAATTGCATAGGATGGTAAATCAGACACTTTGGTAAGTGTCGGTAAGTTTGTTATTGAACATCGGATATAGTCATTGATATCGTCATTGTGCATCATCGTTGATATAGTAATTGTCATCGGATTATTGTATAGAAATCACTGGACATTAATATTGACATTGGATTATGATATATTGATATATATATATATATATTTCATTGGTAATATTGAAATCATCGGACATTGGAATACTATTGATTATTGAAATAGATATGAACATTGGTTTATCCCATTTCATACTATTGATTCAATCCAAGGATTAATGCTGAAATGAAAATACTAAACATTGTATATTGATGCATTGCTTTGACATTGATAAGCATGAGATCATGTATATTGATATTTGATATAATGTTGTTCATAATGTTTATGACTACCTCACTAGGCAATGTATGCCTAACGTGTCTCATCTCATGCATTTTTAGGTTGAAAGATCGAGTGTCGGAAGATCGGATTTGGCTAGGCAAGACAAGTCACTACAATCCTCAAAGTAATGTATTTTGACATATAAACTCCTAGGAAGGTGGCAAAGTAGTTGAACTAGTCGTTTGTGCCTATTTTGATGTGTGGGTGTAATGCTTAAGTTGTAATATGGTATGTGGCCCTAAATGGCCTTTTTGGTTGGCTTAAAGTAGTATAAAATGCATAGTTGGCTTAAAAAGGTAAAATCATAGTAGATGCATTCGTATAATCATGAAATTTGGCACACTCGTAGTTTATATCATTGAAATGTTGTGTGTAAAGTTTCGTTGCATTTGGACATTGTTCGATAGATCAAATTGAAAAAAAACCAGCAAAAATCTGTCATTACAGGTCAAGCCGTATCGAAACAGGTGATGGCGTTTCGATACGGGTAAGCATAATTGAGCCCAGGGGTCAGGGCGTATCGGAACCATTTAGGTTCTTTTTGAACCATTTTGTCTCTGGAATCCCCTGTTTCGATGCGAGTTCATAGCGTATCGAAACAGGTCAAAGTAAAAGGGAGTCAACCCGTACCGATACAGAGCTTGCTCGTATCGATATGGTCAAAAGGGAAAATTCAACAAGGTTGACCATCGTCTACCCGTATTGAAATGGCTCTAAGCGTTTCAATACAGGGTTAGTTAAAGTGGTTAAAGCCTGATCTGTAAATCTATATTGTTTACATTTTGGTCACTGAGTTTTGCATGAGTAAATTGAATGGGTAAATGATCACCATTATGCATGAAGTTTTGCAGGCTTATCAATGTTGTACTGCATTTCATTGTGGCATTGTTTAATGCATCGAAGGACCTCCAATTTGTAAGATTTATAGAGTAGTCCCTAAAACTTGTAAAAGTTATAAAACAGTCCCAAATGGTTAAACGTGGTCTTTTTATGTATGTAATGAATTAATATGTATATGTGGTAATGTTTGTTTGTGTAATATTGATTAAATGTTATTAATAAGTTGAAATTTTATAGCATCGTTCACCGATAACACGCTCCGACCCAGTTCTCGACCAGGCCGGGAAGGGGGTGTTACAAGGCACCTTTATGTTGCGGTTTAATATTTTATTGTAGTTAATCCGTTTAGCAGGAATTTTAAAAAACATCTTGTCGACTTAATTATATAATATAACATAATTAATGACCATCATATGAAGAATTATACAAAACATATATAGGAAGACTACCATGTGAAGAATCATCATACAAATCATCAGGGACGAAGCTATTAAGGGGGAATAATATACTATAGGAATCATAGATGGTAAGACAACCGTGTCAAGAATCACACAAATCATGCACATAGTTTGCCTAATATCACATAAGTTTGGTAAGTATAATGATATGAATCTTGAAGCATTAATGGTAAATTAATATTTAAAGTCTAAGTTGGTAAAAATGAATAAGGACAATATACACAAATTGACGGCAAAGTAACCGATCCATGTAAAGGAAACTAGCCCCATTTAGCAATAAAACATTAAATTAAAATAGCATACAAATCCAAACTCTTCATTTGTACCTTTTCAATATTTTTTTGCAAGCAAACATAGAACACGGGGAAGACAATATTCTTTTCTCCATTGACACAGTTGACGATAATGTAATGTCATAATGTGTGTTATGTTTACTTTGTTAAAATGTTGTGTTTTTAAATTTGCAAATATGAGTTTTAAATATAAATACTTTGTTTATATTATATATACAATGTTGTGTTCTTAAATGTTGTGTTCATTCCTTCTTTCGCACAGTTGACGATATTCATTTGTAATTTTTTCAATATAATTACTTTGTTTAAATATAAATTAATAATTTAATATAATTTAAGGTCAGATAGATCATAAGAGACTGTAAAGTGAAAAACTTTTGAAATTCTTTTTAATAACATAAATTGATTAGAATTAAAAAAAACACAACTTGATTCACTTTATATACTTAGCAATCAAATTAAATTACAAACAAAAGAATATCCATAGAGCATCATTAGTATTCTTTTAATTTTTTTTCAAGACCATCATCAAATTTCTTCATTGTCGCAAAACTTTCATAACTTAAATAGGGAAAGGGGGAAAATGCCGAGACACATCAAAAGCTTCCACAATTCGCTCAACATTGGCCGCCTCCTCCCCGGAGTTCCGCAAACAAACAACAAGTTAGAAAAAATTTTAGAGCATTTGTTGTGTGTGAATAAGACTATCGCAATTGAGTGCAAGTATACACGACGCGAGTAATATAGTGATACGAGTATCAGATATCATCTCCACAGGGACTGGAAATACTTCTAACTTTAAAACTTTGCACAAGAAAAGAAATAGATTTAATAAGGTGTTTTGAGAATTCATGAAGATAAACTAAAATAGAGGAATAAATCAGATTGATAAAGTAGGTTGTTATTGATTTGTTCAGTAGTGCAGGTGTTGCACTGTTCAGAGGACTTCTTTTGTGTATGTCGTCGAGCCTATCGCGGCAGCACTTGTCACGACAGAGGTCTGTTATTGTCGCGGCAGTGATCAATAACTTTGTTACTTCAAGTTCGACAAGAACCCATGTTGTGACTTGTCCTATCCCTAGGTCCAAGTTTTGTCGGCGAACACGTCTTGAATGATACCTCCCGACGTGAATCGAAAGATGAACACCGATGTTTGTGAATTTTTCTTTAGCCGCTTAACCTTGTACTTATCCATAGACCAAGATAGTTTAACCATAAATGGAAAACTGTATTTACTCATTTCGTATACTTAACTCTCCCGATATTAAGTAAATAGATAACCTCACAATGCTCTCCCGATACTCTTATGAGATATTAAAACCAGAGTAAATAAACTTGAAGTTTTATTGATTGAACAAAAAAACCTAAGAAACAGTTTAACCCTTACAACTACTTTACAAGATCAACCCTTAGCCCCGGGGAAGATTTAGAACATGATGAAGAAGAGAAAAGCTAGGGTTTATGATGGAAGATGGCTAGGAACTAGGTTATCCTTTCCCTTGTCGAAATACAAGCATATATATAGGCCTTGGGTGTAAGCTTTCTTAATGGCCAAGAATACTAGTTTGAATTAAAGTACAATTTATTTAAAGACTAAATCTCTAAGTAAACGTCCTTTAGTTTGCCCTATCTTCTTGTTTTGACTTTCTCCTCAAACTTTGGGCAAGGCCTTTCTTGTGCTTTTGGGCTCCAAAAAGTATGCGAGTGGTCTACAAAAATCAGGCTTGAAATCCTCTATCACTCGAACTCCACTTTGCATTTTCCATCGCTATTGTCTTCAATGTCGTCACTTCTGTCACGACAGCTGTCACGACAGTGATGTATGAGGCAGTTTTCTTCAACTCTTCACTCCTGCTCTGTAGTAATCTTCTGTTCCTCTGCTTCCCTAGATGCTGCCACGACAGGTACCTGCAAAAATTGACCGAAATCAGTAGTATCTGTGCAAAATTATCTATATGTGATGTTTATGCAAATTCTATCCTAAAATGCAACTAAACATGCTTGAGTGCATCAATTATATGGATAAATGAGGGCTAAAATATAGAACATTTATGCACTCAACAAACCCCAAACTAAAATTATTGCTTGTCCTCAAGCAAATGCAATCTAACTAAGAATGAAACTTTTTGGCTTTGGCTTAACTTAATGAACAACCATTACCTACAACACCTTCACAATCAAGATCAATACCTTTTCAGATGTTTACAGACTTATCCGGAGCAATACTATAACTCTTGTGTGGGTGTGTGCAGGTTTTGTGAACAAATAAGAGCCTAGACTCTTTAGCAACCATAATAGTTACTCAACTCACTTGAGTTTTACTTCAAAAATAATTCTTAACTAGAGCCAATTTCGGGCACCTCTAGTTTTCTTCCTAACGTAGATTAAAGTCTTTCTATTTCTACTAGAGCCAGTTTTGGGCACCTCTAGTTATCTTCCTAGAGCCAGTTTCGGGCACCTCTAGTTTTCTTCCTAGAGCCAGTGATAGGCACCTCTAGGAGTAAATCTGAGTCTAAGTTTTTTTTTTCTAACTCAAGTGGCTAAGCTTCCTATTCTAAGTTTACTAATAGAGTCTTAACAACATACAAGTCACAAAGGTGTTTTAAGAGTTCAGAACTAAAGTAAGGCTCTAAATACTTCCTAAAACATTCTAAAGCTACTGTCACGACGGTGAATACCGCGACAAGTAAGAGAAGTTCAAAAACTTAAGCCAAAATTTTTTTGACACAAAAATATATAGTTATAAACACAAAATATAAGTAGTCCATTAATAATAGGAGGACGACTGCCTACCCCCAAACTCGAGGGTTACATTGTCCTCAATGCATGACACATAAAAATAGAAAGATAAAAACATCACAAATAGAAAATAGAGACACGGAAGACAGAAAGAGTAAGAAACTTAAGTTGAAGTTCCAACATTGCTGTCGTCATTGCTGTCGTCTATACGAAGCTGTCGGCGGGCAGTTACTTTTGAAGCTGGGGCTGCCTTCGTAGTTGGAGAGGATGAGGCTCCCTTTTTCTTTGCATCTCGAGGTGGCTGGATTCTGGTAGTTGAAATTTTTGGAGCTTTGTCCAGAATCTCGAGCTCATTGTCACTTTTTTTGCCGTCTCCACTATCGCGACAGGGTCCCTCTACATCCATGTCAAGCTTCTTTTTCTTCATAGGAGGGAAGTCCTTTGCTATTTGGCACGTGGCAGAAGGTTCAAAGTCTAAATCATCTTGCCAGACTGAAGAGGAGAAGAAACCTTCAAAATATTTTGGATCGATTTCTAGCACTGGTTCCTTTCTCTTGGCTCCTCGAGATGGATGGTCCTTCTCCTTGGGAGAGGTGGGAGTAACCAAGGGTGATGCTGACCTTCTGTCGCCTGGTCCTGTCGCGGCAGATGGCGAGGCAGAAGCAACTGTCGGTGTGGCCTTCTTGGGAAAATGAGGAAATTGCACATTGGGGAAATTAAGTTCAACTTTAATAAAATTTACCGTTGCAATGTGGAAGTCCCTCATATACTCCATAAATCCTTGCTGTCGTGCCTCCATTCGTTGCAGCAGGTGGATGATGTGGCTGGGGGAAGTGCCTGCTGGTATGCCAGGTTATGTCTGATCAGGCTCTGCCGTCGTAGGTTCTGTTGAGTCAGGTTTTTTCGTGGAACTCTATTGTGGCAGAGGGGTCGATGTATGCCATTGGTGTGGCTGCCTTAAGCTCCATCAGGCTGTAAAGGTTTTGTTGTGTCCAACCCTTGCCTTGGATCTTGACATCCTCTTCAATCTCGGGGACGTTATTTGCTCTACATAGTGCTGTGATCAAATGAGGGAAGAAAAGGGGACCTTTATCTTTCTGTGCGCACTCGAAAATTCCATCGGAAATGTACTTCCCTACGTTGATCTGTCTTTCATTTATAATGGAATGAACGAGGGCCAGCCTTTGTCTATCCACTATCGTGTTGTGTGATGTGGGCATGAGGCGTTTCTTCACGAAGTGGTTCTATAGCTTGGCAACATGTGTGAGTTGAGTCCTTCGAATAGTCCACCGTTGTTTTGGATCATCATTCCAGCTAGTGCCTTCTGTCGTGAGGTCTGCTATGATGCTGTCGTAGTCTGCTGGCGACAGATTTTCAATGAACTGTCTATGTTTGTCCTCTTGCCTGCCCACGTAAATACCATACAGGGAATTTATATAAGCTGGTTCTAACTCAATTGTCTTACCCCTGATGGTGACTTGAGATGTGTCCTTGGTGGGATTTGTAGCATAGAACTCACGAACGAGGGTGACATACATTTCCTCTGGTTGTTCAGCAAACATCTGCCATTTCAACCTGATGATTCTTTTTGCGATGTACCCCTCTAAACCCAGATCTCCTCTCTTCTTTTGGTAAATAAAACCCCTCTCTTCCCACATTTCTCTCTTTTAAAAAGATTCGTAGTATCTTTTTCTCCGTTTTATGTAGAGTCGAACCTTCTTCAGATTTTGTTGTGTGTGGGAGTGGAGACTGCTGCGGCAGAGGTAGAGGCAGAGCTTCTGCAGGTTGATCTTATCGCCATTGTAAGGGTACTGTGGAAACAAAAGGAAAGAAAATACTGAAAGCTAAAAAATTTCTGAAACAGAGTAGAGAGAGTAGAATGAAGGTGAAAAATGAAATGGGAGTGAGGGTTTATATAGAATGGGATCTCTGCCCGTTGAAGCTGTAACGGTTGGCGTGGAAAACGGAGCCAACTGTCACACGGTTTTTGGATGCATCTGTTACGTGTTTCTGTGTTTTTCCTGCGTCTACTACGTGTCTGCTGCGACAACCTGTCTTTGCGTGTCTGCCGCGACAGCTGGTGACAGTCTGTCACGACAACCTTGTTACCATTGAGTTCTCTCTCTTGGGCTTCTTGAGCTGAGGTGAGTGTGATGGGTTGGTTCATTCCATCTCTTTCCTCTGTTTCTTTTATTTGCCTGGAAACTGAAATAAACTAATATTAAATTCCTACTTCCTAATAAAAATAAAAGAAATAAAATAAAATAAAAATAAATTAAGTTAAATTAGGGATGCCTTGAGGGGCATCTCCTAAAGTAACCACTTCCTGTTCTCTTGGGGCTTCAGCCCCCTGATAGTGCTTGAGTCTCTATCCATTGACTTTGAACTGGTGCCCGTCCTTGATAGATCTTATTGTGATGGCACCATGGGGAAAAACTTGAACTACCTGAAAGGGTCTAGACCATCTAGACTTTAACTTTCCTGGGAAGAGCTTCACCCGGGAGTTGAACAACAACACCTTTTGGCTTGGTGTGAACTGTCGTGGCAGAAGTTTTCTGTCGTGCCACTTCTTTGTCTTGTCCTTATAGATTATGGCATTGTCGTAGGCTATGGCTCAAATTTCTTCAATTTTGTTTAGATCCAAGAGCCTTTTCTGCCATGCGCTATCCCAATCCATGTTGACTGTCTTAATAGCCCAGTATGTTTTATGTTCTATCTCGACAGGTAGGTGGCATGTTTTTCCATAGATGAGTCGGTAAGGTGACATTTTCCCAGTGGTGTTTTGAAAGCAGTCCTGTAAGCCCATAATGCATCATTCAAGTGGAGAGACCAATCCTTCCTAGATGGCTTAACCATCTTTTCCAGAATGTTCTTCACTTCTCTATTGGAGATCTCGGCCTGCCCATTGGTCTGAGGGTGATATGCTGTTGCGATTCTGTGTTTCACTCCATACTTTTTCAATGCGTTAGCAATCACCCTATTGTCAAAATGCCTACCTTCATCACTAATGATTGCCTTGGGATGCCAAACCTGGTGAAGATGTGTTTGTGTAAAAATCTTTGGACGGTTTTGGCATCATTCTTTTGTGTGGCGATGGCTTCTACCCATTTGGATACATAATCTACTGCCAACAGTATATACAGATTCCCACAAGAAGATGTGAATGGTCACATGAAGTCGATTCCGCAAACATTGAAAATTTCAACTTCGAGAATGTTCTGTAGGGGCATCTCATGCCTTCGAGAGATATTTCCTGTCCTTTGGCACTTGTCACAACGCTTGTAAAAAGCTTGTGCATCTTTGAATAGTGTAGGCCAAAATAAACTGGACTGTAAAACCTTGGCAGCAATTTTGTTTCCTCCAAAGTGTCCTCCATCAGGAGCAGCATGGCAATGGTGGAGTACTTCTTTTTGTTCTTCCTTCGATATGCATCTCCTAATAATCTGATCTGCACAATGTTTGAACAGAAGACGTTCGTCCCAATAATAATGTTTTGCATCATTTTGGAACTTCTTCCTTGCTTGATAGTTAAGTTCATGAGGTAATAAACCACTAACGAGATAGTTTACTATGTCGACATACCAAGGAACATCAGAAAACTTACATGTCGACGTGGCTGTCGCAGCAGCACTTGTGTGTACTTCCATGGTAGTGAATAACTGCTTATCAAGGAAAGTCTCATGTATGTTAATCTTGTTTTCATCTTGATCCTTTCCCAGTTCTAGTCGTGACAAGTAATCTGCTACTTGGTTTTATTTTCCCTTTCTGTCTTTGATTTCTATATCAAACTCTTGTAACAGCAGAATCCAACGTATCAATCGTGGTCGTGCATCCTTCTTGGTGAACAAGTATTTTATTGCTGAATGATCCATGGGAACCACCACTTTTGTTCCAAGTATGTATGGTCTGAACTTGTCAAAGGCGAATACCACAGTTAGCAACTCCTTCTTTGTCATGGTGTAGTTTATCTGGGCATCATTTAAGGTCTTGCTGGCATAGTATATTACGTGGAAGAGTTTCTTCTTCTGCTTCCCTATGCTGCCCCTATAACATAGTCACTGACATCACACATTATCTCGAACGGTAAACTCCAGTCCGGTGGTTGTACTATTGGGGCTGTTACCAGCTTCTCTTTCAGTGTCTTGAATGCTTTAGTACGTTCAGTATTGAAGTAAAAGGCCTTATTCTGTTCCAACAAAAGACACAAAGGTTTAGTAATCTTAGAAAAATTAGCAATAAACCTACGATAAAAACCTTCTTGTCCTAAGAAACTCCTAATGCCCTTGACTGTGGTGGGTGGCGGCAGTTTTTCGATGACTTCAATTTTAGCTCTATCCACTTCTATGCTATGACATGAGATTTTGTGTCCCAACACTATGCCCTCATCTACCATAAAATGGCATTGTCCCAGTTCAGTACAAGATTTGCCTCTTCACATCTTTCAAGCACTTTCTTCAAGTTGCCTAAGCAGTTGTTGAAGCTATCTCCAAAGAAGAAAAAGTCATCCATGGAGATTTCTAGGAAATCTTCCACCATATCAGAGAATATAGCAATCATACACCGCTGAAAAGTTGTTGGTGCATTACACAGTCCAAATGGCATTCTCCTAAAGGCGTATGTTCCATAGGGGCATGTGAAGGTTGTCTTCTCCTGGTCCTCTCGTGCAATGGCAATCTGATTGTAACCTAAATAACCATCAAGGAAACAATAGTAAGGTTTTCCCGCTAATCTATCTAGCATTTGGTCAATAAAAGGCAAGGGGAAGTTGTAACCCCCTTAGCCCTGGTCTAGACGGTTGACCCGAACTACGAAGATTACAAGGGGAAAACCAAAGTCAACTCGAAAGTCAACCTTGATTAACGACCCTTTTAATTTTCTTTTTAAAACTTCTCTAGATGCACATTAAACCTATGTGAAAGCCCAAAAACCTTGGGAGAGAAAAGCACAACGATCGGAAACGTTTAAGGACTCAAATGCAAGAAATACACTTTTAGGGACCAAAATGTAAATTTTGGAAAATAAAAGGACTCCCAAGATTTTAGTTTTACCAAACCTCAATTAATCATATTACAAGCCTCTTTGCCAAATTTCAGCTTAAAAAGACATCTCAAGCTCAAGAAATTGCAAAAACGATTTTCAGGACCAAAACGTAAAGCTTGCAAACCTTTAAACCATTCAAATCAGTGCCCAACGGTCGTTTGTTTCGGAACGGTGGTTGACCGTTCCGAAACACGGGTTCGTTTCGAGACCTGTATCGAAACAGGGCTTGGCAGTGACCAAAACGTTTCGTAACGGCCTCTACCCGTTTCGATACACGAAGGCCATTACAGGCCCCCGTTTCGAAACGCTAGTGCCCGTTCCGATACGGATTGCCCAGAAAAGTGCAGAATTTGCTGGTTTAACACACAATTATCCACACAAAACACATTCTAATGACCTCCTAATCATGCCAACAAGTCATCATACATATGAGGTACATATATGCATCAACAAAACACATTCATGGCATCAAATAGGAAGATCCACAAGTCTATAGGCATGCACCCTAACGTCCAAAACCAACCAACCATCAAAACACCAACAAACATACCTTAAGCAATTCCTCAACATGTCAACAACATGCCAAGCACCATAGCTACCAAATTGCATTAACAACTAGATACAAACAACCCTTACGTGCACCAATTCATTCAACACATCCAACACTTGTTCATGCTTTTAAAACAAGAAGCATAGCATAACAACTTATGAAGAAGAAGATTCAAATGTTGCAAAGCGTTAAACCACATAGTCCAAACCATAAACCGAACTTGTTCAACATACCCAAAATCATTACACATCAATATAAAAGACTCTCCCCCATTGCCTTTATTATCTATAGCTATAAACCAAGACATACTTCTCAAGTGTAGCTCTTCTTGAATCCCTTGCTTCTTGCTGTCCCAACTTCAAATATCTGCAATGATGGACAAAAAAGAGCGTAAGCACATAATGCTTAGTGAGGAATGCTCAAAACCAAAACACCATCAATGCAACGAATCATAAAACCCTCTTTAAAAGTAGATGCACTTCAATAAACCAAATCATTGTTTGAAAAACCCCTTCTGAAACAGCATGCTTTAAACCATGCATTGCTCCACATGAAATCCAACCTTTAGCTTAGAAAAGCTAAACAACTCACCCCAAAACACATTCTTGCAAAAACTATTATTAAAACCTTTCCATGCATGAACACCACATGCAAAGTTAAATTCAAATTCCTTGGAAAACACTTCCACTTCACAACATACTTTCCTCATGCTTGACGATCATTTCAAAGAAAAACCTTTCGAAACCCATTTGTTCCTTCTAACAATCTCATACATTCCACAAATGCAAAACACATGAACTACGAAAGCAACATTTGCATTACATGCCTTTTTAAACAAGCCTTCACAAGGCTACAATGCATTAAAGAGATTCCATGCACATATGCACCATTCACAATAGAAGATAAACACTTGTTCAAGCTTAACAAGTAATACATGCACTCTTAATCCATTACACACTTCCCATGCAACCTTGCATCACTTCAAGCATCTCTCGCATCATTACATTCAAAACATTGTATTGGCTTTCAAGAGATAACTCACAAACCATTTTAACCCAAGACACAATCGGATACGCGGATTACAAGCGTTGTCCCACACGCTTCATACATACAACCGAACAACACAA
This sequence comes from Hibiscus trionum, assembly GCA_030270665.1. NCBI lineage: Eukaryota > Viridiplantae > Streptophyta > Magnoliopsida > Malvales > Malvaceae > Hibiscus > Hibiscus trionum. The sequence continues at coordinate 11,355,967 of BSYR01000055.1, read as the reverse complement.
GGTGGAGTTTACCGGTACAATCACAACCCCTCAACACCCGTGATTGAGTTTAATGGTACAATCACAACCCCTCAACATCACTCATCGGAAGTTGTATAACTCACTAGCGAGAGCCGAGACACACCCCAAGGCTAACACATGGGAGCTACCTCAACCAATTTAATCACCTTAACCAAGCTCACACACGGGAGCAACCCTCCACCGTTGTGACGCTTAACAAAGTCCACCCACGAGAGCCATCCTCCATCGTGGTAACACTTAACAAAGTCCACCCACGAGAGCCATCCTCCATCGCGGTGACACTTAACAAAGTTCACCCACGAGAGCCATCCTCCATCGTGGTGACACTTAACAAAGTCCACCCACGAGAGCCATCCTCCATCGTGGTGACACCAATTTCCTCAATCGCTAGAGTACTTGGATAGAGTTTACGGTACAATCTCAACCCCTCAACATCCAATGCGACTCTACTTACGGTGCACCCAATCCTATAGACGGCTAACTATATCCGATTAAAGTAACCAAAAACCACTTACACCACTTGCCAATACACATCAATTAACATCATCAATTCACTGTTTTAAAGCATTAAACAAAGCCATTAAACAACATGCAACACTATGCATCAATTCCACATTTCCATCATACAAAACCAAGGATCTCTTACCTTGAGCATCATTCAACACATGACTTTCAAAACTAGCATTATTCATGCTAAAACATGCTTTCAAAACAAAATTTAAACATGCAAATTAAATACATTGCATCCAACCATCTCATGGTTCATCCAAGAGTGAGAATTTTCCCGAAAACTTACTCTTGAGCTTTGTTAAGTTGCTTAGACTTAAACTAAGCTCCCATAACATTCAAACATTGGTTTCAAAGCTGAAAACCCAACTTCACTCACCGATACACAAAACTAAGCTAGTCGACAAGCCTTCCAAGCATACGAAACCTCCAACGCCACCTCTATTGCTTCCGGATCATTCTCCCCTGTTTTAAACACATAACAACAGAGGATTAATGCATCATCATGCATTAAAAACACCAGCAGCACAATCCAACTCGCTGCTCTAAATCTAACATTTCGGCTACCAAACACAACCGAAATCACCTCCAAACTTTTCCAAAACATAACCCAGCCAAGATCCATCACTTCTAACCATTTCTAAACATCAATTAACATCCAAAATGAACCCAAACTCGTCCTTATACCTCCAACATTAACAGAAAACCAAGATCACCCCAAAAACCACCATTTTCATAAGCAATAACATAGGAAACATAACCTATTCGGGATTGCATTGATCAAACCTCAATTACACCTCATTAAACATCCAAAATAAATTTAAAATCCATCTCAAAACAGAGCCCAAACAATCACCACGAATTTCTTCAAGATTTCTTCAAAATCTTGAGTTTTAAGCCAAAAATCAAGTTCATAACATTAAATCCATTTATAAAACTTAAAATAAGGATTGAGAACTTGGGAATTTCAGTAAAGAACTGAGTATTTAGAGGAGAAGAACATCCTTACCTCTAAATGTAGATTTCTCCTTGATTAGAGACAATTTCCTTGAAAATCCAATAAGCAAAACAATAGAATTTGATGTAGAAAGGATTAGGAGTCAATTGTTGATTGAAAACTCATCATTTGGTGTGAAAATCAAAAGAAATGTTGCTGTAGAAATGTGTTTGGCTGAAGAAATTTTGAGAGAAAATGAGATGAGAAAGTTTTAACAAAAGTTAGTTATGAAAATCTAAAATATGGTTTTCCACTTTTCCTTTAATTAATTAAACATTAATTAAATCATTAAATTCTAAGAAAAATCTGGAGAAATCTTTCTTGGGTAAATTAGCTCCTTAAAGATTCAAAGTTTCAATCCTTACAAAACAGTCACCACTGAACTATTCAAAAATCACATTTTAGTCACTATTTCAAAATGTCGCACTTCCAAACCTTATTTTGTAAAATTGATTTCACCACTCTCTTATATATATTAAAAGAGGATTTTTAGATATTTTTCCATATTTTTAAAGCATCCCAAACTAGGCTTTCCCTAAATCCTCTTTTTATATTCGAACCGAAAATCAAACCGGTCCGGTTCAGACCCTAAACTTCCAAGCCCAAAATTGGGGTGTTACAACTCTCCCCCTCTTAGGAAATTTCGTCCTCGAAATTTCAACCGGCGAAAAGAGCACGAGACCAAACTTCTCAAAGCAACACACAAAGTAATCACAGGTGAACTAAGCACCACTGAACATTCTCCACACAAAACACCACAAAAATCAACTCCTCCACAAATCAAACTTACACTATAACCAAACCCAACACCATTACATATTGTTCAAAACTTCCAGAACACTCCGTTGTTAACCTAAGCTTAACTTTTCACACTTCCGAACTGCGCATAGCCCCAGCAACCCGAAGACTTTCAAATTTTTACAACATACTCCACATTATCTCATAACTCCCCAAACTCGCACACACGGTGACACCAACCCATCCAGTTTCAGCCTCCATGTGACCCACAACCTTTATTGCTTCCAAAACCCTTGCAAAACTGCTCAACCTCTTTTAAAGATTACCACAACAAGCAAAAATTTCTTAAGCATCAACTACTTACTCAAACATCTCAACGTATTGATGACATTCCTTCACACCCGCCACTATCACCACCATAACGACTCACCAACCTACCCACACAACATCCGAAATCCACATCACAAGACTCCAACCTTAACTCTGCCAGCTGCTCCACGTACCACAAGCTGACTTAGAAAAGATTTACTTATACCCGACTAGCAAACCACTTCTCCCAAGAACCCGGCCAGCTAACAATGGCCCTTGAACTTACATTGCTTTTCCACTTCAAGCTTGACCATAACACTAACCTTACCTGGATACTGCCCATTCTATACAAACAGGTCGAGATTACGAAACCTCTACTCAACTCCTCGAAGGTTGCTACAAACCATCACCTACATAAACAACCCTCCTATTGCAAACATCAATGCCAAGACACCCCAGCACTCTGAAGACACATCCACTAACCTACAACATCACTTAACACAAAGAAACTACCACATCTACTAGCTATCCACAACCACTTGACTGATTCTAACTCCAACCGGTAATCTCCTCACCACCACACCGCTAAACTCCTTAAGCACCAAAACACTTTCCTTCTGCCAACATGCTATTTCGCACCCACTATTACTGACAACATGCTTACTACCCTCCACTACTTCTAACATTCTCCTAGCACCAAAACAACTCTTAAAACCCACCATCCAACCTAATCCTACCACAAAACTAACGGACCCAACTAGCTATTAGCAAGTGTGAACGTTCGTATGCATGATCACCAATATGCCCTATCAATGCCTGTGTACATGTATGCAAAACCTCTAATGTCATGTCGCATGTATGCATGTACCAACATATATAATATAGTATATAACAAATGGTTTTAATTGTGCATGTATGTCGGTTCACACCCACCAATAACATCCTCAGAATCCGCCTAAGAACAACCTCTACCTCACTTCTAACTTGTCCAACTCTACCATTCTAACAATCCGCTAACCACAAAATACTCCGCTAAAGCCCTCTTCATACTAAAGTTGTTTTCAAAACAACTTCGGCTACTACCCCAAACTTGCTAGCTACAAGACCAAAGCCACTACGCAAGGGAAACCCAACCGAAACCAAACAAAGATAACTAGGGCAAAGATTACTTAACAAAGTTACCTGTAATCACCTCAATGCCCCGGAGCTTCAACAGACAAGCTCTCTTCCTCGTAGAACCACCATTCTCTAGCCGCACCGCCGCAGCATCAACCAAAAATTTAGGGTCATCACCATCTCCCTGCGATAAATAACCCTGACTACCCCGAGCCAACTCCAAACAATTTCGTCTCAAATGTTCAACAGACCCACAATTCCAACAAGATTCATTCCCCAAGCTCCTCACACCTTTCTGCCCTTCCTGCCACCTCCGAACTTTGTCTCGGCCGCGCCCATGACCCTTCTGAGACCCTTTTGCACCCACTGAAGCCGAACTCACCACTTGAGGACAATTTCGCTTCACATGCTCCTTAGAACCACAGTTCCAACAAACTCACGCGCCCCAACAACCTCCAACATGACACCTACCACAACGGTCACACATCGGCAACCGAGCTACCACTCCTTGATCATGTAGCACTTGACCCACATCTGTACTACCCCCAGACTTCGATTCAAGCAAACCCTTCCATCACGTAGCCTCTTACGCTGACCGCTCCCGAGGTCAGTACCCACGGCTCTTTTGCCTAAAATTTTCTCACCTTCATAGTCTGAAGCCACACCCCTACGTTGCTTAACCCTTGGAAACTTCTCTCCAAGGTATCTTTCATTAAAGGCAGACACAAAGAACTCCCAATCTATATCGTGGATATGCGTTGCCACCGCCACATATGTCCACCAGGCACAAGCGTCCTCCAACATCAACGAGACGACACTTCCCAGTTTACAGGCATAGTCACACCCTTCCTGATCCAAAATCAGAATTACACCGGCTAACCAGGCCTCGAACGCCTTAGGTGTCGAACCATGATACTCCACAGCTCCCAAATCATATAAACGCTGTTTTGACAAACTCGCGTGTCCCACAGTCGGCACGTCCTCAGGCCTCATTTTCACCACGGCCTGAGATGTTCCCGACACCTCTTGAACCACAGGTGATGAACCCTTTATCACAGAACCAGCTTCCTCCTCCCGCCTTACTTCCTCAACTCCAGGCACTAACGACTGAAACGAAACACCTCCACCAAAAGGTGAATTCCACGCCTTAACAACCTGCTCTAAAGCAGCAACCATCTCACCCAACTGCCATTCTCTCATCGATTCCATCGTGCTATTATTAACAAAGCAATGATAATCAAAACAAACAAAACGATCAGGCCAGCTTCAAGCAAGGATTCAAGACTCCTACTCCAACATAACACAATAGCTATAATAATAAGGCAATGGGTATCCCAAATTCTCCCCTTTTAAACGACATCACAATCGATAAAAACATTGATATCACGAACACCGAGCATATCAATCAGCAAACTTCAATCATGCTTTCATCAAACAACATTCACCCTCAACAGCATAATATCAACATATCATACCCAAAACATTTTCATCACTCAGAAAATTAACTCACAACACCAGCATATCATTAATACAAATTCATATTAGCCCGTAGATGATTCGTAACCAAAAAGCATAATAAAAACATCAACAATTCGCTCAAAACACATTTTTCAACCAACTTTCAACCACACAACAGAACAAACATCAAACACTTATTATAACAACTTACCTCTGCCCCAAATATTCGCAACTTAGCTCTGATACCAACAAATGTAACCCCCTTAGCCCGGTTTAGACGGTTGACCCGAACTACGAAGATTACACGGGGAAAACCAAAGTCAACTCGAAAGTCAACCTTGATTAACGACCCTTTTATTTTTCTTTTTAAAACTTCTCTAGATGCACATTAAACCTATGTGAAAGCCCAAGAACCTTGGGAGAGAAAAGCACAGCGATCGGAAACGTTTAAGGACTCAAATGCAAGAAATACACTTTTAGGGACCAAAATGTAAATTTTGGAAAATAAAAGGACTCCCAAGATTTTAGTTTTACCAAACCTCAATTAATCATATTACAAGCCTCTCCGCCAAATTTCAACTTAAAAAGACATCTCAAGCTCAAGCAATTGCAAAAATGATTTTCAGGACCAAAACGTAAAGCTTGCAAACCTTTAATCCATTCAAATCAGTGCCCAACAGTCGCCTGTTTCGGAACGGGGGTTGACCGTTCCAAAACACGGGTTCGTTTCGAGACCTGTATCGAAACAGGGCTTGGCAGTGGCCAAAACGTTTCGGAACGGCCTCTACCCGTTTCGATACACGAAGGCCATTAAAGGCCCCCGTTTCGAAACGCTAGTGCCCGTTCCGATACGGATTGCCCAGAAAGTGCACAATTTGCTGGTTTAACACACAATTATCCACTCAAACACATTCTAATGACCTCCTAATCATGCCAACAAGTCATCATACATATGAGGTACATATATGCATCAACAAAACACATTCATGGCATCAAATAGGAAGATCCACAAGTCTATAGGCATGCACCCTAACATCCAAACCAACCAACCATCAAAACACCAACAAACATGCCTTAAGCCATTCCTCAACATGTCAACAACATGCCAAGCACCATAGCTACCAAATTGCATTAACAACTAGATACAAACAACCCTTAGGTGCACCAATTCATTCAACACATCCAACACTTGTTCATGCTTTTAAAACAAGAAGCATAGCATAACAACTTATGAAGAAGAAGATTCAAATGTTGCAAAGCGTTAAACCACATAGTCCAAACCATAAACCGAACTTGTTCAACATACCCAAAATCATTAAACATCAATATAAAAGACTCTCCCCCCATTGCCTTTATTATCTATAGCTATAAACCAAGACATACTTCTCAAGTGGAGCTTTTCTTGAATCCCTTGCTTCTTGCTGTCCCAACTTCAAATATCTGTAATGATGGACAAAAAGGAGCGTAAGCACATAATGCTTAGTAAGGAATGCTCAAAACCAAAACACCATCAATGTAGCGAATCATAAAACCCTCTTTAAAAGTAGATGCACTTCAATAAACCAAAGCATTGTTTGAAAAACCCCTTTTGAAACAACATGCTTTAAACCATGCATTGCTCCACATGAAATCCAACCTTTAGCTTAGAACAGCTAAACAACTCACCCCAAAACACATTCTTGCAAAAACTATTATTAAAACCTTTCCATGCATGAACACCACATGCAAAGTTATATTCAAATTCCTTGGAAAACACTTCCACTTCACAACATACTTTCCTCATGCTTGACGATCATTTCAAAGCAAAACCTTTCGAAACCCATTTTTTCCTTCTAACAATCTCATACATTCCACAAATGCAAAACACATGAACTACGAAAGCAACATTTGCATTACATGCCTTTTTAAACAAGCCTTCACAAGGCTACAATGCACTAAAGAGATTCCATGCACATATGCACCATTCACAATAGAAGATAAACACTTGTTCAAGCTTAACAAGTAATACATGCACTCTTAATCCATTACACACTTCCCATGCAACCTTGCATCATTTCAAGCATCTCTCACTTCATTACATTCAAAACATTGTATTGGCTTTCAAGTGATAACTCACAAACCATTTTAACCCAAGACACAATCGGATACGCGGATTACAAGCGTTGTCCCACACGCTTCATACACACTACCGAGCAACACAAGGTGGAGTTTACCGGTACAATCACAACCCCTCAACACCCGTGATGGAGTTTAACGGTACAATCACATCCCCTCAACATCACTCATCGGAAGTTGTACAACTCACTAGCGAGAGCCGGGACACACCCCAAGGCTTACACATGGGAGCTACCTCAACCATTGTAATCACCTTAACCAAGCTCACACACGGGGGCAACCCTCTACCGTTGTGACGCTTAACAAAGTCCACCCACGAGAGCCATCCTCCATCGTGGTGACACTTAACAAAGTCCACCCACGAGAGCCATCCTCCATCGTTGTGACACTTAACAAAGTCCACCCACGAGAGCCATCCTCCATCGTGGTGACACTTAACAAAGTCCACCCACGAGAGCCATCCTCCATCGTGGTGACACCAATTTCCTCAATCGCTAGGGTACTTGGATGGAGTTTACGGTACAATCTCAACCCCTCAATATCCAAGGCGACTCTACTTACAGTGCACCCAATCCTATAGCCGACTAACTATATCCGATTAAAGTAACCAAAAACCACTTACACCACTTGCAAATACACATCAATTAACATCATCAATTCACTGTTTTAAAGCATTAAACAAAGCCATTAAACAACATGCAACACTATGCATCAATTCCACATTTCCATCAAACAAAACCAAGGATCTCTTACCTTGAGCATCCTTCAACACATGACTTTCAAAACCAGCATTAATCTTTCTAAAAAATGCTTTAAAAACAAAATTTAAACATGCAAATTAAATACATTGCATCCAATCATCTCATGGTTCATCCAAGAGTGAGAATTTTCCCGAAAACTTACTCTTGAGCTTAGTTAAGTTTCTTAGACTTAAACTAAGCTCCCATAACCTTCAAACATTGGTTTCAAAGCTGAAAATCCAACTTCACTCACTGATACACAAAACTAAGCTAGCCGACAAGCCTTCCAAGCATCCGAAACCTCCAACGCCACCTCTATTGCTTCCGGATCATTCTCCCCTATTTTAAACACATAACAACAGAGGATTAATGCATCATCATGCATTAAAAACACCAGCAACACAATCCAACTCGCTGCTCTAAATAAATCTAACATTTCGGCTACCAAACACAACTGAAATCACCTCCAAACTTTTCCAAAACATAACCCAGCCAAGATCCATCACTTCTAACCATTTCTAAACATCAATTAACATCCAAAATGAACCCAAACTCGTCCTTATACCTCCAGCATTAACAGAACACCAAGATCACTCCAAAACCACCATTTTCATAAGCAAAAACTTAGGAAACATAACCTATTCGGGATTGCATTGATCAAACCTCAATTACACCTCATTAAACATCCAAAATACATTTAAAATTCATCTCAAAATAGAGCCCAAACAATCACCACGAATTTCTTCAAGATTTCTTCAAAATCTTGAGTTTTAAGCCAAAAATCAAGTTCATAACATTAAATCCATTTATAAAACTTAAAATAAGGATTGAGAACTTGGGAATTTCAGTAAAGAACTGAGTATTTAGAGGAGAAGAACATCCTTACCTCTAAATGTAGATTTCTCCTTGATTAGAGACAATTTTCTTGAAAATCCAATAAGCAAAACAATAGAATTTGATGTAGAAAGGATTAGGAATCAATTGATGATTGAAACCTCATCATTTGGTGTGAAAATCAAAAGAAATGTTGCTGTAGAAATGTGTTTGGCTGAGGAAATTTTGAGAGAAAATGAGATGAGAAAGTTTTAACAAAAGTTAGTTATGAAAATCTAAAATATGGTTTTCCACTTTTCCTTTAATTAATTAAACATTAATTAAATCATTAAAATCTAAGAAAAATCTGGAGAAATCTTTCTTGGGTAAATTAGCTCCTTAAAGATTCAAAGTTTCAATCCTTACAAAACAGTCACCACTGAAATTTTCAAAAATCGCATTTTAGTCACTATTTCAAAATGTCGCACTTCCAAACCTTATTTTGTAAAATTGATTTCACCACTCTCTTATATATATTAAAAGAGGATTTTTAGATATTTTTCCATATTTTTAAAGCATCCCAAACTAGGCTTTCCCTAAAACCTCCTTTTATATTCGAACCAAAAATCAGACCGGTCCGGTTCAGACCCTAAACTTCCAAGCCCAAAATTGGGGTGGTACAGAAGTGGTCCTTCCGGGTAGCTTTATTACGCTTCCAGTAGTCCATACAAACCCTCCAACCGATCACAGTCCTGGTTTGGATTAGCTTATTGTCATTGTTGGTTACGATAGTTATACATCCCTTCTTGGGTACGCATTGTACAGGGCTCACCCACTTGCTATCCGAGATGGCGTAAATAATTCCAGCGTCAAGCCATTTGATAATTTCCTTTCGCACCACCTCTCGCATAGCTTCGTTTAATCGTCTCTAAGCATCTATCATCGGCTTATGATCATCATCCAAGAGGATTTTATGCATGCAAATTGCCGGACTGATGCCTTGAATATCGGAAATGGTCCATCCAATTGCCTTCTTATGCTGTTGTAGCATACCAATCAACTATTGTTCTTGTACCTGCATTAACTTAGAAGAGATGATCATGGGTAATGTATCATTGAGACCAAGAAAAACATATTTAAGTTGCCCTGGCAAGGGTTTAAGATCTAAAACAGGTGTCTGGTCTATGGAAGGCTTTTAAATCATATATTTGTTAGAGGTATAGTTCAGAGGTTCGAAGAACTTACCTGGACGTATGCCTACCCAATTTACCTCCTCAGGATCTTCAATGTAAGATGTGTCATTGTCCGAGGAGTTGCTGTCACCAGTACTGTCGTGGCAGTCTTCTAGGTGGCTATGGCTACAGTGACCAATTTGTCTTTCATGACAGCTTGATCTGATGCAGGGTTGGTCTACAATTACCTCTGATATTGACTTACATTCTTCCTGTACATCAACTTGTTTCATGGCCTATAGAACATTTACTTTTATCTGCTGGTCGTTGACTCTCATAGTCAGTTCTCCCTTCTCTACATCGATCACTGTTCTACCTGTGGCTAGGAAGGGTCGCCCTAGGATGATCGGGGCAATCTCATCTGCTTCACAGTCTAGATCAAGGAAGTCAGTGGGAAATATAAAATTATCCACTCTTACCAGGATGTCTTTAATTTTTCCTTCTGGCTGTACGTAAGAGCGGTCTGCCAATTGACGCATGACTATTGTAGGTCTTGCTTGTCCAATACCTAATTTCTAAAAAACAGATTTGGGCATTAGATTTATACTAGCTCCAAGATCACAAAGTGCCTTACTCACATACTGATCACCGATTATGCATGGTATAATGAAACTCACAGGATCCTTCTTCTATGAGGGTGTACGATTATGTAGGATTGCCATGTAACCTTCTGTCATGACTATAGTTTCAAAATCCCCATGTCTGGATCTCCTGGACATTGCATCTTTAAGGAACTTGGCATAACCAGGCATCTGCTTAACGGACTCCAACAACGAAATATTTATATGTACTTGCTTAAAAACATCGTAGATCTTCTTAAGCTGGTACTCATGTTTCTGTTTCTTCAACCGCTGTGGAAAAGGGGGTGGAGGACGACAATCTTCGAGACGTCATTCACATGGAATTTGGATCTGAGGAGGTTCACATTCTTCAACTTTTTCTGTCGTCTCCTTCAATTCTTCTGCTGTCATGGCAAGGGTGGTGACAGCAGATTGTTTCACGTTTGCCGGGGCAGTGTTGTCAGCATGTGTCTGTATAGTTGGTTCCTTACTTGGTGTTTCTTTAATTTTTGGCCCTTGTAGCTGTTTCCCACTTCTCGTTGTTATAGATTTACACTGCTCATGTGTTGGTTTTCTAGTGACCTCAGTATCACTAAGGAATCCTCCATTTTGTCTCGGGTTGATGAACTGGGCTACCTGACCCATCTGTGTCTCTAGAGACTTTAAAGTAGCCTCATGGTTTGTCATTCTCATCTTTGTTTTATCCATGAATGTTTCAGTCTTCTTGACAAAGTGATCCATGTTGGCCATATATGCTCCAGTTTGAGACATGAAAGTTGCTAGGGTCTGTTCTAATGTACTTGTAGATGATGCCGATTGCTGTTGTGGTTGCTGTCGTGACAGTATTCTGTGAATTCCTTGATTCTAATTATTCTGGACTGGAGGATTCAAAGCATTTTCTGGGTTACTCTAGGAGAATTTAGGGTTCTTCCTCCAGTTCGGGTTGTAATTGTTGGAGTCGTAGCCTTTATTCTTGTTGTAGTTTCCAACATACATTCCTGTTTCCAGTTGTAGGGGACACTCCTCTGTACTGTGGTTTCCACTGCATGATTCACACATCTCATCGGTAGAAAATACAGCCTTAGATTCGCTCTTTCGTTGCAGGTTTTCAATTACCTTGGTGATGTATGCTAATTGGGTTTTTACCGAGTTGTCAGATTCATGTTCCTTGAGAGATACTCCTCGTCTTCCTCCTCTTCGTTCCGTGGGGAACTGTTCGTCGTTCTTTGCCAACCTTTTCAACATAAGCATTGCATCTTCCGGCTCTTTGTCCAGTAACAAACCATTAGCTGCTGAATCTATCCTCATTCGAGTGGGTGCATTGGCAGCATTGTAGAATTTGACGACTTGGTTCCATACAGAGAATCCGTGCATCGGGTAGTTTCGTAAGAGAGTTGTAAATCAGTCCTATGCCTCATGCATTGGTTCATCATCTTCCTATTGAAAAGTAGCAATTTCTTTATGCAATCTTTCATTTAAAAGAGAAGGATTAAAACGAGAGAGGAATTCACGACAAAGATCTGCCCAAGTTCTTATTGAACATGGCGTTAACTTATTCCACCAGGTTTTTGCTCTATCGCTCAATGAATGGGGAAATAGTCGAAGTCTCAGCACTCCCGTGCTTATTCCCGGTTGTCTAAATGATCCGCAGATCTCCTGGAAGGTTTTCAAATGTTCGCGTGCATCCTCTGTAGCAGAACTACCAAATTGTCCGACTGAATTTATCATGCTGAACATCATAGGTTTTAGTTCAAAGTGTTCAACTTCTACGTCCGGCAGTGAAGTTTCAGTTCAACTTGATCATTGTCCATATATTCTCGGCATGTCTGTCGTGCTACCGGGGTAACAGAAGGTTTCCGGTTGTCTTGAGCATTAGCATGAGGAATAACATCAACCCCGAGGTTGTTGTTATTGTTGTTGTTACCTACCCCAACACCTTGTCCTTCGTTTTCCATTGCTTCAATTCTTTCCTCAAGATAGCGGTTTCTCTCTATCTGGAGTCGGGTTTGGTTCATGAGATGGTACGCACGATCGATTTCTGGGTCTAGTTCGTATTCAAGATCTGTACCGCGTCTCAATCTGCCCATAAGCAAGAGAAGAAAACTTGTGAAAGGGACAAGGAAATATAACAACCAGAAATAGAAAAGTGCAGTAATTAAAGGTAAAGGTATGTTGCCAGTCCCCGGCAACGGCGCCAAAAACTTGTTGCGTAGTGCAGGTATATACACGACGCAAATAATATAATGATTTGAAGTATCGAATATCGTCTCCACCGGGACTGAAAATACTTCTAACTTTAAAACTCTACACAAGAAAAGAAATAGATTTAATAAGGTGTTTTGAGAACTCTTGAAGATAAACTAAAATAGAGGAAGAAATCATATTGATAAAGTAGGCTGATATTGATTTGTTCAGTAGTGCAGGTGTTGCACTGTTCAGAGGACTTCTGTTGTGTATGTCGTCGAGCCTTTCGCGGTAGCACCTGTCGCGACAGAGGTCTGTTGTTGTCGCGGCATCGATCAACAACTCTGTTACTTCAAGTTCGGCAAGAACCCCAGTTGTGACTTGTCCTATCCCTAGGTCTAAGTTCTGTCGGCGAACACGTCTTGGATGATACCTTCCAGCGTGAATCAAAGGACGAACACCGATGTTTGTGAATTCTTTTTTAGCCGCTTAACCTTGTACCTACCCCTAGGCCAAGACAATTTAACCATAAACTGGAAAACAATATTTACTCTTTTCGTATACTTAATTCTCCCGATATTAAGTAAATAGATAACCTCACAATGCTCTTCCGATACTCTTATGAGATATTAAAACCAGAGTAAATAAACTTGAAGTTTTATTGATTGAACAGAAAAACCTAAGAAACAATTTAACCCTTACAACTACTTTACAAGATCAACCCTTAGCCCTGGGGAAGATTTAGAACATGATGAAGAAGAGAAAAGCTAGGGTTTATGATGGAAGACGGCTAGGAACTAGGTTATCCTTTCCCTTGTCGAAATACAATCATATATATAGGCCTTGGGTGTAAGCTTTCTTAATGGCCAAGAATACTAGTTTGAATTAAATTACAATTTATTTAAAGACTAAATCTCTGAGTAAACGTCTTTTAGTTCGCCCTATCTTCTTGCTTTGATTTTCTCCTCAAACTTTGGGCAAGGCCTTCCTTGTGCTTTTGGGCTCCAAAAAGTATGCGAGTGGTCTACAAAAATCAGGCTTGAAATCTTCTATCAGTCGAACTCCACTTTGCATTTTCATCGTTGTTGTCTTCACTATCGCTGCTTCTGTCACGGCAGCTGTCACGACAGTGATGTATGAGACAATTTTCTTCAACCCTTCACTCCTGCTATGCAGTTATCTTCTATTCCTCTGCTACCCTTGATGCTGCCACGATAGGTACCTGCAAAAATTGACTGAAATCAGTAGTATCTGTGCAAAATTATCTATATGTGATGTTTATGCAAATTCTATCCTGAAATGCAACTAAACATGCATGAGTGCATCAATAATATGGATAAATGAGGGCTAAAATATAGAACATTTATGCACTGAAGCATTTTTCCAAATACTCTGTCTGTTGGTGTTATACTTTCAAATACCATTGTTTGTCGTCACGAAAAACCTACGAACTAACACCACGCCGCTAGGATCTATAAAATGAAGTCTATGCACAGTTGCCTCTACCACCATTACCACAACATTAACCACACATATAATGCTATGGAGATGGAAACTAAAAATGAAACAAACCAACACTCGCTTCATTAGTTATGAGTGTAAGAACCCAAAGGACCCTATTCATAATAGATGTGACGTTGATCGTGAGAAGACGATATAATTGGAAATATGCGTCTTTTGAAATTCAGAATCCATTCAACCCCCAAATTGCTTTATGTACGCATCCCAAAGTGGTTGGTGATGACTAATAGGGTTACATTAAATGACATGATTTAATTTAAGAACTGAGAAGACAATTTTGGCGGGCTCGATAAATTGTTAACATGTTCGAAACTTTACAATCATATGTGAAATTGAAAATGTTAGGAGAAATATTAACATTTTACGTTACCAGTTATTCATAGATTAAAAACTTAAGTAAAATATTATTTTTTAATAAAACACGTAATTATCATAGATTAATTTTTAAATGTCTAATTAATTTTATATATTAAGACATGAAATGCATACAATAGACATCGTTAACAATTTAACAGCATAATAAATTACTTCAACTTAATATTGAGGAAGACTAGCCCCACTTCCTCTTAATCTATCCAAAAAGTCTGGAAGATCATACTCGTTGCCTTCTAATCCAGATGAATTAGGTGGTGGGAACGACACTTGATATAATTGTTATGTTTTGGGACGTTTGATATTATAACTGAAAAGACATTTTTGGGCGAGAACGACACATTTAGTTTAGTATCGAAACTGTAAGTGATGATTTGGATACTTTTAAATCACAACTTAAACTGAACTCTTTAGGAATACATATAAAATTTTAGGTTATAAAAAGTAAGTTCGAAACGTTGTATACAAACGTTCGGTACTTGTTGTAATAATGAAAACTCATGTGCTGGTTGTCCTAAATGTGCGACATTAAATATTTAATAGTGAACCTTCACGTGGGAGAATTTACACAAATATTGCATGTTAAGAATCATATATACGACGACAATTATATCGTGAATCATCATAAACAACATGCATACAATTGGCCTAATATCACATAAGTTTGATAAGTATAATGATATGTATAATGGAGCAATAATGGTAAATTAATATCTAAAGTCTATGTTGGTAAAACGAATATATACGACAAGAACAATATACTCAAATTGATCACAAAGTCAAAGTAATCGATCCATGTAAAGGAAACTATCCGCATTTAGAAGTAAACTTTACAGTAAGAAATCATACAAATTCATAACTTATGTGAAAATTTTACTATTTGTAATATTTTTTCCAAGCAAACATAGAACACATGGAAGACAATAAACTTTAAATTTCCCTAAATCTTTGGCCACTTAGCAATCAAATTAAATTACCAAAAATATGATATATCCCTAAATCTTCATTAGTATTTTACTCAAATTTTTCCAAGACCACATAGAAGACATGATTGTTGTAACACCCTAAAATCCGATCTAGTCGAAATTGAGTTCTGGTGATCGGAAATTTAACATTGATGAAGTCTGAGCATCGGATCGGCTAGTTAATTATTGATATCGGACTCTAATTGAATTTAATTATTGCCATCAGACCCTATTGAATAGTACCGATAACATTAAAATGACTAAATTGAGGAAAAACGCAAGTTGGAGGTCAAAACTATAGTATTGTGAGAGTTGAGGGGATAATCTTGCGATTAGCCCCTCCCCAATTAAATTTCTATGAACGTGGGATAGTTTAAGAGATTTCCTTCATGCGAAGGAAAGCTAAATAGGCAAAAGAATTTATAATAGCAAAATAAAGGAAAATGAGGTAAAAACTTACCGAAAGTCTCAAGCAAGCACCTAACCTCTTGTTATCTTCATCATCTTCCTCCAAGCTAGCACCTCCATTGGAGAGCAAGCTTTAGCTAAGTTTTTTCCTTGTTTTATTGGTATCGAATCGTTGCTATCGATCGAGTAAGCTATAATCCTCAATCGGTTATTGGATTCCATGGATATATTTAGTTTAATCTCAAGCCAGGATTTTGACCATCCATGGATATTACATCGTTATTGTTTATATTGAAATCATATATCAATTTTGATATCGTTGTACTGATTTTGATATCGTAATATCGATCCTAACAATCTCCCTATTGATTTCCTAGCTCAAGACATTGATAAGGAGCACCCATCATCTCCATCCAAAGCTAGGAACACGGGGATTGCTATCCGAGAGCCTTGAAAGCTTTGGATTATTAAGGTGACTGTAGTCGAAGTCTCGGGTTTTGGCAAAAGGCCTTCCCGGATCATTATTTGATATTTTAGATTACTTCGCTAACATTGTTATTGAAGCAATTGCATTGGATGGTTAATCAGACACTTTGGTAAGTGTCGGTAAGTTTCCATTGAACATTGATATTGTCATTATGTGTTGTCATTGAAATAGGCATTGTCATTGGATTATTGCATTGAAACTATCGAACATTGATATTGATATTAAACTATGAGTTATTGATGATGAGATATAGATATTGATCATCGACATTATTGAATTCATTGGACATTGATATATCATTGATTATTGAAATGAATTTGAACATGGCAACCTAAGATTGGAATGTACTTTGGATACAATTGGCATGCCATAGAATTCATGAGCTCAGTGTACGGGTGGACTACGGTCCTAAGGCTACGACCTATATTGATTTGGCGAGGCGGAGGGATGTGTATTGTTGATGGTCATATTGGCGAGACGAAGGGACTAGACCATTTATTGATTTGGCGAGGCGTAGGAATTCGCGTATCCACGATCTTGATTCAATCCAAGGACTAAGAATGAATATGAAACATGTTAATACATTGTGTATTGTTGCATAGCATTGACAATGTTGGCATGAGATTATGTATAAGTGTAACCATGGCATTACTATTACTTACATTGTTTGTGACTACCTCACTAGGCAAAGTATGCCTAACACGTCTCATCTCATGCATTTTCAGGTTAAGAAGGCTTGCACGTCGGAAGATCGGATCGGCAAGCAAGACAAGTCACTACTAGCCCCAAGTAATGTGTTTTTGTCTTATAAACTCCTAGGAAGGTGGCAAAGTAGTTGAACTAGTCATTGGTGCCTATTTTGTTGTGTTGGTGCATTGCTAAGATTGCAATAAGTTATATAGCTTAAAATGCCTCTTTTGGTAAAGTTGAAAATGGATAGAAAATGCATACATAGCTCAAAAAGGTAAAACCATGGTAAACGTATTCATATAGTCATGAAAATTGGCATGCTAGTAGTTTATACCATTGAAATATTGCGTGTAAAGTTTTGTTGCATTTGGACATCGTTCAACAGGGTAAATCAAATAAAAACCAGCAAAAATCTGTCATTATAGGCCAGGCCGTATCGAAACGGGTGATGACGTTTCGGTACGGGCGTACAATATTGAACCTAAAAGTATGGGTGTATCGAAACGAAAAAGTGCCATTTCGGAACATTTTGTCACTAGAAACCATTGTTTCATTACGGGTTCATAGCGTACCGAAACGAGTCAAAGTCAAAGGTGGTCAATCTGTTCCGATACTTGTCAAGCCTGTATAGAAACAATCAAAAAGGAAAGGTCAACAAGAGTTGACTCTCGTGCACCTGTTTCAAAACAGCCTAGGGTGTTTCGATACGGGGTTAGGTAAATTGGTTAAAGGCTTTTTGGACAGATTGCTAATGTTACAATTTAACCACTGAATTACATTGTAGACTAGTTTGTACACTAGTTATTCATGCATTGAATTACATTGTTCTTTTGTCTGTTGCTTGGAAAGACATGTTATTGTTACTTTTTGTAGATTAGTCCCTAAACCTATAAAAATTATAAAATGATCCTAAATGGTTATTGTGGATTTCTTGTGATTGAATTGGACTAATAAACGTATAGTAACAGTCTATAAGACTAATATTGATTAAAAATGTGATTAAGATGAAATTTTATAGCACCAATCATCGTATAGTCCTTCAGTAATACGCTCCGACCCAGTTCTCTACCAGACCGGGAAGAGGGTGTTACATTTGTGGTATCAGAGCTAGAGTTTAGTCGACACTAGGACTAAACCGAAGTTTATCGCATTGTTATTGTGTTACATTGCCACCTAGGAGTTTTATATTGTGTATATTGTGACTTGTCGACTAATCTGATCTTTCATATAGATATGTCTGAGACAAATGAAGCTCACACTGACGAGCTTGCTACTGGCTCCTCGACACATGGCGAGGAGATTAGGAGAGGAAATCCTCAGAATCCACCGCAACCACATGACCCTTCTTTTCAGGGTGCTGAGCCTGCCGCACCTACTGCTCAGGCTGAATGCTATCAGAACATGGCTGACATGTTTAAGCAGTTTATGACTGTGATGCAAGTAACACCACCAGTTCAGCCTACCCCTCTTGTTGCTCAGTATTTCTGAGCCCCTGTGGACAAGTTGGCTTCGCTCCGAGCCTATTCTTTCACTGGACAAGACGATGATAATCCCGAGATTGCTGAATATTGGCTGGATAATATCCTATGTATCCTGAATAAATAGTTGCAGTGTTCCGACGATCACAAGCTAGAGTGTGCTATTGCATTGCTGACCGACGAGGCCCTTATGTGGTGGGAGACCACTATTCTTACTGTTTTTGAAGAGTCAATCACTTGGGAATTCTTTCTTAAGAAATTTCGGAACAAGTACATCAGTGAGTACTATCTCGCGGAGAGACGGAGCACTTTTTTTCATTTGAAGCAAGGCGGGCGGCCTATCGAGCAGTACATCAATGATTTCTGCATGTATTGCCGATATGGAGCTGATTTTATAAAGAAAGAGGAAGACAAGTGCAGAATGTTTATTGTTGGGTTGTGCGATGAGTTGCGACCTATGTTTACGGCCTTGGGTATCACCAACTTTTAGGATTTGGTGAACCGAGTTAAAGAAACAGAGGCTGCATAGAGAGCTCAGAGAGGAAATATGTCCAGTAGATCTGAGAAAAGGGCATGGGGCGATTCTCGACCTCCCAAATGGAACAAGAAGGGCAAGTATCAAGGCTCGAGGCAAGCTTCATATTCACAGCCTTCTCGTACCAGGAACATTGAGAGACCACAGACTATCACCCAGTTCTAGTCTAAGGCAGCTTCAGTTGAGAGTACTGGAGGATCGAACCGGAGTGTTCAACATCCAGTTTGTAATTTTTGTCAGAAACGACATCCAGCAGGCCAGTGTCGTAAGAAGACGGGAACATGGTTCTTTTGTGGGGAACAAGGACATTTTATCAGGGACTGTCCTCAGTATCCCTCTAAGTCAGTGGCTGTGCATGGAGACATCACCTCACCCGCCCATTCCTTCCGAGGAAAAGGGCCAAGACAAGCACAATCAGGAACCTCAGGCAGACCAGGCAGGTTCGGGAAGCAAGGTAACAAGCAGGAAACGAAGGCCTCTGCCCAGATGTATCATGTGAGAGGCCGTGAGGAGGATGACGAGCCTGATATTATAGTAGGTACCGTTATGTTATATGTACACTCATTGTATGTATTGATTGATCCTGGATCTACACATTCTTTTATAAGCCTAGAATTGGTTAAAAGACATAAAATGTCTAGTGAACCTATGGCAACAAAAATCTCCCTGAAAAATCCGTTAGGTGATTCTGTTGCCCTAAGCCTTGTATGCAAGAATTTTCCGATCTTGATTCAAGGAATTTCGTTCCCTGTGGATTTCCTAGTCTTACCAATCCACGAGTTTGATGCGATTCTTGGCATGTATTGGCGTAGTAAACATCAAGCGTGGGTAGACTGCAGTAAGCGAAAATTGTATCTTCGAGGCCTTGGCAAGGAAAGAATAATGCTGATAGAATCTCGAAACTCAATATTTTGTGCATTCCACAGAATCCAGGAGTGAACCTTAGATCCATGATATTGACACAATATCGGATGGCTGCTGTGGAGTTGAGAAAACTAAAAGCTCAAATTCAGGACCTTATGAATAAGGGTTTTATTCAACCGAGCTCTTCACCCTGGGGAGCACCAGTTCTTTTTGTCAAGAAGAAGGATGGTTCTATGTGATTGTGCATTGACTATAGACAATTGAATAAAGTAACCATCAAGAATAAATATCCATTGCCCATGATAGACAACCTGTTTGACCAATTAAAAGATGCCTCTGTGTTTTCCAAGATCGATTTAAGGTCGAGCTATTATCAAATGAAAGACAAAGAGTGTGATGTGCCTAAGACTGCCTTCCGTACAAGATATAGGCACTATGAATTCTTGGTGATGCCTTTTGGGCTAACTAATGCACCGGAAGCTTTTATGGATTTAATGAATCGGGTATTTAGACCATATCATGATAAATTTGTAGTGGTGTTTATAGACGATATCTTAATATATTCCAAGAATTAAACAGATCATCGAGATCATCTTCGTATTGTACTTCAGACTCTGAAAGAGAAACAATTGTATGCAAAGTTTTCCAAGTGTGAGTTCTGGCTCACCGACGTTGCCTTTTTGGGACATGTCGTATCGGCTTCGGGCATTCAGGTGGACCCAAAGAAAATCCAAGCTATTGTGCATTGGCATCCACCGAAGAATATTGGTGAAGTTAGAAGGTTCCTTGGGCTTGCTGGCTATTACCGTAGATTCATGAAGGGATTTTCCATGTTAACCGCTCCTTTAACCAAATAATTGAGAAAGGAAGCCCCTTTTGACTGGACCGAGGCTCAACAACAAAACATTGATCAGTTAAAACAAGTTTTGACCCATGCACCTTTCTTGACCCAGCCCGAGTCTAGAAGAGACTATAAAGTTTACAGTGATGCATCACATCTTGAGTTAGGATGCGTATTATTGCAAGAAGGCAAGGTTATTGCTTATTGTCACGGGGCTAGGTTCTGACTCGCCAACCCGTCCGGCCTTAGTCGTCTATCTTAAGTCGAGGACTAAGTCAGCCTTCGAATATCTAAGCTGAGGCGCTTAGAACTTGATGTGCGGAAGCTTTGGGAATAAGAGAGACAGGGGATTTTATAAGCAAAGAGCCTCATTAAAAACTCCTCCTAAGCCTAGACGAGGAGAAAAGAGTACTCGATGCCTTCTCTTATTAATAGACAAAGAAAGATGAAAATATAGGAAACATGGAATATATGGAGTGAATGTGGAGTGATTACAAATGGTAGAGGAAGGCTCTATTTATAGCCTAGGCCCCCTCGATCTAATGGCTACGAATGACTCGATCCAATGGCTATGGATGAGTCTTACAAAGAGAATCTCTTATACATGGCAACTCTATCATCCTATTACAAAGTTGCCTAGGATATGTGCCCAATGACATCATGGCTTTGGTGGCATTGTCTTGTTTCCTCAATTCTGGCTTCAAGAATGGAAGCTTTCCTCGAATAGGCTCCATGGATGATATCTTTCCTTGAGTGTTGGTCAAAAGATGACACCTTGGCTTGGGTCTTGGATGCTTGGGCGGATTGGGCTTGGTATGGCCCGGTTCTTGTGTCCAAAACCCCCTCTTTAGCATGCTAGGTGCTAAATCAGGCCCTAGGGGTGTGGGCAACTCGGATGGGCTTCCCCTAGGCCCCTCGGTGTGCATATCGGGTGCAGACTCGGCCTCCTTGGCGTGCACGTCGGGTGCGGGCTCGGGCTCCATGGCTTGGGCGGCATGGAGGGTGCATGGCAAGGCCCCCTCGGGTGCGGGCTCGGGCTCCATGTCTTGGGCGGCATAGAGGGCGCATGGCAAGGCCCCCTCGGGTGCGTGTGATGGGCTCCCTCGGGTTCAAGTCTCGTGGGCAGCACATGGGGTGCTTGGCAAGGCCCCGTGGTGCGCTGGAAGTGGCCCATCTCGGTTCTCTTGGGCGCGGACACCACCAAGGGCGTTGTGCATGGCCCCTTGGTGCGTGGCATTAGCAACTACTCGGGTCCCTCGGTTGGGTGAAGGACGTGGTGCGCTAAGGTCAGCACCTATGGGTGCGGCTGGCCCGGTCACGAAAAGTGGTCCCGTGATATTCTCCCCCACTAAATCTATCGACGCCCTCGTCGATAGGCATTGGTGAGTCTCGGTCGTCTCGTCCTCGAACAACCTCAGCTTCTCATCTTGTTCCCGCTTTGCTAAGGGAAGTCACGTGCAAAGGGCAAGGCTCTCATGCCTTGGTTCTCGATCCGTCTCGTTCTCGAACGGTTACCACTCCTTGGCAAGTTCTCGATCCGTCTTGTTCTCGGATGGTTGCCACTCCTTGGAAAGTTCATGATCACCCTCGGCTTTGGGATGACCCGTCCAAAGTACAAGGCCTTTGTGCCTTGACGCTTGGCCCGTCTCGATGGTTGGTGCCTCCTTCTCATAGGAGACGCTCGCCTTGCTGTGTGCTTGGCTCGGTCCACTTCATGTTTGGATCATTTTGCACCACTCCTCGTACCACGGCTCGGGTATGCTAGCATGACCCACTTGCCTTTCCGATGGTAACTCCACCTTGTAGGCTCTTTCGCCTACTTGCTCCTTGGCTTGACTCGGTCCCTCGCTCGATCGCATCGGCGGCCTGTGGACAAAACCAAAGCAAGTTAGACTTGGATTTTCATAATAACATGGCATGCTTACCTCGGACACAAAGTCCTTGTGGGCTTGGGTCACTTCGTCTTGTCGATACTCAAGGCAAGTGATTGTGGCGGGATCTTGGAATAGGCCCCCTTCGGTGCTCTCTAGCACTCGTCCCTTGGCATGGATGATGGTTGGATACTCCCGGCTTGTTCCAACCACTTCGTCACTTTGTTCTTCGCTTGGCCTCGCAAGTAACATGTGGACAGAACCACAACAAGTTAGATCCAAACTTTGGAAAATTGGATCACTTACCTCGGACTCAAGGTCCTTGTCGGCTCGATCCACTTTTCCTTGTTGATACCCAAGGCAAGTGTTGTTGGCATGATTTTGCCCCTCGTCAATGGGCTTGGGCATCACGGTACTTGGGCTCGGTTCCATGGGTTCATGCCACTCGTCCATGGATTTTGACCATTCGTCAAACTCGGCTTGCAACTCTTCGTAGAAAATTGCTAGCCCCTCTTCCTTGGCAACTTGATCCGCTTCTGATGGGTACTCCATCTCACGAACCACCTTGCTCCTCGGTGGCAAAGTCTTTGGCAACTCCAAAGGCTTCTCATCTTTGATCTCTTCAAAGACTTGTCCCTTTGCCTCGGGGACTTCTATGGACTCTTCCATGGTCTCGTCATCATTGACTCTCGTCTTGGGCACTCTCTTGATGAACCGGATTGTTGCTAACGACTTGGTGTCTTCGTCCGCAACTCGCTTCACTGGCACATCGCATTGTTGGCGGGGATCTAAAATACACAAAATATCCCTCTTGGGCAAGACAAGTGCATCAACCCGTTCAAGAAAAGATAAGCCCAAAATGAAATCGTAATCGTCTAAAGGGATTACCTTGATGGAAGCTTTACCGTGCCAATCTCCGACTTGAAGGTTCACGCCGTTTGCAACTCCCACAATAGGCTCTTCTTCGGAATTGACGGTCTTGATCCATCCACTTACCTTCTCAACTCGAAGGTTTAATCGCTTTGACGCTTGCTCGGACATGAACAACTTCGATGCTCCACTATCCACAAGCGTGCTTAGCTTTTTGCCGGCAACTACCACGTCCATGAACATAAGTCCCTTCTTCTTTCGGCCTCTCTTGGCTTGAAGTGAACTTACTATGGAACCAAGTTGGGCAAACTCGTCCTCTTCTCCATCTCTTCCTTGGAAGGCGGAAAGGTTTGTCTTTTTCGGGCAATCCCGAATGAAATGTGGCCCACCGTAATGATGGCACTTCAATGGTTCTCGGTCCTTCCTCTCCCAAGTCCTTGTGAATCGATAGGACTTGTCATTCGATGGCTTGACACTACCATTCGATGACTCCTCCCTTTCACTCGATCGTGGCTTGGACTTGGGTTATTTGTTTCGATCATTACTATGATCTTTCAATGACTCGACAACAGAAATCGCCTTAGAGAGTTCCTTCACGTCTCTCCTCTCTAGCTCGGTGCATACCCACGGCTTTAGGTCTTCTATGAATTGGAATAGGGCGTCTTTCTCACTTAGATCGGAAATTTGGAGTTGCAACTCGCTAAACTCCTGAACGTAGTCTCGAATTGATCCCTCTTGCTTAAGGTGTCTAAGCTTGGATCGCGCCTCTCTCTCGGCATTTCTGGGACAAAATTGGTTCTTAAACTTCGTTTGGAATTCATCCGACGTTTGAACACTGGTGCCTCCACGTTTCTCGTCAGAACACCTACGTCTCCACCAAAGTAAAGCGTTATCACTTAAATATATTGATGCAGTACTTACCTTGTCGGCATCCTCGATGATGCACGATGCTTTGAAATACTGCTCGAGCCCCCACAAGAAGTTCTCCACTTGTTGGGCTGATCTCGTCCCCTCGAAGTGCTTCAGCTTCGGGACATCGACTAGCAACCTCGCTGGGCTAGCCACCATGCCATTTCTTACGGCGGCTTGGTAAACAAGCACCTCACTCTTGAGATCCTCGATCTCCTTTCTGAGCGCGGCTACCTCGGCTTGTCTAGCAAGATCTTCCACGATCTTCTTGAGTGCTTTCACATCCTCTTTGAGGGATCCATCTTGAAGATCGACGCGTTCGTTGACATCGTTGATTGTTCCTTGAAACTCCTTCTTGAGTTTGGCATCATCCTATCCCAACTCCCATAGTCGGACTTCAACCCAATCGAACTTCTCTCTCGCTCCGATTGTGGCATTCTCAAGGCGAATGACCTTGTCCTCAAGTGTCGTGATTCGGTCCCTGGAACTTGCCCTCTTAGCTTTCTCAGCTTGTCGTGTCACACGTCGACTCTCATGCTCACTGCGCTCATGATCGGATCCGTCGCCTGCCATCTCGTCTCGTACGGAGCGGAACTCGCTCTGATACCACTTGTCACGGGGCTAGGTTTTGACTCGCCAACCCATGCGGCCTTAGTCGTCGATCTTAAGTCGAGGACTAAGTCAGCCTTCGGATATCTAAGTTGAGGCGCTTAGAACTTGATGTGCGGAAGCTTTGGGAAAAAGATGGTGATGGCTAGGCAAGGCAAAATAAGTGAGACAAGGGATTTTATAAGCAAAAGGCCTCGTTAAAAACTCCTCCTAAGCCTAGACGAGGAGAAAATAGTACTCAATGCCTTCTCTTATTAATAGACAAAGAAAGATGAAAATGTAGGAAACGTGGAATGTGTGGAGTGAATGTGGAGTGATTACAAATGGTGGAGGAAGGCTCTATTTATAGCCTAGCCCCCCTCGATCTAATGGCTACGAATGACTCAATCCAATGGCCATGGATGAGTCTTACAAAGAGAATCTCTTATACATGGCAACTCTATCATCCTATTACAAAGTTACCTAGGATATGTGGCCAATGACATCATGGCTTTGGTGGCATTGGCTTGTTTCCTCAATTGTGGCTTCAAGGATGGAAGCTTTCCTCGAATAGGCTCCATAGATGATATCTTTCCATGAGTGTTGGTCAAAAGATGACACCTTGGCTTGGGTCTTGGATGCTTGGGCAGATTGGGCTTGGTATGGCCCGGTTCTTGTGTCCAAAACCCCCTCTTTAGCATTCTAGGTGCTAAATCGGGCCCTAGGGGTGTGGGCAACTCGGATGGGCTTCCCCTAGGCCCCTCGGTGTGCACATCGGGTGCAGACTCGGCCTCCTTGGCGTGCACGTCGGGTGCGGGCTCGGGCTCCATGGCTTGGGCGGCATGGAGAGTGCATGGCAAGGCCCCCTCGGGTGCGGGCTCGTGCTCCATGGCTTGGGCGGCATGGAGGGCGCATGGCAAGGCCCCCTTGGGTGCGTGTGATGGGCTCCCTCGGGTCCAAGTCTCGTGGGCAGCACATGGGGTGCTTTGCAAGGCCCCATGGTGCACTGGAAGTGGCCCATCTCGGTTCTCTTGGGCGCGGACACCACCAAGGGCGTTGTGCATGGCCCCTTGGTGCGTGGCGTTGGCAACTACTCGGGTCCCTCGGTTGGGTGAAGGACGTGGTGTGCTAAGGTCAGCACCTATGGGTGCAGCTGGCCCGGTCGCGAAAAGTGGTCCCGTGACATGCTTATGCTTTGAGGGAACTAAAGCCGCACAAGATGAATTATCCCACCCACGACCTTAAATTGGCTGTAGTTGTCTTTGCATTGAAAATCTGGAGGCATTATCTCTACGGGGAGAAATGCTATATTTTCATCGACCATAAAAGCCTCAAATATTTATTGACTCAGAAGGAGTTGAATCTTCGGCAACGGAGATGGATGGAACTCCTTAAAGATTATGATCTGGTTATTGATTACCATCCGGGCAAGGCCAATGTTGTAGCTGATGCGCACAGCTACAAACCTTTGCCTGGTAAGCATCGATGATAGACTTGAAGTTATATGTATTATGAAGTACGTTAACTCATCGTAATATTGCTATATTGTTGCCACTCGAGCAATTAACACTCACTTCCGACTTCGGAAGCATCGAAATACTCGTAGCTAAACTTCAAATTCAGTCTACCATCGTTACACGAATCAAGGATTTGCAAGAGCAAGATCTCGAGCTTCAAATCATTGTCTCTAAGCTATCAGATAACCTTGACTTCAAAATTAATTCTGAAGGACTCCTATGTTTTCATGATCGAGTTTGTATACCTAATGATGAAACTCTTCGCACCGACATCCTTTCTGAAGCTCATATAAGTTCTTTTTCTGTTCACCCCGGGTCTGTGAAAATGTATAAAGACCTACGTGAGCTCTATTGGTGGCTAGGCATGAAGCAGGCCATAATTGATTACATTTCCAAGTGTCTCACGTGTCAACGTGTTAAAGCATAACATAGTGCCCCTACTGGATTATTGCAACCTATTGATCCACCAAAATGGAAATGGGAAAAGATAACTATGGACTTTGTTAGTGGTCTACCGTTAACTTCTGCAAAGCATGATGCTATATGGGTTATTGTAGATCGTTTCACGAAGTCAGCTCATTTTATACCAGTTAGAATGGACTACGATCTTCCTATACAAGCTGACTTGTACATCAAGGAAGTAATCCGACTCTACGGAGTACCTAAGTCTATCATCTTCGATCGAGATCCACGATTTGCTTCTCGGTTTTGGAGAACCTTACAGGGAGCTCTGGGCACCAGAGTTAATCTTAACACAACTTTTCACCCTCAATCTGACGGTCAGTCAGAAAGGTTAATTCAGGTAAATCATCGAACAATCTATCTATTGAAATCCTAGACATTTGCATTGTTTTTGAATTTCCCTATGCAGATATTGGAAGACATGCTTCGGGCATATATCATCGATCTTGGCAGAACTTGGGAGAGATCCCTACCTCTTGTCGAATTTGCCTATAACAATAGTTACCAAGCATCCATTCAAATGGCTCCGTATGAAACATTGTATGGTAGACGATGTATAACTCCATTGTGTTGGTCGGAGCTGGGTGAGGGAAAGATGTTAGGCCCTGACTTGCTTCGTGAGACTAAAGGACGAGTCACCATTATCCATGATCATTTAAAAGCTGCCTTTGATTAACAAAAAGCTTATGCTGATCTTAAAAGGAGATACATTAAATATGAAGTTGGCGAAAAAGCCTTTCTTAAAGTGTCACCGTGGAAGAAATTCTTGATATTTGGCACGAAGGGAAAATTAAGTCCTCGGTTCATTAGACCCTTTGAAATCATTGAAAAGATTGGCCCAATGGCATATCAGCTAGTGCTACCCTCAGAATTGAGTAAAATCCATTATGTCTTTCATGTATCGATGCTTCAGAAGTATCAGTCTTACCCCTCACACATTGTGGAACCCGAATCTGTAGAACTTCGACCAAATCTATCCTACGAGGAAAAACCGGTTCAGATTCTTGCTAGGGAAGTCAAGAGGCTTCGCAACAAAACTATACTGTTAGTTAAAGTGCTCTGGAGGAGCCACACTGTTGAAGAAGCCACTTGGGAACCTGAAGAGACTTTGAGACAACGATATCCGCATCTCTTTAGTTCAGGTAAAAAATCGAGAACGAATTTTTCTTAAGGGGGGGGGAGAGTTGTAACACCCTAAAATCCGGTCTAGTCGGAATTGAGTTCCGATGATCGAAAATTTAACATTGATGAAGTATGAGCATAGGATCGGCTAGTTAATTATTGATATCGGACACTAATTGAATTTAATTATTGCCATCGGACCCTATTGAATAGTACCGATAGCATTACAATGACTAAATTGAGGAAAAATGCAAGTTGAAGGTCAAAACTATAGTATTGTGAGAGTTGAAGGACTAATCTTGCGATTAGCCCCTCCCCAATTAAATTTCTATCTACGTGGGATAGTTTAAGAGCTTTCCTTCATGTGAAGGAAAGCTAAATAGCCAAAAGAATTTATAATAGCAAAATAAAGGAAAAAAGAGGTAAAAACTTACCGAAAGTCTCAAGCAAGCACCTCACCTCTTGTTATCTTCATCATCTTCCTCCAAGCTAGCACCTCCATTGGAGAGCAAGCTTTATCTTAGTTTTTCCTTGTTTTATTGATATCGAATTGTTGCTATCGATCGAGTAAGCTATAATCCTCAATCGGTTATTGGATTCCATGGATATATTGAGTTTAATTTCAAGCTAAGGTTTTGACCATCCATGGATATTACATCGTTATTGTTTATATTGAAAGCGAATATCAATTTTGATATCGTTGTACTGATTTTGATATCGCAATATCGATCCTAACAATCTCTCTATTGATTTCCTAGCTCAAGACATTGATAAGGAGCACCCATCATCTCTATCAAAAGCTAGGAACAAGGGGATTGCTATATGAGAGCCTTGAAAGCTTCATATTATTAAGTTGAGTGTAGTTGGAATCTCGGGTTTAGGCGAAAGGCCTTCCCAGATCATTATTTGATATTTTAGATTACTTCGCTAACATTTTTATTGAAGCAATTGCATTGGATGGTTAATCAGACACTTTGGTAAGTGTCGGTAAGTTACCATTGAACATTTATATTGTCATTATGTGTTGTCATTGAAATAGGCATTATCATTGGATTATTGCATTGAAACCATCAAACATTGATATTGATATTAAACTATGAGTTATTGATGATGAGATATAGATATTGATCATCGACATTATTGAATTCATTGGACATTGGTATATCATTGATTATTGAAATGAATATGAACATGGAAAGCTTGGATTGGAATGGACTTTGGATACAATTGGAATGTCATAGAATTCATGAGCTCAGTGTATGAGTGGACTACGGTCCTAAGGCTACGGCCTATATTGATTTGGAGAGGCGGAGGGATGTGTATTGTTGTTGGTCATATTGGCGAGGTGGAGGGACTATACCATTTATTTATTTGGTGAGGTATAGGAATTCGTGTAGCCACGATCTTAATTCAATCCAAGGACTAAGAATGAAGATGAAACATGTTTATAGATTGTTTATTGTTGCATAGCATTGACAATGTTGGCATGAGATTATGTATAAGTGTAACCATGGCATTACTATTACTTACATTGTTTGTGACTACCTCACTAGGCAAAGTATGCCTAACGTGTCTCATCTCATGCATTTTCAGGTTAAGAAGGTTTGCGTGTCGGAAGATTGGATTGGCAAGCAAGACAAGTCACTACTAGCCCCAAGTAATGTGTTTTTGTCTTATAAACCCCTAGGAAGGTGGTAAAGTAGTTGAACTAGTCATTGGTGCCTATTTTGTTGTGTTGGTGCATTGCTAAGATTGTAATAAGTTATATAGCTTAAAATGCCTCTTTTGGTAAAGTTGAAAATGGATGGAAAATGCATACATAGCTTAAAAAGGTAAAAACATGGTAAACATATTCATATAGTCATGAAAATCAGCATGCTAGTAGTTTATACCATTGAAATATTGCGTGTAAAGTTTCATTGCATTTGGATACCGTTCAACATGGTAAATCGAATAAAAACGAGCAAAAATCTATCATTACAAGCTAGGCCGTATCGAAACGGGTGATGACGTTTTGGTACGGGCGTACAATATTTAACCTAAGAGTATGGGTGTACCAAAACGGAAAAGTGCCGTTTCGGAACATTTTGTCACTGGAGACCAATGTTTCGGTACGGGTTCATTATGTATCGAAACGAGTCAAAGGTGGTCAATCCGTTCCGATACTGGTCAAGCCTGTATCGAAACGGTCAAAAAGGAAAGGTCAACAAGAGTTGACTTTCGTGCACCTGTTTCGAAACAGCCTAGGGTGTTTCGATACGAGGTTAGGTAAATTGGTTAAAGGCTTATTGGACAGATTGCTAATGTTACAATTTATCCACTGAATTTCTTAAAGATAAATTGATTATGATATTGAGCTCGAAATTGTATGAAAGTTTGTAGGCTAGTTATTCATGCACTGATTCACATCGTTCTTCTGTCCGTTGCTTGGAAAGACATGTTATTGTTTCTTTTTTCAGATTAGTCCCTAAACCTATAAAATTTATAAAATGATCCTAAGTGGTTATTGTGGATTTCTTGTGATTGAATTGGACTAATAAACGTATTGGTAACAGTCTGTAAGGCTAATATTGAATAAGAATGTGATTAAGATGAAATTTTATAGCACCGATCATCGTATAGTCCTTCGGTAATACGCTCCGACCCGGTTCTCTACCAGACCGGGAAAGGGGTGTTACAATTGTTGTAGCCTTCATCATCGACTACCTCTTCAATCAAGGTACACAGACCCTCCAGTTACATCCGTGGTCCTTCTTGACACATTATGAAATATATTTGTCTGCATCAGTTTTCTTCACTATCGACACAACTGAGCTGCGTGCGTGGGCATCTAAACAAGCTTCGGGGATTTATAGATATCCGCAAAGATGGTTAATTCTACCCCCTGATCATCATCATCCGCAATGGTAGAGGCTTTGACTACCGGTTCATGCGGTGGTCTTCATCTAGCCTCTACAATTAAGGCGAAAAAATAAGCAACCCTCATCCTCCAAGAAAAGGTTGAACAATTTGTCGAAACTTGAAGAAGACCAGTCTATTCAAGATTTTGTGATTTTCCGTTCATCTCAAAAAAAACACGGAAGACACGTCTCATAAATACTGTCAACCCACCCAAAGCATGTAGTGATCATACAAATGCAAGTTATGCAACTACATATACTAACAAACCACAATATCTTGAAAATTTCTTTGTAAAACAATTTTCTAGATACATCATTTATTATCATGAATAACTAAAATTGAATTTTTTCTTCAGATATGACAGGAATTGAGATCAACTAAACAACTACAATTGATAGCAATGGTTGGGGTTTTGTTTGCCTTCACTCCTATTTATAATATAAAAATGATGACCAACGTGTATTATTGGGAGAAGTATTGGAAAAATGATTTTTTATAAATTATTTTAAACCGAAGAACTTGATTGAACACTTTTAATTTTTGGCTTGTTTCATTGGGTTTCGGAATTTTCATCCAGATTCAAAACTTCTATTTAACACTTATTGGAAAATTGTTGTACCAAATGCAGCTACTGAAAAGACAAAGCAATGTTGCAAACATATCAGAATGGGTTACGGAGATTCGAGACTGATAGAGAAAAGATGCATATATATTAGTAACATGGGCCTTTTGATTTGACAAATCAATATGCCTTTTAATAGTTTTGTTTAATATTAAAACTGAAAAGACTATACCAAGCGAGAATCATAAATTAAATCAACTTTGCAAATTGTGTATTACGGTTTATTAACTTTTTATTTTCAACGTAAACTGAAATTATTAGGCTAACTTATCACATTTGTTATTTCACATAACAAGTACGAAACTGTATACACAAATGTGCGATACTCGTCATATTACTGAGAAGCCACGTGAGTTGCAGCCATAAATGTGACATTTTAATATTATAAATAATAAGACAGTTTAGAGCGGGAACGAAAAATTTATTGTAGTTGCGAAACTCGTATAGACGGGTTGGAAACTTTTTATTCAAATTTTTTAGATTTATACGATATTTTTTGTATTATATTATATTATATTATATTATATTATATTATATTATATTATATTATATTATATTATATTATATTATATTATATTATAACTAAAATAAATAATGTGTTCATATTATATATAAAATGAGTTTAATTGTGTTCCCTCTACTAAGGAAACTATGATTTTTATTTACGTTGTCATCCTTATCATGTATTGATTGGGAATATTAACTTACTAAATTCGCCATATTCAAGGTTAGCTAGATCTTAAGAATGTAAAGTTTTACTTTTGAAATTTATTTCTAATAGCAATTGATTACAATTTTAAAAAATAAACACAACTTGATTTACTGTCGCCACATGGCAATCAAAATTAAATTACAAACAAAAGAAATATCCCTAAATCCTCATTAGTAGTCTTAAATTTTTTAACAAGACCATCTAGAAGACATTGTTGTAAGCTTCCTCAACAATTGCCTTCATTGTAACCAAACTTTGATAACCAAAATTGGGAAAAGGCACAAATGCTAATACACATAAAAAGCTTCACAATTCGCTCTGTATTGGCCGCCTCATGCGGACGTGGTTCCGAACACCATCTAACAACAGTAGTCAGACTAAAGCTGAGAGCATTTTTCCAAATACACTGTGTGTTGGTGTTCACCCTTTCAAATGGCTACTAGCCTTTCAAATATCATGGTTTTTCGTCACGAAAAACTTAAGAACTAACACCACATCGCCAAGATATATAAAATGAAGTCTATGCAAAGTTGCCACTGACACCATTAATACAACATAGACCACACATGTAATGTTGTAGAGACGAAAAATAAAATGGAAACAAAGCAACATGCGCTTCATTAGGTTATAAGAGGAAGGACCCAAAAGACCCTATTTAAGTTTGATACTTTACAAATTTTTTAACTTTGGATTCTAAGATTTTCAATTTTCAAATTAAAAGATATTACTTTTTCGGTTGTCGTTCCCGCTTCTTTTTCCATTAATCGTCGTGAAGCCTAGGTTCTAGTTGTTCCAACAAAAAATTAATTTCTTTTTTCTTCTCTCACTTAGTTGTTCCAACCGATTCCTCCATTCCTTTCATTAACTTTATCCTTTCACCAATCAAACCATCAATACACCATCTCCTTAACCAACTTAGTTTAATTTGAATCTGCATGCATCAAAAATGAAAACCTAGTCTTTTAAATAGCTAGCTTAGTTAAGTTTAAATGAACAAGAGAAGAGTCTATTTTTGTGCAGCCGTAGTCTGCAGATATATCAGATATGATGTTCAATTCCTAAATTATTTGTTCTTTCTCATGTCGTCTAGTGGAATTACGTACATAAACATCGCCTGCGTCTGCGGAAGGAGGATAACCTCATGGGATTCTTGATGAACTAACACATTCATCAAATTTTACGTACAGCTCGATGTTGGTACTTGTCGCGGGTATTCAGTGTCTCAGTTTTAGTGCAAGTATACGCGTCGCCAAGTTATAGTATAAAAGATATCGTCTCCACAGGGATTGATGCTACTTCCAGAGATTATCGTCTCGCACTGTAGAAAATTAAAAATACAAGTAATGGTTTGGTAGAGAAAACAACTAAAATAAAGAAAACAAGTAAATTAAAAGATTGAGTAAATATGATGATAGAGTAGGCCAAATTATGTTGCGTCGTAGTGTGGAAATTGAATGAAACTGTCTCAATTTTGAATGCAAACGTCAACTTGATTGCCTCCACAATGGGCAAAAGAATTGCCTCTGCAATGGGTAAAACTATTGTCGCGACAAAGAACACAACTACTGCCTGTGCAATTGAGTTACAACCTCCAAGGTTCGGCAAAGCGTTCTTCAATGGTTCCTTCTTATCCCTAAGTCAAAACTCTATTGATGTGCAGGCCTTGGCAACCCCTCCCAGTGTGACCAAGGGTGAACACCAACCAATCTTACGCTTCTCTTAGTCGTTGAAACTCGTACGTATCCGTAAGTCGAATTAGTCTTCACCGATTGGGATAAAGACCATGCTTACTCGTTTCTTGAGTCTAACTCTCCTGATATTAGACAAATAGATGCAATCGCAATATCCTCTTCCGATTCAATTGCAACAAAAAGTAAACACCAAGAATAAGCAAACCTTGAACTTAATTGCATTAACAAAAACCTAAACAAATTACAATCGTCTTCTCACAACTACTAAACAAAATATCTCTCTATCTATCTCTCTCTCCTCGATATCCCTTTGTGGTGGCTAGGCCTTGGCTTTTATAGAGCATGGCCTTCTCGAATTCTTCTTGTAATAGGAAGATAAGTTGGAGTTGGACATAACATCATAAAAGAAATAAATCTCTTTTAATTTATTATTTTATTCCTCCTTAGCGATTCCTTATCCTTGACCTTCCTTTGACTTTTTCATGGTCTTCCTAAGCTCCGATTTTCATGCAATGTATCTCTAAAAATTCATCGTTTTATGCGCTTCAAGTTGCCTACCACTTTGCATATTTTCTCCCTTGTCGGCAAATGTCTGTGCATTGCCTCGGTAATGGTCTGTTAGTCTTTTTCGCTCGGTAGGGCTTGTTCTCTTGGTTCAGCATTCCTAAGTAAGGCTTGACATTAAAGAATGGCTTGGTCTTGATCGTCAAGTTATGGTTCCACGCCGTTATTTCTCTTTCCTTCACTGTCGCGGTAATACTTGCCCGGACAGTGGGTAATGAAATCTGCACAAGCACAAAATGCATACCGAAGCAGTACCTTTTCCACCAAATATATTCAAATAAAGACGATCAAGCATGGCAATGATAAGAACAATGAAATTGTGTATGCATGGCTAGTAATGCATCTAAAATGAACTTAAGTTTGCCAACAATTGTGTCATAAAGGGTCATAAAATGAAAACTTTTACGCACCTAACACACCTCCAAACTCCAACTATTGCTTGTCCTCAAGCAATTCAAAACTAATAGTCAATTGCCAAAGATTTAATCTTCATGAAATTAGCCCCCTGACTTACTTTTTCCCCTTCTCTAAACCATGAATATGAATGCGCTTGGCTCTCAATTCTTTGGATGTCGAGGATTTCCCTAGAATCAAACTATAAGAATCGTACGTGTGTACGTGATTTTGAACAAGATGCTTTTTCGAGTTCTATGTAAACAATTGTAGGGCGTGTATGTGTTCCCTTTTTGTGAGAGCGCAAGTGCACACTCCTGCCAAGTTATAGTAAAAAAAGATGTCGAATCCCACGAGGATTGGACAACTTGTCTCGTTTCATAGTGTCTGCACAAGGTAAAGTAAAAGCACAAGTGAATAATTGGATGAGATAGAAAAGTAATTAAAAACACAAGTAAAGGAGAAGAAGTGAATCAGGTTGATAAGGCAAGCAGGGTTATGCTGCCGCTTAGTGTGAAAACTGTGTTGTAAAAGGTATGAGTTATTTTGTGCTGCCTTAGCGGGTATGGCGGGAAGCAAACTACGACCCTGTCACGTGGCCGCAGCAGGTCTCTGCCACTGCAGGGGTGTAGTGTCTCGGCAGGTGGAATGGAAAAAGTCCTGGCGCCAAGTCCGGCAGGATAGTCGACAGTGATCCTTCCTATTTCTAGGTTAGGATGCTCGAGAGCTAACTTGTGGACTAGTGTGGAACCAAGTTAGTTAACTCGGTTGGTAATCTCTTTTAGTCGTTGAAACTTGTGGACTGGTGTGGAACCAAGTTAGTCACGCCTTAGCACATTATGATCGTACTTAATCCTTTCGTGAGCCTTGCTATTTCGTGCCCGACAAATGGATTCTCTCAAATGACTGGTGTATAAAGATTGAAAGAATGAAGAACAATAGATTAAGTTAACTCTAAATATTTTATTAAAAATAACTCAAAATCTAAAACAACCGTTTCACACTAGTTACAACATAACCCTAACCCAAATAGAATTTAGAACATGGCGGCAGAGAAGAACACCTGAAAAGTCTATGTAAAACCTAGGATGATTTAAACTAGGAGTACAATGGGTATTTATAGACTCAAGACTAGGTTAAGTCCTCCTTAAAGTAGAAGTCCTCAAAAGTAGCTTTCCATCTTTAATATGGCTTTAAATGCCAACTTCTTTGCGTGGAATATGGACTCTATCTCGTTTGCCTTAGTCCGCAAGTAAGCTTGAGAATTTCGTTTCGGCAGCCCTGACCGCTGCTACAGACGTCGAAAAACCATATGAATGTCGTGATAGATTCAAGAGTTTTAGCACTACAAATCGCTCTTTGGTTCTTCCAACTTCCATAGTTAGCTACAGTGGGCAACAAGGTCGGCGGCAACTCTGCTTGGCAGGTATTTGGCAGCAACTTGTCTTCAGCTGGAGCTGCTTCAGTACAGCTCCTAGGTAAGCTTCCTCAGACTTGTCCACGAAATAAATAGTACTCATAAAAGCAAGGCAGAAACTAGAAATACTGTAAAATGCTATGCATGCACCTACTTATGTCTAAAATGTGCTTAAAAGTAGTAATAATAAGAGTTGGAATGTACATTAAATATAGGACTTTTAGAAACTTTACACACCCTCAAACTCGAACTATTGCTTGTCCTCAAGCAATGCAACCTAAAATACTTGCTCTAATAATAATCAGAAAGAAAAATTAGCTTTTAACCTGATTTTCTTCCTCAAGGTCGTGGAACCTATATTAAGTTAGTGAAGGGAAATAACAAGAAAGAAAAACTCAGAATTTAAATTTCTCATGCCTGTGTGGTGAGTGCATATTTGTAAACGAGCTGAATACACAAAATAAATATTTAAACAAAGATGCTACTGTGATGTAAAGGTTGCTACCAAGGCAGCACGGCTTCAGCACAATATTTTTTTTAATCATGGCAGTGAGGGCTTCAGCTTATCACAACTACTCTTCCAAGTCTGACGTTGAGATAGGAGCAAACTACAAATCCCCGAACCCTTGGAGTAGAGTCATCCCGTGAAGGCTTTCTTTCACTCATGCTAATTTGTCCGTCACTTTAAGGCTTTCTGATTCATGGACTTTGATAGCTGCGGAGTGTCCTCGCAGATGATTCTTCCCATAGCCTGTTTCGGGTACCTCTAGGGTATTACAACTTTGTTCTTTGTTTGTGATCTTGCTGCCGTGGCAGTACTTCATTTTTCTATTTCTTTTGCATGCCTCAGCGTTTACTTGTAATCATGTTAGAAATTTGCAAAGAATTCTAAAAACAAACATGCAATGTTCATCAAATATTAAGCATGTAACACAAATGCTTATATTTTCAGGCATAAAGAAAAAAAATTCTAAGTCATATTTCATACTTTTTCCCAAGTTTATGTTCAATTTTTTTACTAGGTGCGAAAATAACTTAGTCGTCTATCCTATCATAGGCACATGTCATAGCAAACTTTTCTTTTTCGATTATTACTAAGGCAAGTACAATGCAACCTACATGCAACTAAAGATGTCTAGACAAATGATGCGAGAACTATCCCCCCGAAATTCTTTTTCGTGCCATTTTTTTATTTTTTCCTTGTACAACTTAGCGTTCTCGTATGCCTCCTGCCGAAATTCTTCCATTTCTGTTAGATTAAGCAGTCTTTTTTCCCCAGCCTGTTTATAGTCCATGTTAACTGCCTTGACTGCCCAATACGCCTTGTGTTGTATTTCGATAGGAAGATGGTAGGCCTTTCCGTATACTAGACGATACAGGGACATTCGTAGAGGTGTTAGGTATGCTGCTCAAAATGCCCAAAGAGCATCGTCTAGTTTCAATGACCAATCTTTTTTGTTGGGGTTTACGACTTTCTCTAAGATGGTCTTGACCTCCATGTTCAAAATTTCTGCCTGCCCATTTGTTTGTGGATGAAAGGCCGCAATTAATCTGTTATCAAAATGGGTGCCTTCATCACTAATGATTGCTCTTGGTACTCCAAATCTCGTGAATATGTTCTTTTGTAAGAATCTATGAACTGTCTTTGCACCATTGTGAGGGGTGGCAATGGCTTCTACCCACTTAGAAACATAATCAACTACAAGAAGGATGTACATATTTCTGCAAGAGGATGGGAATGGTCCCATAAAATCTATCCCCCACACATCAAATAACTCGACCTCCAGGATTGTTTGAAGGGGCATCTCATTCCTTCTCGATATATTTCCTGTTCTTTGGCAGTTGTCACACTGTTTGTAGAATGTCTGAGTGTTCTTATGTAGTGTTGGCCAAAAAAACCTTGATTGTAGTACTTTCACTGATGTTCCATGCCCGCTGAAATGGCCTCCATATGGTGCTGAGTGGCATTATGAGAGTATGGCCTGTTGTTCATCCTCTGGTACACACCGTCTGAAAACCTGGTCTGCACAGTTTTTGACAAGAAAGGCTCGTCCCAAAAATAATGCTTAGCATCATGTTGGAATCATTTTCTTCCTTGATGTGTCTATTGATGTTGCTGTCGCGACTTCTACGTGGGCGGCAGGTAACAGACCTTCAGCTTCTAGAGCGGCTACCAAGGCAGAGACTAGCAGCAACTATTCGTAAGGGAATTCATCCTGAATTTCACTGTGGGAGGTGTTCTCTTGTCTATTCTCAAGCCAAGAGAGATGATCCGCGACTTGATTTTCTATGCTCTTTCTGTCTCAGATTTCTACGTCAAATTCTTGCAGCAGTAGGATCCATCGGATTAGGCAGGGCTTTGCGTCTTTCTTTATGAATATGTACCTTAAGGCAGAATGATCTGTGTGAACTATCACCTTTGTGCTAATCAGGTAGGGCCGGAACTTATTGAAGGCGAATACTACTACCAGCAATTCTTTTTCTGTAGTGGTGTAGTTGGTCTGGGCAATATTTAGTGTTTTGCTAGCGTAGTATATGACGTGAAAAATCTTATCTCTGCGCTGCCCTAGGGCGGCGCCCACGGCAATGTCACTAGCATCACACATGAGTTCGAAGGGTTGACTCCAGTCAGGGGGAACTACCACATGTCATGTGACTAGCTTT
Organism: Hibiscus trionum; assembly: GCA_030270665.1. NCBI lineage: Eukaryota > Viridiplantae > Streptophyta > Magnoliopsida > Malvales > Malvaceae > Hibiscus > Hibiscus trionum. The sequence continues at coordinate 11,316,713 of BSYR01000055.1, read as the reverse complement.
TCCATTAATGTTTTGAACGCTTCCTGGCATGCCTCGTCAAAGATGAATGGCTTGTCCTGTTCCAGCACGGTACACAACGGTTTAGAAATTTTAGAAAAGTTTTCAATGAATCTCCGATTGAAACCTGCGTGTCCCAAAAAAATTCGTATGCCCTTGACAGTGGTCGGCGGCAGCAAATCGGCTATGTCTTCGATCTTCGCTTTGTCTACTTCTATTCCATGTGTGGAAATTTTATGCGCCAAGACTATGCCTTCGTCGACCATAAAGTGGCATTTTTCCCAGTTAAGCACTAGATCTGTTTCCTCAGGTCTGGTCAGTACTTTCTCAAGGTTGCTGAGGCAGTTGTCGAAATTGCTGCCGAATACAGAGAAGTCGTCCATGAAGATTTCCATGAAATCTTCTATCATGTCGGAGAAGATCGCCATCATGCATCGCTGGAATGTGGCTGGGGCATTGCACAAACCGAATGGCATTTTCGAAAAGTATAGATGCCATATGAGCAAGTGAACGTTGTTTTGGCTTGGTCATCCGGTGCGATGGCGATTTGGTTGTACCCTGAATATCCATCCAAAAACCAATATAAGGGTTTTCTAGCAAGGCAGTCAAGCATTTGATCAATAAAAAGGTAATGGAAAGTGATCTTTTTTTGATGCTTTATTTAACTTGCAGTAATCCATACATATTCGCCAACCAGTTACTGTTTGAGTTGGGATTAATTCATTATTATCATTGCTTACCACATTTATTCCACCTTTCTTTGGTACACATTGTACCGAGCTTACCCATTCGATGTCTGCAATTGGATATATGATTCTAGCATCTAGCCACTTGATGATTTCCTTTATGAAAAATTTTAACATGGCTTCATTTAATCTCCTTTGGGCGTCAACAGTTGGTTTTTGGTCCTGATCCAGCTGAATTTTATGCATGCAAATGGCAGGGCTAATTCCCTTTATGTCTGCAATGGTCCAGTCTATCGCCTTCTTATGTTGCTGCAGCAGTGCAGTTAACTGTCGTTCCTGTTTAGGTTGCAACTTGGATGAAATTATAACTGGTCTGTTTGTTATCCAATGGGCTTCTTCCTGTTCCTCCGCTTCCTGCTCTGTCCACTCATGGTACTGCTCATCTTTCTGGCGGCTTTCTAAATGGTTGCCATGGCAGCTGCCATGTTTGCTGCCTAGGTAGTCTTGCTGTAGACAAGGTCTATTTTCTTCCAAGTTGAACTCTGAGACAGCATCTAGTAGCTGGCATTCTTCCAGATCTTCAGCCTGTCTCATAGATTGATAAACATTCAGCTTTACTTGTTGACCGTCTATTCTCATCGTGAGTTTGCCTTTTTCCTCCTCGATCAGTGTTCTACCCGTAAAAAGGAAAGGTCGCCCCAGTATTATTGGTGCTTTTTCATCTGCTTCACAATCCAACACCAAGAAATTGGTAGGAAAAATAAATTCATCCACTTTTACTAGGATGTCCTCAATTTTTCCTTTCGGTTGGAAATAAGTTCTGTCAGCCAGCTAAAGCATCACCGTTGTTGGGCGGGCATATCTTATTCCCAGTTTCTGGAAAACAGATTGAGCATTAAATTTATGCTTGCCCCTAGGTCACATAATGCTCGTACAAAGTGGTTGATGCCTATTTTGCAAGGGATTATAAAGCTGCCAGGATCTTTCTGTTTGGGCGGTGCTTTATTGTGCATCATAGCCATACATCCTTCCGTTACTACCACCGTTTCAAATTCCTCGATCCTTGTTCTCTTGGATACCATATCCTTCAGAAACTTGGCATAGCTGGGCATTTGTTCAATCAACTCTATTAGTGGAAGGTTGATCTTGACTTGCTTTAGCACATCCCGAAACCTTTTATACTGCACATCTTGCTTTTGTTTGTTTAGTCATTGGGGAAATGGAGGTGGTGGTACATGGTTTACAGTTTTTTCTTTGTTAGGTATCCTATTCTGAGCAACTGGTTCAGGTTCTATCTGTTCATCACTGGCATTGTGTACTGATTCTTGCTCTGGTGCTGCCGCGACAGAATGTTCGGCAGGTAGGACTGGTTCGGCAGCTGCTATTTCTCTTGCAGCGGGCATGAGTGGGTCCTGTAGTGTTATCCCGCTTCGGGTTGTTACAGCCTTACAATGTTCAAGGGCTTTTCCTTTTGTTGATTCAGTGTCACTAGGTAATCCACCCATTGGCCTAGTGCTGATGATCTGGGCAAATTTCATGAACTGCGTTTCCAGATTTTTTAAAGCTACCTCTTGGTTGTTCGCCCTGTTTTCAGTCCTGTACATGTAAGATTCAATTTTGTCAATGAATTTAGTTGTGTTAAAAATAAAATCATTGGTATAGGACATAAAACTATGCAGAGTAGATTCTAAGGAGGAAGTGTTTGTATCCTGTCGTAGGGGCAGCTGTCGTGGCAGGTTCTGTTGATAGTCCCCTTGATAACGTGATTGGTTTGCGGCAGTTCTGGGGTTGCTCCATGAGTAGTTAGGATGATTCTTCCATCCTGGGTTGTAGTTATTCTGAGCAGGTCTGCCATTCCTCTCATATCCTCCCATATAATTTGTAGATGCAGTGCAGGAAGAGGAATCGTGGCTGCCCCCACATTCGCCACAGAATGGATCAACAACTTTTACTTCATGTACCTTCCCAGGGGATTGCACCATCTTCATCACCAGCTCCGTCAGAGTGTCAAGGCGGGCATTTACGAAATCTGAGGCTTCTACCTCATTTGCTGTTGCTGGCCGCCTTTTGCCGCCTCGACGGGCTGTCGGGTACTTGTAATCGTTTTTAGCGGCTATGTTCATCAGCCGCAGTGCTTCCTCTGAAGGTCTGTCTAGGATGATCCCGTTGACCGAGGCATCTATCATCATCCGCGTTGGGTAGTTAACCATATTGTAAAATATAGATACCTGAGTCCAAGCCGGTAGACCGTGAAGCGGACAGTTATTCAGCATTTGTTGATACCGCTCCCACGCCTCGTACATCAGCTCGTCATCCCCTTGTCTAAAGGCTGTGATCTCATTCTGCAACCTGTCAATGACATTGGATGAGCTGAAATGATCTAGAAAGTCTTTACAGAGCTCTGTTCATGTATTAAAAGATCCGGTTTGCTGGTTATTCAACCACTGTTTCGACCTATCCCTCAGTGAATAGAGAAATAGCCTTAGTCGTAGTACGTCCTGGTGAACCCCATGTATTTTGAATGCTCGACAAATGTCCAGGAATCCTCGTAGATGATGCCGGGCATTTTCTGTGGCAGTCCCTCCGAAGTGCCCTAGTGTATTGAGCATGTTGAACATGACAAGCTTTAGCTCAAAATGGTCTGCCCCTATCTCCAGTTCTGTCACTATTTGCTCGAACCTTTGGAAGTCATGTTCCAAGTAATCTCTAGTTGTCCGCACCTGTTGCGGCCTGGGCAGATCAAGGGGGACCTGCCTCTGTTATTTTTATGGTCCTCTTAGTGGCAAATCATGCTGCCCGCCCCTGCCATTCATGGCATCAATTGGGGGGGGGGTCCTTGTTTACCATGGTTTCTTTCTTTGATTTTCCCTTATCTCCTCTATTCCTTAGAATTTCCCTGAGCTCCCTTTTAATACTTCTCGTTACACGCTCGAGATCATCGTAAATGATAAGGTTTCCCTTAGGGTTGGTCCTGGTCATGCACTTGCAAAGGACACGTTAAATTTTTTTTTCGATTAAAAATAAAAAATAAAATAAAAAATAAAAAGGTGCATAAATTGAAAAATGAAATTCACTGTTACCAATCCCCGGAAACAGCGCCAAAAACTTGTAGGGCGTGTATGTGTTTCCTTTTTGTGAGAGCGCAAGTGCACACCCCTGCCAAGTTATAGTATAAAAGATGTCGAATCCCACGAGGATTGGACATCTTGTCTCGTTTCGTAGTTCTTGCACAAGGTAAAGTAAAAGCACACATGAATAATTGGATGAGATAGAAAAGTAATTAAAAACGCAAGTAAATGAGAAGAAGTGAATAAGGTTAATAAGGCGGGCAGGGTTATGCTACCGCTTAGTGTGAAAATTGTGTTGTAAAAGGTATGAGTTATTTTGTGCTGCCACGATATGCTGCCTCAGCGGGTATGGCGGGTGGCAAACTAAGACCCTGTCACGCGGCCGCAGCAGGTCTCTGCCTCTGCAGGGGTGTACTGTCTCGGCAAGTGGAATGGAAGAAGTCTTGGCGGGAAGTCTGACAGATACTCCAAGTTCATCAGGATAGTCGACAGTGATCCCTCCTATTTCTAGGTTAGGATGCTCGAGAGCTAATTTGTGGACTAGTGTGGAACCAAGTTAGTCAACTCGGTTGGTGATCCCTTTTAGCCGCTGAAACTTGTGGGCTGATGTGGAACCAAGTTAGTCACGCCTAAGCACGTTGTGACCCTACTTAATCCTTTCGTGACCCTTGCACTTTCGTGCCCGTCAAATGGATTCTCTCAAATGACTGGTGTAGAAAGATTGAAAGAATTAAGTAAACTCGAAATATTTTATTAAAAAATAACTCAAAACCTAAAACAACCGTTTCACGCTAGTTACAACATAACCCTAACCCAAATTGAATTTTGAACATGGCGGCAGAGAAGAACACAAGAAAAGTATATCTAAAACCTAGGATGATTTAAACTAGGAGTAGAATGGGTATTTATAGACTCAAGACTAGGTTAAGTCCTCATTAAAGTAGAAGTCCTCAAAAGTAGCTTTCCATCTTTAATATGGCTTTAAATGCCGACTTCTTTGCGTGGAATATGCACTCTATCTCGTTTTCCTTAGTCCACAAGTAAGCTTGAAAATTTCGCTTCGACAGCCTTGGCCGCTACTACAGACGTTAGAAAATCATCTGAACGTCGGCGATAGATTCAGGAGTTTTAGCTCTAAAAATCGCACTCCAGTTCTCCCAACTTCCAAAATTAGCTACCGTGGGCAGCATGATCGGCGACAACTCAGCTCGGAAGGTATTTGGCAGCAACTTGTCTTCAGTTGGAACTGCTTCAGTACAGCTCCTAGGTAAGCTTCCTCAGCCTTGTGCCCTCAGCTCCTCAGTTCCCTCTTTCAACTGTTAGTACCTACATACAAGAATACGCTAAAACAACATCTCTTGTCCACCAAATGAATAATACTCATAAAAGCAAGGTAGAAACTAGAAACACTGTAAAATGCTATGCATGCACCTATTTATGTCTAAAATGTGCTTAAAACAGTAATAATAAGAGTTGGAATGTGCATAAAATATAGGACTTTTGGACACTTTATAACACTTAAACAATTAACTTACTTTCCTTGGGTTTATTATTTCAACTAGAGCCAATTTTGGGCACCTCTAGTATTTCCTTTTGTTTTTAATGATCTAATCGACTAGAGCCAATTTCAAGCACCTCTATTGATCTTTCTAAGCCTAAACTAGAGCCAATTTCGGGCACCTCTAGTATTTTATGCTTTTCCTTAAGCTAGAGCCGATTTTAGGTACCTCTAACTTACAATTTTACCCATTTTTTTCTAGGTAAGTAATTCTCCTAAGTGTCCTAGAACTCCTTCAATCATTCAAGTCACAATATTTTACTTTTTCATTTTCAGCCTCATAGTGTGATTCTAAGTATTTTTCCATGGACATCCTAAAATTGAAAGTTCACTAGAAATATTTTAAGGTTACGATAAGAAAAAGACATCTATTGCCGAGGCAATTTTTTTTTCATTGGATTAAATACTAAGGCAATCGATAAGCATTCATTCCTAAGTTGATATGACAAAAAGAACTAACAACTACTTCCCCCCCAAACTCAAGAGAAGCATTGCCCTCAATGCATGCACATACAAAAAATATAGAGATAAATATAATGCAAGAGAATAAAATTACAACGAAAGGGAAATGGATGAGTCATCGTCGCTGTCTTGGATGATTAATTTCCTTCTTGTCGTTTGCTTGATCCGTTTGGTTGCTCGTGGTGGTTGGTGACGTGTTAGAGGTATCAGTTCAACTTTCTTGGTCACTTCTTCCTCATCGTCATTGTCAAGGTATATTTCTTTGGTGGTGGAGGTTTTGTTCATCTTGGTATCTGAAACCAGGAAGACTTTGGCTTGTAGAGAAATTGATTCGTCGGAGTTGAAGAAATCGAACCATGTCTCGGTTTAGGTTGGCTCGATTGCAGGTGATTTGCCCTTGTCTGCTCGGGTTGGTGGGGCATCATCAGTCTTCCTTGCCGTGGCAGAGGCAGCTGGAATTGCCGAGGGAGTGGTTGTCTTCATGGCCGAGGCAGAATCTCTGTGTTTTGCCGCGAGAGAGGCTCTAAGCGTTGCCGAGGCAAGGATATCAGCCGGAAAGATCGGAAATTGCACTGTGTTTTCTGGGAACTTCTTTAGGATTACTTGAATGATTGAGTTGTTGAAGTCCCTTATAGCCATCATGCATTGCCCTTTCATCATACTGCCAAGGGCATCCCAATAGTAGGTGAGTAGCATCCATGGAAACAACATCACAAAGGACCTCGTCCTTGTAGTTTCCGATCGAAAATGGTACAACAACTTGTCTCGACACTGTAAGCTCTCCACCGTCATTCAACCACTGCAATTTGTACGGATGTGGATGCTTTTTCGTTTTCAGACCTAACCTGTCAACCATCACTGAACTGGCAACATTAGTACAACTACCGCTATCAATAATCACAACACATACCTTGTCTTGCACCTTGCATCGCGTGTGAAAGATATTCTCACGCTGTAGATCATCTGGTACCTGTTTCACATTCAGACTTCTTTTAATAACCAAAAGTTCCATTACCTTACCAGATTCAGGAACATCTAGGTCGGTCTCGTCTTCCTATTCAGTAGGGACATCATGCACTTCCTCCTCGGAATCTGACTCAATCTCACCACCATCTCGCATCAACATAACCCTCCGGTTAGGACATTGACTAGCAACATGTCCTCTCCCAAGGCACATGAAACACTGGATATCTCGTGCTCGCTCTTGCGCCACCACTTGCTGCTTACCACGCCCATTATCAGCAACGGGGGCCTTTGGTTTGCTGGTTTCGCCTTGCTCATGAATCCGAAGTGGTTGTTGTGGTTCTTGCTTCTTGGAATTGTTAGTAGTATATAATGGATTTGAAAAAGATTTAAAAGAAGAGTTACCTCGATTTGAAGACTTCTTGCGCTGCTGTCGTTCAATCTTTATTGCCATCTGCACCATGTCATCAACCTCGACATAATGCTGTAACTCAACAACACTGGCAATCTCGGTGTTCAACCCTGCTAGAAAACGTGCCATGGTAGCTTCTCGATCTTCCTCGATATTCACACGAATCATAGCCATTTCCATATCCTTGACATAATCTTCAACACTCCTACTTCCCTGTTTCAAGTTTTGCAATTTTTGAAACAAATCACGATGATAGTGAATAGGAACAAACCTTTTACGCATTAGTCGCTTCATCTCGTTCCATGTTGCAACTGGGTCGTCACCAGTACGTCTACGGCTAAGCAGTAACTGGTCCCACCATATCAAGGCATAATCAACAAACTCTGTTGCTGCTAATCGAACCTTCTTCTGTTCCGAGTAATTATAACACTCGAAAATGTGCTCCAATTTGCTTTCCCAAGCCAAGTATGCATCAGGATCTGAACGTCCCTGAAAAGAAGGAATAGCAACCTTAATGTTATTCAAATTATCGTCTACATGTTGCACACGTCCGTGTCTAGGAGTATGCTGCCTCGGTGACCGTTCAACTTCATTTTCGTTCAATACATCATTAACAGAGTTGGATCCTCCGTCAAACCTATCCATCCTCGACTGTAATGGCTCTAAGGCGGTAGCCACTACTCGTTGCATCATTCTCTCTAAGGCTTGCATTTGAGGAATCGGTGGATCCTGGTCAACCGTGTGATCATCGAAACCTGCCATAATCAACAACAAAAACAAACAAAAGAAAACAATATTATAGGTTAGCAAAAAACAAACAAAAAGGACCTCACAGCACACACAATCAAAGTCTCGCAGATGTCACTCCAAAGAACAGTGCACTCAAAAATTAACACTCAGCGCTCGTGTTTCACTCGGGAGAATACTTGAATGGCTCTTTTTGTCTCCCCTTCTGTTCTCACAACGCTCAATGCCTTTTTCCCTTACACTTTCTCGTAATCAGCTCTTTAAAGAACTAATCCAACGTCTCGAAACTTGTTACAATGTTGTTGGCTACAAGGAAACAACGGTTAAGAAAACAAAGAAAAAAAAGGTGACACAAAAAGAAAGGAAATAAGACTAAAAATTAAAGAAAAGATGAAAAGGATAATGACACGAAAAAAAAGGAACCAAAAGATGAAAAATGAAGAGTTTAGAGAACCTTACTGCGAAGACGTGCTTACAACCTTCTTATTACCGAACAAACAAGCATAGTTCACTTCGGTTGATTTCTGATCACATCAAAGTTACATAACAAACTCGTACGAATTTCATCATTTACAATAGGAACACAACAGTAATAATACACACACACATATATATATATATATATATATATATATATATATATATATATATATAAACACTTTCGAATCTAAAATGTTTTTTTTTTATTTTCAAATCTATTTTTTTATTTGAATCTGTTTTTTTGTTCGAATCTGTTTTCTTTTTCATTTTTTTTTTCAAATCTACTTTTTTTGTTTGAATCTATTTTTTAATCTGTTTTTTTGTTCGAACCTGTTTTTTTAATCTGTTTTTTAATCTCTTTTTTTATTTAATTCGAATGCATTTTTTTACTCGAATTTGCAGAAACTTACAACGAATCTAACAACCTAGGCTCTGATTACCACATAATAAAGGGCAGTCTGCCGAAACAGACTATCCTCGTTTGTTACGGATCTAGGAGTGTTGGAGGCACGTTCCTGCAATAAAAACAACAAGGAAACAACAAAAATTATACGACATATTTATGTTAAATAGGGACTTAAAGATGAACAAAATAATAATAATAATAATAATATAGAGTAATATGATAATTTTGGCATTTTGGAAAGAACTTCAACGATGGTGAAGAAGGCTTCAAAAACGACCGATGTTGGAAACGCTAAACTCGAAAGAACCTGCACAATCAACTGAGCAAACCCGAATCGAATCTGTTTAACGTCAAAGGACTTGGACCCGCTAAATAGCAATTTAGGAACCCGAAGTATCAATGACAAACAAACAAGTTTGAGTGTCGAATAGTTCTAAAAAGAACCGAAAAGAGAAAATTCTCTCAAGTGTAATTTTATTTCAAAGTCGGTAACCTTTGTACAATGCCATTCGGCTTACATATATAGGGCAAGGGGTAGTTGCACAAATTCAATTTGTGGTACAAATTAAAGAAAAGAAAAATAATAATAATAATTAAAATTCAAAAGGGATAAACCACCCTTATGGGCGACACACCATTCTGGCCACAAATTTGAAGTGGCGCCACCCTTGGAATTAAGCACATGTATAATGTGCTTTGAATTTTGAATTCAAATGCACCAACTCCTTTCATCCTTATCCGCACAATGGAGAGAACACTAGGTTCGGCTGCACTTGGCTCTTTGATAGCCGAACGTGCATGGCTCATGCAAAATGTGCACATGCTTTGATATGTTCTTTGTTGATGATAATGGGCTGCTGCACACATATTGATAATGGGGTGCTGCACACATATATAAAACATTATTATAAGTTACATTATCAAATTATTCCGTATCATATTATATACGTATACGTATTTAAATATAACTAATAAGTAGTATAAACTAAACATGTCATATCTCAATATGCAACACATTAAAAGGCTTACTATCTAAGGCACAAACATTATCAAATTATTCAGAAATATTAGCACAAGTAAGGAAAAGAGCTTCCCCGAAACGTTGCGCCCTAGATCGCGTAATTGGTCCTAACGGTAAGACCATCGGATCAACATCAAAAGATGTGCTCACATCAACAGGTGATGTCGTTTGTCCATTGTGTCAATTTTTTGTGCAAGGCGCTGAAGTGTTGTTGTCGCGGCATCAGTCTGTGAAGTTGCTGGGGCATTGCCCGACGAGGTTGTCGCGGCAATGCCTTGTACCATAGTGGACTATGGCTCAGCTTCCGTAATCAGCATTATTTTGTAGTATTGAGCCGTTGACCATCCTTTTCTCATTGGTGTCTGCTTGTCGACCAGATCAGTAGGTACGTTCTTTTTCTTGCATAATCCGATGTTGAGACTCGTGAAGTAGAGGCGGCCCTTATCCTTTTGCCTACACATGAATATCTCATTGCATATGATAGATCCATCATTAATAAATCTATTATGCAAGATAGAATGAATAAGTGCAAGCCTTGGTTTATCTACAGTGGTGTTGTGCGATGTGGGTAATAAGCATCTTTTGTCAAAGGTGTTCCAAATTTTAGCCTCGGGCCGAAGCCTTCGGCGATTTACCATTCCCTTGTTCGCTCTTTTGTTCCATGACTTGCCAGTAGTGCACAACTCTTTGAGCATATCTTAATAGTTGTTCGTCGTGAGTTTGTCGATGTACTCCTTGTGTTCATCTTTGGCCCCATGAATGATGTAGTAGAGATTGATGGAATCAGTGTCCACTAGAAAGGCTTGTCCTCGAACATGTACGTATAGGTGTTTGGGATTTGGAGAGTGGGCGTAGAATTCCCTTACCCAAGTTACGTTGGCCGTCCTCGGTCGGTGGCAAAGGAATTGCCATTTTTTATGCTCGATTTTATTGAAGATGAAAGGCTCCAATCTAAAATCAGTGTGTGATGATGAGTACTAGAAACCTTGCTCTTCCCACACTTATCTGCCGGCAACATTTGGCGAGGTATCTTTGTTCTACTTCCGGCAGGGAGAATCGTTTGAAGGCCGGTTCCTCGGTTGCTTGAGAGTGCTCTCCTCTTCCTAGCTTCAAGGCCATGGTTGAGTGGTTTGTTGGTTGTGAGAAGTCGGGAACTAGAGAGAAAATAAAAGGAGAAAATCTTTTGAGTTCAAGAATGAAGAAGAGAATGGGTGTGATGGTTGAGTGTTTAGAGGGGGTTTAAATAAATTGGAGGGTAATAATTATTTGGCATTCAAATTTTTAATGCCAACGGTTGCGTGTACGATAAGATTTTCCTTGGAAAGTGGGTGAGTTTTGGGCGTCAATAAAGGGGGGAATGAGAAAGGTTACCGTGTTTTGAGGGAATGAGAGAGGTTGACGTGAATGAGTTTTGGTTTGGGCTTGGAATTTCTTAACACCAATCAACCCATCTTCTTCACATCCTTGAACTCATTCTTAAAAATAAAATAATATAAAGAACATTATTTAAAAATAACACTGTTATCCTAAAAAAATAAATAATTTAAAGATGTGGAAAAATAAAAAGAAAAGTAAAAAGAAAAATCAAGATACTAAAGGAGTGAATGAGGATGCATCTTTTAAAGTAATCACTTCCTTTTCCCTCACGACATGGGTGCTAGTGTAGTGCTTCAATCTTTTCCCATTAACTTTAAATTCGTTACCGTCTTTTGTGGACTTGATTGTTACAACACCATGGGGGAATGCTTTGACAACTTCGAAAGGTCTAGACCATCTCGATCATAGTTTTCCTGGGAATAGCTTCAATCGAGAATTGAAGAGGAGGACTAATTGCTCGGGCAAGAATTGTCGCGGCAATAATCTCTTGTCATGCCACCGTTTGGTTTTTTCTTTGTAGATCTTTACATTTTTGTAGGCTAAGGCATGAAACTCCTCTATCTCATTGAGGTCCAGTAATCATTTTTCTCCAGCACTCTCCCAATCCATGTTCACGGTCTTGATTGCCCAATACGCCTTGTGCTGAATTTCTACTAGTAGATGGCATGCTTTACCATACACAAGTCGATAGGGCAACATGCCCAATGGTGCTTTGAATATTGTCCTATAGGCCCAAAGTGCATCATCGAGTCGAAGAGGCCAGTCTTTGCGAGAGGAATTGACTACCTTCTCAAGGATATTCTTCAACTCTCTGTTTGAGATCTAGACTTGTCCATTGGTTTGTGGATGGTATGCTGTGGCAATTTTGCGTGTCACTCTGAATCTCTATAGTGCTTTGGCGATGAGTTTGTTGTCGAAGTTCTTGCCTTCGTCACTTTTGATCGCCCTTGGCATTCTAAATTGTATAAATATGTTTTTTCTGTAGGAATCTTTGCATGGTTTTGGAGTCATTGTTTGGTGTTGTAATTGCCTCTACTCATTTGGACACGTAGTCAACGACAAGTAGGATGTAGAGATTCCCACATGAAGATGGGAAGGGCCCCATGAAATCGATTCCCCAAACATTGAATAGCTCGACTTCAAGGATGTTCTACAAGCGCATCTCGTTTCGTCTTGAAATATTTCTGGTCCATTGACAACGATCACATTGCTTGTAAAAAGCTTGGGCATCCTTGTAAAGAGTCAGTCAGTATAGTCCGGATTGTAAAACTTTTGTCGTCGTACGTGTCCCTCCAAAGTGTCCTCCATAGGGTGAATAATGGCATTGTTGGATTTCTATGGAAGTGGTCTCTTTCTCTCTTTGTTCTAATCGTGATAAGTGGTCAGCAACTTGGTTCTCAGTACCATTTTTGTCCTTGATTTCAATGTCGAACTCTTGTAGCAGTAGAATCCAACGAATCAAGTGAGGCTTGGCATCTTTCTTGGAAAACAAGTACTTGATTGTCGAGTGGTCAGTGTGAACAATCACCTTTGTTCCAATTAGGTATGGTCAAAACTTGTCAAAAGCAAATACTACTCCTAGTAATTCATTCTTTGTGGTTGTATAGTTGAGTTGGGCCTCGTTGAGAGTTTTACTAGCATAGTAGATCACATAGAAGATCTTGCCTTTTCTTTGACCAAGGACTGCTCCTATTACAAAATCGCTTGCGTCGCACATGAGTTCGAAGGGCATCTTCCAATCTGGTGGAATCATTATGGGTGCGGTCACAAGCTTCTATTCAAGTGTTTCGGATGCTTCATTACATGAGTCATTAAATTAAAAGGCTCTATCACGTTCAACCAGGTTACACAAAGGTTTAGTGATTTTAGAAAAAAATTCAATGAATCTCCTATAAAAACTGGTGTATCCCAAAAAGCTTCAGATTCCTTTGACTGAAGTTGGTGGGGGTAGTTTCTCGATCACTTCAATCTTTTATTTGTCAACTTCAATTCCCTTGGAGGAGATCTTGTGGCCGAGAACTATGCCTTCATCCACCATAAAGTGGCACTTCTCCAAATTTAGGACCAAGTCAGATTCCTCGCATCGTTTAAGTACTTTCTTGAAATTGCCTAGGCAATTGTCGAAATCATCTCCAAATATCGAGAAATCGCCCACGAAGATTTCCAGGAAATCTTCTACCATGTCGGAGAAAATTGCCATCATGCATCGTTGGAAGGTTGCTGAGGCATTGCATAGTCTGAAAGGCATCCTTCGAAAGATATAAGTGTCGTATAGGCATGTTAAGGTGGTCTTTTCTTGATCTTCTGGTGCTATGGCAATTTAGTTATACCCTGAATAACCATAAATGAAACAATAAAAGGGTTTACATGCAAGATGGTCAAGCATTTGATCAATAACGGGTAAAGGAAAGTGATCTTTCCAAGTAACTTTATTCAACTTACGGTAATCCATGCAAACCCTCCAACCGGTCACAGTCCTGGTTGGGAATAATTCATTGTTTTCATTACTTACCACAATTATACCTCCCTTTTCGGTACACATTGCAATAGTCTTACTCATGTACTGTCAGAGATAAGATAGATGATACCGTCATCGAGCCATTTGATGATTTCTTTCCTTACCACCTCTTTCATAAATCGGTTCAGCATTCTTTGTACATCAATGGTTGGTTTATGATCATCCTCCAAAAGGATTTTGTGCATACAAACTACTGGGCTAATTCCCTTCAAATCGGCAATTGTCCATCCTATTGCCTTTTTGTGCATCTCTAGCATGTCGATCAATCTTGTCTCCTATTCAAGCTACAACTTATAAGATATGATTACGGGCAATATGTTATTGGTTCCCAAATATGCATATTTCAATTACCGTGACAATGGTTTCAATTCAAGAACATGGGTTGCTAGATAGAGTGCTTTTCGATCTTTCTTTCCTCCCCTAAGTAATCTAATGGTTCGAAATACTTACCATGATGACTAGCTACCCAACTGGCTTCTTCTTGCTTGACGCCATTCTATTCTTCATGGTTAAGGAAGTTGTTAAAGTAATTGTCGAGCCATTCGTCACAGGCATTGCCGAGGATATTTTCATGGTCATTGCCGAGGCAATTGTTGAGGCAACCTGTATCCAGGTCAAACTCGGTTATGGCATGGATGACTTGACATTCTTCTAGGTCATTGGCTTGCTTAAGGCTGTGAAAAACATTCAACTTGATTTCCTGATCATTCACCCTCATGGTGTGTAACGCCCTGATTTTGGGCCTAGAAGTTTTAGAGTTTGAATCGGGCCGGTCGGGAACGGTTCGAATCTTTAAGGGAGATTTAGGGAACACCTAGTTCGAGATATTTTAAAAATATGGAAAAATATCTAAAAATCCTCATTTATTATATGAATGATTATGGTGAAAACAATTTTACAAAATATGATTTGGAAATACTACATTTTGGTGTAGTGACCAAATCGCAGTTTTTGCAAAAGTTGACTAGTGACTTTTTCTGTAAAGGATTGAAACTTTGAATCTTTAAGGAGCTAATTTTAGCAAAATATTTTTATCAAATTTCTCTCTAATTGTGGGTGTTTTAATAATGATTTAATAAAGGGGATTAAAAGAGAAAAATCCTATTTTGACTTTCATAACTACTTTACGATCTTTTTCCCTCTTTTCATTTTCTCTCAACTTCCACTCAGCCAAACATATTTCCTTCATCAATTAACCTTTGATTTTCATTCCTTTTGATGATATTTCATTCTCATATGGATTCCTAATCTTTTCCTCATCAAATCCTTTTGTTTTCACTTTGGATTTTCAAGAAAACTTGCCCAAATTAAGGAGAAATCAGTCATTAGAGGTAAGCTTCGTCCTTCTCCTATAATGATCAATTCGTTACTGAAATTCCCAAGTTATCTATCCTTTGTTAATGATTCTTGAGTTGCTTTAATGTTAGAAACATGAAATTGTGTTAAAACTCAAGATTCTTGGAGAGATCTTGATGATTTTCGTAACTATTGGTTAGAGTCTATTTTGAGGTTGATTTCTAATGTATTTTGGATGGTAATTGATGTTATAAATGAGGTTTTATCAAACAAATCCCGAATAGGTTTGGATTCCTAAGTTTTACATGCTAGATTGGTGGTTTTTGGGGTGGTTTTGGTGTTCTGTTGTTGCTGGAGATATAAGGATGATTTTATGGTGACTTTTGGTGTTTATTGAGGTTTAGAAATGATTATAAGTGATAGATCTTGGTTGGGCTTTGTTTTGGAAGAGTTTGGAGATGATTTCGGTTGTTTTTGGTAGCCGAAATGGTGTTTTTGAGTAGAGCAGCGAGTTTGTTTGAGTGGCTGGTGATTTCAATGCATAATGATTCATTAATCCTCTGCTCTTATGTGTAATGAACATGGGAGACATCTTCGGAAGCTTTTGGTGTTGATCCAGAAATGCTGGGAGCTTAGATATCGTTTCGGCAAGCAAGCGAAACGTAATCGGTAAGTGCGAATGGTTTTAGAAGTCCTTGAGGGACAAAGAAACAAGATTTGGGGATTTAGGATTGGTTTGAAACACCATCCTAACTCCGGAAGTAAGTAGGGCTAGATTTGCTCTCAAATATGTGGTTGATACCCCTAAATGCTTTTACATGCTCTTGTTTTGAGATAGACAAATTCCTATTATTTTATGCATGATTTGTAGCATGAGATGATGCTATGTAGAGATTCCATGAAATAGCATGTTGCATTGAAGAGTTTTGAGATTTTGAATTAATGCAAAGCATGAGATATGATTTTGAAATGAGATGAGAAAGATTTGAGAAATGTGCATAAAAACAGTAGGTGAGATAATATTTTGACATAATATATTGGCGTAAAAGATGAGATACTTACCGAATATAATTGATCGATCAATAGGATGAGAGTGCACTATAAACTAAAAATTCGTACGTACTCTTTGGAGTCGAGCAATGGGGGTAGTGCCATCCCGATCAAAAGTGAGAATCCGATGATTTAGAGATACCATCGGGGTAGGACTTGGTGAAATACCCAAGCTTTGTGGCGATAAGAGATACCGCCATGAGAGTCCGATGATGAGAGATTCCACCGGGGTAGGACTTGACCTTGAGTCAAGCTAATCCGCATATCCAAGTAAAGATGAAATGTGAAATGCCAATATAATATATGAAAATGTATTTGATTCACATGTACCAAATGTTGAGATGATTTATGCTATGAGAAATGCATATGAGATTTGTATATGAAATGCTTTAGTTTTCATAAGCATGTGTATGGCTTTTCCATGAGATTTGCATTGGTTTAAATGCATGAGATAGAATAGAGGTACATGTGTTTTCAAATGGAGTCTTGCTTTGAAATGGTTTTCAAGCATGAGATAGAAAGAGCATGTTGTTGAAAATGGCTTTTGAGAAAGAGTCTTGAATGATGCATTGTTGTCTTGGTTTTCTTTAGAGCTTGTCTCACTAAGAAAATATGCTTACGCTCTCTTTTACCAACAATGCAGATATTTGAGACGAATTTGGGCAGCGAGAGGGCTAAGAACATCCAAGGAAGTGAAAAGCTCATGTATGGTGATGTTTTTACATACTTTAGTATTGATATTTGGCAATGGGGCTTCAAGGTTGTTTTTGGGAGATGTATTTTTGAACTCCCTATGTTTGTGGCAAGTTTGTTATGGCTTTTGAAGTTTGTAAATGATCCTATTTGGTTTGGTTGAGGTTCGAGGTCTATATTTGGTTTTGTGGTTAGGAAGCATGCCTATAGACAAAATGTTCATGTGTTTGATGTCATGCTTTAGCTTAAGCTTCTTAAATATGTTCTTAAATGTTTAATCATGTTGCTGGTATGTTATGGTATGATTTGGGATATGTTTGAATGTGAAAAGATGTGAAAAACCAGAAATTTGTAAGGTTGTAGGGCAAGGTGTATCGAAACACCCTTGTCTGTTTCGAAATAGTGGCCTGGAATGGCTATAGTGTTTCGGAACGGGTGATGGTGTTTCAAAACACTTTAGCTACTGGAGAGGTATGTTTTGATACTGGTCTCGGAAGGCACTCGAGTACCAAAACGGTCAACTCCGTTTCGATACCAGGGTCAGCGTTTCGAAATGGATGACCGTTGGTCTTTGTTTTTGAATTGTTTCAAGTTCTCATGTCTTACTTTTTGGTCCTTGTTGTTGTGGAAGCAATTGATTGAGCTTGGAATGTCTTTTTAAGCTGATATTTGACAGATATGCATGTAAATTGACTAATTACATATTGGTAAGCTTAAAATCTGCAAAGTCCTTATATTTTCCAAAATTTACATTTTGGTCCCTAAAAGTGTAATTCTTACAATTGAATCCCTAAATGAATTCCGATCGCTGTGCCTTTCTCTCCTGTGATTCTTGAGTAATCACATAGGCTTAGTGTGCATTTAGAAAAGATGAAAAAGAAAAAAAAGGTCGTTAATCAAGGTTGACTTTCGGGTTGACTTTGGTTTTCCCCGTGTAATCTTCGTAGTTCGGGTCAAGCGTCTAAGTCGGGCTAAGGGGGTTACATTTGTTGGTATCAGAGCCAGGTTAGCGAATATTTGGGGCTTGGTAAGTGGTTAATGTGTGTGGTTATGAATGGTTATGACTTTTTGGTGAAAGTATGATGTATGATTGTTGATATTTGGTTCTAATGAGATGAATTTGTGATGTTATGCTGTGTTTGGGGTATAGTTGAGGATCCCATTGCCATATCATTACTATTGAGAAGAATTGTTTTCAAAAATGAGCTTGAGTTTTGATTACTTTCCTTATTATGCCTTATTGAATTTATTGTATTTTGTCAGTTGCATTGTTTTATTATGGGCCCACGTAGAGAGCTTAGAATTAATACACGTGCTACAGCCGAGAATGAGAATGTTGAAAATGCTGAGGATCTACCTCCTCCTCCCCCTGGTGGACCATCCGGCGGTGGTGGAGCTGGGGTTGGTGCTGCAGGAGCTGGTGCTGGGGTTGCTGGACCCGAGGGAGTTCAGGGGCAAGCTACTCCTGATATGTCTATGTTGAGACAAGCTATTGTTGGAGCTTTTTCAGGCAGCAGTAGCTGGAGCTCATGGAGCTGCACCTCAGGATGGTGCTACTGTGAGGTTGTCGTTGGAGCGACTCCGCAGTCTGGGAGGGACTGAGTTCAGAGGGTTGACCCCGGAAGGTTCCGAGTCTTGGCTGGAGAGTACCAAGAGGATTCTTGGACAACTAAATTGTAATAATGTTCAGAAGTTGGGATGTATTGTGTCCCTGTTGCATGGTGATGCACATACGTGGTGGACAACCATAGTGGCGGGGATGGATGATGATGATGTGACTTGGACATTCTTCTTGAATGCATTCAAGCGAAAGTACTTGGGAGTTCGTTACCTTGATGAGAAAAGGAGGGAATTCATGTCCCTTGTACAAGGGAGTATGACAGTGGCGGAATATGAGGTGTAATTTTACGCCTTAGCCAATATGCACCTGAGCTGATTCCTAGCGAGCGGGAAAGATGTGAACGATTCTGTTATAGGCTGGTGGCCGATGTGAAAACCTATATACTCACAGCAGACTATACTGATTTCGATGTCTTCATCACTAGAGCCAAGGACATTGAGCTGAATCTTGGTCTGGCAAGTCGAGCGGGAGGATCTAGCTAAGGGAAGCGAGCTGTGGAGCGTGATCTTGGTAGAGATCGGTGTAATCGCAGCAATGACCAAATGCTTTCATGTGGACCCCTAAGTGTAATCGGTGTGGTAGAAGGCACACTAGTGAGTGTTGGGGCAATCTTGGTACATGCTGGAACTGTGGTAATCGTCGGCACATGAAGAAAGATTGTCCGCAGCCGTTGAGAGAGGGTCAGGCTTCGATGAGAGCAGCTGAGCCAGAGAGAGGTTGTGGGCGTGGCCGTGGTAACTTCCAGCGTAGAGATGAAGGTGGAAGGAATGTAGCACATGTGGTGGCAGTTCAGCCTGAAAGTGGTGGCCAGGCTCGAGTGTATGCCCATCGAGAAGGGAGGAATGACACGGACGTGATCGCAGGTACCTTTACTTTGCAGTCCTTGTCATTACTTTCTTTGATTGATTATGGATCTACACACTCGTACACATTGCGTGAACATGCTCAAATGCTTGGTTTGCATGTTGAGTCTTTGGATGTGGGTATGCGTGTGACTAGTTCCTTTGGTGAGATGGTTGTAACAAGAAGATTGAATAGGAGATGCCCCTTAAAGGTGCAAGATCATGTGTTTCTTGTCGATCTTATGGAATTACCATTCTATGGATTTGATGTAATTTTTTGTATGGATTGGCTTGTTGAGCATAGAGCCATTGTGGATTTCGAAAGCAAGCGAGTTTCACTGAAACTTGCGGATGATTATGAGGTTGTGGTGGTGGGAGAAAATGTGAAGTTTCTATCTAATGTGGTGTCGATGCTTGAAGCAAACCGGATGTTGCGTCAAGGATGTGAGGCTTATATAGCCTTTGTTATGAATCCTAGTACAAAGGAGGTTCGCGTACAGGATATAAGGACCGTGTGTGAGTTCCCTAAAGTGTTTCCAGAGGAATTACATGGTTTGTCGCCTAGTCGGGTGGTTGAATTTGGAATTGAGTTGTATGAGAACACAACTCTGTTGTCCATTCTCCCTATGGTATGGCACCCAAGAAGTTGAAGGAGTTGAAGACGCAACTTCAAGAGTTGCTTGACTGAGGCTTTATTCGGCCTAGTGTGTCACCTTGGGGTGCACCGGTTTTGTTTGTTTAAAAGAAAGATGGCACATTGAGGATGTTAATTGATTATCGTCAGCTAAATAAGTTGACCATCAAGAACAAGTATCCTTTGCCGATGATTGATAATCTTTTTGATTAGTTTCGAGGAGCGGTTGTGTTTTCAAAGATAGATTTGAGGTCAGGGTACTATCAGTTAAAGGTGAAGGATGTGGATGTACTGAAAACAGCCTTTCGAACGAGATATGGGCATTATGAATTTCTAGTGATGTCGTTTGGATTGACGAATGCTCCTGCTGCTTTCATGGACATGATGAACATGGTGTACCATGAAATCTTAGATAAGTTCGTTGTGGTGTTCATCGATGATATCCTTGTGTACTCTCGTACTGAGGAGGAGCATGAGGGTCATTTGAGGATCGTTTTGCAAGCGCTGTTAGAGAATTAGCTTTATGCTAAACTGAGAAATGTGAGTTTTGGCTAAAGGAAGTTGTTTTTCTTGGCCATGTGGTTTCGGCTGAAGGGATTCGAGTTGATCCTCAGAAGATTGAGGCGGTGGTGAATTGGAAGCCTCCTAGGTGTCTGTTCATGAAGTTCGTAGTTTCCTTGGATTGGCAGGTTACTACCGGAGGTTCGTGGAGGGTTTTTCTAAGATTGCTGCCCCTTTGACGAAGTTGTTGCAGAAGGATGTTAAGTATGAATGGACGGAAGTGATACAACAAGCTTTTGAGAAGCTAAAGGCAGCTTTGACGCAAGCTCCTATCTTATTTCAACCTGAATCATGAAAAGAGTTTGTAGTGTATAGTGACGCATCCTATGTTGGTTTGGGGTGTGTGTTGATGCAAGAGGGTAGGGTAGTGGCTTATACATCACGACAATTGAAAGTGCATGAGCGCAATTACCCTACGCATGACATTGAGTTAGCTGCAGTGGTTTTTGCTCTAAAGATTTGGAGACATTATCTCTATGGTGAGAAGTGTACTGTGTACATGGATCATAAAAGTTTGAAGTACCTGATGTCTCAAAAGGAGTTAAATCTTAGGCAACGACGTTGGGTGGAGTTGCTTAAGGATTACGATTTAACGATCGAGTATCATCCGGGGAAGGCCAATGTTGTGGCTGATGCTTTGAGCAGGAAAGTGGCGGTAGAGTTAAGGGTGATGTTTGCTAGCTTGAGCATATCGAGAGATGGTGGTCTTGTTGCTGAATTGCAAGTGAAACCATGTCTAGTTCAGTTGATTAAGGATAAACAACTGTTGGATGATTCTTTGGTGCCACATGTTCAGGATATCGCAGAAGGTAGGCCTTCGGATTTTTGTTTCAATGATGATGTCGTTTTATGTTTTGAGAGTCGGATAGTGGTTTCGAATGATTTTGAATTGAGGCGCACTATTCTGACTGAAGCTCATAGTAGTCCTTTTGCTATGCACCCTGGTAGTAAAAAGATATACCGTGATCTGAAGGATGAGTACTATTGGGTGGGATTGAAGAAGGATGTCGCTGAATATGTTAGCAAATGCATGGTTTGTCAGCGGGTTAAGACTGAACATCAATTTCCTTCAGGGTTGTTGCAGCCATTAAGGATCCCTGAATGGAAGTGGGAGAGGATCACTATGGATTTTGTGTCTGGTTTGCCTTTATCTTCATCAAAGAAGAATTTTGTTTGGGTGATTGTGGATCGCCTTACGAAGTGTGCACATTTCTTGCCTGTGCATACTACTTACACCTTGGATAAGCTTGCGGAGTTGTACATTGCTGAGATTGTACGGTTGAATGGAGTGCCAAAATCTATAGTGTAAGATAGAGATTCGAGGTTCACCGCATGGTTTTGGGAGTGTTTGCATCAAGCATTGCGCACGCGGCTGAATTTCAGTACTTCTTATCATTCGCAGACGGATGGATAGTCGGAGCGTGTTATCCAAGTGCTTGAGGATATGTTGATGTGCTGTGTTATTGAATTTCAGGGCTCTTGGGAGAAGCACTTGCCTTTGGTGGAGTTTGCTTATAATAACAGTGATCAGGTAAGTATTCAAATGGCACCTTATGAAGCTTTATACGAGAGGAAGTGCAGAACTCCTTTTTGTTAGGCTAAAACGGGACAAAAGATGGTCTCGATGCCGACTTTGTTAAAAGGAATCACCGAGAAGGTGAAGCTCATTTGTGAGCAGTTGAAGGCAGCATCGGATCGGCAAAAGTCTTACGTGGATTTGAAACGTAAGGAGATAGAATTTGCTGTGGGCGAGCGTGTGTTTTTGAAGGTTTCACCTTGGAAGAAGGTGATGGGATTTGGCCGGAAGGGCAAGTTGAGCCCAAGGTTCATTGGGCCATACGAGGTGGTAGAACGTGTGGGTCCTGTTGCCTACAAGCCGAGACTACCTCAAGAGTTAGAAAAGATACATAATGTGTTTCATGTATCCATGCTTCGGAGGTACAGATCGGATTCGCCGCATGTTATGCCTGTGGAAGAGGTTGAGTTGAATCCAGACTTGACGTATAATCAGGAACCTATTGAGATTCTAGATTTGGATAGTAAGGTCCTCTAAGGTAAGACCATCGAGCTGGTCAAAGTCTTGTAGAGACATCGTGGTGTTGAGGAAGCCACGTGGGAAAGGAAGGAAGACATGAAGAAGCAATTTCCTTACCTTTTTTCCTCTAGGTAAATTTCGAGGACGAAATTTCTTAAGAGGGGGAGAGTTGTAACGCCCTGATTTTGGGCCTAGAAGTTTTAGGGTTTGAATCGGGCCGGTCGGGAATAGTTCAAATCTTTAAGGGAGATTTAGGGAACACCTAGTTCGGGATATTTTAAAAATATGGAAAATATATAAAAATCCTCATTTATTATATGAATGATTATGGTGAAAACAATTTTACAAAATATGATTTGGAAATACTACATTTCAGTGTAGTGACCAAATCGCAGTTTTTGCAAAAGTTGACTAGTGACTGTTTTGTAAAGGATTGAAACTTTGAAACTTTAAGGAGCTAATTTTACCAAAATATTTTTATCAAATTTCTCTCTAATTTTGGTTGTTTTAATAATGATTTAATAAAGGGAATTAAAAGAGAAAATCCTATTTTGACTTTCATAACTACTTTACGATCTTTCTCCCTCTTTTCATTTTCTCTCAACTTCCACTAAGCCAAACACATTTCCTTCATCAATTAACCTATGATTTTCATTCCTTTTGATGAGATTTCATTCTCCTATGGATTTCTAATCTTTTCCTCATCAAATCCTTTTGTTTTCACTTTGGATTTTCAAGAAAACTTGCCCAAATTAAGGAGAAATCAACCATTAGAGGTAAGCTTCATCCTTCTCCTCTAATGATCAGCCATGCTCTACAAAAGCCAAGGTCTAGCTGCCACAAAGGGATATCGAGGAGAGAGAGATAGAGAGAGATTTGGTAGAGAATTTAAAGTGTTTTCTTATCGCCATTATGATCTAAATCTTTTTTAGGGTAGGGTTATTTTGTTTAGTAGTTGTGAGAAGACGATTGTAATTTCTTTAGGTTTTAGTTAATGCATTTAAGTTCAAGGTTTGCTTATTCTTGGTGTTTACTTTTTCTTACAATTGAATCGGGAGAGGATATTGCGATTGAATCTATTTGTATTCGGGAGAGTTAGACTCACGAAACGAGTAAGCATGGTCTTTATCCCAATTGATGGAGACTAATTCGACTTAGGGATAAGTACGAGTTTCAACGACTAAGAGAAGCGTATGATTGGTTGGTGTTCACCCTTGGTACACGTTGGGAGGTATTGTCAATGCCTGCACATCAATAGAGTTTCGACTTAGGGATAAGAAGGAACCATTGAAGAATGCTTTGCAGAACCATGGAGGTTGTCGCTCAATTGCCCAAGCAGTAGCTATGTTCTTCTCCGCGACAATAGTTTTGTCCATTGCTTAGGAAACTCTTTTGCCCATTGTCGAGGCAATCAAGTGGGTGTTTGCACTCAAAACCGAGACAATTTCATTCAATTTCCACAATACGATGTAACACAATCCAACCTACTCTATCATATTATTTACTCAATCTTTTAATTTACTTACTTTCTTTATTTTAGTTGTTTTTTCTACCAAACCATTACTTGTGTTTTTAATTTTCTACAGTGCGAAACGATAATCTCTAGAAGTAGCACCAATCCCTCTAGAGATGATATCTTTTATACTATAACTTGGCAACGTGTATACTTGCACTAAAATTACGACTCTGAATACGCACGACACGTTTTTGGCGCCGTTGCCGGGGATTGGCAATAACAACTTCGTTTTTATTTTCCTACACTTTTATTTTTACTTTTTATTGTTTAGTTTCTCAAGGGTTAACAAAATTTGGTTTTGCATTGGTTTATGACCAGGGCAAATCCAACAGCTCAAGAATATCCCCTTGACCCGAAGATTGAACTTACCTACCGTAGACTCAGACAAAAGCTAAAAGCAGCAATGGAAGATCCAGTCCGCAATAACAATGCTAACAACAATTAGAATGCCGCAGCAGGACACAGAGCGATTATACCACCTCAATTAGCTCAAGCAAGAAACCTAACCGTCCGATATTATTTAGAGGAAGATCTAAACGGACTGAACCCAAGAGTTGTCATACTTGCAATCGAAGCATCCCACTTTGAATTAAAGCCCGTAATGTTTAATATGATCAATACAATTGGTCAATTTTGCGGACCGGCAACTGAAGATGCCAAACAACATCTCAAATCTTTCATGGAGATTTGTAATTCATTCAAGCTACAAGGAGTCCATGACGATGTTGAGACTAAAATTCTTCCCCTATTCGTTGAGGGATAGGGCAAAAACTTGGTTGAATAGCATTCCAACCGGATCTAAAGGATCTTGGAATAACTTAAGTCATGATTTCCTTGCTCGTTTAATCCTACAAATCTGACTGATATGTTACGTAATGAAATCTCTTCTTTTCGGCAGGCAGATGATGAATCCATGTACGAGGCATATGAGCGATACATAGAGATTTTACACAAATGTCCCTTACACGGATTCCCATTGTGGACACAAGTGACAATGTTTTACAATGCAGTAAACACGCCGACAAGGATGATGCTAGATTTCTCGGTAAATGGCATACTCCTAGACAAGCCACCGAAAGAAACAATGTAGATCCTGAATAGGCTTGCTAAAAATGACTATCAGTTCCTAATAGCCAGAAAAGGAGGATTCAAACGCCATGCCACCATAAACGAACTTGAGTCATCAGATTCAATTCTCTCACAATTGGCCACCTTAACCAATTTGGTTAAGAACATGCAACAACCAAGGATTCTTCTAAATGTCCACAGAATCCTAGGTAACCACGATTCTTCTAAATGTCCACAGAATTCAGAGTCCAGTTTTCATGTTGGAAACTACAACCGAAACAACAATGTGATGTCCAACACTTACAATCCAGCCTGGCAGAAGCATCCAAACTTCTCATCGAGCAACCCTAACAATGCCCTCAATCAGAACAATCAGAATGCTCCAACGCTAGGATTCCAATAGAACATGCCTTGGCAACCAATGCCTCAACAATCAATGCAACAACAATTGTCGCAACAATCAATGCCGCAACAACAATCAATGCCATCTAGTTATTTGGAAAACTCTCTAGATACTTTCATGTCTCAAAGTAGTGCATTTATGGCTAATACTGATAAATTTATAATGAAAACTGATGCTTTTATGGACATGACTGAGATGAGAATGCAGAACCATGAAGCAACATTGAAATCATTGGAGACTCAAGTTGGGAAATTTGCTCAGATCCTCAAGTCGAGACCAATGGGCGGTTTGCCTATCGATACTGAGGTCGCGAGTGGAACAACTCATGACCAATGCAAGGCAATCACCACACGAAGTGGAAAACAACTCAAGGAACCCCGAGTTGATGAAACAGAGGACACAGAATCAAAGAAGTTGATTACCTTGGCAATGTCGAGTAACATTGCCTGGACAATACCCAACAACATAGCCTCGACAATACCCGACAAAGACACCGTAGAAAATAAGAAGGCATATGAAGGTCCTGATTTAATGCCTCAAATCAAATTCCCATACAAAGAAAGAATTGAAGACATTCAACTTCCACCATTGTTCCCACAAAGGTTGAAACGACAGAAACACGATTACCAATTCAAGAAGTTCCTCGACATCTTGAAGCAAGTCCACAAAAACTTGCCTTTGGTAGAAGTAATCGAGAAAATGGCGAACTACGCCAAGTTTCTTAAAGACATTATCTCTAAAAGAACAAGAATAAGGGAATTTGAAATCGTTGTTGTAACGGAAGGATGTATATCCATGTTGCACAACCGAATGCCACCTAAGCTGAAAGACCCCGATAGTTTCACCATACCATGTGCGATTGGGAATGACTATGTCGGGAAGGCATTATGCGATCTTGGAGCAAGCATAAATCTTATGTCGAAACCATTCTTTCAACGATTGGGAATAGGGAAGGCGAGACCTACTACAATGATGCTATAGCTTGCCGATAGATCTTATGTTCATCCAGAGGGAAAAATTGACGATATTTTGGTAAGAGTTGACAAATTTATTTTCCCTGCTGACTTCATTGTTTTGAAATGTGAAGGAGATCAGTTTGCACCTATTATCCTTGGGAGGGCATTCTTAGTTACGGGAAGAACCGTGATCGGCATTGAGAGAGGAGAACTCACCATGTAACCCCCTTAGCCAGGCTTAGATGCTTGACCCGAACTACGAAGATTACACGGGGAAAACCAAAGTCAACCCGAAAGTCAACCTTGATTAACGACCCTTTTTTCTCTTTATCTTTTCTAAATGCACATTAAGCCTATGTGATTACTCAAGAATCATAGGAGAGAAAGGCACAGCGATCGGAATTCATTTAGGGATTCAATTGTAAGAATTACACTTTTAGGGACAAAAATGTAAATTTTGGAAAATATAAGGACTTTGCAGATTTTAAGCTTACCAATATGTAATTAGTCAATTTACATGCATCTTTGTCAAATATCAGCTTAAAAGAACATTCCAAGCTCAATCAATTGCTTCCACAACAACAAGGACCAAAAAGTAAGACATGAGAACACGAAACAATTCAAAAACACAGACCAACGGTCATCCGTTTCGAAACGTTGACCCTGGTATCAAAACGGTCGTATCGAAATGGAGTTGACCATTTCGGTACTCGTGTGCGTTCCGAGACCAATATCGAAACAGGCCTCTCCAGTAGCTAAAGTGTTCCGAAACACCCTCACCCGTTCCGAAACACTATGGCCATTTCAGGCCCTTGTTTTGAAACAGACAAGGGTGTTTTGATACACCTTGCCCTGCAAACCTTACAAATTTCTGGTTTCTCACATCTTTTCATATTCAAACATATCCCAAATCATACCATAACATACCAGCAACATGATTAAACATTTAAGAACATATTTAAGAAGTTTAAGCTAAAGCATGGCATCAAACACATAAACATTTAGTCTACAGGCATGCTTCCTAACCACAAAACCAAATATAGACCTCAAACCTCAACCAAACCAAATAGGACCATTTACAAACTTCAAAAGCCATAACAAACTTGCCACAAACATAGAGAGTTCAAAATACATCTCCCAAAAACAACCTTGAAGCCCCATTGCCAAATATCAATACTAAAGTATGTAAAAACATCACCATATACGAGTTTTTCACTTCCTTGGATGTTCTTAGCCCTCTCGCTGTCCAAATTCGTCTCAATTATCTATATTGTTGGTAAAAGAGAGCGTAAGCATATTTGCTTTGTGAGGCAAGCTCTAAAGAAAACCAACACAACAATGCATCATTCAAGACTCTTTCTCACAAGCCATTTTCAACAACATGCTCTTTCTATCTCATGCTTGAAAACCATTTCAAAGCAAAACTCCATTTGAAAACACATGTACCTCTATTCTATCTCATGCATTTAAACCAATGCAAATCTCATGGTAAAGCTATACACATGCTTATGAAACTAAAGCATTTCATATACAAATCTCATATGCATTTCTCATAGCATAAATCATCTCAACATTTGGTACATGTGAATCAAATACATTTTCATATATTATATTGGCATTTCACATTTCATCTTTACTCAGATATGCGGATTAGCTTGACTCAAGGTCAAGTCCTACCTCGGTAGAATCTCTCATCACCAGACTCTCATGACGGTATCTCTCATCGCCACAAAGATTGGGTATTTCACCAAATCCTACCTCGATGGTATCTCTCATCATCGGATTCTCACTTTGGATCAAGATGGCACTACCCCTATTACCCGACTCCAAAGAGCACGTACGAATTTTTAGTTTATAGTGCACTCTCAACTTATTGATCGATCAATTATATCTGGTAAGTATCTCATCTTCTATGCCAATATATTATGTCAAGATATCATCTCACCTACTGTTTTATGCACATTTCTCAAATCTTTCTCATCTCATTTCAAAATCATATCTCATACTTTGCATTAAATCAAAATCTCAAAACTCTTCAATGCAACATGCTATTTCATGGAATCTCTACAAAGCATCATCTCATGCTACAAATCATGCATAAAATAGTAGGAATTTGTCTATATCAAAACAAGAGCATGTAAAAGCATTTAGGGGTATCCACCACATATTTGAGAGTAAATCTAGCCATACTTACTTCAGACTTTGGATGTTGTTTCAAACCAATCCTAAATCCCCAAACCTTGTTTCTTTGTCCCTCAAGGAATTCTAAAACCATTCGCACTCCCCGATTACGTTTCGCTTGCTTGCCGAAACGATATCTAAGCTCCCGGCACTTCCGGATCAACACCAAAAGCATCTGAAGATGTCACCCTTGTTCATTACACATAAGAGCAAAGGATTAATGCATCATCATGCATTGAAATCACTAGCCACTCAAACAAACTCGATGCTCTACTAAATAACAACATTTCAGCTACCAAAAACAACTGAAATCATCTCCAAACTCTTCCAAAACAAAGCCCAACCAAGATCTATCACTTCTAATCATTTCTAAACCTCAATCAACACCAAAAATCACCATAAACTTGTCCTTATATCTCCAGCAACAACAGAACACCAAAACCACCCTAAAAACCACCAATCTAGCATGTAAAACTTAGGAATCCAAACCTATTCGGGATTTGTTTGATAAAACCTCATTTATAACATCAATTACCATCCAAAACACATTAGAAATCAACCTCAAAATAGAGCCTAACCAATAGTTACGAAAATCATCAAGATCTCTCCAAGAATCTTGACTTTTAACACAATTTCTGGAATAGGAAGATAAGTTGGAGTTCGATATAACTTCATAAAAGAAATAAATCTCTTTTAATTTATTATTTTATTCCTCCTTATAGATTCCTTATCCTTGACCTTTTTTTGACTTTTTCATGGTCTTCCTAAGCTCCGATCTTCATGCATTGTATCTCTAAAAATTCAGCGTTTTATGCTCTTCAAGTCGCCTACCACTTTGTATATTTTCTTCCTTGTCGGAAAATGTTTGGGCATTCCCTCGGCAGTGACTTAATAACTATCGAGGCAATGGTCTGTCAGTCTTTACCGCTCAGCAGGGCTCGTTCTCTTGGTTCAACGTTCCTCAGTAAGGCTTGACATCAAAGAATGGCTTGGTCTGTATCGTCAAGTGATGGTTCCGTATCGTTATTTCTCTTCCTTCACTGTCGCTGCAATACTTGCCCGGGCAGTGGGTAATGAAATCTTCACAAGCACAAAATGTATACCAAAGTAGTACCTTTTCCACCAAATATATTCAAATAAAGACGATCAAGCATGGCAATGATAAGAACAATGAAATTGTGTATGTATGGTTAGTAATGCTTCTAAAATGAACTTAAGTCTGACAATAATTGAGTCATAAAGGGTCCTAAAATGAATACTTTTACACACCTAACAGTACACCCTACACGGTTGTATCTCCTAAACATGTTGCGAAGGTCGCTTGCATTACATTTCTTTAGCATGTAATGGTCGGGCTCATCGGCGGGGATTTTGGCTTCCAATGAAGCCAATTTCTTCCTTGTTGATTTGCTAACCTCCGTGGAAATCAACTCAAACAAATCACCTATCTTGAAGTTGTTGTTGTATAAAGTGTAGAGGTATGTTCCTAAAAAACGGTTGCCGAAAATCTTGCCATGATAATTTTTAATAAAGAATTTCTGCACAATATGGTAGTGTATGAAATATGAATATTTATAGAAGATTTTTAAGGGTAAAATTAGGGTTCCGCATCTAAAATGTTACTAATAATTAGTTTAGAATTCAACACCTAAAATGTTGCCGATAATTAGTTTGGGGTTCGATGCCTAAAATATTACTGATAATTAATTTGGGGTTCCACACCTTAAATGTTAATGAAATTCAGTTTGGGGTTCGACAACTAAAATGTTACCATTATTCAGTTTGTGGTTCATCACCTAAAATGTTACCGGTAATCAGTTTGAAGATCGGATCGTAAAATATTAATGAAATTTAGTTTGGGGTTTGGTACTTAAAATGTTACTGAAAAATCAATTTGGGGTTCAGTACATAAAATGTTACAAGCAACGAGTTTGGGGTTCATCACCTATAATGTGAACGAAAATCAGTTCTTCCTTCTGAATCTAAAATGTTGGCAGAAATCAGTTTGGCGTTCAGACCCTAAAATGTTTATGAAATTCAGTTCTGAGATCGGCACCTAAAATGTTACCTAGGTTTTAGATTGAATTTAAAATGTTAATGAAATTCAGTTTCTTGATTGGCACCTAAAATATTACCTACATTCAGTTTGGCATTGGTGAACCTAAATTATTAGCAAGATATTGAACTTTTTAAGTTGAGTAAAACATTTCATTTGCCATCTAATATGTTACCAAAAAGGAGTTTCAGTGGTTAAAGAACCTAAAATATTACGAGCTTATTCCACTTTGTAAGTTCAAGGGAAACAATTAACTCGGCACTTAAAATGTTAGAAAAAATAGTTTAAGGGTAAAATATTTCATTAACCGACTGAAAATCTTAACCAAAACCTGTTTGAAATGGCTGGTAACCTGTAACTGAGAAATTATGTGCCGTGGTATAGTAGCCGCATTTTAACCTGCAGCATAGCATACCTACCTTTTTTCTTGTTGTGATCCTTGATAGCACCTTCATTTTCATTCTATTTTTCCAACAACGCCACCTATCATTTTATTCTCTAAAGTCAAATTCCAACAACGCCAACTGTCAAGACGCTCTTTAGGTCTTCCGCGTTTCGAAACACCAAGTGGTCTTTCCCTTATGCTCCTGAAAACCCCGTCACCTGCAACTTTAAGCTTTATTATTTACAGTCTTTCGCGAATTGGTTCTGCCTATTGACTTTTGTTTTTGTGTTTTGTGTAACACCCAAAAATCTGGTCTAGACGGAATTTGGTTTCGGGGATCGAAAATTCTACATTAATGAAGTCTAAATATAGTATTGGATAGTTAATTTCCGATATTGGACTTTAATTGAATTAAATCATTGCCATCAGACCCTATTGAATAGTACCGAACACATTATAGTGACTAAATTGAAGAAAACGCAAGTTTGGGAGCAAAACTATAGTATGATGTGAGTTGAGGGACTAATCTTGTGTTTAGCCTCTTCTTAAATAAATTTTGCCTACGTGGGATGGTCTGAGAGCTTTCCTTCAATTGAAGGAAAGCTAAATAGCCTAAATTATATGTAAAACAAAGGATATAGAATTAGAGAGCTTACCCGAGAACTTGAAGCAAACACCTCTATCTTCATCATCTCCTTCCTTCAATCATACACCTCCATTGGAGAAGTTTTGAGCTTCAATTTTCCTTCGATTTATTGATATCGAATCGTTGCTATTGATCAGGTAAGCTATATTCCTCAATCGGTTATTGAATTCTATGGATATATCAAGCTCAATCTTAAGCTATGGTTTTTACTATCCATGGATATCTCATCATTGTCATCTATATTGAAATCAAATATCGATTTTGATGTTGTTATATTGATTTTGATATCGTAATATCGATCTTAACAATCTCCCTATTGATTTCCTAGCTCAAGAAGTTGATAAAGAACATCCATCGTCTCCAACCAAAGCTAGGAATAAGGGGATTGTTATCCGAGAGCCTTGAAAGCTTCGGATTGTCAAGGTGAGTGTAGTCGGAGTCTCGTAATTAGGCGAAAAGCCTTCCCGAATCTATTATTGTTGTTTTTGATTATGTAACTCACATTGCAATTTAGAAAGTTACATCGGACTAGTATACGGATACCTCGGTAAGTGTCGGTAAGTTGTCATTGAACATCGGCCATAGCTATTGGTATCGTCATTGAGCATTGTTATAGATATTGTTATTGAACCATTGCAAGAAATCATTAATTATTGTTATTAACATCGAACTATGAAACATTGATTATGAGAGATATTGGTTATTGATAATATTGAAATTATTGGTCATTGGAACACTCATTGATTATTGAAATGAATATGATCATTGGAGCCTTGGATTTGAATAGACATTGGATACAATTGGCGTGCCATAGAATTCATGAGCTCAGTGTACGGGTGGACTACGGTCCTAAGGCTATGGCCAATATTGATTTGGCGAGGTGGAGGGATGTGTATTGATGTTGGTCATATTGGCGAGGCGGAGGGACTAGACCATTCATTGACTTGGCGAGGTGTAGAAATTCACGTATCCACTATCTTGATTCAATCCAAGGATTAATGATGAAAAGAATATGTTAAACATTGTATATTGTTGCATAGCATTGACATTGATAAGCATGAGATCATATATATAGATACTTGACATATTGTTGTTCATATTGTTTATGACTACCTCACTAGGCATCGTATGCTTAACGTGTCTCATCTCATGCATTTTCAGGTTGAAAGGTGGCAAAGTAATGTGTTTTGATCTTAAGAACTCCTAGGAAGGTGGCAAAGTAGTTGAACTAGTCATTTATGTCCATTTTCTTATGTTTGTGGTATGCATATGTTGTAATATGGTTAATGGCCCTAAATGGCCTTTTTGGTTGGCTTAAAATGGCTTAAAGATGCATATTTGGCTCATAAAGGTCAAAACATGGTAAACGTATTAGTATGGTAATAAAACTTGGCATGCTAGTAGTTTATACCATTGAAATGTTGCGTATGAAGTTTCGTTGCATTTGGACATCGTACGGTAAGTCAAATTGAATAAATACCAGCAAAAATCTGTCATTACAGGTCATACCGTATTGAAACGGGTGATGGCGTTTCGATACGGGTAAGCAAAAATTTGAACCTGAGAGATAGGGTGTAACAAAATGGTTCATTGTCGTTTCGAAACATTTTGTCACTGGAATCCCTCGTTTCAATACGGGTATGTAGCGTATTGATACGGGTAAAAGTCAAAGTCAAAGGAGGTCAACTTGTTTCGATACAGGGCATGCCCATATCGATACAGTTAAAAAGGTAAAGTCAACAAAGGTTGACCATTGTCCACCCATTTCGAAACAACCCTAGGGTGTTTCGATACGAGGTTAGTTAAGTTAGTTAAAGGCTTATTAAAAAGGTTGCAAGGTTCATAATTTAGTCACTGAATATTGAAAGATTAAATTGAATGAGCTAATGGTCCTCAAATTGTATGAAATTTTGCAGGTATGTTAATAATGTAGCGAATTTCAATCTGGTAAAATCGATTGCATTGAAGGACCCCAAATTTGTTGAATTTATAGTTTAGTCCCTAAAACTTGTATTAATTGCAATTTAGCTCCGATTGATTAATTATTGCTCTGTATGGATTAATTGGACTAAAATGAATTGAGGCATTGTGTTATTGTATGATATTAGTTTAAAGGTTAATATTAAAAAGAAATTTTGTTGCACTGTCTATTGTATTGAACATCGATATCACCTTCCGACCCGGTTCTCGACCAGACCGGGAAGGGGGTGTTACATTTTGAATGAAATGATGTGTATGGGTCTAATTCTTTCAAGCTTAATTAGAGTTTCGGTGTGATTTATGGCAGTTAATACATTAGGAAATTTTGGGAGAAAAATGTATAGGAGTGATTGACGATGGAACAAATTCTTAGCAAGGGGTTAGTTTAATTTAGGGTTTAGATATCAAACTGATTCGTGATCATTCAACGTTGGTGTGGAGAATATTCTTAGTCACCCTTTCCGACCGTGCCAGATTGCCAGATTATTCGATGCTGTCGTCGAAATCTGATGATGTTGAAATTCAATGTGGTCGAGAGGGGATTGGAAGATGGAATTTATATATTTTAGAGATTTTAATTATTTTTTATTTAAATATATATTTATAATTAAATATTAAAAAAATACCATGTAGTAATAATAATAATAAAATAATCCACATTATGATGATGTTAAAATGTTAACGGATGAGTGGCCGAAAAATTTAATGTATAAAGTCCAATGAGTAAATTGAACGTTTTGAAATTTCAGTGACCAAACTAAGTAAGAGATTAAAGTTTAGTGATGATCTACTTAATTTACTCTTTTTATTTATTTTCTTATAACATATAGCTCATATGAAAAAAGTATTTGATGTACTATCATTGTAAACTTTATTTTATGCAAGTAGGCTCATTTTAGGGGTTAGGGTTTATTTAAGGTTTAGAGTTTATAAACTTAGGTTTAACAGTTTTGAATTTATGATTGAAATTTAGGGTTTAAGGTTAAAGATTTAAATATTAAGTTTTAAAGCTTAAATAAGTATGATTGTGGAATTTTTTCACTATATGTGCATCAAATATTAAATATATACATATAACTTATATATATATATATATATATATATATATATATATATAATTATTTCCACATTTGTTTTTTTTAAACGTGGTCAGCCAAACTTTTATAAAAAAGTTATAAAGGGGCACAATAAACAAAGCTGGTAAAAAACCAAACCAAACAAAAGGAAAGAAAAACCCAATCCTCAAAGGGAAAACAAAACAACAAAATCCAAAGAAGAAATAGTAGGTCGACCATTCAACAATCCACACACTGGAAATAAAGAAGATGAAGAACCATTGTGTAAGCTTGAAATAATTGCGGTCTTTGAAAAATGAATAATCCCCAAAACAGAAGCAAGAGCCATCAAAGATAATCACGGCGATTCCTGAAATCTCCGATCTTGGGACACAAGGTGAGTTACGAACGGTGGTGCCTCTTCAACCCAAAATTGATCATCACGTTGTGTAAACCTTCAGATGCAAGTATATGCGCCGGTGAGTTGCTCTGTCTGGCGGTGAAATTGAAGCGACACCCAACAAACCTAGTTGTTGCCGCTCTAATATCCATGGTAATAATCCTTATCTCAGACAAATTCGTTCCATTCGATACTTACTTTGATACTACTGACTTGTTGTCTCTCTCCGCTACCACTTTATTTAATCCCAAGTCCTAGGCAAATTGGAGACCATGGTACAACCATGGCTTCTGCAAAAAACACAGAGGTAATGTTGTGGTTTAATCGGTAAAAACACCCCTAGATAAAACCTTCACAATCCCGGATAATAACACCAGAACATGATTTCTTGCTAGGTTCATGGAAACTTGCATCAGTGTTGATTTTAACCTCTGGAGCATTGTGTCACGACTCCAATTCCTTGGTCCGAGACAATGGCGCGACTATCTGACAGAGGGGTTCGAAATGAGGAAACATGCTTGCCAAGGCAACCAAACATGGCCTGATTTGATTCAAGGGCACAAGTATCCTAATGTGATGTTCCGTACAGACCACCGGGCTTGCCAAGTTCACAAGACTTGGTCCATTACTTGGAGAATGCTAGGAGGCCCGATCACCGTGGTTTTTCAGAAAAGGCAAGAGACAACAAGTCAAAGGGAGATTGTGGGGAATCTTGCCATATTAAGCGTGATCAACTATCTGTGGAAAGAAACCTACCTATCTATGTAATTAGGTAGGGATTTGATATTATTTTCTTAATAATGTATCTTGTAAAGATAACAGGCTAATCTCGTCCATTTATGTAATTCGATCCGGACCATTGATTGAGTGGGAGCTCAACTATAAATAGAGAGCCTCCTACCCTCATTTGTATCACACATCTCATTCCATTCATTCTCTCCATCTGAAGAAGAGTAATAAATCTCTTGGCATTTACTCTAGATTTCTCTCGTCCCTTTCAGTTGTTCTCGTGCTAGTTCTCTTTTTGTTCCATTGCCTCTCGAGTGGCTAAGAGTATCCACCTTAGTGCTTAAAGCACTTCCTCATCCATCGTAGCCTTGAGGGCTTGTTCGAGTCGTTGTGAGTAGGAGTACACGAAAGGCTAGTCGAAGGCTGACTTAGGCGTGGGAATTGACCGTTTAGCATGAAGGGCGTTTAAGGCCGCACGTTGGGCTAGGTTTTGCGAGGCAAAAACTCTAACCCTGTGACAAGTGGTATCAAAGTGAGTCGAGGGGGCTTGCGTTCGAGCCTACTTGGTGTTGCAGTCAAGCTAGATGAGGGACTTAAACCGGGGGCGAAGCTCACATTGGAGCAAGGCGACGCCCAAGTGGCCCAAGATGTGGTCAAGTTGCTAGTTGATCCTGCGAGATACAAGCAAGCCAGCATTGAGAAATCTAAACCCACGACGAGTGACAGTGGGAGTGGTGAGGCTAAGCCCGTGCCAACTAATAAGGTGAGCAAAAAGCTTAAGTGCTATTTCTGTGACAGTTCTCATGTTATCAGGGACTATCCCTAGAAGAATCGCCTTGTTGCACTCATCAAGAGAGAAGATGATCCAAAGGGGGAAGTAGTGCGACTTGGCGCAATTGCAAGTGTCAATAAGCCAAAGAAGGATCGTGGTGCGACTACATCTGTCAAAGTAGCCGAGCCAGGGTTGAGACCTGGTGAGATAGGGAGTGCCAAAGCCGTCGAGCCGACGGTAAAGTGGAAGCAACTAGAGTGCTACCATTGCAAGGGGCCTCATAAGTTGGGGAGTTGCCTAGTTCGAGCCAAGGTGTTCGAGCCCGAAGAGAGCAAGGCTACAAAGCTTGGTTCGAAGCAATCTAGTTATGCCAAGGCAAAGAGATACTGAAAGCAGAAAAAGGTAAGCATGTCTGAGAAGGCTACGAGAGAGCTTACCAAGGATGTTAAGGGAAAAAACATCACTTTTGAGACCAATAGAGCGTCGAAGGGGGCCAAGCCGTTGAGTGACATTGGGACCGTGGAGATACCACTCATGGGCAAGGTGGGAGCGAAGCGAAGGACTTCAATTAAGAATCATCGACGTAAGAGAAAGCATTGATCTTCGAGGAGAAGGATCGAGGCAAGAAGAGTGCACCAAACTTCAAGTCAGAGGGGCGGATGCAACGAGGGGCAACGTGCCTTGTGAAAAAGGGGCCGATGCATAGTGGAGCAACAGATTTTGTGGCAGAAGGGCCGATGCATGTAAAGAACTTCAGTGAGGGAGGTTCGATGCAAAGGGGGCCAGACTTCATGGAGACCGAGGGCCTGATCCATTTTAGAGTAAATGCAACAACCAAGAGAAAGGTACATCTCAAACAAAACTCTTGTGGTTTTGAGTTTGATTTGCCATCGTTGATGAGTGTAGGTCGACTAAGACCTAGCTTTAATTGCGGGGGAGACGAAGCTTGGAGGGGGCCTTTCAGAGTTCTAAAGACCCAAACTGATGGGCTGATGAGTCTGAGAGTTCGTCCGGTGTTCAATGTGGTGACACCCAAGACTTTGCCGCGGGACCATGAGTGTCCGAGTCAAGGCTACTCAAAGTGGGTAGGAGAAGGCTCCTACGATAGAGATGTGCCCGGAGGTGTGTTAGCACGCGACGAGGATGGCCCAACCTAAGATCATTTGAGTGCAGCGACGAGGGTGTCGCTAAGTTCGGTGGGGAGAATGTCACGACCCAAATTCCTTGGTCCGAGACAGTGGCGCGACTATCCGACGGAGGGGTTCGAAATGAGGCAACATGCTTGCCAAGGCAACCAGACTTGGCCCAAGTCGAGACAAGGGCACAAGTATCCGAAGGTGATGTTCCGTGCAGACCACCATGCTTGCCAAGTTCACAAGACTTGGCCCATTACTTGGAGAATGCTAGGAGGCCCGATCACAGTGGCTTTTCAGAAAAGGCAAGAGACAACAAGTCAAAGGGAGATTGTAGGGAATCTTGTCATATTGAGCGTGATCAGCTATCTGATGAAAGAAACCTTCCAAATGATGTAATTAGGTAGGGATTTGATATTATTTCCTTAGATAGTGTATCTTGTAAAGATAGTAGGCTAATCTCGGCCATCCATGTAATTCGATCTGGACCATTGATTGAGTGGGAGCTCAAATATAAATAGAGAGCCTCCCACCCTCATTTGTATCATCCATCTCATTCCATTCATTCTCTCCATTTGGAGAAGAGTAATAAAGCTCTTGGCATTTGCTCTAGATTTCTCTCGTTCCTTTCAGTTGTTCTCGTGCTAGTTCTCTTTGTGTTCCATTGCCTATCGAGTGGCTAAGAGTAGCCACCTTAGTGCTTAAAGCGCTTTCGCATCCATCGAAGCCTAGAGGGCTTGTCCAAGCCGTTGCGAGCTGGAGTACTCGCAAGGCTAGTCAAAGGCTGACTTGGGCGTGGGAATTGACCATTTAGCGTCAAGGGCGTCTAAGGTCGCACGTTGGTCTAGGTTTTGCGAGGCCAAAACTCTAGCCCCGTGACAATTGGGTGCAATCCATCAGTCCTGGGCATATCGAAAGGGATGTCTGAAGTAGCTCAAAGCAAATTTGGTAACATCCTCTACTCTTTGTGTAATTCCCTCGTAGATCAATTTATTTCGTGCATACCATAGGGATCAGACTATTATGATGATGAGGTTGTGTTTGCTGGAATCAATGCTTTGAAACATATAATTAAGCTACTATCTAAAAGATAAAATTAAATTGCCAACATATGGTGTGAATCCCAATCTAATAGTTGATTTGCAGCTAGGACAAGAAGGATTGACTGCAACTCGCTTGATTACAAGATTTTCCATAGTAGGAACGAAGTTGCGTAGCATCCTCCAAAGGAAAATTTTAATCTTTGAAGGACAATCCAAATTCCATAGTATTTTGTAAATTGTTTGTGATTGAGTGGTTGTATGACTAGGTCCTAGGAGTAACTTATAGCCACTTCTTACAGTGTACGTACCCAAACCTTCCCCCTTCCACTTCAAAATATCTTGCTATTCAAATACAGGGAGATGAATCTAGAGGATTTGCATCCTCAGCATTAAACAATGATTGTATTGGGGTAGAGTCCCATCTAAGCTCATCTTATAACATCAAATCTGAAGCAAAATTTATAGAGTTGTCTCAGATGGGAGAGACTTTCCTGGATGGAAGTCCTGGTAACCAATAGTCATTCTAGATGGATACAGTTGATCCACCGCCAATAGACCAAACTATACCCATTTCAAGTAAACCCTTGTAGCCCCAAATACTTCTCCAAATCAAAGTTGGAGTAGAACCCAGCCTTACTTTCATGAAGGTTGTTGTCGAGAAATACTTCGCACGAAGGAGGCGCGCAACTAGGGAACCATGATTAATCACAACACGCCATGCATGTTTAGTAAGGAGTTCTAAATTGAACTTGACCAAATTCCAAAAGCCCATACCACCATCACTTTTTAATTGCAAAAGGCCAGCCTAAGTACACCAATGAATCTGCTTTCATAACACTAATTTTTGCCACCAGAACCGAGGAACAATATCCTCTAAATCTTTGCAAAAAGAGTTAGAGAGCAGGAAACAAGACGTAGTAAAAAGTGGAATGGCTTGAAGGATTCTCTTAATAAACACCTCCTTACCTCCAGCAGAGAGAGCTCTTGTACTCCATGAGCAAACGTGAGATCCAAATCTATCTTTAAGATGTCGAAAGGCCAATTTCTTGTTTCTCCCAACTATAGCCAGTAGACCCAAATATGTTTTTGGACTATCCACTTTGTTAACCTCAAGAATACAGTAGACAACATCCCTATTATCATGTATAACATTTGTCGAAATCCGAACACTCGACTTCTCATAATTCACAAGTTGGTGTAGAGTGTTTGGGTGTTCTCTAATTATGAGCGCACGTGCACACTCTTGTCAAGTTATAGTATAAAATATATCGTCTCCCACAGAGATTGGAGTAGCTTCTATGAATGGTTTCCTGCACAAGGATTTAGTAAATACACAATTAAATCTCTAAATGTGGAAATAATAAAACACAAGTAAAATAAAGATAGTGATGATAAGGATGATAGGGAGAGATAAGGTCGATAGATTGGGTAAGGTAATTGTAGTTTAGTAGTGTGCAAACTGCATTGTAAAGCCTAAGCGTGTTGTGCTATCATGATCTGCTGCCTCGACAGGTAATGGCGAATGGTAGCTACGACCGTGTCATGCAGCCGTAGCGTGTCTCTGCCCCTGCAACTTTCGCTGTCGCGGCAGGTGGAATGGAAATAAGTCATGGCGGCAAATCTGGCAGATACTCCAAGTTCGGTAGAGCAATTCTTAAGTGATCCTTCCTATGTCTAGGCAAGGATTCTGTCACCACGTGATGTAGGCAATACCTAGCAATCTTAGCGTAAACCTAACACAGGTAGTCGACGTTTGGTTGCTCATTTTAGCCGCTTAAACTCGTACTTATGTCTAAGCCGAATTAGTCAACACCTCGACATGATGAGACCGTGCTTAATCCTTTTGTGAGCCTTACACTTTCGTGCCCGACAAATGGATATCTTCAACTAGACTTTTGGAACTAATTGAAGAAGTGAAGAACATGAATTAAGCAAACTTGGAATATTTCATTGAAAACACACTTAAACTATTACAAACGTTTCTCACAACTACTTTACATACAAAACCTAAACCCTATGAGAGTTGGGTCGCGACCTCCAACACCTCCAACGTCTCCGCTATGCATCTATGCATC
The DNA here is from genome assembly GCA_030270665.1 of Hibiscus trionum. NCBI lineage: Eukaryota > Viridiplantae > Streptophyta > Magnoliopsida > Malvales > Malvaceae > Hibiscus > Hibiscus trionum. Next base: position 11,275,888 of record BSYR01000055.1, on the reverse strand, counting down.
CGTGCATCCGTGCATCCCTCTGTACCCTCACATACATGGGTATATATAGGGCTCATGGCCTAAATTTGAGTCCTCCTTGGAGTAGAAGTTCTTAAAGTAACTTTACATTAAATGTTGACTCCTTTTTTGACTTGAATATGGACTCTTTGGAAGTTGCCTTCTTCAGCAAGTAAAGATAAGTACTCTTAATTATCAATCTTGGATCAGCTCTACCGGCCGCTACAGGCTTCAGAAAATTGCAAGATTGAGCTCATTGGGCTTAGGGAATTACCCTCTTTCAATCGCAACCCATCTTGACTAAGTCGGTGTAACTCCTGTCTGGGTGACAATTGGCGGCATTGCTGCTATGGCGGCGTCCTCAGCGGCACCTGGAACTGCTTCAGTATAACTCCTTTTGTTCCCAACTTTCCTATCCTCTCCTGCCCTCTGCTCCTCTACACAGCAACAACACTTGAAAATAAAAACTAAACTAAAACATTATCCTTTCTTAACAAAACATAAAATATTCAATGAAAGCATGGTAAAAGAGAAAATATTGTTATTATGCATGCAATGCATCTAAATATGTCTAAATGAGCTTAAGAATAGCAATAATAAGGGCATGAATGTGTACAAAATATAGAACTCGTGGACACTCTACACACCCCCAAACTCGAACTATTGCTTGTCCTCAAGCAATGCAACCTAACTAGTAAACTTGCCCCTTGTACAAAATTAGCAGTAACTTAGCCTTTAACTTGATTTCTTACCTCAAGGTCGTGGCACCTATTTAATGTTAGTGATAGGGAATGGCATGAAATAGCTTAGATTTTAATTTTCTTAGTGCTAGTGCAGTGTCTGCAGGTCTGTGTCCATGCTAAACATGCTGAGTTTACTAAGTTAACAAAGAATGCTAAAAATAATTAAATTCCTAAAAAGGATATAAGTTGCTGCCTTGGCAGCACAGTTAGGCATTTCCTTCCTCTTTTTCTGATCATGGCTTTAAGGGCTTTAGCTCATCATAACTATTCTCTGGGTCTGAAGCTAAGATAGTTGCATTCTACGAAACTCCGAACCTTTCGAATAGAGTCATCCAGTGAAGGCTTTCATTCACTCTTACTAATTTGTTCGTCAATTGGTTTAGATATTTGGACTTTGATAGCAGCGAAGTGTCCTTGATCATAATCCTTCTTAGAGCCTGTTTTGGGAACATATATTGTATTTGAACATCCTGCCTAGAGCCTGTTTCGGGCACCTCTAGGGTTTTCATCATTTTTGTGTTGTTGTCATGTGCTGCCGTGGCGGCAAGCCTATATTCAACTAAGAAATTTTATTAAGTAAAGCAGGCAGTGTTAAACTTAGAAATCAAGCAAAATTCAGCATTTAACAAACAATGTAAGAACAATTTGTAAAAAAGAAAAATTTCTAAGTGTTTTTCATGCTTCTTCCCATAGTTAAGTCAAAAAAATATTTTTTATAGTATGGTGCGAATATATGAAGTAAGTAGTCGGCTAACTATCATAGGCACAAGTTTTTTATCTAAGAGTTTCTACTTCATTAAGTGTTTAGGGCAGAATTTACACATACTCCTATATGCTACTAAATGAACCTAAAACAAAGAGGACTATTCCCCCCAAACTCAAGGTTGGAATTGTCTTCAATGCCTTACAAAAAACAAAAAGAAATAAAACATAAAAAAGAAAAACAAATAAAATAAAAGAAAAAGAAAAGGTGCTATAGACTAGGGGATTTCCCCTCTGTTGTTGTTGCGTTGGAGGATGATTCTTAGGAGGCGGGCATGACTAGGCGGCGAGTGGCAGAAGGTCTGGCGGCAGGGCTCTTCTTTGTGCCACGAGGCGGCTGGATTCGGCTGGGTGTGGGTCGTTTTGTTGGTGCTTCTGGCTCAGGTTTAGACCCTCCACCCTGAGGCTCGGTTGCTGCAGCTGACCACTTCCTCTTCCTTACTGCCTCACCCGGTTCATCATCGAAGGAGTCAGATATTTCCATGTCTGAGTCCTCGGCTTCTTTGGCAACTGCCTCATTTGCTACTGGGGAGGCGGCGGTCGTCTCCTCCTCTTTCTCGACTCGGATGAGAAGGTGAGGTCGTACGGATGGATGGGAGTAGGCGAGGTCCTTCTCTTAGGGAGGATGTGCGGCCCTTCGCTGTCAGCGATGGCTGGAGTAGCAGCTGGTCTGGGTGTGATCTGGGTCGGTTTGGACATTTCTAACTCTGATGGGAATGCAGGCAACTGTGGGTTGTCGTCATGATATTTGTCAAGCAAGTAGGCCACAAAGGCCTCTTGCACCTCCACAATATATTTGGTGAAGATCACCTGTTTGTTCTTGATCCTTTGGCAGCTTTCGACAAGGCTGCGCAGCAGGGGGATCACGGCGGAGGGGAGGGCAGGTTCAGTACTACCTACTGCGGCTGGGGTGGCGACAAGTTGCGACATCGGTTGGGCGGTTAATGGTTTTTCTGGCTCTGACTCTTGCATCATTTGGAGGCGTGCCTTTGTTTTCCACCCTTCCTTTGCAAGAATGATTTTATCCTTGGGATGCGGCAGCACGCGGAAGTTGGCGCATAGGCATGTGATTAGTGCACGGAAGACGAGAGGTCCCTTTACGTTAAGCTTGTCTGCGTGGGCATTGATCTCCTTGAGAATTACTTCGCCAACATTGATTGGCCGCCCCTTCATAATGATGTGGATAAGAGCCAGCCGCGACCTATTGATTGTTAATCCGTGCGAGGTGGGCATCAAGCGGCGTTGGATGAAGTTACTCCAGAGAACGGCCTCCGGCAGCAGATTGCAGTGGTTCACTAGCCCATTATTCTTGTCGGTTAGCCACTTGGTGTTGGGCCGGCAGGTGCCTTTCTTGATCTTTTCGTAGTCAGTCGCCATTAAGTAGGACCTCCATTCTTCATGCGGATTCCCTCTGATTTCTATGATGTAGAAGTTGTTGATGGTTTCTGTTGTGAGCTTGAATCCCTCGCCGCTGACATAGACAAAAAGGTTTCCTAGCGTAGGCTTTTGGGCATAGAATTCTCGCACCTGATTGTTGTTTATCCCTTCTGGCTGTCGTGCGAAAATGTCCCAACCCAAGTTGTGAACCCTTTCGAATATAGTGGGTTCGAGGCCAAAATCCCCGTCTGGCCTGGTGTATTGGAACCCAATTTCCTCCCAGAGTTGCCGCTCTGTGAAGTTTTTCTTGTAAGTTGCTGCGACAGCAGAGTTTAAGAACCTCTAAAAGGTTGGCTTGGAGGTGGAGGCGGTTTGTTTTGATGTGGCCATAACTGTGAGATCGGTTGTGTTTTCCTAAAGAAAGAAAAAAGAAATTGCAAGAAAATAAAGCAAGTGAAATCTTGAAAGCAAAGATTGAAAAGGAGAATTGAGAGTAAAAAAAGAGCAAAGTGAAGAACGAGGGCAGAGTAGTTGGCTTTATATAGTCGCCTCTCTTCGTTGCCTTGGCGGGCACGCTGCCAACGGGCGGCAATGATTGGAACGCAATTTCCGCGCTTCTAGCCATTACGTAGATATTCGTTCCGCTAGCTGTTGCAAATATAGCCGTTGCGGCTAGCCGTTATGAAGCCGCTAGTCGTTATGCTCATCTGACTTGGGCTGCCTTGGCCACTGGATTGGGCTTCTCCTTTATTCTTTCATCCTTCTTGGTCTTTCCTTCATTCCTAACCTGAAATCAATTTGATGCAAAATATTAAATAACTAAAAATTAAATCTAATCCTCATACATAAAAATAAATTAAAGAAAAAAATAAAAATCAGGTTATGTTGGGTTGCGCTTTTCACAAACATAACCAATTCCTAAGGGCTCCGCTTTTAGCTTTTCGTCCGGGCATGTCCTTCCCCACCTCAGGTGGATGTTGGTTGCCATCTTTGCCGCCCTGGCGGGACATACACCGAAGAAAACAAAGAGGAATAATTTTTTGGGGCAATAAAATAAACAGAAATTTAATGTGCAAAAACTAAAGTAGAAGTGCAGAAATTCAAACGCAGTTGTTGTTGCCAATCCCCGGCAGCGGCGCCAAAAACTTGTAGAGCGTTTGGGTGTTCTCTAATTATGAGCGCAAGTGCACACTCTTGTCAAGTTATAGTATAAAAGATATCGTCTCCCACAGGGATTGGAGTAGCTTCTACGAATGGTTTCCTGCACAAGGATTTAGTAAATACACAATTAAATCTCTAAATGTGGAAATGGTAAAACACAAGTAAAATAAAGATAGTGATGATAAGGATAATAGGGAGAGATATGGTCGATAGATTGGGTAAGGTAATTGTAGTTTAGTAGTGTGCAAACTGCATTGTAAAGCCTAAGTGTGTTGTGCTGCCATGATTTGCTGCCTCGGCGGGTAATGGCAGACGATAGCTACGACCCTTTCACGTGGTCATAGCGGGTCTCTACCCCTGCAACTTTCATTGTCTCGGTAGGTGGAATGGAAATAAGTCCTGACGGCAAGTCTGACATATACTCAAAGTTCGGCAGAGCAATTCTTAAGTGATCCTTCCTATGTCTAGGCAAGGATTTTGTCACCACATGATGTAAGCAGTACCTAGCAATCTCAGCGTAAACCTAACACAGGCAGTCGACGTTTCGTTGCTCCTTTTAGCCACTTAAACTCGCACTTATGTCTAAGACGAATTAGTCGACACCTCGACATGATGAGACCGTGCTTAATCCTTTCTTGAGCCTTAAACTTTCGTGCCCGAGAAATGGATTTCATCAACTAGACTTTTGGAACTAATTGAAGAAGTGAAGAACATGAATTAAGCAAAATTGGAATATTTCATTGAAAATGCACTTAAACTATTACAACTGTTTCTCACAAATACTTTACATACAAAACCTAAACCCTATGAGAGTTGAGCCGCAACCTCCAACACCCCCAATCTATCTATCTACCTCTCCGCTATGCATCTATGCATCCGTGCATCCCTCCATGCCCCTATACCCTCATATAGATGGGTATATATAGGGCTCATGGCCTAAATTTGGGACCTTCTTGGAGTAGAAGTTCTTAAAGTAACTTTACATTAAATGCTGACTCCTTTTTGACTTGAATATGGACTCTTTGGACGTTTCCTTCTTCAATAAGTAAAGATAAGTACTCTTACTTATCAATCTTGGATCAGCTCTACCGGCCGCTATAGGCTTCAGAAAATTGCAAGACTGGGCTCATTGGGCTCAGGGAATTGCCCTCTTTCAATCGTAACCCATCTTGACTAAGTCGGTGTAACTCCTGTATGGGCGGCACTTGGCGACATTTGCAGCTATGGCGGTGTCTTCAGCGGCACCTGGAACTGCTTCAGTACAGCTCCTTTTGTTCCCAGCTTTCCTATCCTCTCTTGTCCTCTAGTCCTCTACACATCTACAACACCTGAAAATAAAAACTAAACTAAAACAATATCTTTTCTTAACCAAACATAAAATATTCAATTAAAGCATGGTAAAAGAGAAAATATTGTTATTATGCATGCAATGCACCTAAATATGCCTAGATGAGCTTAAGAATATCAATAATAAGGGCAAGAATGTGTACAAAATATAAACTCGTGGACACTCTACAGTTGGCCAGAGTAGTCGCCATATAGTTGGAGATGATTTTTCAAATGACTTGCGTTGGAAGCAATAGCCTATCCAAAAATCACGCAATCATTCGCAAATAAGAGGTGGGTGATTGTTGGTGCACCATGAACAATCCGAGAGTCTCTTATAGAGCCTGTGTGAGTTGTTGTTCGAAGAAGGGATGATAAGCCTTCCCCACAAATGAGGAAAAGATAGGGGCTTAGAGGGTCTCCTTGGCGTAATCCCCTCGACAGGAAAAATAATTAGTTGGACTTCCATTAACAACAATTGAGTAAGAAAATGTGGAGATACAATTTATAATATGGGTAACCCAATGTTCCAAGAAACCCGTACGCAACATAACACTCTCAAGGAAAGACCACTCCACTCTATCGTAAGCCTTGCTCATATCAATCTTTAGTGCAAAAGAGCCAACACGACTCGTGTATCGCCTCTTATACGTGAAGGATCACATAGGTGGGAATAATGTTGTAGGTGATGAGTCTTCCTGGTACAAAAGCACTCAGTGCGTCATCAATACAGGCATCAAGAACCATTTTGAAACGATTAGCTAACAATTTAGAGATGATCTTGAATAATACATTGCAAAGGGATATAGGTCTAAACTGAGTCATTGCCCTTGAATTATAAACCTCAGGAATAAGAACAATATGCGTCTTATTGATGCTCGAAATAGGTGCATTCTCATGAACGACATCGATACAAAAATCAAAGATTTCTTCACCAATAATTCCCCAAAAGCGTTGGTAAAAAATTGCCTCGAGACCATCTTCACCAGATGCCTTAAGAGGAATCATTGAATGTAAGGATTCACAGACTTCATCTCTTGTAAAAGCTCAATGAAGATCATGGTTCATATTATCATGCAACGATTAACTCCTTGTAAAATGGGGGAAGGATATATGGTTCTAGTAGAGTGGAAAAGAGAGGAGAAGTAACTCATTGCAATAGTTTTGACTTCTTCCATATCATCGTGACACCCTATCATCAGTAAAAAGGTCGTTGATCTTATTCATACGACGATGCTGACTCGCATACCTATGAAAAATCTAGTATTTCGATCACCGTTTCGAAGCCAGTTAGCGTGTGCATGCTGCTCCCAATAAATACCTCTTTATCTAACTCCAAGTTAAGTTCGAGCTTTGTCTCTACAAGATCACCAAGCAAATCATCAGAAATAAGTAGAGCACTCAAGTCTTCTATATGTTTTTGCAAATCTTTAATCGAGAGCTTCTTTTCTTTTTGATTCCGTGAAACCAAATTTCCAGGCCTTTACTAACAACAACAAGTTTCTTAGGAATAGAGCCATGAGAAGTTGCCCATAAACTCTTAACCTCTTCTTTGCATGATGATTCTGCAAGCCAAGCTACTTCAAATTTGAATTGCCAAAGAGAAGTAGTACGATTGGAGACCGTATATGTATTAAGAAAGAGTGGTCAATGGTCGGAGAAAGAGTGCGGCAGATGGTCGATTTGATAGTTAGCGAAGGAATCCTCCCATTCAACATTCGCAATAGCCCTATCAAGTCGCACACGAATGTTATTTGTAGAAGTCCGACCCTATTCCCACATGCACCAGTTTTTGTGGTAGCCCAAATCAGAGAGAGAACAATCGTGTAAAGCCTCATTAAAATTATTGATTTGCCAATTGTTTCAGATTAAACCACCCTGATTTTCCGTAACACTTAAGATCTCATTAAAATCACCCATAACACACCAAGGGACAACGAGGCTATCATTTAATGAACGAATGAGTTGCCAAGACAAGACTCTATTTTGTACCTCTAGAGAACCGTAAAAACCCATGAATCTCTATGGATTGGTACCATCATCTTCCTTAATCCAAACATCGATGTGAGATGAAGAATAAGAGCGGAGATCATCAGTAATAGACTCATTCCAACCAAGAGAGAGCCCCACACTACTTCCTACATCACAAACATCAATGCCATTATTGTAACCACAAAGTCGTCTGATACTTTCCATCTTTGAGGATTGTAATTTCATATGAATTAAAAATCACAGAGGGACGTAGTTCCCGCATCATGCCACGGAAACGCTGAACAGTTCGGGTCATCCTTAAACCCCAAACAATCCAACTTAGCAGCTTCATTGCGAGCGGCTGACCCCATCATTGAGGTTTGCCGATATAGATTGGTGAGTGCCAATAGAATCTAACACAGTAGAAACACCTAAAAATATGGGGTGACATCTTGGTCTCTTGAGATTATCTCCTTTTTCCATTGGGTTATCCTCATCAGCATGGCCTATAATGATATCAAAACCATCATTACATCTGTCATAAGCTGGATAATGGCCAGCAGAAATATGGCCAGAAAAATCTGTTACATGAGGTGGGGTTTGTTGCTGAAATTGTGGTGAGATAATCGGAGAAGATTCAGTAGCACCATTTTCTCCACCTCCCTTATTTGATCCACTTGATTGACTAATAACTATGTTATTTTACTTCTGAGAATTGATTCCTTTCTGTAAATACCGTGCAGGAATTGCGGACGGGAGTTTGGGGATTTCCATTCCTTCCTCAATCAACCATCGGCAAGGAGGCAGAGCAGCCCACCGTTGAGGGGCTCGAAAGGAGGCGTCCTAGCCCAGAACGAAGTCCATACCACCTTCTACAAAACGAAGAGGACAAAAATTCTCCCAATGGCCTAAAATACCACATAAGAAGCAAAATAGAGTCTATTTCTCATACTCAAATCGGACATAATGATGGCTACCATTTGCTAGAATCAATTTTTTGGCACTTTAATGGTTGATGAACATCAGCTCTAGTACAAATTTTCATTATCCGTTTATATCCTAGGGCAATGACAGCGGAATCATATAGAAGAAAAGAGCCAATAAAATCCCCTAACACTTTCACCGCCCTTTTCCGACATGAAACCGAGAGGGACGTCATGAATGTAAACCTAGTAGTCCATAAAATGAATGGGGCAAGCATAGGATCCTCCCCCTCCTGTAACCTATGGAGGATTAGTATATGAATATTGAAATACCTGGGACCCCCACCAGCAATTCTGTCCGCATCGAGAACGTGATAAAACCGAAACAAGAAGCGGCCTAAACCAAGATCAGAAAAATGGAGATACCACCAGGTGGTTTCCAAACATTACCCATAATTGATCTTATGTACTGGAAGTTTATAACACTCATCGTTAAGAAAGTACCAACAAAACAAAATTGGAGAGACGACTAAGCTATAATCTCTTTGGTTTCAATATAGACACCATCATCCTCCTCATCCACAATAGTGAGATTTGCCAGATCAGTTTCAACAGTAGCCATTAGAAAATCGAAAAAGAGAAAACGTGATTAAAATTAGAAGGAAGCAAAAGAAATGTGCCACAAAGAGCAGAGGACGTACTACAATAGTTAACTTATAAGTTTAGTTCTTAGTGTAATTAGATGATAATGTGTTCATCACATTATGGTTGACCAAAATACAACACATTTGGTTTTTTTATAGTATAGTATATAGTTTTACATCTGAATTCCATAGTTTACTTATATAATATATAGTTTTTATATTATATGGTATACGGTTTTTTTTTACTTTCATGTTTATAACATCTAGTTTTGTCGTATATAGTTCATATATTTCTACTATGTAGTATATATATAGGGTTAGGATTAACTTACACAATGTAAAACTCTCTAAGTTTTACATGTTTTTTGGATCGTTAGATGGGGGAAATGGATGACCGAGATTAACTACTTACTTTTTTTTCTATGTGATAATCTTCACAGATTCTACTGTTAATCTTATCCATCTATTTCACTCATCCAACGATACAAAAAACGTGTAAAACTTATAGAGTTTTACATTGTGTAACTGGATCCTATCCCTTATGGGTTAGGATCAACTTACATAGTGTGAAACTCTTTAAGTTTTACACGTGTTTTGGATCGTTAGATGGGGAAATTGATGGTTGAGATTAACTCTTTACTTTTTTCCCCAACTGATAATATTCACATATTCTACTATTAATCTAATCCACCTGTTTCATCCATTGAACGATAAAAAAACGTGTAAAACTTTGAGAGTTTTACACTATGTAACTGGATCCCATCCCTATATGGGTTAGGATTAACTTACATAGTGTAAAACTCTTTAAGTTTTACACGTTTTTTGGATCGTTGGATGGGGAAAATAGATGGCTGAGATTAACTTCTTACTTTTTTCCCCAAGTGATAATCTTCACATTTTCTACAGTTAATATCATCCATCTGTTTCATCCATCGAACGATAAAAAAAACGTGTGAAACTTAAAGAGTTTTACACTGTGTAACTGGATCTTATCCCTATATAGGTTAGGATTAACTTACACAATATAAAATTCTTTAAGTTTTACACATTTTTTAGATCGTTGGTTGGGGAAAATAGATGGCTGAGATTAACTCCTTACTTTTTTCCTCAAGTGATAATCTTCACATATTCTATTGTTAATCTCATCCATCCGTTTCATCCATCCAACGATCCAAAAAGCGTGTAAAACTTAGAGAGATTTGCACTGTGTAACTGGATCCTATTTCTATACGGGTTAGGATCAACTTACATAGTGTAAAACTCTTTAAGTTTTACACATTTTTTAGATCGTTGGATGGGGAAAATAGATGGCTGAGATTAACTCCTTAATTTATCCCCAAGTGATAATCTTCACATATTCTACTATTAATCTCATCCATCCATCCAATGATCCAAAAAACATGTAAAACTTAGAGAGTTTTACACTGTTTAACTGGATCCTATCCCTATATGGGTTAGGATAAACTTACATAGTGTAAAATTCTTTAAGTTTTACACGTTTTTTAGATCGTTGGAGGTGGAAAATAGATGGCTGAGATTAACTCCTTAATTCCCCCCCCCCAAGTGATCATCTTCACATATTCTACTATTAATCGCATCCATCCATCCAACGATCCAAAAAACGTGTAAAACTGAGAGAGTTTTACACTGTGTAACTGGATCCTATCCCTATATTAGGATCAACTTACACAGTGTAAAACTCTTTAAGTTTTACACGTAATTTGGATAATTGGATGGGGAATTTTTGAACTTATTTCAGCATGCATGGACACTTTGAATATTATTTCTTTACGTGTAAAGTTCACAAATGGTCACTAAATTTTGATCAATTATTTAATTTGGTAACTAAATTGCTAATTACTTTAATGTTACTATTAAATTTGTAGTTTTGTTCCAGTGTGGCCACTAAGTCGTTAATAGCCTTTAAAAGGGTGATGTGGTAATTAAAATATTTTGTATAATAACACATTTTTTTTGAAAGGGGTATAATAACTCATTTAGTCCTCCATGTTTGTACATTCAAACAATTTAGCCCTAAATCGAAAAAATAATTAATTTAACTCTTAGTATTTAGACATTATTTCAATTTGACCATATTTTTATTTAAAATTAATTTAACACTAAATCCTAAACCCTTATTCCGTCCGAAGGCATAGAATTGAATGTTGCATTGAATTTTACTATCGCCTTACTGTTTGCGCTATCGTCGGACTGACTTGTTAATGAATGGCAATTAGATGCAATAGTCTACGAAAGAAAGCATTAGATAGAAAGCATGTGATTTGGGTTCTGTTGTCTTACAACAATGTGATTCCATTTCTGAATTTGGCGGTCTTGTTTACATTGAAAATCTATTTTTATGAAAGAAATCAGTTCATCCCTTAGGGAAACAGTAGGTTTTGCTGGATATATCTATTAAGATGCCTTCTATCTGCGATATCATTTGTCTGCGATAATAATCGCTTAGGTGGATAAGTATATGGTGGCATTCGATTTTATGCCTTCGATGCGATGAATAATGAATCTTTTTAAAGTTTAGGTTTAAAGAGTTTAAGTTCATGATTTAGGGTTCAAGATTTAAATTTTGAATGTACAAATATGGAAGACTAAATGTGTTATTATACAAAATATTTTAACTACCACATCACCCTTTTAATGGTTGTTAATGGATCAATGGCCAAATTGGAGCAAAATTAAAATTTTAATGGTAACATTGAATCAATTGGAAATTTGGTTACCAAATTGAATAATTGATCAAAATTTAGTGATCATTTGTGAAAATTACCATTTCTTTAATAAGGTATATTTATTTTATGCATAAAGGTTAAATTAGCCCTCAACGAAAAATAAAAAAATTATTGTAGCAATTATAATTTTTTTCATCCAATTTAACCCTCATCAATTTAGGGTCCACTAATGGTCAATGTTACGGTCAACATTACAGAATGACTGATTTGATTATAATTTAAATTATGAATGCTATATTAAGTGTAAAAAATTCATGAGGGCTTATTTGATTTTTTTTACTAAGACTAAATTTACCCTTGATTTCACAAACCTATTCGAGTTGAAGAAAAGATGGGAAAGAAAAGCAATATCAACAAGAAGAATTGAAAGACGAAACAGGATGGCCATGGTGATCACAAAGACACTGCAAAGGAATGTTTAATTATATTATCAAATCATCTTTACTTTTTTCTCAATGAATCAATTCGTAAGAAATGTTTGTATGAATCTGTAACGTTCCAAATTTCGGATTGTTAAATGGGATCTCGGATCCACATATTGGATCTTTATTTTGGTTACAAACTAAAAGAGAATTAAAACTGACTAGCTTTATTTAATAAATTAAGGACTTAAATGAATAAGGGATAAATTTTGTGTATAAAAATAAAAAAATTTGGAAGAATGTATATTTAATAGTGGGTTTACCCATTTATGATTAGGATGATGTATTTGAATTAAAGTGGTTGAAGGGTGGGAGAGAAAAAGAAAAGGAGAGTATATTTTGGAGAGAGAAAATGAGAGAAAAAGTAAGGGGGCGAGTCTTGAATCTTCGATCTGCTACCGTTCGGGCCGTTGTTCACTTCATCACCGACATCACTGGGTCGGGCTCATCGAGATGAGTGGACCGGTGGTCATCTCGTCGTCGCCGCCGCCACTCGTCGAGGTGAAGCACGAGAAGTTTCTTGATCGTTAGATCAGCATGAACCGTCGTCCGCCGCCGCAAGTCGTCATCACCACAGAGTTCCTCAGCTAGAGATAAGCAAAACTAGAGTTTTTCGTCGCCATCCGGCAACCAGAGGCCACCACACGTACACCCTACCGCACCGGATCGCATCCCACGGGTGCACCATGCTACCGTGCACTCTGTCGCACCGAAACACCCAACACCCTTGATCGCCGTCGTTGAATTTTTCTAGGTGACCCTACCCGGGGTTTTTCACTGTTCTGATTCTGTTTCCACAGCTCGTTTCGCCAAATTCAAACCTTGTAAGTTGTTTTTTTGCATTTGAACTTATAGATTAGTCAATGAATGCGGTTAAGTAATATATATTGTATTCGTATATTTATGAGGATTCTTTGGACTCGAATACCATATCAAGAGGAGAGTTTGAGAAGTTGGAGTGAGGAATTGTTGGTAATTGCTTGAGGTTAGTACACCTCAAACTCTAAATTGATTCATGAGCGTCAAAAGTGCAATTGCTTTGCTTGTTAGTGTTTGAAAATTACGTAGACGAGAAATAAGCATGTTTAGAGACTGGTACTATGAAATTGATATCTATGTGATGCATGATGATGTTATGAATATGACAAGACTTTAGAGGTTGTAGGGACCATGTAGGGTCACTCGATACGCATATAGCTACCGATGCTTTATTGATTGATGAAATTTGATGATACGATGCATTGTGTGCTGGTGAATGGTTTGATGTTTTGACAGAAACCATGCTAAAAGAAATAAATACCAATAATTAATTATAAATAAATGTGTTAGTAATCAAACCCTAATGACTTTCATAAGCTTTAGGAATCGAAGAAGGCTCGTAACCTTGTTCTACGCTAAGACGACTTGAGCTCGTGAGTAGGGTATCGATAACGACTTTAGCCTATATTGGTACGTTATTCAAGTCATATCAGTATGGGTTGACTCGTATCGGTACCCTTTGGTTCGCAAGAATTCCAGAAAGCAAATTTTATATCAGTACGCAATGGGCGTATGGATACTGAGGGCATCATACTGATACTCGTGCTCGAGTATCGGTAATGAGTGGCTATCAACCACTCCTTTATGGTGTAGGCGTATCAATACTTTAAGAGGGAGTACCGGTACTCGAGAAACTTAAGACTTTTAGAAAGAAATTTTTGTTTCGGTACACATGTTAGTACCGATACCAGATGGACCATACCGATACTCATGGTCCAGTATCGATACCCGTTAAGCAAAATGACATATAATATTATCTAATGATAGGGAAAGGACATATATGATTAACAACTTGATTAATGTCTTGACTAATAGAATAATGTGGATTAATGAAAGTAATTAATGAGAATGATTAATTTATTCCTCCATAATGTATTAATAACTAGGTAATGTAAAATTAATGATTAATGTATTCCTCTATAATGTATGCTAGGTAGGAATTTGTCTAGTAGAGTTGTTGATTGATGGGATTCAGATACCGAGAGAGAGTGTGTTGCAACACCATAGTTAGAGATACCAAATGTGTAATGCCCCGAGTTTAGGGCCGGGAGATATCGGATTAGTTAAACCGAGTCAGGTTAAAATTAAATTGGAGACAAACTATTTTTGACACACTTAAAGTGTTTTAAAAGATTAAAGAGCAAAATGGGGAACTTTTAGTAAAAAGGAATAAAAAAGGGTTTCTCAAAAGCCATCATGTTCTCTAATTTTCATTTCACGTTCAAAAACCTCCCAAAAAAACCCTTTTCACTATTTCATTGGTTTCAACACTTCAAACCAAGTGATTTCTTCAAGGTAAATGATTCCTCAACTTACTTTCATCTTCATTGAGTCATAAATGTTGAGATTTTTGCAAAACTCATGGATTTAACTCGTTTTGATTTTTAAAGTTTGGTTTGAAATGAAATGGAGTTTATGGGTTTTTCGTTTGGGTTGATTATGGCTTAGTTGAGAGTGTTTTTAACTTTGTTTTATCACTAAAATAACATGAAAATGATGGGTTTTTATAAAAATCCCGAAATGGGTATTGTGGGTGATTTTGGGAGTTGGAAATCTTGAGTTTTTTGATGGGTTTTTAGTCTAAACGACAGTTGAAGGTTTGGTAGCTTTGGGTTGATGTTTAGGGATGCTAAAAGGTAGATTTTTTATGGTAAATTCGTTGGGTATGGCTGCAAGTAATTTGGGACTGAAATTTTTATGTTTTGGGTGAAGTTTGGGCTTGAATCGATGTGTGTTGTTGTAAGATTGTTGAGTTCCAGGTTTTTGATGTGTTTGTGAGTGTATTTGTGTTATAATGTTCAGTTTTGGGTTGCTCAAAACAGAGGAATTGGATTCGGGCTTTGTAGACGGAAATCCAAGTAGTTCGGAGGCTTGATTCGGCATCTTGGACATCGTTTGTGTGTTGGCTGGTGAGTGGATCGATTTTAAAAGCCTTAACGTGGTTAAGGGAATGTTTTGGGAGTTTGGATTGAGCTTGAAAGGTCAATCCAAGCTCAAGAGTAAGTTTTAAAGGTTTTATGCAATTAAATTGTGTTTTACGATTCTTGATGCTAGTTGAAAATGTTATGATGTTATGTGTTAGTTGCATTGTTATACATGTTGAGACTTATGACTTGTTGTTATACTTGTATTGTGAGTACATGCTTTGCATGGAAGTTTGGACTTGGTAAGTGGTTCAAGCATCGGTAATGCTTGTGGTTGTGATTGAGTATATTGACATGTGTTGAGTTATTACCGGATATAATCGTTCGATCAATAGGATTAGAGTGCACTCGAGGTGAAAGTCGCAGGTGGCCTTAGTGATGTTAGATTCCACTAAGGATGAGTACGGTGATGTGAGATTTCACCAGAAGTTATGTTTTTACTAGACGAGTGAATACGGTGATGTGAGATTCCACCGGAAGTGTCTAATGGGTTTGAGAAACTATTCGCATATCCGATTAAAAATGATGAATGTCAATATATCCATGATGCTTTAATTCTAATGTTAAGCATGTTATTGATTTCTCCTTTTATGCTTATGCATTGTGTTGCGTGGTCTTGCAATACTATAAATGATAAGCAAATGGTGCAAGTATACACGTCGAACGCGTAATAAAGTGATGAGTGAGTATCGTCTCCATAGGTATTGGAGGTATTCACGGTTGTTGTAATAATAAAGATTGGACTTTTGCAGATGACAATGTTATAGTAAAAGAGATGGTGTAAAATAATGCTGAAGCAAAACAGTGCAGAGAAAGATGAGATAACAATATGATAGACATGTCCTCTTTCGTATGCGAAACTCACTACAGAATGACTGGCTAGGAATGATGGACAACCTAACTCAAGCTTCTTAACGATACTAAGGCTCATCAGCTTTCTTCTATGCTAGGCGAGATCTACTAAGAGTGTTCCTAAACTATCTATAGCCAGGAAACTAGGAGTTAGAAATGCTACAGCCATACCTCTCGGCGTAAACTCTTAACACTCCCCTACCCTTCATGTACTATCCTTTTTAGCCCTTGAAACCTATCACTTATCTCTAAGGTAGGTTAGAGTCTGCCTCTCAACAGTCACTCCATTGCTTATGAGGGTTCTAAGGCTAGCTCTCTCGATTACTAACCCCAACATACACTTAAAGAACGACCAACTCTCGAAGGCGCTTAACGTAGGGCCTATCTCTCAAAGCACTTACAACCCTAAGCTCTTACAACTTTAAGGAAATGAGAAATGCATAAGCAAAGCATAGAATCATGATAAACACTGAAAAAGCCATAGCATGAATTAAAAAGTACTCAAAATAAAATCATCCATCAAACCTAAGCCACCTAAAACAGTTTGTGGCTGGGCAATATCATCCAACGTATCATTGCGATAACATCAACAAATATAAAGATATGACAAGAAAATTGCTATAGCGACAGAAAGAAAGGTGAACTCCCTATCCGCCATGGACTGCCCGACTGTTTTAGGCCCACCGCCTCTCTCGAGGCTGGTGAGGCCACTCCTTGGAGCTTCAACGATGGAGGACACCAAGCTGGAGAAGTTGAAGGTGGAAACTTCCCTCTCCTTTTCTCTCTCTTCCGCCTCTCTTTTTTCAACACTAAAAATACCACACTTTGCTCCAAGCTTCTCTCCCCTTTATATAGTGGAGGCTTCTAGGGTTTGGTGCCCTAAACATGCCTTGGTATTCCCAAGGAATATCCACAAACAATGTCTGCCACGAGGGGACAAGGGGGACTGTCTGTAGGTGGGCACCGGCTGCTGCACATGTCATATCGTCCTTTTCTGCATGTTCACATGTTTCTGCAGCTCATGAGTATCTCACGTCTTTGCCAACGTCCACTTTCATCATGCTATAGCAATTCCCGGCACCGACTTTCTCTCGACTCCTTTCCTGCGCACCAACACAACCAAAACCAACCTTTCGAGCAGTACCCCTCGATATGGACCCATAACCAGCAAAGATAACTATATACCCAGAAGAAGAAAATGCAGTCTAAAAGCTATGGTATGAACTTAAGAACTGACAAATTCTATAGCAAAATGGTATGAAAACAAGGATATTTATGCAGTTATCACACCCCCAAACTTAAGCTATTGCTTGTCCTCAAGCAATGAATAGAACATAAGAAAAGAGCTACTATGGCGAAGATTTAACCTAGAGAATCGCTATGGCAATATTTCAGCCCTCAGAAATAACTTAGGCAGAAAAATATATATACACAACCAGACATGAGATCCTTAAGAACATTCCTTAGGACTAAGCTGTGTGCGTGTGTGCGTGGCTACCTTCCTCCTATACTTAAGCTGGTGAGACAAATTTTCAAGGAAGCTCCCTAGTTATACCCTAACTATGTTTTCTAGTTCTTTTCCAATTTTTAGATTCCCAAAGATATAAGTTTTCTGCTACGAAGGGTGTCAGCTCATCACACCTACCGTCTTTAACTCTAGATGAGCAGGGAGCAAACCTCTCACCCCGAGCTAGTAGGCAGGGTCATCTCGTGACAACTTTCATTCACTCATATGCTATAGCAAGGCTTTATTGTATTTTTTTAACACTGAAAAAGCTATAATAAAAGAGAGTGTCCTTCTACAGATATGCCATAGAATTTATTAGTTTGTTTTAGCACAGGGTCGTCTAGCTTTTCTTTTAAGTTCTCTAGAGTCTACATATCAGAGTTTACTAGGGTTCTTCCTGAAATTTTTTTCTAACAAACTTACTTATAGAAAAAGAGCAGTTGTGTAAATTTTTTTTAACAACTAGATCCTAAAGTCAGTTCTACAGATCTCAACTATTTGTGTTTTTCTACTTTAATTTAGGCCTTAGCAATTTCATCGTCAAACATCATAAATATGTTCATAGGCTGGCTCTAGACTAAACAAAATGACATAGTAAAAATTTTGTTCTATCCTATAATGCATATGCTAAAGCAAAATATTATCTATGAACACTAACACCCCCAAACTTGAGAAATGTAGTGTCCGCAATGCATAAACTAATATATACTATATGATATGAGAAATGAAAAATTGAAAAGAAAAAGGTTAGTACCTCCTGGCTGCAGAGGCTAGGTGGTGTTGCTGGTGTTGTCCATCGATGTCTTGGAGGAGTAGTGGTGTGGGTCAGCCACATCATCCACACTCTCGGATGAGACTGATTGAGCACTCGACCAGGGCCTGACACGTCCAGCTATGTGCTTGATGCGAGTTTTCAGTCTGGATGCTGTAGCATCCCCAGATTGTGTTGGAGTCGGCTCAGTTGTGTGTGGTGTAGCAGCTTCCTTCTGAGGGGTTTCCTCAGGATCATTTGGTACGTGCTCTGGCTCTGGAAGTGGGTTTTCTGGTCTTGAAGGTTTAGGATTGGTTGCCTTTCTAGTGTGTTTTCTCTTCTTGGCTGGAGAGGTTGCTGGGTCGGTTTCTTTGACAGTAGGCTGAATAGAGGGAGTCTCTCGTTCTGACTGGGCAGTTGGAGTTGCTGGTGCTTTCTTTCTTGGAGTCTTTCTCTTTGCAGCAGGTGGGACGGAGCTGGGTGCACTGGGAGACATTGTTTGTGCTGTAGCACTGGCGGAGGCTTGCAATAACTCCATTGGAAATACTGGAAAAGAGACATTCTGGTCCGACAGGAGTTTGTTCAAGCAGGATGCTATGGCACTATCACGGTGTTGGGCGTATTTGAAGTACACCCGCTGATATGCCTTCATCAGGTTGAGCTCAGAGCTCAGTTCCTTTGTAGTTGCCACCAATGTTGCCACTCTTGCTGTAACGCCCCGGTTTTGGGCTCAGAAGTTTTGGGCGTTGACTGGTTCGGTCAAAGTGCTGATCGAATATATAAGAGTGAATTTAGGAAAGCCTAGTTCGGGTTGCATTAAAAATATGGAAAAATGTCCTAAAATCATCTTTTAATATAATTAAGTGAACTGTGAAATCAATTTTGGAAAATGAGGTTCGGAAGGTTGACATTTTGGCTAGTGACCAAAATGTAATTTTTGAAAGTTCGGTGACAGTTTTATAAAGGATTGAAACTTTGAATCTTTAAGGAGCTAATATTCCAAAAAGAGTTTCTCCAGATTTTTCTAAGATATTTTAAGGCTTTATTCTGATTTTAAAGTTTATGAAATGTGGAGGGAAATCATTTTATCATTTTATAACTAACTTTTCTATTTTCTCTCAATTTTCCTTTTCTCTCATTTTCTCTCAACCCAAACACATTCTCCAGATTTTTCTTCTTTGATTTTGTCAATCTAAATCACTCATTTCAACTCTCATTTGATTCCTAATCATCTCATCAACAAAACCTCTCAATTTGCAAGTTGTTTCATCAAGCTTTTTGGCTCTAAAAAGGAGAAACTCAAGTTTGGAGGTAAGAACGTCCTTCTCCTCTGAACTTCAAGTTCTTTATTGAAATTCCCAAGTTCTCAATCCTTGATTTATGATTTGTTAAAGGCTTTTCAATTGAAATCTTGATTTTGGCTAAAATGCAAGATTTGGTGATTTTGGTGGAATTTTCGTATGATCTGTTTAAGCAGGGTTTTGAAGTGTCAAAATGATGTTAAATGAATGCTAAATTGATTAGAAGTTGAGGTTTAATTAATGCAATCCCGAATAGGTTGAATTTCCTAAGTTTTGCTTGAGTTTTTGGTTGTTTTTGGAGTGTTTTGGTGATCTGTTATACCTGGAGGTATAAGGACGTGTTTGTGATTATTTTGGATGTTAATTGATGTTTAAAAGTGGTTATAAGTGATGGATCTTGGCTGGGTTAAGTTTTGGAAGTGTTTGGAGGTGATTTCGGTTGTGTTTGGTAGCCGAATTGTTGGATTTGTGATGAGCAGCGAGTTGTGTTGTGTTGCTGGTGTTTTTAATGCATAATGATGCATTGATCTTCTGTTGTTGTGTGCTTGAAACAGGGGAGTTTGATCCGTGAGCTTTAGAGGTGTTGCGGAAGGTTTCGGATGCTTGGAAGACTTGTTGGCTAGCCTTGTTTTGGTTATCGGTGAGTGAAGTTGGGTTTTCAGCTTTTAAACCAAGGTTTGAAGGTTTTTGGGAGCTTAGTGTAAGTCTAAACAACTTTGCTAAGCTCAAGAGTAAGTGAATGGATTTTCGCTCTTGAATTATGATTGTGAAATTGGCTTTTAAGCAATTGTGGTTGATGATTGAAATGCATGTGTTTTGCATGGTTTAAGTCTGTTTTGAAAGCATATTTTAGCATGGTTTAATGCTGGTTTTGAAAGCCATATGTGAAGGATGCTCAAGGTAAGAGATCCTTGGTTTTATACATTGAAAATGTGGTTTTGATGCATGGTGTTGCATGTTGTTCAATGGCTTTGTTTAATGCTTTAAAACAGTGAATTAATGTTGGTAAATGATGGTTTTTGCATTATGGTTATGCATGTGAAACATTGGACTAATGTGGTAAGGTGGTTATATTGGCAAGTGATGTAAGTGGTTCTTGGTTCTTTGATCGGATATAGTTAGCCGGCTATAGGATTGGGTGCATCGTGAATTAAGTCGCCTTGGAGGTGGAGTGGTCAAGAGTGGACCGGTAAACTCCCTTCAAGTATCCTAACGAGATGGTTGAGGTCATAATGGAGGTGTTGCCCATTCGAGGACCTTGGTTGAGCAAAGGTTATATGGTGTTTAAAAGTCCATATGTGGAAACCTTGTGCTTGTTGAGATCACAATGGCGGTGTTAAGTCCATGTGTGGATCTTGTGTAGGGTGTCCCGGATCTCGTTAGTGATGTTATACAACTACCAATCGGTGAATGCAAAGGTTGTATGGTGTTTGAAAGTCCATACATGGGAAACTTGTGCATGTCAAGGTTGTATGGTGTTTGAAAGTCCATACATGGGAACCTTGGGGAAAAGTTGAGGTTGTATGGTGTTTGAAAGTCCATACATGGGAACCTCGGGAAAGCTAAGGTTGTATGGTGTTTAAAAGTCCATACATGGGAACCTTAGGATGTTGAGGTCAAATGGTGTTTAAAAGTCCATTTGGGAGACCTTGGATTGGTAGGGTGTATGGAGCGTAGGGACAACGCTCGGAATCCGCGTATCCGATTGGGTGTTGAGTTGAAAAGTGAATGTGGTTGATCACTTGAAGGCCAATATGATGTTCTTGATTGTGATGAAGCATGGGATGCTTGAAATGATGCATAATTGCATGTGAAGCATGAGATGCTTGAAAAGATGCATGGTTGCATGGAAAGTGTATAATGCTTGTGAATGCATGTTTACTTGTTAAGTTGAACAAGTGTTGATTATCATTTGGAAAATGATGCATGTGAGCATGAAATATCTTTAGTGCATTGGAGTCTTGTTAAGACTTGTTTTTAAAGGCATGTGATGATGATGTTGTGGTTCATATATGTTGCCTTTGGTTTAATGCATGTGTTGGTTGGTTTGTGAAATGGTTTTAAAAGATTCTTGCTTGAATTGGCTTTCAAGTTTAAGAAAGGTATGTTGTGAAATGGGAGTGTTTTCCAAGGTTTCGTTTTAGCTTGCATATGGTGTTTATGCATGGTTTGGCTAAATGGATGATTTTGTAAGTTGTGCTTTGAAAAGGTTTTCTTAGCATGCTAAGCTAAGGGTTGGTTTTCATGTATGTGCAATGCATGGTTTTGAGCTTGTTGTTGAAAAGGGGTTTTCAAACATGGCTTTGGTAAACAAATCGAGTTTGTTTTAAAAGTGATTTATGACCCGCTGCATTGATGGTGTTTTGGTTTTGAGCATACCTCAGTAAGCATTATGTGCTTACGCTCCTTTTTGTCCGTCAATGCAGATTCTTGAAGTTTGGACAGCAAGGAGCAAGGGATTCAAGGTGGACTCCACTTGAGATGTATGTCTCGGTGAATAGTTATAGTTAATAAAGGCAATGGGGTAGAATCTCTCGGGTTTTTGTGTATGTGTTCGTTTATGTTTGGACAATGATGTTTTTATGTTGATGATGTTGTTGGATCATGTTTCGGTTTTAATGAGATTGATTTGGAAGGTTTGTGCCTAAATGGTTGCTTGTGTAGGAAGTATGCCTTTAGAATTGGGGCTTTTCATGTATGGTGTTATATTGATGAATTGTTGATGCAGGTATGTCCCATTTATGTTGAGTTGCATGTTGGTAAAGTTTGGAGGCTTTAGGAGTATGTTTGGATGGCCAATTATGTGTTTGGGTGAGCAAAATGCAGCAATCTGGGCAAGGCGTTTCGGAACAGTTGACACCGTTTCGGAACGGGTGCCCTGCATAAACCCAGGCGTCCGAAACGGGTGCCACCGTTCCGGAACGGGTTGGCTACTGCCAGTCCCCCGTTGCGGTACGCGTTGCGGAACGGCCCCGTGTTTCGAAACGGGCTCTGCCTGTTTCGAAACGGGTGACCGTTGGGGACTGACATGGGCGGTTAAATGTTTCAGAATGTTTGCATTTTGGTCCTGAAACTTGTTTCTGCAATTGTATGAGTTTGGGTTGTCCGTTTGAGCTGAATTTTGGCAGAGAAGCATGAAACATGATTAATTTTAGGTTGGTAACTTAAAATCTGGTTAAGTCCTTAAGGTTTTCAGAATTTACAATTTGGTCCCTAAAGTTGTAAATTGTTCAATTGGGTCCCTGTTTGATCTCTGATGTTTGTGGTCTTTGAGTATGATGTTGTGTGATCACATCTAGGGTTAATGAGCATCTAGACAAGATTAAAAAGGAAAAAAAAGGGTCGTTAATCAAGGTTGACTTTCGGGTTGACTTTGGTTTTCCCCGTGTAATCTTCTTAATTCGGGTCAACCGTCTAGGCCGGGTTAAGGGGGTTACATTTGGTGGTATCAGAGCTGAGTTGCGAATGCTTGGGGAAAACGGTAAGTTGTTGTGATGTGTGTTGATGTTTACCTTGTTGTGTGGATGAAAGTTGGTTGAATGTTGGTTGAAACACGTGTTTCTGGGCATGATGATGATGTTTCTGATCAAGTTGCTGATGTTTTCGAGCATGCTTTGTGTTTATGAATCATTGTTGAATTAATGTGGATATGTGCTGATGTTGTGAGCTGGTGTTATGCTTGATGATTGTGTAATGAGTATGTTATGTTGATAATATGCTGATGCAAATGGATGTTGTTGGATGTAAGCATGATCGAGTATGTTGATTGATATGCTTGATGTTGTGATATCCATGTTGTGTTGACTGTTATGTCATGTAAAGGGGAGGATTCGGGATACCCATTGCCTTATTAATATAGCTATTGTGTTATTTTGGAGTTGGAGTTTGAATCCTTGCTTAATGCTGGTCTAACTGGTTTGTTTGTTTGTTGTGATTGTATGTTTGTTGTTGTTAGTAGTATGGCTAAGTCGATGAAAGAATGGCAGTTGGATGAGATGGTTGCTGCCTTGGGGCAGGTTGTTAAGGCGTGGAATTCACCCTTTAGTAGAGGTGTTTTGTCTCAGCTTTCTGTGCCTGGGGTTGAGGTGATAAGGCAAGGGAAAGAAGCTGGTTCTGTGGTGAAGAGTTCATCATCTGATGTTCAGGAGGTGTTGGGAACATCTCAGGCTGTGGTAAAGGTAAAGTCAGTGGATGTGCTGGCTGTGGGATGTGTGGGTTTGCCGAAGCAGCGTTTGCTTGATTTGGGTGCTGTGGAATATCATGGTTCTACACCGGAGATGTTTGAGGCCTGGTTGGCCAGTGTGGTTCTGATCTTGGATCAGGAAGGCTGTGATCTTGCTTGTAAGCTGGGGAGTGTTGTTTCTTTGATGTTGGAGGATGCCTGTGTCTGGTGGACATCTGTGGCTGTGGCGTCACATATTCCTGATATTGATTGGGATTTCTTTGTATCTGCCTTTTATGAAAGGTATCTTGGAGGGAAGTTTCAAGGGTTGAGCAATGTGACGGTGGTGTTGTTGTAGAGCAAGTGTTGCTTGGGCAAGGAGTGGAAGTTCAGCCACCGGTGTGTGACCGTTGTGAAAGGCGCCATGTTGGAGGTTGTTGGGGCGCGGGTGCTTGCTGGAACTGTGGTTCCAAAGTGCATGTTAAGCGTGATTGTCCTCTGGGAGTGAAGTCAGCTTTGGTGTTAGCCAAAGGGTCTCAGAAAGGTCGTGGGCACGGCCGAGGCAAGGTTCAGAAGTGGCAGAAAGAGCAGAAAGTTGTGAAGAGTGTGGGAAAGGAGAATTGCTGGAAATGTGGGTCTGCTGGACACATGAGACGTGATTGTTTGATGTTGGCTCGGAACAGCCAAGGTCCCTTACCGCAAGGAGTTGGTGGTGACCCTGGTGTGTTAGCTGGTGCTGCAGTGGTGCGGCAGGAGGATGATGGTTCCGCGAGGAAGAGAGTTCGTCTGATGAAGCTTCAGGGTGGTGTTGTGCTTTCAGGTAACCTTGTTTAGTAATCTTTGCTCTAGTTACCTTAGTTTGGTTTCTGTTGGTTTTCCTTGCGTGGTAAGTTTAGTCTTGTTGCTAGTTGTTGGGGTAATAGTTGTAGTTTGGAAACATCTTTGGTGTGAAGAAGGCTTAGGTGAGAATCTTGTGGTTAATGATTGTTGGTATGATGGAGTTAGATAAGTTAGAAGTGAGGTAGGAGGTTGTTCTTAGACGGATTTGAGGATGTTATTGGAGGGTGTGAACTGGCATTCATGCACAGTTAAAATCATTGTTATATGCTATATTATATATGTTGGTCCATGCATACATGTGGCATGACATTAGATGATTTGCATACATGTACATCAGGCATTGATAGGGCATGTTGGTGATCATGCATACGATGTTCACACTCGCTAATAACTAATCGAATCTGTTAGAGTGGTGGTTGGGTTAGGTTGGATGATGGGTTTTTAGAGGTTGTTTTGCTGCTGAGTGAGAGTTAGACGTAATGGAGTATATTAGGCTAGTTGCTAGTAATAGTGAGAGTGGTATGGTCTGATGGTAGAAGGATAGTGTTTGTTGCTTAAAGAGAGTTTAGTGGTTTGGATAGCTAAGTGGAAGGGGTAGCACCTTGATGCTAAGTGATGTTGTAGTTTAACGGTTGTGTTTCCAGGTGCTGGGGTAGCTTAGCATTTGGGTTGTTGTGGAAGGGTTGTGTTTGTAAGTGCTGGTTCTTAGCAACCTTTGAGGAGTTGAGGAGTTGGTATGTATGGTAGGTTGGGCGATGTCCTGGTAAGACAAGTGTTATGGTTGAAGTTTGAAGTGGAAGGGTTATGAAAGATCGAAGGCTTTTGTTGGTTATTTGGGTTCTTGTGAGAAGTGGTTGGCTGGTTGTGTGTATGTGAATTTCTTTTGAGGTCAGCTGGTGGTGTATGGAACAGCTGGCGGAGACGAGTTGGGGTTGTGATGTGATTTTTGGAATCTGAGTGAGTGATCCTGGTGAGATGTTGTGGTAATGTTAGCAACAGTTGTGAGGGTTTATCAGCATTCGTTGAGGAGTTTGGGTAAGCAGTTGATGTTTAAGGATTTTTGCTTGTTGGGAAATTCTTGGAAGAGGTTTGGGAGTTTGCAAGAGTTTTAGAAGCAGAGAAGGTTGAATAGTGGCTGAATTGGATTGGTTGTTGTCTCTGTGTAAACAGGTCTTGGGAGTTGTGTGTTGCAGTGATGTGTGCTGTAAGAGCTGAAGTTCTTTAGGTTGATATTGGGGCTGTGTACAGTCCGGTTATGTGAAAGGTTAAGTTGTGGTTATCTTTGAGTGCTCTGGATTTTGTGAACAGCATGTGGTAGTGCTAAGTTGGTGGAGTTTTGTGTGGAAAGTGTCCAGTGATGGTTGAGGCTTTTGTGTTGCCTTGTGTGTGATTTGAGAAGGTTGTGGTTCTCTTTTCGCCGGTTGAAATTTCGAGGACAAAATTTCCTAAGGGGGGGAGAGTTGTAACGCCCCGGTTTTGGGCTCAGAAGTTTTGGGCGTTGACTGGTTCGGTCAAAGTGTTGATCGAATATATAAGAGTGAATTTAGGAAAGCCTAGTTCGGGTTGCATTAAAAATATGGAAAAATGTCCTAAAATCATCTTTTAATATAATTAAGTGAACTGTGAAATCAATTTTGGAAAATGAGGTTCGGAAGGTTGACATTTTGGCTAGTGACCAAAATGTAATTTTTGAAAGTTCGGTGACAGTTTTATAAAGGATTGAAACTTTGAATCTTTAAGGAGCTAATATTCCAAAAAGAGTTTCTCCAGATTTTTCTAAGATATTTTAAGGCTTTATTCTGATTTTAAAGTTTATGAAATGTGGAGGGAAATCATTTTATCATTTTATAACTAACTTTTCTATTTTCTCTCAATTTTCCTTTTCTCTCATTTTCTCTCAACCCAAACACATTCTCCAGATTTTTCTTCTTTGATTTTGTCAATCTAAATCACTCATTTCAACTCTCATTTGATTCCTAATCATCTCATCAACAAAACCTCTCAATTTGCAAGTTGTTTCATCAAGCTTTTTGGCTCTAAAAAGGAGAAACTCAAGTTTGGAGGTAAGAACGTCCTTCTCCTCTGAACTTCAAGTTCTTTATTGAAATTCCCAAGTTCTCAATCCTTGATTTATGATTTGTTAAAGGCTTTTCAATTGAAATCTTGATTTTGGCTAAAATGCAAGATTTGGTGATTTTGGTGGAATTTTCGTATGATCTGTTTAAGCAGGGTTTTGAAGTGTCAAAATGATGTTAAATGAATGCTAAATTGATTAGAAGTTGAGGTTTAATTAATGCAATCCCGGATAGGTTGAATTTCCTAAGTTTTGCTTGAGTTTTTGGTTGTTTTTGGAGTGTTTTGGTGATCTGTTATACCTGGAGGTATAAGGACGTGTTTGTGATTATTTTGGATGTTAATTGATGTTTAAAAGTGGTTAGAAGTGATGGATCTTGGCTGGGTTAAGTTTTGGAAGTGTTTGGAGGTGATTTCGGTTGTGTTTGGTAGCCGAATTGTTGGAATTGTGATGAGCAGCGAGTTGTGTTGTGTTGCTGGTGTTTTTAATGCATAATGATGCATTGATCTTCTGTTGTTGTGTGCTTGAAACAGGGGAGTTTGATCCGTGAGCTTTAGAGGTGTTGCGGAAGGTTTCGGATGCTTGGAAGGCTTGTTGGCTAGCCTTGTTTTGGTTATCGGTGAGTGAAGTTGGGTTTTCAGCTTTTAAACCAAGGTTTGAAGGTTTTTGGGAGCTTAGTGTAAGTCTAAACAACTTTGCTAAGCTCAAGAGTAAGTGAATGGATTTTCGCTCTTGAATTATGATTGTGAAATTGGCTTTTAAGCAATTGTGGTTGATGATTGAAATGCATGTGTTTTGCATGGTTTAAGTCTGTTTTGAAAGCATATTTTAGCATGGTTTAATGCTGGTTTTGAAAGCCATATGTGAAGGATGCTCAAGGTAAGAGATCCTTGGTTTTATACATTGAAAATGTGGTTTTGATGCATGGTGTTGCATGTTGTTCAATGGCTTTGTTTAATGCTTTAAAACAGTGAATTAATGTTGGTAAATGATGGTTTTTGCATTATGGTTATGCATGTGAAACATTGGACTAATGTGGTAAGGTGGTTATATTGGCAAGTGATGTAAGTGGTTCTTGGTTCTTTGATCGGATATAGTTAGCCGGCTATAGGATTGGGTGCACCGTGAATTAAGTCGCCTTGGAGGTGGAGTGGTCAAGAGTGGACCGGTAAACTCCCTTCAAGTATCCTAACGAGATGGTTGAGTTCATAATGGAGGTGTTGCCCATTCGAGGACCTTGGTTGAGCAAAGGTTATATGGTGTTTAAAAGTCCATATGTGGAAACCTTGTGCTTGTTGAGACCACAATGGCGGTGTTAAGTCCATGTGTGGATCTTGTGTAGGGTGTCCCGGATCTCGTTAGTGATGTTATACAACTACCAATCGGTGAATGCAAAGGTTGTATGGTGTTTGAAAGTCCATACATGGGAACCTTGTGCATGTCAAGGTTGTATGGTGTTTGAAAGTCCATACATGGGAACCTTGGGGAAAAGTTGAGGTTGTATGGTGTTTGAAAGTCCATACATGGGAACCTCAGGAAAGCTAAGGTTGTATGGTGTTTAAAAGTCCATACATGGGAACCTTAGGATGTTGAGGTCAAATGGTGTTTAAAAGTCCATTTGGGAGACCTTGGATTGGTAGGGTGTATGGAGCGTAGGGACAACGCTCGGAATCTGCGTATCCGATTGGGTGTTGAGTTGAAAAGTGAATGTGGTTGATCACTTGAAGGCCAATATGATGTTCTTGATTGTGATGAAGCATGGGATGCTTGAAATGATGCATAATTGCATGTGAAGCATGAGATGCTTGAAATGATGCATGGTTGCATGGAAAGTGTATAATGCTTGTGAATGCATGTTTACTTGTTAAGTTGAACAAGTGTTGATTATCATTTGGAAAATGATGCATGTGAGCATGAAATATCTTTAGTGCATTGGAGTCTTGTTAAGACTTGTTTTTAAAGGCATGTGATGATGATGTTGTGGTTCATATATGTTGCCTTTGGTTTAATGCATGTGTTGGTTGGTTTGTGAAATGGTTTTAAAAGATTCTTGCTTGAATTGGCTTTCAAGTTTAAGAAAGGTATGTTGTGAAATGAGAGTGTTTTCCAAGGTTTCGTTTTAGCTTGCATATGGTGTTTATGCATGGTTTGGCTAAATGGATGATTTTGTAAGTTGTGCTTTGAAAAGGTTTTCTTAGCATGCTAAGCTAAGGGTTGGTTTTCATGTATGTGCAATGCATGGTTTTGAGCTTGTTGTTGAAAAGGGGTTTTCAAACATGGCTTTGGTAAACAAATCGAGTTTGTTTTAAAAGTGATTTATGACCCTCTGCATTGATGGTGTTTTGGTTTTGAGCATACCTCACTAAGCATTATGTGCTTACGCTCCTTTTTGTCCGTCAATGTAGATTCTTGAAGTTTGGACAGCAAGGAGCAAGGGATTCAAGGTGGACTCCACTTGAGATGTATGTCTCGGTGAATAGTTATAGTTAATAAAGGC
Source organism: Hibiscus trionum (assembly GCA_030270665.1). Lineage (NCBI taxonomy): Eukaryota > Viridiplantae > Streptophyta > Magnoliopsida > Malvales > Malvaceae > Hibiscus > Hibiscus trionum. The sequence goes on along the minus strand of BSYR01000055.1, from coordinate 11,246,868 downwards.
AATGGGGTAGAATCTCTCGGGTTTTTGTGTATGTGGTCGTTTATGTTTGGACAAGGATGTTTTTATGTTGATGATGTTGTTGGATCATGTTTCGGTTTTAATGAGATTGATTTGGAAGGTTTGTGCCTAAATGGTTGCTTGTGTAGGAAGTATGCCTTTAGAATTGGGGCTTTTCATGTATGGTGTTATATTGATGAATTGTTGATGCAGGTATGTCCCATTTATGTTGAGTTTCATGTTGGTAAAGTTTGGAGGCTTTAGGAGTATGTTTGGATGGCCAATTATGTGTTTGGGTGAGCAAAATGCAGCAATCTAGGCAAGGCGTTTCGGAACAGTTGACACCGTTTCGGAACGGGTGCCCTGCATAAACCCAGGCGTCCGAAACGGGTGCCACCGTTCCAGAACGGGTTGGCTACTGCCAGTCCCCCGTTGCGGTACGCGTTGCGGAACGGCCCCGTATTTCGAAACGGGCTCTGCCTGTTTCGGAATGGGTGACCGTTGGGGACTGACATGGGCGGTTAAATGTTTCAGAATGTTTGCATTTTGGTCCTGAAACTTGTTTGTGCAATTGTATGAGTTTGGGTTGTCCGTTTGAGCTGAATTTTGGCAGAGAAGCATGAAACATGATTAATTTTAGGTTGGTAACTTAAAATCTGGTTAAGTCCTTAAGGTTTTCAGAATTTACAATTTGGTCCCTAAAGTTGTAAATTGTTCAATTGGGTCCCTGTTTGATCTCTGATGTTTGTGGTCTTTGAGTATGATGTTGTGTGATCACATCTAGGGTTAATGAGCATCTAGACAAGATTAAAAAGGAAAAAAAAGGGTCGTTAATCAAGGTTGACTTTCGGGTTGACTTTGGTTTTCCCCGTGTAATCTTCTTAATTCGGGTCAACCGTCTAGGCCGGGTTAAGGGGGTTACACTTGCTACAGCAAAACTCTTAGCTCCACCCTCCAGTGCTTGCTGAGGCATGTCTTCGTTAAATCCCTGGAGTTCCGTAACAAGTGCTAGGGTCAAACCTGTCTTTCCTGAAACAGATGTATCTACAAGATCGTCTATGAAGACGTCCATCCTTTTGCACAAGGCAATGATTAGATTAGAAAAAATAAGGGGGCTACGAGGCCGTTTCAAACAAGCATATACCTCATCCACTATTATCTTTCCTATATCAATTTGTCTACCATGTATTATGGAATGAATGAGAAAGAGTAGAGAGATATGGACGGTAGCGGTGTGGAGTGTGGGCATAAGCTTATGCCTCACAAAGTGATTACATACCTTAGCCTCTGGTTTGAGGTGTCCTCTCTCAACTGACTTGTTATTATCCAGTACCATTCCATGAAAGCAATTGTCCTCCAGCACCTCTCGTTGCGTCTGCGCGTCCATTGTCATCACAAAAGAATTGTGACGGTCCACAGTATGTTTCATCCCGTAGAACTTGTTGATTGTTGCATCAGTAAATTTTAACTGCTCTCCACGCACGTGAACTGTGGACTGGGTTGGGCTCGTCAAATGAGCATAAAACTCCTTCACCAGTGATGTGCAAATTTATTCAAGATGGGCAGCAAAGTTTTTCCATCCATGGGTGCCAATGACGTCCATTATAGACTGGTTGAACCGATCTTCTTCCTCTTTGGGGTATTTGAACCCTAGTTCTGGAAGAAGGTTTATGTCTTTGAGCTTTGCCCATCTCTCCTTGGCTGCCTCGTCAAGAAATTTGGGAATTTCTAGGACTGGACGTTGTGTGGGATGGTCAGAAGTCTCAGGGGCATTTTTGCAACGGGCCATAGAGTTTTTTCTGAGAAGTTGGGAGGAGTGAATGTGTGTAGGAAAGAAAATGGTGAAGGTTTTCTGTGTCTGGGAGAGAATCGACAAGATAGGGGGAAAGTTTTTGAGTGTTTGAAGAAGATGAAAAAGGTGAGGGGACGGATGATGAAGAAAATGTTGGGAGTTGAAAAAGGTGAGGAAAAACTGATGAGTTAATGGGAGATGGGAGGTTATGGGGACGCGTGTTAGCTTTAATGGAGAGAGAAAAATTTCTGGGGTTAATGAAATGGCAGACGGCTGGAGAGAGAATATGGGTTTATGTGGCTAGGGTTTCTCCTCATTAAGTAGATGAATATTCTCTCTCATGCTTTTTGTTTTTCTCTCTATCTTTTAATTCAACTCCCCACTTTTCGGATAAAAATTCCTTATCTCCTTCTTTCCCTTTTTCATGCGTCCCTCCAAAATTAGATAAAAACAAACCCCATGTCATTCTCCCTTTGCTACCAACCCTGCAGACGACGTGCTCCTCTACCTTTGTACCTGACATTGTACTAGGAAAGAGAAAGCCTTTGTACGAGGGTCACGTGAAAATAAATGAAAATTAAAAGCAAAGATAACATAGACTAGACTAAAAAGAAAAGCATTATTTATGGACATGCTATAGCATAAAAGAAAGGGTTGGAGATGCAAACTTTCAAGGATCATGAAGATCCATGTATGACTTGTCTTTGAGGATAGGGGCTCCACTGTACACCTTCAGGCGTTGGCCATTGACTTTGAAGACTTCATCGTCGTCCAACTTCTTGATATCCACTGCGCCATGAGGGTACACCTTGTGTATGATGAATGGCTCGGACCACCTCGATTTCAGCTTTCCAGGAAAAAGCTTTAGCCTAGAGTTGTATAGAAGCACTTGTTGACCTTCTGAGAAATGCCTTGGCAAAATGTATTTGTCATGCCATTTCCTGGTTTTCTCCTTGGAAATGCGAGCATTCTCATATGCTTGGGCTCTGAATTCATCCAGCTCGTTAAGCTCTAGCAACCTCCTTTCACCAGCAAGTTGGGCATCCATGTTGAGTTTCTTCATTGCCCAATAAGCCTTGTGCTCAAGCTCCACGGGTAAATGGCACTCCTTGCCAAATACAAGCTTGAAGGGTGACATGCCTAAAGGTGTCTTGAAGGCTGTCTTATATGCCCACAGTGCTTCATCCAACTTGGGGGACCAGTCTTTTCTCTTGGGATTCACCACCTTCTCCCAGATTTGCTTGATTTCTCGGTTGGAAACTTCAGCTTGTCCGTTTTTCTGCGAATGATATGCAGTAGCAATCTTGTGCCTGACTCCATAGCGATGTAATGCTTTAGCAATGAGCTTGTTGTCAAAGTGAGTTCCTTCATCACTGATGATGGCTCGGGGTGCTCCGAATCTAGTGAAGATGTTCTTGTGAAGAAACTTCATGACTGTCTTGGAGTCGTTCCTTGGGGTGGCAACAGCTTCCACCCATTTTGACACGTAGTCGATTGCTAGCAAAATATATAGATCTCCATATGATTCAGGTAACGGACCCGTAAAGTCAATTCCCCACACGTCAAAGATTTCAAGCTCCAGAATATTTTGCAACGACATTTCATTCCGCCTGGAGATGTTACCTGTTCTTTGGCATCTGTCACAAGTCTTGTAAAACTCGTGTGCGTTTTTAAAAAGTGTAGGCCAATAGAATCCTGCTTGAAGAACTTTTGCAGCAGTTCTAGCACCTCCAAAATGCCCTCCACATGGTGATGAATGACAGTGATACATAATGCTATGGTATTCTTCTTCTGGAACACACCTCCTTATAATCTGATCAGGACATTGCTTGAACAAGTAGGGTTCATCCCAATAGTAGAATCTTGCATCGTGTCTGAATTTCTTGAGTCCCTGGCTAGATAAATCAGGAGGCAAAATACCACTAACAAGATAATTAAAAGTATTAGCATACAACGTAATTGCTGTAGCAGCTAACAGTTTCTCATCATGGAATTCCTCCTTCATTTAAGTTTCACTACCTTGAGTGATAGCATTTTCTAGCCTAGATAAATGGTCAACTACCTGGTTCTAACATCCTTTCCTATCTCTAACCTCTAAGTCAAATTCCTGAAGAAAGAGTATCCTCCTAATGAGTCTAGGTTTAGCATCCTTTTTAGTCACTAGGTACTTAATAGCTGAATGATCAGTATGAACTATGACCTTAGTGCCTATCAAGTATGACCTAAACTTATCGAAGGCAAATACTACATCAAGAAATTCTTTTTCAGTAGTGGTGTAAATGATTTGTGCATCATTCAAAGTGCGACTAGCATAATAAATGACATGAAAGAGTTTACCTCAGCGTTGTCCATGTGCTGCACCAACGACGTAGTCACTTGAATCACACATCAGCTCGAACGGCTCGTTCCAATCAGGTGGAATAACAATCGATGCTGAGATGATCTTCTCCATCAGTTCTTGAAATGCGCTATGGCAATCTTTGTCAAACACAAATGGTTGATTTTGATGTAGCAAACTGCATAATGGCTTTGAGATCTTCGAAAAATCCTTGATGAATCTCTTATAGAAACCAGCATGCCCTAGGAAGCTTCTTACTCCCCTGAAAGTAGTGGGGGGAGGTAGTTTTTCAATGACCTCGACCTTTGCTTTGTCAACTTCTATCCCTTGCTTCGAAATCTTGTGGCCTAAGATCGTTCCTTCTGTTACCATGAAATGGCATTTTCCCAATTGAGCACCAAGTCTCCTTTGGGGCTCGACTGAATTGCTATGACAATCATCAAGCAAAATTTTGTACATACATGTAGCAGGGCTTATACCCTTCAAATCAGCCATAGTCACCCTATTGTTTTTTTATGTTGTAACAACTTATTTACTAAACTAGTTTCTTGCTTAGGTGTGAGACTAGATGAAATTATCACAGGCAAAGTTTCATTGCTCCCTAAGTAAACATATTTAAGATGTGGTGGCAAAGGTTTCAGTTCTAAAGAAGGTGCATGCTCAAGGGAAGGTTTAGGAGGTATAAATTCTGAAAAATCAAGAGGTTCAAAGTGCGTACCTGGTCTAGTCTCAAGTCGACTAGACTACTCCAGTTCCTTTGAGAGCTCTTCTTGGTATGAATCATCATATTTGCATAGTGCTTCAAACTCTTCCATTTGCATCTCATTGCTACAACAAAACTCATCAATAAAATTTTGTGCTGTAGCATCTGCATATTGGCATACTCCTGGGTTGTCTACATACTTGAGGGTGTCATGAATATTGATCGTGACCGTCTGATCAGCCACTCGCATCGTGAATTCACCCTTCTCGCAATCGATCAAAGCTTTGTCGCTGGCTAAAAATGGCCTACCTAAGATAATAGGTGTGTTGCTATCAGCTTCACAGTCGAGGATTAAGAAGTCGGCTGGAAAGATAAACTTGTCCATTTTTACCACAACATCTTCAACTCTCCCTTCTGGGCGAATATGAGAATGATCTGCTATCTGTAGCACAACCTTGGTGGGTTGTGCCTCTCGAATTCCCAGTTTCAGAAAAATCGACTTGGGCATCAAGTTAACACTTGATCCCAAATCACAAAGTGCTCTTCCAACAAACTTGTCGCCAATAGAACATGGGATAGCAAAACTACCTGAGTCCTTCCTCTTAGGTGGCAACTTGCTTCACATAGAACAACATTCTTCTGCTATAGCGACAGTTTCTTGCTTCTCGACCTTCCTTTTTTTTCGTGACTATATCCTTGAGGAACTTGGCATGTGTTGGCATCTGATTAATGGCCTCTAGAAATGGGACATTGATATGTAGTTTGTCCATGATATCCACAAATTTCTGGAACTGACGGTCTTCTTTCTGCTTCTTGAATCATTGAGGAAAAGGAGGTGGGGATCTAACTTCATTTGTCTGAACTGGTGGAGTTACATCTTTTGCTGTAGCAAAATCAGGCTCCTCCTCCTGGGTTTCTTTGTCTATGAATTCCTCACCCTTCTCTTCAACTGGAGGATCTTGCAAGTTATCTTCTTCTTGAGGCAAGTTGGGCTGAGATGCCTCCTTCTCGTTTCCCCCAAACTTCTCTTCCTTGCTAATTTCCTTGCCACTCCTTAAGATGAGTGCATTGCATTGTTCCTTGCTATGGTGCTTAGTGGCTTCAGTGTCACTAGGCAAACTTCCTTGTGGACGTGCATACAAGGTTTGAGCTATCTGGCCAACTTGTGTTTCTAAGGCTCAGAGAGATGAACTATGGCTTTGCAATAAGGCTCCTTGATTTTTGATGTTTGTTGCATGATCCTGTAGCAAAACTTTTGTGGTTCCCATGAAATCTTTTGTCATAGCCATAAATTCCTTGAATGTAGTCTCCAGCGGACTGTTCGATGACGATGCTGCTCCCTTGTGACCCTGCCATGTCATCATCTGGTTAGAAGATGGTGCTTCGATCAGATTCAGCTATGGTGCTGGCTGTGCAGAATTAATGTGCCCTTGATTACCCCAACTGAAATTTGGATGCTGACGCCATCCTGGGTTGTAGATATTGGTGTATGCATTGTTGTTGCGGTTATAATTCCCCACATAGTTGGCTGACTCTTGATTGTTAGGGCATTCACTCAAATGGTGATTGCCATCGCATCTGACACAGGAGGTTGTGGACTTCACTTCCTTGACTTCGTTGGGACGCTGGAGGTTCTTTAGCATATTTGTGATAGCAGCTAACTAGGTGGCTACCGAGTCATTAGCTTCACTGTCTCGAGCTACTTGGGTTCTCCTCCCCGTTCCAAGCCTTGTGGTCAGAAACTGGTAATCATTGTTGGCTACCCTATCAAGAATGTCAAATGCTTCATCGGGTGATTTGTCTAACAAGGTACCATTTGCTGAACCATCTAGCATCATCCTTGTGGGAGCATTTACCCCATTATATAACATATCATCTTAGGTCCAATCATGAAAACCATGATTTGTGCACTTCCTCAATAATCCCTTGAATCGATCCCAACACTCATACATGGATTCGTCATCAGCTTGACGAAAAGAAGCTATATCATTTCTCAACTGAGTGTTTCTATTTGGTGGATTATACCGCAGCAGAAAACTTTTGCATAGATTTGTCCAAGTCTCCATTGATCCAGCTGGCACTCCACTTAGCCATGCCCTAGCACGATCACGTAAAGAATATGGAAACATTTTAAGCTTTAGCACATCCTCGTGCACTCCTTGTTGTCTGAACGAGTCACAAACTTCCAAGAAAGCACGTATATGTTGTCTTGCATCTTCGTGAGCCTTACCTCCAAACTGACCAATAGTGTTCAACATGTTGAACATAACAGGTTTAAGCTCGAACTGGGCTGCCTGAATTTCTGGAGCTACTATTCCGGGATAAAGGTCGTCCAAGATAGGAGTTAAGTTATCCTTAATAGCTCGAGGTCGAGCTACTTCTCCCTGGCCATTTGCCATAGCATCTACGTTACCTTGAGGTGGTGGTATTTCTCCGTTTATGTTTCTAGTCTCTTATCGTCGAACACGTCTCCTAAGTCTCAAGAAATGCTCGATTTTAGAAATAGGTTATTGTAGGGGTCCTCTAGGTCGCCTTTTGGTCATACACTAGCAAGACACTTGAAAAGGAAAACAAAAATCCTAAAATAAATATGTACAAAAAACAAAAAGAACAAACGATAAAAAAACAAAAACCGTAAACAACCAATTGCCAATCCCCGGTAACGACGCCAAAAACTTGTTGCGTGGTCTTGCAATACTATAAATGATACGCAAATGGTGCAAGTATACACGTCGAACGAGTAATAAAGTGATGAGAGAGTATCGTCTCCACAGGGATTGGAGGCATTCACGGTTGCTGTAACAATAAAGATTGGACCTTTTGCAAATGACAATGTTATAGTAAAAGAGATTGATGTAAAATAATACTGAAGCAAAACAGTGCAGAGAAAGATGAGATAACAATATGATAGACATGTCCCCTTTCGTATGAGAAACTCACTACGGAATGACTGGCTGGGAATGATGGACAATCTAACTCAAGCTTCTTAACGATACTAAGGCTCTTCAGCTATCTTCTATGCTAGGCGGGATTTACTAAGAGTGTTCCTAAACTATCTCTAGCCAGGAAACTGGGAGTCAGAAATGCTACAGCCATACCTCTCGGTGTAAACTCTTAATACTCCCCTACTCTTCACGTACTATCCTTTTTAGCCCTTGAAACCTATCACTTATCTCTAAGGTAGGTTAGAGTCTGCCTCTCAACAGTCACTCTTGTTGCGTGTAAAAGTGTCTATCGCAATGTAGTGCAAGTGTACACGACGCAAGTAGTAAAGTGATACGTAAGTATCAGATATCGTCTCCACGGGGACTGGGCTAATAGCTTTAACCTTTGTTTGCTGCACGAGAGAGAAAAAGAAAGAGTTTAAATTCTTGTCACGAAGTAATAAAGAGAACTGAAAATAAAGGATGAAAATATTCAGAGTAAAGAATGGGCTGGTATTGATCTGCTCCGTAGTGCAGGTGTTTGCAAGTCTAAGACTTCTATGTTCTGTCTTAGCGCCTGTCGCAACAGCACCTGTCGCGGCAGGGAACACAAAACTCAACACTTCAAGCTTGGCAAGAATCCCTACTATGCCTTAGCCTATCCCTAGGTCCAAGTCTGTCGATGAACACGTCTTTGATGATACCTCCCGGCGTGAATCGAAGGTTGAACACCGATGTTGTTTAATTCTTCCTTAGCCACTTAACCTCGTCCTATCCCTAGGTCCGAGATAGTTCAACCATGAACTGGAGAACCCGTACTTATTCCTTTCATATACTTAACTCTCCCGATATTAAGTAAATGTATAATCTCACAATGCTCTCCCGATACTCTTGCAAGACGTTGAAAACCAGAATGAGCAAACTTGAAGTCTATTTTATTGAACAGAAAAATCCTAAAATAATGCAATCCTTGCAACTACTTTATAGAATCAACCCTTAGCCCTAAGGGAAGTTTAGAACATGATGAGAAGGGAAAAACGACTAGGGTTTAGGGGAAGACGGCTAGAGAATGAGATATCCTTCGCTAGGTCGAATTACATGCCTTTATATAGGCCTTGGGTTCAAGTTTTCTTATTTGGCTTGAATACAAGTTTAAACTAAAATACAACTCTATTAAAGACTAAATCTTCAGAGCATGTATCTTTAATTCGTCCTTCCTTCTTGCTTGGAGTTTCTTCCTTGAACTTTGGGCTTGGCCTTCATTCTGATCTAGGGCTTGGAAAAATATAAGAATGCTCCACGACAGACTGACTTAATTTCCTTTTTCTGTCGAGGTCCACTTCACTTCTTCCCTTCACCATTTCTGCCACCATTGGCTGCCACGGCAGTGGCTTTGGCAGTATCCTTCTTCTCGGTTGCAGTCCAGTGTTCCAGCTCTTGCTTCTCTGCTGCCATGAATCTGCTACAACAACTACCTGCAAAAGTAACAAAATTCAGTAGCAACTGTGCCTTTTCGTATAATTGTGATGTATGAATTCAATCTATCCTAAATGCGATGAAGTATGCTTGAATGCAGCAGGAATATGGGTTCAATAGGGGGTAAAATATAGAACTTTTACACACCCCCAAACTCAAGTTTTTGCTTGCCCTCAAGCAATTAAGACCTAAAAAGGAAAAGAATTTTTTTTTGTTTGGCTTAAAACAATGAACCTTTCATTACCTACCATGCATTCCCTATTGTAAGCAACACCTTGTCGGATAATTCAGGAGTCATTCGGAACCATGCTATAATTCTCGTGTAGTGTGTGTGTGCTTTGTGAACAATTATATGCCTAGACTTACTTAGTTTACTAGAATAGCTTAAGCTTCTAAATTGAATTTTATGCCAACTATCAACTTTTTGGAGGCAATTCTTAGGCTCCTTTAGTTTTTGTTTAGACTCGATTCTCTTTTCTTAGTTTAAGTTTGACTAGAGACGGTTTCGGGCACCTCTAGCTAACTTCCTAGAGCCGGTTTCGGGCACCTCTAGGTGTATTGAGTCTACTTTTCTTACTTCTTTTCCTAGAGCCAGTGTTAGGCACCTCTAGGGGCAACTCAAGTGTTAAGCTTTTCCCTATTCTAGTTTACCAGTAGAGTTCTACACAATATAAAAGTCACAAAAGGGTGTTTGAGAGTCAGAACTATAGTAAGGCTCTAAACTGCTCCTAAACCTATCCTAAAGACACTGCCACGACAGAGGCTGTCACGGCAGGTAAGTTCAGTTCAAAGACTTAAGCCAAATATTTCAATTTTCTCTATTTTTTAGTAAAAAAATAAATTAACACTTAGACATAATAGACACTTCATTAATGGAGGGATGCCACCCCCAAACTCAAGGGTTGCATTGCCCTCAATGCAAATGACAGAATGATAAAAAGAAAATAAAAGGACATCACAATTATAACAAAATAGCAGACAACATAAATAAAAAAGAAACTTAAATTTTAAGCGATGTCGTCGCTGCTGCTGCTGCTATTGATCTGAATCTTCCGGTGGGCAGTGACTTTCCTTGTGGGTGCTGGTAGATGGCTGGGAGAGGTAGATGTGGTCTTGGTCTTGGCTTCCCTCGGAGGCTGGATGCGGGTAGGTGAGATATGGGGTGGTTTCTCCAGCACCGGAACCTCCTCGGAAGAGCTGCTGCTACTGCTGCTGCCGCTGTCAGATTTTCCTTGGTCGGATGTTCCGACGCCGGTGTTTGTTTTCTACCGTTTCACCGGGGTGAACTCCTTGGACAAGTTCCTCTTGACCGAGGGCTCGTCATCGAATTCCTCCCAAATCGAGGAAGAGGAAAACACAGCAATGTATGCGTCAAGGTCGGACAAGGGCTCTTTTCTCTTTGTTCCCCTGGCAGAGACTGGTGTGGGGTGGCTGCAGCCTGCAGCTGTCGTAGCCAGGGTCGGAGTGGACGTGGCAGACGGTGTTCTCTGTGTGGCAGTAGGGGTAGGGGTATGGGCAGGGGTGGGTGCAACAAAATAATGGTCGGGGAAGGCAAGAAACAGTACATCAGGAAAATTAAGATTGGTTTTAATGAAATGTACTGTTGTTGTGGTGAAGTCTCGGATGAAGCTCATCAGGACCAGCTGTCGTTCCTCCATTTTCTGTAGGGCAGCAAGGATTTGAGTTGAGGAGTCTGCTGGGGGAGCTGCTGCAGTGGGCTGCCTTTGTTCTGTGGCGGCAGGCTCTGTCTGGATGGGTTCTGTCGTTTCACCTGCTGCGGTAGTGGGGTTGAAGGACGATAGGGGCGTGGCAGCTTTCAGCTCCATTAAGCTGAGGACGTTTCTCTCCGTCCACCCTTTCAGCTCCATTAAGCTGAGGAAATAACGGGGCCAACTGTTACGCGGTTTCTAATGCGTCTGTCACGCGTTTCCGTGTCTGCTGCACGTCTGTTACGTGTTTGCATGTCTGTCGCGACAGTGTGTTGACAGGATGGATTTTCCGTGTCTGTCGCGACAGCTGTAACGGCAGGCTCCTATTTTGGGCTTTTTGGGCTGATGGTGGAATGGTGGGCTGAGTTCACTTCTCATCTTCTTCTCGTCTCCTTTATTTCCTAAAATCACTTGAAATAAAAACTTAGTTCCAAAAAATTAAATAAATCTAATTACCTAATAAATAAATATATATATAAATAATTTAAAAATTTGAAATTAGGTTAAATTAGGGATGCCAGGAGGGGCATCTCCTAAAGTAACCACTTCCTGCATTCTTGGGGCTTCAGTCCCCTGATAATGCTTCAATCTTTGTTCGTTGACTTTAAATTGGTGCCCGTCTTTTAAGGATCTGATCGTGATGGCACCATGGGGAAAATCTTGTACCACTTGAAACGGGCCGGACCATCTAGATTTAAACTTTCATGGGAAGAGTTTCAACCTAGAGTTGAACAGCAACACAAGCTGCGCTGGGCGGAACTGTCGTGGCAGCAGTTTCTTGTCATGCCACCTCTTGGACTTGTCCTTGTAAATCCTTGCGCTGTCATAGGCCATTGCTCGAATTTCTTCGATCTCATTCAAATCAAGTAGCCTTTTCTGTCCTGCCTTTTCCAAGTCCATGTTCACTGCTTTGATGGCCCAATATGCTCTGTGCTCAATCTCAACGGGTAAATGGCATGTTTTTCCATAAATCAGCTGGTAAGGTGACATTCCCAATGGAGTTTTGAAGGATGTTCTGTAGGCCCATAGTGCATCATTGAGGTGTAGAGACCAGTCCTTTCGAGTTGGCTTGACCATCTTCTCAAGAATGTTCTTTACCTTTCTATTTGATATTTCTGCCTGTCCATTGGTTTGGGGGTGGTAAGCTATTGCAATCCGATATTTTACACCATATTTCTTTAAGGCAGCAGCTATAACCCTATTATCGAAATGCCTCCCTTCATCACTGATGATTGCCTTGGGGATGCCAAATCTGGAAAATATGTTTTTATGCCAAAACCTCTAAACCATTTTGGCATCGTTTTTCTGTGTAGCGATCGCTTCAACCCATTTGGACACGTAGTCCACTACCAGGAGGATATAAAGGTTCCCGCATGATGCTGGAAAAGGTCTCATGAAATCAATCTCCCAAACGTCGAAGATCTCGACTTCCAAAATGTTTTGCAGTGGCATCTCATGTCTTCTAGAGATATTTCCAGTCCGTTGACATTTATCACATCTTTTGTAGAATGCATGGGCATCCTTGAACAGTGATGGCCAGTAAAATCCTGACTGCAAAACCTTGGCAGCAGTTTTGTTACCACCTAAGTGCCCTCCATATTGTGAAGCATGACAGTGATGAAGCACAACTTCCTGCTCATCCTGTGGTACACACCTCCTGATGATCTGATCTGCACACATTTTGAAAAGAAGAGGTTCGTCCCAATAATAATGTTTAACATCATTTTGGAACCTCTTCCTAGCTTGATAGTTAAGATCAGGAGGGAGTATTCCGCTAACTTAATAATTAACGAAATCAGCATACCAGGGGAGTTCAGAAAACTTACTTGCCGTCGTGGCTGTCGCGGTAGTGCTTATGGCAGTGAACAGCTGGTCGTTAGGGAAGGTCTCCAGTATGTGTGTCTCGTTTGTTGGGAGATTCTTCCCCTTCTCCAGTCTTGACAAGTGATCTGCAACTTGATTTTCTGTCCCCTTTTTATCCTTGATCTCAAGGTCAAACTCTTGCAGTAACAAAATCCAACGTATCAATCTAGGCTTTGCATCCTTTTTGGCGGACATATACTTTAGTGTAGAGTGGTCTGTGTGGACTATGACCTTCGTTCCATGTATATAAGAACGAAACTTGTCAATCGAGAACACCACAGCTAAAAGTTCCTTCTCCGTTATGGTGTAGTTTACTTGGGCATCATTCAGTGTTTTACTGGCATAGTATATAACATGAAAGAGCTTGTCCTTCCTCTGCCCAAGTGCTGCCCCAACAGCATAGTCACTAGAGTCACACATGATCTCAAATGATAGTTTGCAATCTGGTGGATGTACTATCGGGGCTGTTACCAGCTTTTCCTTCAGAACCTTGAATGCCTCAGTACATTCTGTTGAGTTGATCGAACACTTGCAAATGGCCAAGAGGGGGTGAATTGGCAATTAAAAATTTTGGTGAAGTGAAAGATAGAAAATAAAAGTGACACAAGGGGTTTTAGTGGTTCAAGTTCTCCAATTGAACTCTACATCCACTACCTTAGCTACCACTAAGGATTTTCAAACAATTCACTACTAGAATTCGTCCCCTTTTCTTGGATGAGGAGGAAACCTTACAATTTCGATTAAGCTTTCTACCCAAAGCTTAATCCACTCAAATACAAGAGATATTTTGGTAAACTTAAATGTTTCCTCTCAAAGGATGATTGTCTACCCAAATACAATTTAAACAATCCCAAACTCACAATACAAATTGACAATTTGAAATACACTAGAGTTGGGTACAAAGATTTGACTCTTAATAGCTCAAGGGTTTGGATTTTTGCTTTGATGATGCTTGAAGGTTCAATAGTTGTTGCTTGGTCAAAATGAAGCTTGTTTTTATACCCTTGCATTGATTTCTAGCCGTTTGGGTAGTTAGGATCATCAATAGAGCCGTTGTGGACATTTTTCCCGCATTAAATGCAGCTCTGCAGCCTACCGTATCGATACTCGGGAAAGGCGTATCGATACCTGCATCAAAGAGGAAAGAGCCGTTGTGCCTGAAAACAGGGCGTATCGATACCCATATAAGGCGTATCGGTACGGTTTTTAAGGGGCGTATTGATACGAGGGCAGTATCGATACGGTCCAAAGTTACTGGAATCCCAAGTTATGTTTGTATGAAAAGTGTATCGATACGCATATCAAGCGTATCGGTACGATATAACTACCTTTTGAAAATTTGGAAACCAACCAACTGACAAGTAACGGTCAAATAATTAAATGCTCAGATTTTTCAAAGATATGCTTAGCGTATCGATACGGTTACCATGCGTATCGGTACGTGTTCATGAAAACAATTGCCCAGATGCATATCGTATCGATACGGTTGCAAGGCGTATCGGTACGGTATGTTCATTAAAATTCCAGTGGCAAAATAGGGTATCGATACGCTAAGGGCATCGATACTCCTGAGCGTTTTTGCATACTTGTGCTTGGAAAACATAGAAAATGACTTTGAAAAATATATATGATTTAAGAGCAGGTCTTTAATTATTATTTTGTTTTAAAAACACTTGTCAATTGAGAGAGTTTAAAGAGTACTTAAAAATTTATTGTTTTGCAAATTGGTCCTTAAGATTATGTGTTATATCAAAATAAATTTCGGTTTTACACATTCAGTGTTGAAGTCGAAGGGATGGTTTTGCTCCAAAAGATGGCACAAGGGTTTTGTGATCTTCGTTTGCGATAAACCTCTGATAAAACCCAGCGTGCCCTAAGAAACTTATGATTCCCTTGACTGTGGTGGGTGGCGGTAGCTTTTCAATTACCTCGATCTTAGCTCTGTCGACTTCTATGCCGCAGTAGCTTACTTTATGGCCTAGGACTATCCCTTCATCCACCATTAAGTGACATTTCTCCCAGTTTAACACCAAGTTTGCTTTCTCGCATCTCTCGAGCACTTTTTGTAAGTTGCCTAGACAGCTTTCAAAGTTGTCTCCAAAGATAGAGAAATCATCCATGAATATCTCCAGGAAATCCTCCACCAAGTCGGAGAATATTGCCATCATACACCTCTGAAAATTAGCTGGTGCGTTGCAAAGTCCAAATGGCATCCTCCGAAAAGCGTAAGTACCGTATGGGCAAATGAACGTCGTCTTCTCTTGATCCTCCGGTGCGATGGCTATTTGGTTATAACCTGAGTATCCATCAAGAAAATAGTAGTAAGGCATTCTCGCTAATCTATCAAGCATTTGATCAATAAAAGGCATGGGAAAGTGGTCCTTCTGGGTAGCTTTGTTAAGCTTTCGGTAGTCCATACAAACCCTCCAACCGGTCACAGTCCTGGTTGGGATTAACTCGTTTTCTTCGTTGGTTACCACTGTTATTCCTCCTTTCTTAGGAACGCACTGCACCGGGCTCACCCACTTGCTATCCGAGAAGGCATACATTATTCCAACATCTAGCCATTTGATGATCTCCTTACGAACCACCTCTCGCATAGCATCGTTTAGTCGTCTCTGGGCATCAATGGTCGGCTTATGATCATCCTCTAAAAGGATTTTGTGCATGCATAGTGCCGGGCTGATGCCTTGGATATCAGCTATCGTCCATCCAATAGCCCTTTTGTGCTGCTGCAGCATCTCTATCAGCTACTGTTCATGTTCCTGCATCAACTTGGAAGAGATGATTATGGGCAATGTATCATTTAATCCAAGAAAAACATATTTAAGCTGCCCTGGCAGGGGGTTAAGATCTAGAACAGGTGGCTCTACAGTTGATGGTTTTTGGATGATATGTTCATTCGAGGTATAATTTAAGGGCTCGAATAACTTACCTGGACGATTGCCTATCCAGTTTACCTCCTTGTGATCTTCAGTATCAGATATGTTAGAGTCTGAGGAGCAGCTGTCATCATCGCTGCCGTGATAGTCTTCTAAATGGCTGCTGGGGCAGTGGCCAAATTTGATGTAATGGCAGTCCCACCTGATGCAGGGTTGGTTAAAAATAACTTTAGTGATAGCCTTGCATTCTTCTTCTGCATCAGCGTGCTTAATTGCTTGGAGAACATTCAGTTTGATCTCTTGATCATTCACTCTCATAGTGAGTTCTCCCTTCTCTACATCAATCAGTGATCTTCCTGTGGCTAAGAAGGGTCGCCCCAGGATGATTGGTGCATTCTCATCTGCTTCACAATCGAAAACAAGAAAGTCAGCAGGAAAAATAAATTTATCCACTCTTACCAGAATATCTTCAATTTTCCCTCCCGGTTGCACGTAAGAGCGGTCTGCCAGCTGCAACATAACTGTTGTAGGTCGTGCTCGTCCAATACCTAATTTCTGAAATACAGATTTTGGCATTAAATTAATACTAGCACCAAGATCACAAAGTGCCTTACCCACAAATTTGTCTCCGATTATGCACGGTATTATGAAGCTCCCAGGATCCTTCCTTTTCTGGGGTGGATGCTTATGCAGAATAGTCATGCATCCTTCTGTCATTTTAACCGTCTCAAATTCCACAAGTCTGGATTTCTTCGACATGGCATCCTTGAGAAATTTGGCATAACCAGGCATCTCCTTGATAGCATCTAACAGCATAATATTAATGTGAACCTACTTAAAAATATCATAGATTTTCTTAAGTTGGGATTCCTGTTTCAACTTCTATAACCGCTGAGGAAAAGGAGGTGGGGGACGATAGTCTACAATACGTCCTTCCCACTGCATTCAGATCTGAGGAGGCTTAGGTTCTTCATCCTTCTCCTCTGTCCCTTCTGCTGCCGTGAAAGGTTCATCGGCAGCAGGCTGTTTGTCATCTGTCGGGGCAGTGTTCTCGACAGTTGTTTCTAAGGCTGATTTCTTAATTGTTTCAGCTTCTTTCTCTGGCCCTGGTAACTTCTTTCCACTTCTAGTTGTTATCGCTTTGTACTGCTCATGTGTGGGTTTTCTAGCGATTTCAGTATTGCTAGGGAATCCTCTGTTCTGCCTTGGCATAATATGTTGGGAAACCTGACCCATCTGTGTCTCCAAAGACTTTAGAGTAGCTTCATGATTGACCATCTGCATCTATGTTTTATCCATGAACGACTCAGCCTTCTTGACGAAGTGGTCCATGTTTGCCATGTAGGTTCCTGTCTGTGATATAAATGTGGCCAAGGTTTGTTCCAGTATGCTAGGTGTGGCTGCATGTGGTTGTTGCGGCTGCTGTTGCACTTGCTGCCGTGTCAGAATTCTAGGTGCCCCCTGATTTTGAGTGTTATGTGCTTGAGGGTTCAGGGCATTGTTAGGGTTGCTCCAAGAAAATTTGGGATCTTTTCTCCAGTTGGGATTGTAATTGTTGGAATTATAGTTCTGCTTATTGTAGTTCCCAACATACATCCCTTCCTCTAACTGTAGCGAACAATTTTTTCCAGACTGTGATTCCCATCGCAAGTTTCACATACCTCTTCAGCAGAGTAGACGGGTTTTGAATCTTTCTTCAAGAGCTTTTGCACTGCCTTTGTGAGATATTCCACCTGTGTTTTTAGGGAACTGCCGGCCTCATAATCTTTCACGGCTAGTACTCGTTTACCCCCTCTTCTTGCTGTAGGAAACTGTTCCTCGTTCTTTGCCAGATTTTTCAATACTACCATTGCTTCATCTGGATCTTTGTCCAACAGCAATCCATTCTCTGTTGAATCAATTCTCATATGAGTATGTAAGTTGGCAGCATTATAAAACTTAATTACCTGGTTCTAAACGGGGAATCCATGCATCATACAGTTCCTTAATAGAGTGGTAAACCTAACCCATGCCTCGTGCATTGGCTCGTCATCTTCCTGTTGAAAAGTAGAAATTTCGTTACTAATCGCTCAGATAAATGTGAAGGATTAAAACGAGACAAAAATTCACGAGTTAAATCTGCCCAAGTTCGTATTGAACCCGACGTTAGTTTATTCCACCAAGTTTTTGCCATGTCCCTCAATGAATAAGGAAATAACCGAAGCCTCAGTATCTCCAGATTTACTCCTGGTAGTCTAAACGAACCACAGATTTCCTAGAACATTTTTAAATGCTCCATAGAGTCCTCTGTAGCAGCACCACTAAATTGGCCAGCGTTATTAATCATGCTGAACATGACAGGTTTCAGCTCGAAATTTTCAGCTTCCACGTCTGGCAAGGTGGTCTCTAATTCCACATGATCATTGATCATGAAATCGCGGCAGGTACGACGTGCGGCAGCAGCAGCAGGAGAAACGATAGGTCGTTCGTTTCCTCCATCACCGATAGAGTCGTTAGGATCTTGGGGATTCCCTTGGTTGTTCATGGCCTCTAACTATTCTTCAAGGTACTTGTTTCTGGCTAATACGAGTCGGAGTCGGTTCCTAAGATTACACGAACGTTCGATTTCAGGATCTATCTTATACTCAGGTTCCTTTCCTCGTCTCGATCTACGCATAAACAAAAAACCTTGTGAAAAACACAGGTTGACCAATTCAAGTAAAAACAATAAAATAAAAAGAAGTGCAGTAAAAGATAGGGTAGAGATATGTTGCCAGTCCCCGGTAACGGCGCCAAAAACTTGTTGCGTGTAAAAGTGTCTATCACAATGTAGTGCAAGTGTACACGACGCAAGTAGTAAAGTGATACGTAAGTATCAGATATCGTCTCCACGGGGTCTGGGCTAATAGCTTTAACCTTTGTTTGCTGCATGAGAGAGAAAAAGAAAGAGTTTAAATTGTTGTCACGAAGTAATAAAGAGAACTGAAAATAAAGGATGAAAATATTCAGAGTAAAGAATGGGCCGATATTGATATGCTCCGTAGTGCAAGTGTTTGCAAGTCTAAGACTTATCTGTTCTGTCTTAGCGCCTGTCGCGGCAGCACCTGTCGCGGCAGCGGTCTGTTGTTGTCACGGCAGCGAACACACAACTCAACACTTCAAGCCTGGCAAGAATCCTTGTTATGCCTTGGCCTATCCCTAGGTCCAATTCTATCGATGAACACGTCTTTGATGATACCTCCCGACATGAATCGAAGGATGAACACCGATGTTGTTGAATTCTTCCTTAGCCACTTAACCTCGTCCTATCCCTAGGTCCGAGATAGTTCAACCATAAACTGGAGAACCTGTACTTATTCCTTTCGTATACTTAACTCTCCCGATATTAAGTAAATGTATAATCTCACAATGCTCTCCCGATACTCTTGCAAGACGTTGAAAACAAGAATAAGTAAACTTGAAGTCTATTTTATTGAACAAAAAAAAATCCTAAAACAATGCAATCCTTGCAACTACTTTATAGAATCAACCCTTAGCCCTAGGGGTAATTTAGAACATGATGAGAAGGGGAAAACAACTAGGGTTTAGGGGAAGACGGCTAGAGAATGAGATATCCTTCCCTAGGTCGAATTACATGCCTTTATATAGGCCTTGGGTTCAAGTTTTCTAATTTGGCAAGAATACAAGTTTAGACTAAAATACAACTCTATTAAAGACTAAATCTTCAGAGCATATATCTTTAATTCGTCCTTCCTTCTTGCTTGGAGTTTCTTCCTTGAACTTTGGGCTTGGCCTTCATTCTGATCTAGGGATTGGAAAAATATAAGAATGCTCCACGACAGACCGGCTTAATTTCCTCTTTTTGTCGAGGTCCACTTCACTTCTTCCCATCACCATTTCTGTCGCCATTGGCTGCCACGGCAGCGGTCTTGGCAGTATCCTTCTTCTCGGCTGCAGTCCAGTGTTACAGCTCTTGCTTTTCTACTGCCATGAATCTGCTACAGCAGCTACCTGCAAAAGTAACCAAAATCAGCAGCAACTGTGCCTTTTCGTATAATTGTGATGTATGAATGCAATCTATCTTAAATGCGATGAAGCATGCTTGAATGCAGCAGGAATATGGGTTCAATAGGGGGTAAAATATAGAACTTTTACACACTCAACAACTCTATTGCTTATGAGGGTTCTAAGGCTAGCTCTCTCGATTACTAACCCCAACATACACTTAAAGAACGGCCAACTCTCGAAGGCGCTTAAGGTAGGGCCTATCTCTCAAAGCACTTACAACTCTAAGCTCTTACAACTTTAATGAAATGAGAAATGCATAAGCAAAGCATAGAATCATGACAAACACTGAAAAAGCCATAGCATGCATTAAAAAGTACTCAAAATAAAATCATCCATCAAACCCAAGCCACCTAAAACAGTTCCTGGCTGGGCAATATCATCCAACATATCATTGCGATAACATCACCAAACATAAAGACATGACAAGAAAATTGCTATAGGAACAGAAAGAAAGGTGAACTCCCTCTCCACCATGGACTGCACGACTATCTTAGGCCCACCGCCTCTCTCGAGGCCGGTGAGGCCACTCCTTAGAGCTTCAACGATTGAGGACACCAAGCTGGAGAAGATGAAGGTGGAAACTTCCCTATCATTTTCTCTCTCTTCCGCCTCTCTTTTTGCAACACTAAAAATATCAAACTTTGCTCCAAGCTTCTCTCCCCTTTATATAGTGGAGGCTTCTAGGGTTTGGTGCCTTAAAGATGCCTTCATATTCCCAAGGAATATCCACTGACAAGGTCTACCATGAGGGGACAAGGGGGACAGTCTGCAGGTGGGCACCGGCTGCTGCACATGTCAGATCGTCCTTTTCTGCATGTTCACATGTTTTTGCAGCTCACGAGTATCTCACGTGTTTGCCAACGTCCACTTCCATCATGCTATAGCAATTTCCGGCACCGGCATTCTCTCGTTTCCTTTCCTGCACACCAACACAACCAGAACCAACCTTTCGAGCAGTACCCCTCGATATGGACCAATAACCAACAAAGATAACTATACACCCAGAAGAAGAAAATGCAGCCTAAATGCAGTCTAAATGCTATGGTATGAACTTAAAAATAGGCAAATGCTATAGCAAAAAGGTATGAAAACAAGGATATTTATGCAGTTATCACATTGTTGGTTACTTTACTTGCGTTATGAGAATGAGCATGTGGTAAGCCTATGGCTTGTGGTTGCATTCGGTAAATGCACATGATGGTAAATGCATGTTGTTATGTGTTCAAGCATGTGGAAATGATTTGGAAATGGTTTTGGTTTTCGAGTAAACTAATGTTTTAAAACTGCATTATTGTAGCTATCGTTTTAAGCACCGCTCACTAAGCTTAAACGCTTACGCTCTCTTTTCCAACAATGAAGGCCCTTAGAACTTCAGAGCAGCTTGGGGAACAAGGGAGAATCCAAGGGAGTTTGGTTTGCTCAAGTATGAGTTTAGTCTTCAATAATTAGTATTAAGCAATGGGATAAGACCTTTATGTTTGAAGTGTTGTTGGCATGTCCTTTTTGCTTAGACAAATTTGTTTAGTTGTTTTGGGCATGTATTGCCTTTTTCCATGATGATTTATGCTTTGGTTTAGCTTTTGGCTATGTTGGTGAATGCTATGTATGCATGTTTCCTTTTAAAATCTTGTCTTGTTGGATGTTGCCTCGTTAAGTGTTTAAAATGCTTTATATGTTTATCCATGGATGCCTTGTAATGTATGTGAGTTTATATGTTGCTTAAATGCTTGATATATGCCTCTAGTGTTGAGTCTTTATGCTATTATCCGCAAAAATTTGTTTTGCAGTGCAGGGCGTATCGATACACTCAAGGGCAGTATCGATATAGTCCCTTGCTTTGGGCCTTGTTTTGGGCAAGGTGTACCGGTACTCGGGGGCGTATTGATACACAAAATGCTCTATGGAAATCTGAGAAATTGACGAGATTTTGGCGTATCGGTACGCGTCTTGAGAGTATTGGTACGTTCTTCATAGTTGACCAAGGGAAGTTGACCGTTGATGGCGTATCGATACTCTTCTTGTGGGTATCGATACGGTTTCCCTAGGTTGACTTTGGGGTGTTGACCAAGTCCAGGCGTATCGATACGGTCTGTTGGAAAATGAAAAAAGGGATATCTTAATTGTTTATTTTGCGTGTTTTGTATCCATGCGTGTTTTCCGCTGTGTGTCACCTCACATAGGATATAATTAACGCATCTAGAAAAGATAACTTTAAAAGAAATTTTCTAGGGTTGCTAATCGGAGTAGAGCCTTAACGGGTTTAGCTTTGGTTTTCCCTGTGTAACCCATTCTATGCGGTCTAGCGGCTAGGCTTGGTCGAGGGGGTTACATTTATTGGTATCAGAGCCTAGGTTCCGCCTAGGTTCGTTGAGTTTCCGCAAGACGAAAGGTAAGTGAGGTAAGTTTTATAGTGTAAGCTTGTTGATTGTGATTGCTTGGTGATTGTAAGCATGCTTGTGGCTATCTCTGTGTTGGTTGAGAAATAGTTAAAGGCACCCATTGGTAGTATACTATTATTGTAATTGATTTTAAGTTTAAGGACTTGAGCACCTTGGACCTTGTTCCTTGCTGACATCAAATAATTTCACTTGTTGTGTTTGTCGTTTAGCTTTGCATCTGTTAGCATGGTGAGACCGAGGGCAAGGCCAAGAATGGATAATCCGAGGGTTGAGCGGATTGAGAATGTTGAGGATGTGCGAGGAGAGAACTTGCCTCCTCCTCCTCCTCCTCTTCTTCTTCTTTAGGGTATTTAAACCCTATTATTGGGAGAACATTCCTATCTTTGAGCTTTGTCCATCTCTCCTTTGCTACTAACCCTGTAGACGGCACGCTCTCCTGCTCTGTACCTGACATTGTACTAGGAAAGAAAAAACCTTGTACGAGGGTCACGTGAAAATATATGAAAATTAAAAATAAAGATAACATAAAACTAGACTAAAAAGAGAAGCATAATTTATGAACATGCTATAGCATAAATGATAGGGTTTAGAGTGGAAAACTTTCAAGGATCGTGAAGATCCAGGTGTGACTTGTCTCTGAGGATAGGGGCTCCACTGTACACCTGCATGCATTGGCCATTGACCTTGAAGACTTCACCATTGTCCAACTTCTTGATATCAACCGTGCCATGAGGGTACACCTTGTGTATGATGAATGGTCCTGACCACCTTGATTTCAGCTTTCTAGGAAAAAGCTTTAGCCTGGAGTTGTAGAGAAGCACTTGTTGACCTTCTCAAAAATGATTTGGCAAAATGTGTTTGTCATGTCACTTCTTAGTTTTCTCCTTGTAAATGCGAGCATTCTCATATGCTTGGGCTCTAAATTCTTCCAGCTCATTAAGCTCTAACAACCTTCTCTCATCAGCTAGTTGGGCATCCATGTTGAGTTTCTTGATTGCCCAATAAGCTTTGTGTTCAAGCTCAACGGGTAAATGATACTCCTTGTCTAATACGAGCTTGAAGGGTGACATGCCCAAAGGCATCCTGAAGGTTGTCCTATACGCCCATAGTGCATCATACAACTTGGGGGACCAATCTTTTCTCTTAGGATTAACCACCTTCTCCAAGATTTGCTTGATTTCTCGGTTGGAAACTTCAGCCTGTCCGTTTGTCTCCGGATGATATGTTGTAGCAATCTTGTGCCTGACTCCATAGCGATGTAATTCTTTAGCAATAAGCTTGTTGTCAAAGTGAGTTCCTTCATCATTGAAGATGGCTCGGGGTGCTCCAAACCTTGTGAAGATGTTCTTGTGAAGAAACTTCTTGACCGTCTTGGAGTCATTCCTTGGGGTTGCAACAGCCTCCACCCATTTTGACATGTAGTCGACTGCTAGAAAAATATATAGATCTCCATATATTCAAGGAAACAGACCCATGAAGCCAATTCCCCACACGTCAAAGATTTCAACCTCCAGAATATTTTGTAATGGCATTTCATTTCGCCTGGAGATGTTCCCCGTTCTTTGGCATCTGTCACAAGTCTTATAGAACTCATGTGCATCCTTAAAAAGTGTAGGCCAATAGAATCTTGCTTGAAGAACTTTTGCAGCAGTTCTAGCACCACCAAAATGCCCTCAACACGGTGATGAATGACAATGTTACATAATGCTATGGTATTCTTCGGTTGGAACACATCTCCTTATGATCTGATCAGGACATTGCTTGAAAAGGTAGGGTTCATCCTAATAGTAGAATCTTGCATCATGTCTGAATTTCTTGAGTCCCTGGCTAGATAAATCAGGACGCAAAATACCACTAACAAGATAATTAACAATAGCAGCATACCATGGGATTGTTGTAGCAGCTAATAGTTTCTCATCAGGGAATTCCTATCTCTAACTTCTAAGTCAGATTGTTGTAGCAAGAGTATCCATCTAATAAGTCTAGGTTTAGCATCCTTTTTAGTCACTAAGTACTTAATGGTTGAATGATCGGTATGAACTATGACCTTAGTGCCTATCAAGTATGACCTAAACTTATCAAAGTCAAATACTACAACAAGCAATTCTTTTTCAGTAGTGGTGTAATTGATTTGTGCATCATTCAAAGTCTGACTAGCATAATAGATAATATGAAATAGTTTACCTCGGTGTTGTCCAAGTGCTGCACCGAGGGTGTATTCATTTGCATCACACATCAGCTCGAACGACTCATTCCAATCAGGTGGAATGACAATTGGTGCTGAGATAAGCCTCTCCTTCAGTTCTTGAAACGTGCTATAGCAATCTTTGTCAAACACAAATGGTTGCTTTTGCTCTAGAAAATTGCATGGCAGCTTTGAGATCTTCGAAAAATCCTTGATTAACCTTCGATAGAAGCCAACATGCCCTAGAAAGCTTCTTGCTCCCTTGACAGTAGTGGGGGGAGGTAGTTTTTCAATGACCTCGACCTTTGGTTTGTCAACTTCTATCCCTTGCTTCGAAATCTTGTGGCATAAGACTGTTCATTCCGTTACCATGAAATGACATTTTTCCCAGTTGAGCATCAAGTCAGCTTCCTCACACCTCTTTAGGACCTTGGCGAGATTGCCCAGACATGTGTCGAAGTCATCTCTGGAGACCGAGTAGTCATCCATGAAAATTTCTAAAAAATCCTCGACCATGTCTGAAAAGATAGCCAGCATACATCTTTGAAAAGTTGCTAGAGCATTGCAGAGACCAAATGGCATTCTCCGGAAAGCATAAGTTCCATAAGGGCATGTGAAATTCGTCTTCTCTTGGTCTTCAGGTGCTATAGCAATCTGATTGTACCCATAATACCCATCGAGGAAGCAGTAAAATGCCTTGCCCGCTAGTCGATCCAACATCCGATCAATGAATGGGAGGGGAAAATGGTCCTTCTTGGTCGCCTTGTTGAGCTTCCTGTAGTCCATGCAAATCCTCCATCCCGTGAGGGTTCTAGTAGGTAATATCTCATTCTCCTCGTTGCTTACCACGGTCACGCCTCCCTTCTTCGGCACACATTGCACCGGACTGACCCATGAGCTATCGAATATCGGGTAGATTACTTCAGCATCAAGCCACTTGATTATCTCTTTCATCACTACATTTTTATGCTGTAAGAACATTTTTTACTAAACTAGTTTCTTGCTTAGGTGTGAGACTAGATGAGATTATCATAGGCAAAGTTTCATTGCTCCCTAAGTAAACATATTTAAGATGTGATGGCAAAGGTTTCAGTTCTAAAGAAGTTGCATGCTCAAGGGAAGGTTTAGGAGGTACAAATTCTAAAAAATCGAGAGGTTCAAAGTACGTACCTGTTCTAGCCTCGAGTCGACTACACTGCTCAAGTTCCCTTGAGAGCTCTTCTTGGTTTGAATCATTATCTTTGCATAGTGCTTCAAACTCTTCCATTTGCATCTCATTGCTACAACAAAACTCATCAATCATATTTTGTGTTGTAGCATCTACATATTGGCATACTCTTGGGTTGTCTGCATACTTGAGGGTGTTATGAATATTGATCGTGATCGTTTGATCAGCCACTCGCATCGTGAATTCTCCCTTCTCACAATCTATCAAAGTTCGCCCGGTGGCTAAAAATGGCCTACCCAAGATAATGGGTGTGTTACTATCAGCTTCGCAGTCGAGGATTAAGAAGTCGACTAGAAAGATAAATTTGTCCACTTTTACCACATCTTCAACTCTTCCTTCTGGGCAAACATGAGAATGATCTGCTCGCTGTAGCACAACCTTGGTGGGTTGTGCCTCTCGAATTCCCAGTTTTAGAAAAATCGACTTAGGCATCAAGTTAACACTTGATCCCAAATCACAAAGTGCTCTTCCAACAAACTTATCGCCAATAGAACATGGGATAGCAAAACTACCTGGTTCCTTCCTCTTAGGTGGCAGCTTGCTCCACATAGAATAACATTCTTCTGTTATAGAGACAGTTTCTTGCTTCTTGACCTTTCTCTTCTTCGTGACTATATCCTTGAGGAACTTGGCATATGTTGGAATCTGATCAATGGCCTCCAGAAACGGGAAATTGATATGTAATTTGTCCAGGATATCTACAAATTTCTGGAACTGAAGGTCTTCTTTCTGCTTATTGAGTCGTTGAGGAAAAGGAGGTGGGGGTCTAACTGTATTTTTCTGGGCTGATGGAGTCACATCTTTTACTGTAGCAAAAGTATGCTCCTCCTCCGGTTTTTCTTTTGCTATGACTTCCTCACCCTTCATTTCAACTGGAGGATCTTGTAAGTTATCTTCTTTCTGAGGCAAGTTGGGCTGAGATTCCTCCTTCTCTTTTCCCCCAAACTTGTCTTCCTTACTAATTTCCTTGCCACTCCTTAATGTGAGTGCGCTGTATTGTTCCTTTCTATGGTACTTAGTGGCTTTAGTGTCACTAGGCAGACTTCCTTGTGGTCGTGCATGCAAGGTTTGAGCTTTCTAACCAACTTGTGTTTCTAAGGCTCGGAGAGAGAAACTATGACTTTGTAATAAGGCTCCTTGATTTTTAATGTTTTCTGCATGATCCTGTAGCAAAACTTTTGTGGTTCCCATGAAAGCTTTTGTCATAGCCATAAATTCTTTGAATGTAGTCTCCAGCGAGCTGTTCGATGAAGATGTCGATCCCTTGCGACCATGCCATGGCATCATCTGGTTAGAAGATGGTGCTTCGATCATATTTTGTTGTGGCCCTGGCTGTGCAGAATTACTGTGCCCTTGATTACCCCAACTGAAATTTGGATGCTGACGCCATCATGGGTTGTAGGTATTGGAGTATGGATTGTTTTTGCGGTTATATTTCTTCACATAGTTGGTTGACTCTTGATTGTCAGGGCATTCACTCAAATGGTGATTGCCATTGCATCTGATACATGAGTTTGTAGACTTCACTTCCTTGACTACGTTAGGACGTTGGAGGTTCTTTAGCATATTTGTTATAACAACTAACTGGGTGGCTACCGAGTCATCAGCTTCACTGTCTCGAGCTACTTGGATTCTCCTCCCCGTTCCAAGCCTTGTGGTCAAAAACTGGTAATCATTGTTGGCTACCCTATCAAGAATGTCAAATGCTTCCTCCGGTGATTTGTCCAAGAAGGTCCCATTTGCTGAAGCATCTAGCATCATCCTTATGGGAGCATTTACCCCATTATAGAACATAACCACTTGGGTCCAATCATGAAAACCATGGTTTGTGCACTTCCTCAATAATCCCTTGAATCGATCCCAACACTCATACATGGATCCGTCATCAGCTTGACGAAAAGAAGCTATATCATTTGTCAACTGAGTGTTTCTATTTGGCGGATTATATCGTAGCAGAAAACTTTTGCATAGATCTGTCCAAGTCTCCATTGATCCTGCTGGCACTCCCCTTAGCCATGCTCTATCACGATCACGTAAAGACTATGGAAACAATTTAAGCTTTAGCACATCCTTGTGCACTCCATGTTGTGTGAATGAGTCACAAACTTCCAAGAAAGCACAAATATGTTGTCTTGCATCTTCATGAGGCATACCTCCAAACTAACGAATAGTGTTCAACATGTTGAACATAACAGGTTTAAGCTCGAACTGGGCTACCTGAATTTCTGGAGCTAGTATTCTAGGATAGAGATCGTCCAAGATAGGAGTCAAATGATCTCTAATTGCTCGAGGTCGAGCTGCTTCTCCCTGGCCATTTGCCATAGCATCTCCGTTACCTTGAGGTGGTAGTATTTCTTCGTTCATGTTTCTAGTCTCCACTCTTCGAACACGTCTCCTAAGTCTCAAGAAATGCTCAATTTCAGAAATAGGTGATTGTAGGGGTCCTCTAGGTCGCCTTCTGGTCATACACTAGCAAGACACCTGATAAGAAAAATAAAAAAACTTAAAATAAATATATACAAAAACAAAAAGAACAAACGATAAAAATAAAAATCATAAACAACCAATTGCCAATCCCCGGCAACGGCGCCAAAAACTTGTTCGTGTTCGCGCAGTGACTATAAATGATACACAAATGGTGCAAGTATACACGTCGAGCGAGTAATAAAGTGATGAGTGAGTATCGTCTCCACATGGATTTGAGGTATTCACGGTTGCTGTAACAATAAAGATTGAACTCTTTGCAGATGGCAATGCTATAGTAAAAGAGATGGTGTAAAATAATGCTGAAGCAAAACAGCGCAGAGAAAGATGAGATAACAATATGATAAACATGTCCCCTTTTGTATGCGAAACTCACTACGGAATGACTAGCTGGGAATGATGGACAACCTAACTTAATCTTCTTAACGATACTAAGGCTCTTCAGCTCTCTTCTATGCTAGGTGGGATTTACTAAGAGTGTTCCTAAACTATCTCTAGCGAGGAAACTGGGAGTCAGAAATGCTACAGCCATACCTCTCGGCGTAAACTCTTAACACTCCCCTACCCTTCATGTACTATCCTTTTTAGCCCTTGAAACCTATCACTTATCTCTAAGGTAGGTTAGAGTCCGCCTTTCGACAGTCACTCCATTGCTTATGAGGTTCTAAGGCTAGCTCTCTCGATTACTAACCCCAACAAACACTTAAAGAACGACCAACTCTCGAGGGCTCTTACAACTTTAAGGAAATGAGAAATGCATAAGCAAAGCATAGAACATTATAAACACTGAAAAAGTCATAGCATGCATTAAATAATACTCAAAATAAAATCATTCATCACACCCAAGCCACCTAAAATAGTTCATGGCTGGGGAATATCATCCAACGTATCATTGCGATAACATTACCAAATATAAAGATATGAAAAGAAATTGCTATAGCGACAGAAAGAAAGGTGAACTGCCTCTCCGCCATGGACTGCCCGACTGTTTTAGGCCCACCACCTCTCTCGAGGCCGGTGAGGCCACTCCTTGGAGCTTCAACGATGGAGGACACCAAGCTGGAGAAGTTGAAGGTGAAAACTTCTCTCTCCTTGTGATTTTCTTTCTCTTCCACCTCTCTTTCACAACACAACACCCTTTTTTCCAAGCTTCTCTCTCCTTTATATAGTGGAGGCTTCTAGGGTTTTGTGCCCTAAAGATGCCTTGAGTATCCCAAGAAATATCCACCGACAAGGTCTTCCACGAGGGGACAAGGGGGACAGTCTGCAGGTGGGTACATGCTTCTGCACATGTTAGATTGTCCTTTTCTGCATGTCCACATGCTTCTACAGCTCACGTGTATCTCACGTGCTGTCCAATATCCGCTTCCATCATGCTATAGCAATTCCTGGCACCGACTTTCTCTCTTGACTCCTTTCCTGTGCACCACCAAAACCAAAACCAACCTTCCGAGCAGTACCCCTCAATATGGACCAATAACCAGCAAAGATAAAGATGCACCCAGAAGAAGAAAATGCAGTCTAAATGCTATGGTATGAACTTAAGAACAGGCAAATGCTATAGAAAAATGGTATGAAAACAAAGATATTTATGCAGTTATCAACATGATTTGTGCACAAAGTGTGGGCAGTATGCATCTAATTATCCTTTCACTTCCTTAGCCAAATTCTACTTCCTAAATTTAGATTCTTATTATTATTTTTCTTTGACGAGGTTCTTTGGTGTTATCTTAAGCTTGCTTCGTGACACTGTTTAGCGTGAGTGATAAGAGGGAGCATACCACGAATTCTCACCTTAATCCAGACATCACTAGGCTTTCTCTTCAACTCATACGCTAGGGTTTTGGACTTGAAAACAGAGAGGGAGCATACCACGAAGCCCCAAGTAACTTATTATCGCTAAGGTAGATGAGAGTTCATTTTTGTATTGCCATGGCAGATCATTGCTACCTTATTTTCTTTTAACTTGACATTCTTTTTTTTAATCTAAGCATGGTTTTAAATAGTCTAAGTTTGATAGGGAACTAGATACATACCACGTGCTAAGTATGAATCAATTTCCTAATCTAGAGATCAATTGGCAAGCAACTTGGCATACTATATATTGGCAAGGAAAAAAGAAGATTAAAAATTCATCATTGGGCGTATAACTATGATCAAAATAAGCTTGCCTAACCAGTTGTTAACAAACTTCAAATTTCGGCCGAGACAAAATTTTCTCTTTCACTTTTTTTATGGTTCGATATGCAACTACTCTACATGAACTACATGGAAAATAAAAAAATTAAACGTGAAATGCATGGAATAATGTGAGAAAATTCACACCCCCAAACCCAAGATTTTCATTGTCCTCAATGCATGAAACAACACATATATGCAAGAAAAACAGAAAAACAAAAATGCATGAACATGAAGATGCAAGAATGAAATGCAAAGGAGTTAAGTAGAAGAAGACTCCCCTTCGGAGACCTCTTCCTCCTATTTGGCACGGGCTTCTTCTTTTTTTTCTAGCATGGGTCTTCCTCATGGGTAGGCTCCCACGTTCATGTGCCATTTTTTTCTTCTCTTTCCAGCCTTACTTTGAGGCGGCAGTGGAGGCTCCAATAACCTCCATCTTCTTGGCAAGGTCTGCTGGCGATGTAACTAGCGTAGGCTTTGGTTTCTTGGCAGGAATATCCTCCGGATCAAAGGAGGAATCGGTGCTGACAGATTCAACATGCATCGGGGACATATGAACTGTGGAATTGGACTCGAAACTGGCATAACTGACTAAACTGGCTGACTTGACTAGACTTGCTGATTTGACTGGACTGGCTGACTTGACTGGACTTGCATGACTGGCTGAACTGGCTGGCCTAGCTTCACTGGCAGAGAGCTTGACAACGAAAGGTGGAAACAAGGGAACCATGACGGGAGAAAGTTTAACAAGAACCTCTCGCACGATGGCATCCCTCTCCTTGGTATAGTGCCTCAGTTTGGCATTTAGCTCCTCGGCTGCCTCCAACCTCTAGAGAATAATCTCTTGGCGAACGTAAACTTGAGACAGCACTTCACACGAGCTCGTTGGCATGGTTTCTGGCACACTGTTGGGCTCTACCTTTGGCTTTGACGTGGCAGTCTTGACATTTCCCTTCCCCTTCTCTTTTGGCTCTCCAGCCATGAGATTTTTCCAAATAAGGACAGTGATAGTGGTCCCTTTAAAGACTTGGCTGTGATCCTCTTCCATCTTTGGCACTTCATGGCACAAAAAAATGTTAGAAATTAAGAAAGGGAAAAACAAACTTCTCTTACCCTTGGCAGTGCATTTGTGGGTTTCCTCGATGATGATTCTGTCAATGTTTATCTTGCACCGCTTGATAATAGAGTGCAAAAGGATCAACCGATCCTCCAAAAATGTGTCATTGTGAGAAGTGGGGATGAGATTGTGTTTGATAAAATGATTCCAACCCCGCATCTGAGGCTTCAATGCCAGTCTCTTGACAGTCCAGTGGCCGGTGGAAGAGACAATCCAAGTTGTACCAGGTTCGCACAAGTCTTTCAGTATCTTTTTACGTTTGGAAGCGTTCATTGTCTTGACTTCCTCAAAATATTCATCTTCTTCACTAGGTAAAGAAAAGAGTGAGTTAACATAACCTTCATCAAATTGGACATTGTTACCTCGAATCATCAAAAATGGAGAGTCTTTGGTCAAGTGCGCGTAAAACTCTTAAACAATGGTGGCGTAAACCTCTCCCATCAGTTGGCAGAAAGCCCTCCACTTGTTCATGTCAACGACGGCTATGAACTTCGGTGGGAATCCAAAAATGGCGTCCAGTTAAAAATCGATGTGCCTCTCATAAAGGAACTATCTTGAAGAGAAGTCCGTCTTGAACTTCTTGTGGATTTCATCATTGAAGAACCGCTTGAAAGGAGTAGATGATGAAGCCATTGGGATGAAAAGTCAAAAGAGGAAAAGGAGAGATGAAAGGTTCTTGAATCTTTCTTGAAGAAAGATGGAAAGTGAGAAAAATCTTGAAGAAATCGGTTTAAAGGTAAGGGAGAGAAAAAGGTTGAGTGTTTAATAAGGTGTTAATGGGGTAGATGAAAAATATGGGTAGATAAGGATGAGATGTAGAGAGTTTTAATTGGGAAGAGTTTAATTTTGAATGAAAAGTGATAAGTGACAAGGATATAGAAAATATTTGAAATTATAGGGTGATCATGATAAAATTAATTATCATTAAAAGGGGACCACTAAAGATAATTCTCCCAAAACTATTTTCTCATCTTAATCAAGCTAGGGTTTCTTTTTCTTCCTTTACACGAAAAGCCTGCGCATGTTCTTGGCATGGTACATGGCATAATCTATGGCAAGTATGTTGGCTTCCAGTCCATATGGCAATATTCATGGCATCAATTTCTGTCAAAATTCTTGCACACACTCAAAGAAAAATCGTGTAACATAACAAATGAATAAAAATTGTAAAACAACAAAAAAAAAAGAAATAAAAAAATCTAATTCCTAAAAGAAAATAAAAACAACTATCTTAATATTTACAAAGAGTTTCAAACCTGCGGGTGTTTCATTCTATCTCTGCCAAGAGGATAACCCCCTTGGCATTGTTTTGCTTACCGTCCAAGTAATACTCTAGACGTTCTCCGTTCACTTTAAAAATTTCTCACGTTCTTAAGTTCTTCATGTCCACGGCGCCATGAACATTTGGCTTTACAACTTTGTGGGTTATAAGTGTTCGCGTAGGGATTGTCGTTGCAGTTGATATTCCCTACATAGCATCTAGATTCATGTTGATGGGGTATTCATTTGACTGGTGTTCCCCATCACAATGCTCATGTGTATATTGGATTACCTTAGCCTCTCGTGTGTTGGATGGTGGCTGCATGTTCTTGAGCAGGTTTGCGATGGTGGAAATTTGAGCTGCCACATTTTGGTAATCATCCAATTGGATTGTTCCAAAAGATTTAGGGCAAGGACTCAATCTTACCGTAAGAAACTGGTAGTCCTTATTAGCTATTTGATTAAGAATTTCAAATGCCTATTTAGGATCTTTAAGCAAAATACCATTGGCTGAAGAGTCAATCATCATTCTTGTGGAAGCGTTAACGCCATTATAGAATGTTACCACTTGTAGCCAATCATGGAATCTATCCCAACATTCATAGATGGATTTATCATCTCGTTGATTGAATGCTATAATCTTTCTCCGCTTCTAGTAGTGCACGTTCGGTGGATCGTATTGGTGCAAAATGCTTCTGCACAAGTCATCCCAAGATGTAATAGATCTTGAGGATATGGTCTTCAACCATGCAGGGGCTCGATAACGCAAGGAATAAGGGAACAATTTAAGTCTCAGCACATAATCAGAAACTCCATGTTGTCTAAAGCAGTCACAGGCTTTTAAGAAAGCTTGAATGTGCTCTCGAGCATCCTCCCTTGCAAAAACTTAGCTGCTCCAATGGTTGGCACAACGATCGATGGGTTGAGGTCATTAAGGATAGGTGCAAAGTTGTCATGAATGGGCCGTCTAGGTCAGGTTGGCGGCGGAACAACCGGTTGACTTTCCCATTCTCCATCAGCATTTTCATCATTAACAATTACTCCTCCACCTAGTGGTGGATCGTCTCCAACTCGTGCGTCACTCAGGCCATTATTACCGATATAGTCCGCCATTATTCTATGTTCTCTGCATAAGGTTCGCAAGTATCTTTCGATCTTTAGGTTATATGGAATAATGGGTTCCTCTCGATTTCTTCGCCTGGTCATGCACTATAATGCACCTGAAAGAGAGAAAAAAACAAAACAAAAATTAAAAACAAAATAAAGAAAATCTTAAGTGCAATTACTACATAATTATCAATTTCCAATCCTCGGCAACGACGCCAAAAACTTGATGCTTGATAAATAGGTATGCAATTTAGAGCAACTATACTCATCGATCAAGTAATAAAGTGATATAGTAGAGTGTCGAACCCGCATGAATTGTATTGATAAATACAAAGTGATCGTACATAAGAGTTGGTGAGAAAGTATTGATTTGATGGTGATTATCAAAACTAAATGCAATAAAAGTAAAGATAGCAATGATCAAGACAAGCAAATGTTGTAGCATATATTCAGATGATTATGAAAGGTGGGTTTATTGCCTAGGAATTATGTTGATTACTTATTTGAACGCTATAATAGTTTGCAATACATGTCTGTGTAAACCAATTATGTCTTTACCTATTCGACAGAGTTTTCTAATTAACTGTTAACTCTCTCGATGCCTAGAAAGTTGCTAACAATGAAGCTAAGGCAATACATGTATGTGTGAACCCTAATAACTCTATTATCTATTCAAGTTCTCCCGATTATTCATTGAAATCCTAAACTTATGTCTAAGCTGGATTAGAACCTAAGTTGACAGGTTAAAATCCACTGTTCATATTTGTATAGCCTAAATCTCTCGATATTAAGCCACAAATCAATAGTTAAAAGGCCTCTCTCGATAGCACTTACAATAACAATGCATGAAGAACAATTAACAAAATAGATAAAGGAAAAGCTATAGCATTAAACAATTAATAAAAACATAATATCCTAAAATAATAAACCCAACAAAATTATTTAGCTCATGTCTGAGTCAAAAACATCCATAATAAAAGTATTAAGAAACATGGCAGTTTATCAAGCATGGGAAAAGAAATAATTAAACATCCTCGATGTTCTACTTTATTCTCTTTAACTGTGTTGCAGGTCCCGCACTCCTCAAGCTCCTCTCGATGGCTCTCGTTGTGGGAAGACTCATCTAGACCTTCGACTTTGGTGGTTCTTCGATGGCTGAAGACTAAGGGTTGCTGTCTAAGATCAAGCTCCCTTTGTTTGTGGCCCAAGTCTTCTTTATATAGGTGGAAAAGCTGGGTTTTAGAAACCATAAAGTGCACGAACCCTCTTAAATAGGATCTTGCTTTCCCCACTTCATTTAATGAGTTCCGTATCTGGTGAGAATCCACGTGTTCCAAAGCGTGATTCGTCTCAAACTCTACTGCCTTTTCAATTCAACACGAGAGAGATCCGTTCTTTTGCTTCAGCGCTCCTCTGCCTCAACAACTTTCTGCACAAACACCACTAAAACACACTAACTCACCCATTAAATGCATCAAAATATATACAATTAAGCATGAGCACCATAACTCCCTAACTATATGCAAATTACTCCTAAATGCAACTATATGAGCCTAAGCACATACGAAACTTAAATAAAAAAAAGTACACAAAATAGGTTATCTACACAGTCATCGGTTAACAACATTATTATTCGAACAATATTTTGATAAAGACGTATAAATAATTATTTCCAAACATTCAAACCATAATAAATAACTTCTTAATTTTTATAACATATTCTTAATGGTTTAAATATTTAATAATTGGTGTTCATCTTATGAAATCCGTGTTCAAATCATTTTTTTCTAGAAGATGTGTGTCCATTGTTAAGGGTTACAAATATCTATGAACATATACTACATTATAAACAACTTAAGACTATTCAAAAAAATATTTAAGAATTGAGTAAGTACATTTGGCCGATTGGTCAAGCTGCTCATTTTTTTCTCTCATATTCTCTCAGGCCATGAGTTCTAGACTCACTAAGAGCACTCACTCCCTTCTCCTAGAGTCCACTTTCTCTAGGTAGAATTAGAATTATAATTTGTCAAAATAATTAATAAATGCACTTTTAAAGAATCCAAATTAATGTGACCCTTGAAATCATATCAACATGATTGGATCGGGTTTAAGGGTTAAAATAAGGTAATTAAATTGGTGTCGGATAAAATGTGTTTTCGTCTATTCATTATATACAATGATTATAATATGAATTAATATTATCATCCAATAATTAGGTTGATTCCATTACTTCATTATTATTGTGTTGAAAAGTATTTTTAGAAATGATATCTTTTTAAAGTCTTGTATAAAAATGTTGTGGAAAATTGTGGTTTATTTACTTAAGTATTTATTGTTAGAAATAATATAGTAATAATTCTATGAAATCTGCAGTCCATATGCATACTCGAAGCAAGTGAGCACTCTTTTCAGGTTCCGCGCAACCTCAACTCCTCCCGATAAAAAGATAATTGTGTCATCCGCGAACTGTGAGTGGGACAAAACTACGTCACCAACCACTCGCACTGCCTTGATCAATCCCAATCGTTCCGCATTAACCATGAACTGGTGTAATAGTTCTGCCACTATCACAAATAAAAGAGGCGATAACGGATCACCTTGGCGAATGCCTATCCGCATCGGGAATTCTCTCGTCGGACTACCATTTATCAGTATCGACAATCGAGCTGAGCTCACACACGCCATTACCCAACCTCTCCACCTCTCACCAAAGCCCATACGACACATAATACGATCTAAACAAGTCCAATTGAAACAATCATATGCTTTGGCGAAGTCTAATTTTAGAATCACCCCCCATTTGCCAACTTACATTTCTTCATTGAGTGAATTACCTCGTTAGCTAGCAGAATACCGTCTAATATCTGACGACCCCTGATAAATGCAGCCTGCACATTGGTGAATAGTGAAGGTAATACCCCTTGCAACCTTTGTGCCAAACATTTCGCCAGTATCTTATACACAGAATTCAACAAACAAATCGGGCGATAGTCCTTAATTACTCTCGGACAATCCTTTTTTGCTACCAACACCACAAAGGTTGAATTCACCCCCTCAGTAACCCGTTTGAGTCGAAAAAATCAGTTATAAAACTCATGATATCCGACTTCAAAAAATCCCAACCTTGTTTGAAGAATTCAAAGGGAAATCCATCCGGGCCCGGTGCCTTTGCCCCCTCACAGCTCCAAATCGTACCCTTCACTTCTTCTTCCGTGAACACAACTTCAAGCCCCCTCTGCTGTTTGTTTGACAACATACCAAAATCCACATTTGGCGAGAAGGAACCCGCTGCATACGGCTTATCGAAGTGCTTCTGAAATTCTCTCCGAAACAGAAATTTCATCCTCTCCGGATTAGTCTCCCAACTACCATCTACCTGAATACCCGATATATGATTTTGCAATTGACAAATTTTCGCCGCTTTGTGGAAAAAGCTTGTGTTTCGATCCCCCTCCGCCAACCATAACACCCTTGCTTTTTGTTTCCAAATTAATTCTCTCAATTTTGCCAACTTCCACAACCTCGCATAAAGCTCCCTTGCCCGAAGATTGTCATCCTTCGATTGCCCCTCAGACCCAAATTTAGCATCAAGTTGTTCCAATTCGCCAACTACACTTTTGTACTATTCTTCGATCACATTTACACCCTATCTATTCCATCCTTTTAGCATCCCTTTCAACCCTTTCAACTTCGTCGAAATCGCAGCCCCCCCCATCAATCAACGACAACCTTTTCCATTACGACAAATCTTGTCTATTTGGAATTGGTGTGGACAGTGAAATGCTTATGACTTTTGCGTCGGTCCTGGGCTGTCCGATCGGTGACTTATCGATACAATATTTAGGGATTCCGTTGGGTGTACATCCACGTGGGGCTGAAGTTTGGGAGCCGCTTATTAGAAGATTTCGCAAACAACTTTCAGGGTGAAAACGTAAGTCCCTATCGTTTGCGGGTCGGTTGCTGTTAATTAACACAGTGTTGTCCGCACTACCGGTATATTA
Organism: Hibiscus trionum; assembly: GCA_030270665.1. NCBI lineage: Eukaryota > Viridiplantae > Streptophyta > Magnoliopsida > Malvales > Malvaceae > Hibiscus > Hibiscus trionum. The sequence continues at coordinate 11,209,175 of BSYR01000055.1, read as the reverse complement.
CATGGGTGTATTCATGGTGCCCAAATGTGTTGTGAGGCGCATTGATAGTATTCGGAGAAATTTTCTTAGGGGTGGCAAAGAGGAGAGGTCGAAGATGAGTCGGATAGGCTGGGATGTGGTATGTAAACCGAAGCGAATGGCAGGGCTTGGGGTGGTGAATTTACGTTCCAGAAATTTAGCGTTGCTCGCGAAGTGGGCATGGAGATTTGCCCAATTGGAGGACTCGTTATGGAAGTCGATAATTGTGGCGAAATATGGTACGACTATGAGAAAATGGCAAATTCAGCAAAAGGGTAAGAGACACATGTCCGCGATGTGGAAACAAATCATCGAGGTGCAAAATGACGAGTACGTGGATAAATTTTTAAATGAGAATCAATTTATGTGGATTGTGGGGGATGGAGGTAAGGTATTGTTTTGGTGGGATTGCTGGGCACTCGAGGAACCATTGAAGAATGTATTCCCGCGTTTATTTGGGTTGGCGTCGAATAAATTGGCTTTTGTCCGAGAGATATTGAGCTTTCCGACTGTGGACTTGGTGAGTCATTTCCGACGTGAGTTGAGATCATTTGAGATAAAACAACTAGATGAATTAAAAGCTTGTGTGGTAGGGCAGCAGTTGCGTGAGCGAGTGGTGGATAGGATGGTTTGGAGACATTCAAATTTGGGACTATTTTCGGTGGGAAAGTTACACGGTTTAATGTCATCCTTTGGCTTGTCCGATTCTATGCAGGTGGGTATGGTGTGGAACATGCAACTTTTGCCGAAAATCCAATGTTTTTTGTTGTTTATCTTGGTGGATCGTTTGTCGATGCTCCGTATGCTATTCGATCGTGGCATCCCCCTCTCGTATTCCTCTCTAAGTTGTCGATGGTGTATTATTGGTGAGGATAATTGTGATCACATTCTATGGTCGTGTGAATTAGTCTATGATGTGTGGTCTGATTTCCTATTATGGTGGGATGTTGCTATGGTTCGGCCGCGTCGCATAGGGGAGTTCCTTACTCAATGTTGGTTGGGATGCTTTAGTGGTGATGTTCGAGCTTGGTGGATGATTGGTTGTGAAAGTGTTGTTTGGTCGATGTGGTTAGCAAGAAACGAGCTCATGTTTCAGGGGCGTCGAGCATCGAGACGTTCGGTGTTTTATCTTGTCCAGCTCCGGGCTTTATATTGGACCCGAGCGTACATGGAGGAAGCATGTTTGAATGAGGCGGTATGGTGGTCTTGCCCGAGGCAATGCTGGCCGGTGCAACACACAGCCAATATGGCTCGGCTGCACGTGGTATGGGTGCCTCCCATGGAGGGTGTGTGGAAATTCAACGTTGATGGGGCGGCAGGGGGAAGCAGGGATTGGCGGGATGTAGGGGTGTTCTAAGGGATTGGAATAGCCGTATTATGGCGATTTTTTCTGGATCGATTGGGATTGCTGACTCCAATGTTGCGGAAATTCAGGCGATTGCTTATGCCTTGAGGATACTATGTGAGATGCGATTGGGGTTGCTTTCATCGATTGTGGTGGAATCAGATTCGATGGTGGCATTATCGTGGCTGCATTGTATTGATCGTCATCCTTGGCAGCTCTGGCGATGGTTCCAACAGATTGACGATGATTGTGTCGTGTTGCCCTGTGTGTGTTTCAACCATATTTTCAGAGAAGCAAATGGCGTTGCGGATACATTGGCGAAAAGTGGTGTTGATGGGGGCAATTGGGTGTGGTTGTATACGCAATGAGCAGCTGTTTGTTCTTGGCACACACACATTGGTACTCTTTTCCTCTATTTAGGCTGAGAGGTTTTTAATGAGGCCGATGTGGGGTGTGGAATTTGTATGATTTTCACATAATTAAAATCATACTTTGCTGTGCAAAAAAAAATAATCCTATGAAATTATAGAATACTATAAAAAACAAAAAAACAACAAGAAATCAAACAGTAATAATCTAAAAATAAGTGAGTTAAAAAGAAAATCAAAACGGGTAAGAACGCTTATCTTCGCCATTGGTCGAAGATCCCAACTGTGATGTGTATGTCTCAACTATGAAGAATTTGAAGTGGAAGGGAACTCACTGCTAGTTATGCTAGCTCTTCAAAGCAAAACAAAGGACATATCAACCATTTGTTGCATTATTATTGAATTTGATCGAAGATCCCAACAATGGATAGGCAAACTCAATCGTGTTCTTGAGGGCAATACAAGTTTGATAAAAAAATTAAGAATAATGTCAAAAAATGTCTATAATGTTTGATTGAATAGTCATTTTAGCTCATATTCTTTTTTTAAGCAATTTAACTATCAACGTTTCATTTTGAGTCAAAATAGTTCCTATACAGATAAAAACTGTTAGTCAACTGATGATAAATGACATGACAAACCTACATGGCAGTGCATACCGCGATAGCAGTGTCATATAGACAAATATGCTGAGTTTACAGAATTTCGCATGAGTCAAAAAATAATTTTAAAAAATTGTATAAAATATAAAATATTTCATTCTTTTGACTGTCATTTTGTCCAGTTGTTTATCGTCAGTTGACTAACAGTTTTCATCCGCAGAAGGGACATTTTGATCCAAAATAAAACGTTGAGGGTTAAATTGCTTTAAAAAAATATGGGCTAAAATGACTATTCAGCCAAACGTTATGGGTATTTTTTGGCATTATGAAATCCATGGATGCGAAGATGACTAAGTTGTATGCACCCTTAAGGGATTCAGAAGATCAATTGAGGAGATCCACATATGCCATTGATAACATGCACCAACAATACATTCTTAGGGATACTGAAGTCCCAAGACAAGAGGACAAGAAGCAATGCAAAGAGAGTTCCCTGACGTGTGTGGAACAACTAGAACCTCCAAATCGAAAGGATGACAATGAGAAAGACTGCCCAACACATGATGAGCCTATGAAACGAATTACCCCAGCAATGCCCGATAACATTTCCCCAACAATGCTCGATAACATTGCCTCGGCAATGCTCGATAACATTGCCTCGACAATTATTGAGGAGCTTGAATAGAGCAATGTTGCAGCAACACTTTGTAAAGCTAAAAACAACAATGCTGCAGCAAAGTCTGAGGAATTTGATGCCCATAATGCTACAACGTTGATGCTGAAGCAAGAATATGAAGATTGCTCTTATCCACACTTGCCACAGCAATTGCATGACCACATGCCAGAGCAACAAGATGATAATACTTCGCTAATGGAATATGAGCAGGTAATAATCAAACCTTTTGAATTCTTTGAAAAATCACCTCTTCCATTGCAGGTATTTGAGGAACCAACACGATGGTTGGATTCATGAAGCTTTTCAAACAATTGGTTTTCCTATTGACTTGCACCGAATTATGGCAGAAGATTGCCATGGTAATTGGCTGGCGTAGCAATTGCCTCGGCAACAAAGGCTACATCCAGCCATGATGGATTTTAACGAGAATGAGGTAATTAAATGGTTGGGTGTTGATATAATTTTCTTATTAATACATTCATGCATTTAGGAACAGTTGCAAGGTTGGAGGTATACATGGACTACAAGGGAACACGAAAGAAAGACACCTCCACCATGGTAATGCAAAAGGGAGTAGCTACAAGCACATTGGCCTAACTCTTTGTGGGCAATATTGTCTCTCGATGGAGGGTGCGGATGAACTATAAGAAATATCGGAAACGACCCTCCTCAAATTATTTTTTTGTTTTTTTTGTTATCTTTAGATTTTAGGTTTCTATCCTTAATTTAATTTCGTTATTTTTTAGGATAAGAGTTTCAAGGGATGAGAAGTTACCCCTCCTTTATTTCCTATTGAAATATTAAGTTTTCTTTTATTATTTCTCTTTTCTTTTCCAATCAAGAACCACATGAACCTAAAAACCCATGGCCAAGAATCTTAAGACTATGGCCAAAGCAAATTGATGATCCAATGGACGAGATGATGCCCAATAAATTGGATGGAGTCGACCTCAATACTTGAGGATTATATAAGAAGAACCAGCGAAAGAAAAAGAAGTGCACAAGAAATCCACACAGAAATTTGTCCGGGCAAAACTTGCCTCGGTAATACCCGATGCTGTGGAAATCCTTGAAGTGCTTGCCCCGACAACACATCTGAACATGCCCGGGAAACCAAAACTGAAGTTGCCACAACAACACACAATGAGGATGCCCATGAAATTGAGACTTGCGAAGCCCCAACAACCACCACGCACAAGTAGAAGGATCAAGCAAACGACACGAAGGAAATTCATCATTCAAGGTGACGACCTTTCTAAATAACTCATTCGCATTTATTTTATATTTTTTCATGCATTGAAGACAATGATTCTCTTGAGTTTGGGGGTGTTGGTTTCTAATTAGTTTCATTTTTAGTTGCATTCATTTTTAGTAATCGCATATAGGTTGCATATGTTACTTGTCATGTCTTTGATTAGATTTAATTGTTTAAGACTTGTTAAATATCCAATGATGAATTTTTGCCACTGCACTTAATTGAAAGAACCTTTAAATTTTAGGATTGCATAAAAAGAACTTAGAATTTTACTATGATGCTAAATTTTTTTTGAACATGGTTGTGGCTTTTTGATTAAGGGAAACTTAGTGAACTTAGGTTGTTTAAAAATTTGGTAAACTTGAAATTAAAAATTTGTGCTAGAGGTGCCTATCTGGCTCTAGCATAAACTAAAATTGAATTAAAAAATAATTTCTTGCTAGAGGTGCCCAAAACTGACTCTAGTTGTCACATATTAAAAATCACTAGAGGTGCCTGAAACTGGCTCTAGTAGATTAATCTTAAAATAAGAAATTGCTTACTTCTCTAGAGGTGCCCAAAATTGGCTCTAGTAAAATTAAATACCCTTGTAATTAATTTGATAAAACCTATTGTTCACATAGAATCCTCTTAGTCGACTTGTACACAACTACGCTCACACATTGTCACGAGCATTAAAGTTTGGTTCCGGAAAATTTTTGTACTATCCGAAAAATTGAAAAGCTGATCATACTTTGTGCCACGGTTCGGAGGTTTGAATTCAAGTCTGAAGCATGTCTTTGATGAATAAAGTCCTGGCAAGAAATTTTTAGTTTGCAATGCTTGAGGACAAGCAATAGTTCGAGTTTGGGGGTGTGATGAGTGTTCAAAAGTACTATTTTTATTACCTTTTTACTCATATTATTGCTAGACTTGGGCTCATTTTAGTAGCAGTATTAGCCATTCATGCATATTTGCATTGTTTTCTTAATTTCCATGCTTGATTATCTTTACTAAGAGGATTTAGCCTTATCCATAGTCTAGAATTCCAAGGAATCCTAAGCGGAATAACAGTCCTATGAGTTTATTTAAAGGAGATTAAATTCCATGAAAATAGGAGGAGTTTAAGGAGGAACAAAATAATAAAATAAAAGAGATCTATTTCTTTTATTATATTTAAGTCCAACTTAACTTCCTCCCCAAGAAAAGCTTTGACCTACCCTTCTCCTATAAATAACAAGCCTAGCCGCCAACTACAAGGGGGTTCGATTAGAGAGATTCAAAGGGGTTGTTTGACATCATCTTCTTCTTCTTCCTCTTTGTTTCGGTTGGATTTATGTTTAGGGATTATTCTTTGTATATCTTTCGAAACCCTGCCATGAACTAGTTTTATTTGGCTAGGGTTATTGTGTTTTTGTGGTTTTGAAATCAATTGGGTTTGTTTTAGGTATTTGAGTTTGTAATCTAAAATCAAGGTTTGTTTATTCTTGGTTTTTAATCTTTGTTGCGAGTGAATTGGGAGAGGATCTCGTTAACTATCTATTTAACTAATATCAGAAGATTTAGATTCACAAAACAAATGAGCATGGTCTTTATTCAATCAAATCGATGGTGAATACTAATCCGGCTTAGGGATAAGTTACGGATTTCAACGACTAAAAGAAGCGCAAGATCGGTTGTTGTCCACCCTTGGTTCACGCTGGGAGGTATTATCATGGCTTGTACAATCAACTAGAGTTTAGACTTAGGGATAAGGAGGAACCATTGAAGAATCCTTCACCAAACCTTGAAGGTTGTTGTTCAATGCCATGGTAGTAATCGTAGTTCCACATTGCCAACTTCATTGCTCGGGCATCGACCATGCTCATTGCCGAGGCATAGGCTTATTTTATTCATTGCTCTAGCATTGCCTTAACTCAATGCACTGGCATTATGATAGATGTTTCTGCCCAAGCAATTGAGTCGGTTTTGCACTCAATCACCAAGACGGTCCAATGTACTATCACTCCTCAAACTCACGATAACTTGGCCTCTTTTCTCTCTTATTTTATTTCCTCTGTCTTTTACGTTTATTGTTCTTTAGTTTACTTGTTAGTTAGAACTCTTCCTATCACCTATTTGTGTTTTTATTTTCTATAGTGCAATAACTTAAGTAAAGTGTTTCAAACCAATCCTTGTAGAGACGATACTCGATACTCATATCACTATATTACTTGCGACGTGTATACTTGCACAATTGCGTAGCACTTATTACACGCAACACGAACCACCAAAATCACCAACAGTTGCGCATAAAACTTCTATTCCAGACACTGCCCCGGCAACACAACATGCTCTGACATGTGTACATGCCATGACAAGTGCACATGCCACAACAAGTATCCTTGGGTGGTCGATATCCTTCACCCCTTGATCCAGCGATTGGATCGGATGGAGGCACGAGAGCTGTTGTTTATGCGATATATGAAGGACCGTGATATCACCCTCATACGAGTAATCCTGGAGAACTACCCCAACAGCAACGTACCCTTCCCTGTGTTCCCTACCGACTTACATGCCCCGGTAACTGAATTGGCACTTTTTCCAAGTGACACTGTCGCGACAACTACTGTCTTGCGCAAAGGTAAAGAACACGTTATTGAACTAGAGGTTAAGACGGTTGAAGAGGTCAATGAAACTATGGTTCATGACCATGCACCACCAGCTTCACGTCAACAACCACCGCAAGCTGGAAAACTGACCAAGGAAATGGCTAAAATGAAACTAATCATTCGAGGTGACGACCTCTTCGATTGACTCATTGTCATTATGTTTTTACTTTTATTTGTTTGCGTATAGCATGCATTGAGGACAATGCTTCTCTCGAGTTTGGGGGTTGTTTTTGTTGGTCTCATGATTAGTTGCATTCATTTTGTTGTATCATGTTACTTTGCATATGTTACTTTCCATGACAATTACCTTATAAAACTATTGAAACCTGATGTGATATCCTATGATGAGTTTTGCCACTGTGCTTAGATTTTAGGATTAACATGGAGTTTGCTTGAAATTTTGCTATAATGTTGCTTATATTGACACTGTTGTGACTTGTTGATTGAGGGAGACCTAGTAAACTTTAGGTTATTAAAATTGGTAAACTGTGCTAGAGGTGCCTAACTGGCTCTAGCCAAAATGAAATAAAAGTTGAACTAAGATAATTTCTTACTAGAGGTGCCTATCTGGCTCTAGTTGTTACGTATTGATAATCTCTAGAGGTGCCTATTCGGCTTTAGTTGATTTATTTTAAAATATTGCTTTGCTAAATGTGCCTAAAAACTGGCTCTAGAGGGCTTAATTAACCTGGCAAGTAAATAATAAAACCTACGGTTTGCATGGAATCCTATTGATTAACTTGTACACAACTCCACACACACATATTCACTAGCATTGTGGTTTAATTTTGAGTAATTCTCTATGTTGTCTGTAACACCCCAATTTTGGGCTTAGAAGTTTAGGGTCTGGACCGGACCGGTCCGATTCTCGGTTCGAATATAAAAGGTAGTTTTAGGGAAAGTCTAGTTCGGGATGCATTAAAAATATGGAAAAATATCTAAAAATCGTCTTTTAATATATATAAGAGAGTGGTGAAATCAATTTTACAAAATAAGGTTTGGAAGTGTGACATTTCGAAATAGTGACTAAAATGTAATTTTTGAAAAGTTCAGTGGTGACTGTTTTGTAAGGATTGAAACTTTGAATCTTTAAGGAGCTAATTTACCCAAGGAATGATTTCTCCAGATTTTTCTTAATATTAATGACTTAATTAATGTTTAATTAATTGAATGAAAAGGAGAAAAACCAATTTTGAGATTTCATAACTAACTTTTGCTAAAACTTTCTCATCTCATTTTCTCTCAAAATTCCCTCAACCAAACACAATTCCACATCAGCTTTTCTTTTGATTTTCACTCTAAATGATGAGGATTCAATCATCAATTGATTCCTAAGCTTTTCTACATCAAATCCTCTTCATTTGCTTATTGGATTTTCAAGGAATTTGGCTCTAAATAAGGAGAAATCTACATTTAGAGGTAAGGATGTCCTTCTCCTCTAAATACTCAGTTCTTTACTGAAATTTCCAAGTTCTCAATCCTTAAATTAAGTTTTATAAAAAGGTTTTAATGTTGTGATCTTGATTTTGGCTTAAAACTCAAGATTTGGATTAAATCTTGAAGAAATTCATGATGAATGTTTAGGCTATGAAGATGTCTTTTTAATGTATTTTGGATGATTAATGATGTGTAATTGAGGTTTAATCAATGCAATCATGAATAGGTTGATTTTCATAAGTTTTTACTTGTAAAAATGGTGGTTTTTGGGGTGATCTTGGTGTTCTGTTATTGCTGGAGGTATAAGGACGAGTCTAGTCTCTTTTTAAATGTTAATTGATGTTTAAGAATGTTTAGAAGTGATGGATCTTGGCTGGGTAATGTTGTGGATGAGTTTGGAAGTGATTTCGGTTGTGTTTGGTAGCCGAAATGTTAGATTGGTTGTGAGCAGCGAGTTTAGGTGTTGTGGCTAAAGATTTTAATGCATGATGATGCATTAATCCTCTGCTTTGATGTGTTTAAAACAGGGGAGGCATCTTCGGATCCTTGTGGTTTTGATCCAGAGGCTTGAACGGCGTTTCGGCAAGCTTGCGAAACGGAATTGGTGAGTGAAGTTTGGTTTTCAGCTTTGAAACCAATGTTTGAAGGTTTTGGGAGCTTAGTTTATGTCTAAGCAACTTAACTAAGCACAAGAGTAAGTTTTCGGAGAAACTCTCTCTTTGATGAACCATGAGATGGTTGGATGCAATGTGTTTAATTTGCATATTTAAATTCTGTTTTGAAAGCATGATTTAGCATGTTTAATGCTGGTTTTGAAAGCAATGTGTTGAAGGATGCTCAAGGT